>JARJCP010000037.1:0-599084 GCA_029281795.1 Mycena crocata | reverse complement strand
CGCGGCGGAAGCTCCGTCGATCTCCATTTTTAATACCCTACTTCGAAGTCAGCCTTCTCAAGTTAGTGACACAAAATGCGTCCGTACCGTATGTGCGCCTCCATCGTCGTCAGATTCTTCTTCTCCTCGACGTGGTGACGTTGCTTGTACATTTTGACCGCCTTGCTGCTGCCGAACGCGCAGCTCCCGCCGTTGGTTGAGATGATCGACCCCAAGACATGGAGATCGAGCTCTTTCTCCGCGACTTCGCACTAGATGCAGTTTGGTTTAGCTCTCAAGTGCAGTGCCACCGAGTAGCTTACCAGCTTCGTGAATTCTTTGGCAGTGGCTGCGACTCCGCGGAGCATCGCACCGCTGCTTTGGCGGTCGGCCAGTAGCTCCGCTTCCATCTTTGAGTTCCACTCGACTAGCCACGGCAGATTCTTGAAGACGATGTCTGATCTCGTCGCCAGGTGGCGCACGTCTGCCGGGAGCTCCTCGCGCAACTTTTCGCGGTCCTGATGAGCTTGCTCCTTTTTAGAAACTGACGAGAGTAAGGTTAGACAACGACAACATTAACAACGAGAAACATACGGCTAGGATCTGGTCTCTGTCCCCCACCACCCCTCTCCTTCGGCGTGTACAGCCAAGCCTGCCACATATTCCAGCCAGTCTTGGCCCTGGTTTCCTTGTGCGTAGGCAGATGAGTGCCACAGACTGCTCGGGCTTGCGGATGTCTCTCGCTAGCTCTTCCACCTTCTCCTCTAACTCTTCCTTCCACCGAAAGAGCAGGTTGACGGACCCTTTGTCAATGGGACCCGCCTTGTATTCTCCTCCTCCTCCTCCTCCTCCTCCTCCTCCTCCCTGCGCCGCCGCGTTCCTCTTAACTTTCTTGAGCCGTCGTGAGGGCTTAGACGTTCCGCCCTGTTCTCCGTCGTCGTCCTCCACGCTGTCGGCCGCCTTGCGTTTGGGAGGTCCCTTGCGGTTCACCACTCTCTGCCCATCGACTTCGGCTTCGAATTCGCGATTGTCTTCCTCGTCATCCTCCTCTTGGGTTGTCTCAATAGGCAGCCACGAAGGAGTTGCCCGCGCCTTCTTCAATTGACGGTCTTCCGCCTCGCGAGTGGCTGCGTAGTCGTCTTCGGAGCCACTGTCGACCAAATCCTCCATATCCACATCTTGGTTTCGTGTTGTTCCTGCTCGTCGACTTCCTGCTCCTGTTCCTGCCCCTGTTCATCGTCGTGTTCGTCCTCGTCGTCATCCTGCTGGTGGTCTTGCTCATCTTCCTCGTCATCCCTCACAGGTGACGAAGCGGCACGGTGGGGTGGGGAAGACTGAGGAAGGGGTGAGGACGCAGCGGGAGGCCACCAACTGACGGTGCGTTCCCGCTCCGAGTCGGCGATGGGGATGGAGTGCGCTCAGTGGTCTCTGCCACTGGCCGTATCATCCCGGCGTGGGTACTGCGGCGGGGAATTTTCTGAAATCCATGCGAGGGAGCAGCGTTTTGAAGTCGACTCGAGGGAGACGCTCCAATTCAGGGACACCACGGCCCCCATATGCTGGTCCAGGGACTCCCTGTGCAACACCGACGGGCACTGGAACAGCGCTGGAAAGGCCAGGGCCGGCCAAAGGGATGGTCCCCACGTAGGCGCGGATGAAGCTTGCTGCGCGGCCATCGGAGCGGGCGAAACGGGGTAATATTGCGCATGGAGTTCCGCCTCGGCCGGGAGGCATGTAGCAAGCCCTTCAGCGCGGAGAGCCGAGGTGCCAGACTGAGCTTGGGGTGGTGTCAGAAGTGGGTATTTGTGTGGCATGGAGGACATACCTCACGCTCTCTCGAACACTCTCCAAGTCGGCCTGCGCCGCTGCCACTGGCTATTTATAATAATAAAATCGTCAGCACAGACGCTCAGGACCTGCAGCAGTAACACCACGACACTCACCGCAACCGGGTTGAGTTCGTGCTCCTCTAGCTGCGCCGGACGATCGTCCGTAGGTTGTTCCTGGATCCGCCACTGTGTGTTAGTAACTCGATTCGACTTCTCGAGAAATAATACGCACTACACGTTCTTGTTCTTGCTCTTCCTCACGCCTTTCGTCGAGCTGCATCTTATCTTCCGCGACTGCTGTTGCATCGAGTTGCATCTTATCTTCTGGTGCGTCGAGTTGCATCTTATCTTCTGGTGTCTGTATGTCTGTCTGCATGTCCTGTGCATGGGGAGCGAATAAGTATTCATTCTGCGAAACGCAAGAAATAAACGTACGGGGGACGCCTTAGTTTTGCGGTTCGTTACCACCGCCTTCTTGTCATCGTCTGTTGCAGGTGCCTGGAGAAAGCAATCATAAGTATACTCTGTCGCTGGTGGCAGAGAGTCCAGAGATTCGAGATACCTGTTTCTTTTTCTGGGTCGCTTTGGTGGCGAGACCCGCGCGGGCTCGACAACTGCGCCCTTGCCCTTTGCTGCTCGACTCCGGGTGACCCTTCCCGGCTTCTCGGGGGCATCCATGTTGGTGCAACGGCGGGATTCACAGCGTAGAAGGGTTTTTGCGATAGTTGTCTGTGAACAGATGGGGAGCTGAGCTCAACCGTGGGTGTAGTTTGGTGGAGAAATCTGTTGGCGCATCAGAAGCGTGTCCCGCGTTGAACAATGAGATAGTACGCTTGGACCGCTCGCTCCATTTGGCAATCACACAATGCGCCAGTCTGGGCCACCCGAGCGCTATTCTGTATATAAGCCCAAGGCGTGCTCTCGCGGTGGCACACACTTACCCTCCCCCTTCCACTATCCTGCAGCACGCCTGCCTGCCCGCGCGCCTGCACCGAAGCACGTCGGTGTTATTGCTGCGTCCGTCCTTTTCTGCCCGTAAAATTTACACCGTTAATTGTGGTTCCCTCACGCAGCGTTCATCGTACCTGGCCTGCCCGCGCTCTGCTGCGTTGCCCGCCTGCACCGCAGCTCCAACCCCCCGCCCACATTACCTACGTGCATAATTTGGTCGGTCGTCGGTCTCCATCGCGTTCAAATAGCGCGCTACTCACGTTTCCCTGTGTCCCAGGTCCATTATCGATCTTCCTTGCTATGGCGCTTCAAGTTTGCACGTCCCTGGAGCATTCTCCCTGATGTCAGTCTCGTGCGCATCTCTGCCATTGGTATGTACGCACTTTATTTCGCCCTCTCTATCCCTTCTGACCATTCACAAGTGCTCTCCTGTAGTCCATCTGTGCGTCCCCTTTATTTCAGTGCCCCACCCGACGGCATGCGTACTTACTTGGGCAGGTTTCTCTCAATTCGCCCATTTTCTCGTTTCTTTTCGCCTCTGTGTAATATGGTGCGTATTGTGGTTTTTTTTCTATCTACGGCTTGCTAACTAGTTCCTACATGTAGCCCGCCCACCCCGCCCCGCCCTCGGCGCCGCCGTGGCCCCCGCCTCAAGACGCACCATCCGACATGGTGGTCTGAGGCAGGTGCCAAAGATCTTCAAAGTCCGCCATCCATCAATCATGATTTGCTCACTTTCGGCAGGGCTCCGCCGCTGATACCGGCATGAGCTCGCCGAAAGTCATCAAATCATCTTAGCAAAGCTTGCAGCACAGCCACCTTTTCGCTCTCAATCCACGACCAATACCTTCCTAATCGGTAAGTTCCCAAGTCCCGCCTCCCGTAGTGTAGCCGTAGCGTACCACGTAGCCAGTATATAGAAAATAAATGTGTGGGCCGCCATACACCGAGGCGATGCCCTAAGCGGGTCCCACGAAAGCGCGCGCGCCCAGCGCCGCCTTTAAAAAAAGAAAGAATTTATTAATAAATCCCGTACCGAGCGCGCCGAAGCCGACGCTGACACTGTATACAGCTCCACGGCCCCCATGGACCCTCGCCTGCGCCCACCAACGCACCAACCCCTTCATCGACGACAGTCGCTGAGGACGATGCGTCGTTGGGTAAGTCGTTGCCGCCGTCAAAGATCCTACAGAATCTGACTTGCTGCGCCAGTGTCCGACGGCGAGGAGCCCGACCCCGATTCCACGGAGGGCCAGGCCATGGCGCTCGACCGGCAGGACTTCAACATGCCGAGGAGATTGCGGAGCCACGCCCGACGGGTACAGCGACGGGAAGACGAGCGCAGAAACCCATCGCGCCGCCTCGACAGCTCAAGAGTGGCAACGGCTCCGCGGTGACGACCTCTACCACGATGGAGACGAGGAGGACGTCCCAGTTGCTGGCCCCAGCAGCATGCGCCCGCGCTCACCCTCGCGCTCCATGCCGCCGCCGCCGCCGCTCTTCCTGCCCGACTCGCGCGACCCCACGCCATACGAACCTATGGACCCCCGCGATCATGGACCCCGTTTGCCCCTGCCGTGTACCAGCCTGGTGCTACAGTAAGTCCATCTTTTGTACCCGCCAGCCATTTTTTGGTTGACTTGTATTCTACAGCGGCCGCCTTCCTCCGTACCCCCGCCGCCGCTTTTCCTGGGCGAATCGCGGGACTCCACTCCTTTCCAACCCCGCGATCCCGCGACATAACCCCTTTTCTTCCTCCCGTGCACCAGCCTGGGCACCATTCGTTGCGGTAGGTCCAATCCCTCAAAAGTACAGATATTATATGTTTTTTGACTTTGTATTCTACAGCGCCAGCCCACCCAGTTCAAGCGCAAGCGCGACCAGACGCCGGAGGATGAGGAGGAGGTGAGCGAGACCGTCATCAGGGTCCCGGACGTGGACTCCTCCGACGAAGATGAAACCGAAGGCGAGGACGACGGCGAGGAGCCCGAGCGGGAAGAAGACAGCGCGCTCAAGGCAATCAAGCTGGAGCAAAACTATGCGCCAGTTCTTCGACGACACAGGCGTTGCTGGATTCGGATGAGGATGAGGACGACGATGAGCACTGGGATGATGCTCTCGAGGAGACAGCGGAGGATCGCGGTAAGGTGTCAAATTACAATAGAATCTTCACTCACTCACTCATCTTCCTGCAGCTTTCATCGACGATACCGACCACCACGAGCTTTCGCCTCGCTTGGTCCGCGCCTCCAGCGACGCCGATGCTGAAGTGGCCGCCATGCAGCAGGAGGCTGCCAAGTACGACGATAAGGCGGTCGCGTATCAGCTCGAGCTCGCTCAGGAGGAGGAGCAGGAGGACCGCACCATCAGATCTCACCTGGCTCGACCGCGACCTTCACGAACATCACCCACCCCGATTGGAGCCAGCGTCGAGGTGCCGCAAGACAAAAACTTCTACTCGAAGGACAAAAAATTGTACCCCACCGAGGAATTCGAGATGTACCGCAAGAATGCGGCGGCCCTCACGCACCCGCATTTCACCAAAATTCCGCAAGACGAATATTTGGCGAACCGGAATCGTACACGGCCCAGCTACCGCCCGCCCTACCCCGTCATGCTTGACGAGACGCCGCACAAGTTGATTCCCCAAGTCCCTGCGCAGCCATTCCAAGGGCGCCCACACCTCCCCCTGTCCCACCTCGAGCCGGGCGATTGGACGCTGGTCCAAAGCACGGGCTTGCCTTCGCCATCTCCGCAACGGAGATCCTTGTCCCCAACAAAACTGCCCCAACGTCCACCCCCCAGTCATTTGGACGGATCCAATGACCCACCAGCGCCGAGCAAAAAGCAGAAGAAAAGGCAGAAAAAGCCGGAGAAGGTCGAGATCGCGCCTGTTCCGCGCAGGAAGCGAGACCAGACGGAGAAGCCTCCGCTCTCGAAGAAAACTCACGGCGGAACAAGAGCAAGCAAGGAAGGAGAAGGAGCGGTACTGGGAGTATCACCAGGTCGAAAGTGAGCCGCTCACACGGGAACAACTGGTGGCAGAGAGCCAGCAGACGAGCGCCCTCGTCCTTACGGCGTCCAAACCCCGACTCTTGCGTCCAGTCGTGCCCTCCATCGACGATCTCATGCCCTTCCAGCCACTGCGTCCCCTATTGCAGTTCCTGCTGCCTCGGAGGGGCGAAGTGCACGGGACCGCTTTGGCGCCAGGAGATTTCGTTGTGGTTATCAACGACAAGCGCGAGAACTCCTTCGGGACCATCCTCCTCATCCGCGATACCCCACAATACGGCCGCGTGGTCAAAGTTTCCGGTTCCCGCCGTCTCACACTCGACTATCAGTTGGGCCGTTCTCGCGAGCAGTTGGAAGACTTGTCTCCGGCCAGTCTGTTCAAGGTCAAGGGCAGCAAAAAGGCAATTTGGAAAGTGAGACGACATCCCCTCGACCCCACTCCTCCCCTGCGAATTGGGGACCGACTTTGTGTTTGGACGACAAGCACCTGGAAGGGGCAGTGGGTCGCATTGAGAAAATCGACCTGGAAGAACTTCGCTACCGCGGCGAGATGATCACCGTCCGCACCACCAACGGCACCGTCGCACGTTTGCGCACGGATTCGTTCCATAGAATTTTTATGCAGGGGACGAAGTCGAAATAGTGCGAGGGCCCCAGCGTGGGCAATGCGGCATCGTCATGGAGGTATTGTTCGGCGGTTCTTTACTCAGGCTGCTGGTGGACGCAACCCCAACGGAGGCCGCGACGCAGGAAAGCGTCACCGCATTTTTCGCCGAGGGGGTGCCATTGGAGGGCAGCGAACAGCGAGTGAGTGATTTCATGCCATTATTCTCCTCTGAATATTAGATTGCTAAATTCTTCAGTATCAACATTGCTCGATGCGGGCCAAAGATGTCATTTTCCGGTGGACGGACGCAGCTAGTTACGGCAATTGGACTTCGCCTGGCATTGCGAAACAACGCCCTCAGGCCCCCAAGACGATGACCCCCTACCTCCAAACGCCTCCAAGAGCGAAATGATTTTTCATCAGATCGACCGCGACTTGGCAGCTTCCCAAATAATCAGGGAGTTGCTTAAACAACGCCAAGAACAGCAATCGCTAATCTTCGCGTCCAAAGGCGTCGAAATGACCCAGCTCGAACATGAAAAGCGACTGCAGCAGATCGACAACGAAATTCGCGTCCATGTAGGGCTTGCCGAAGACCGAAAACGTGAGGCTGACAGCAATCGCATGATGGGAGTCGGACGACGTTTCGAAAACGTCACCGTTTTCATTTACAAAGGGCCGAACAAGGGGTTAACGGGGAAGATAATTGGGGATCACGACACCGAGGCTCGACGAGACCGGGAGAAGGACCTCCGCAAGCGCAAAAATGCGATGGAACTGGATGATACCGCGGGTATCATAGTCACCGTACGTGTGCCCAACGTGGGCAACTTGCAAGTCCCCATCGAGAAGTGCACGCGTGGCCGGAATCGAGTCCCACTCGCCTCTACGGTGACTCTGACCCCGACAGAACTTGCCACGAAGGCAATGTTCCTCAGTTATCGAGGACCACTTCCACCTCGACCTTCAACCCCGCCGCCGCCGTCATCGGCATCTGGAGAATCTGAGGAACTTTGGGCGCCAGGACCTTCAAGACCACCGAGGCTCGCACCGAAATGGCCTGAAACGCTTCCAGGTAAGAAATTGCATATCTCATGAATTCTAAGACGCTAATGCAGTATTCGATGCAGCCGAGTCCGATGGAACGTGGCTCGCTTCATCCAAGCTGCTGCATAAACGATTGGACGTCCACATTTTCGGTGTGCTGGGAGCACCGGGTGCAATTTCGGCGAGGGTAAAGGTCTGTGAGCAGGGAATAGGCTTCGTGCTGCTCGATAAGAAACCGGCTGGAAGGTCTCCCCAGAGAGAAAACGTCAAAGTTTATGCTGTCAACGGCACTCTTCCCCCGACCGCAATCCCGCTGTTTGCTGTTAGGCCCGTCAGATTCGGGCCAGACCCTCGAGTGGGAACGACAGCGCAGAAGGCACTGACGATGGCGGACTCGGGTGCGAGCCTCTGCGAGATCAAAGAGCGGGTGGTCATCATCGGACCAAACATCGACGGAAAAAGTGCTGACTTGGGGGAATATGCTGAGACGATTCCCGAGGAGAAGCTTGATGGTGAAGACCTCGTGCGTGTGAGGTTGTGGCCCTCTCAGCGCCGGGAAACATATCACATCTCATCTCTTTGTTGCTCGCGAAACATACCCACTCAGACGCCCGGTAGTCCAGAAGCTCCTGCCATCGTTTTCGACTGACGTACTTCCACGGCCTTTACCTCCAAAATACATTTGTACCGTACAAAAAATGTATAATAGTCCGCCTGTAAAAAAACGTAGCACTGTAATTATATCGGTTTCATCGTAGCCGCGCGAAAGCGCCAGGCCAAGGATGTAAGATGGGTAGAGGACTGGTATGTTTTTCTCCTTTTCTTCTTCTTTTTGTCTCAGTTTGAAAAAAAGCGCGACGAGACGCGTCAAAAAGCGCGACGAGACGCGTTTTCTCGTTCGCGAATGTGCCATGCCACCTTTAGTAGGTGTGTCCGACCCTGGAACTGCCCAACCAGCGTGGCTTGGCACTTTTGAGAATGAGTTGCGGACTTGTCAAATCGCAGAAGAAGTGGCACACCAACATGTGACCAAGTGAGACGCGTCGCGTGTCCAAACTAGTCAAAACAACGCGATCCCATTGTTACAAGTACGTCAGCCACATCTGCCCTTGCTCTCAACTCACGCATCGTCGATTACAAGCTCGACACGATTCTTCATCGCGCACACCACCATGCCGCTGCTCAAGATGACGCCGGCCGAAAAGAGGCGCGCTCGCGAGCGTGAAAATGATACAGTGGCAATAGTCGATGGCCCCCAGCATACTCACTACCTCAGCAAAACGGCGGCGGGCCAGGAGCCCGTAATGCATCTGGCCAACAACCGCACGCTGGTCCAGAAGCGGGTGCCCAAGTCTTCGGTACAGGAGTTCCCGCAGCATGCCGCTGTGCCACTATGTGACGGTCTTGGTGGTCGGGATGTCGATCACACCGAATTCGAAGACGACGCTTTTACCACGCCAATGTCGCCGCAAAAGATAGCGCTGACTCGCCATCGAAGAGCGGACGCCGCCGCGACGTCATGCACTCTAAATGGGTCGCATGGGATCAGCAGCTCATCCCGCGCCTCATACCCCAGTTCGTGCGGCTGTGGCACAAAACTCAAGGTTTACGAAATGCGGACGACCTTTCCCTTCCTTCACCGCGGGCGTGCCACTGCAGTTCCATCCAGTGCAAAATCACGCTGGTCAGATTCACAAGTGCGTTGTGGAGACAGTAAATTTACCTCCTGCTTATACCACACTATTAGCGATGCAAGACCTGGTTCTTAAGGTCTGCGATTGCAATCCGGCGGCGCAGCAACTGCTCAGTGCGGGATTATTTCCATGCGCCCCGCTGCGGCCCACTCTGGCGGTGGACGTCAGATTGCTGGAGCTTGCGAAGAAGCTGTTCGTCCGTATAGCGCCCAACAAGACCGCCTGGACTTCAACGCTGGAGGATTTTTTAAGTTCGTTAGGATTCACGCTTCCTCATGAGGTACGTGGCGGTGGCATATATTCGATCATGCACTGAATGATTGTAGGGATCTTTACGACGACTATTTGCCAGTGCGTTAGAGTGGTACATCCACCTCCGCCATATGGTCGAGAAGCATTTCGATGACAAGCTTGAGGAGACACGCCTCACGCTCCTGAAGGAGTCAGCGGAGGAAAACGGAGACACCCCATCTCCCGCGGCGACCCCAACACCGGCGGGAAACGATTTACGGGAAGAGCAGAGAGGCCGACGCGACGGTCGGCCCACCGGGTCCCGCGCGAGCTCCACTTTCTCCAACGCCTGCGTCCAAGGCAGGGAGGAACGCGCGCGAGAACCCACACCTGAGCCGGCTGCCAACCCCTTTTCAGACCCTCCCCCGATGAATCGCCCCAGTGAATATTTGCGCAAACGCTGCCCGCTTTGTTTTGGCGGCGCGACACCGGACCCTACCGTTCCGTTAGTGGTTTTATTTTATTTTTTGCTTATTTACCAGCACTGATATTTATCATTTACCAGCGCCGATATTTACGTCTGCGTCGACGCATGCTTCACTCAGAAGCGAACAAGGCAGCACCCGATCCTCCTAAGATGCACCCAGGAACGCACTTCGTCTCAGAGGACCTCAGTGCGAAAATGGAGGCTTATGTGGATGGGGTCCGCGGTGGTAAACCCGTTGGCGCAAAAGGGCGAAAGAGGGCCAGAGTTGATGTGGAAGAGGGCGACGAAGATGACGAGGAAGACGGCTACGAGCATGCCGATCTGAAGCTGCCAAAGTCAGTGCTGGACGAGTGCGAAGCGTCATTCCAAGCTGCCGATGAAAAACGAGAGAAGGCCAGCACGCAATTCTACGACGACACCCGCATTAATGGCGCTCCTCTGCCGCCACGACCGCGTGCTTTGGTTGGTGAACATGCATTCCGCCGGGAGAAGCAGTTCAACGTGCTGCTTCTCGCGGAGATGCTGTTCCAGCACTTGCCACCGAAGGTGCGGTGGGCCTTCTGTAACGACATTGCCTGCCAACTGGAGCGGTCCGCGCGCAGTGGGGATTTTTGGAGAGATACATCGACCGGCTTACATTCGCCGTCGCGGTATTTCATGCGTTCGGACACGACTGGAGGTGTCAACTCCTAAATCACCCGCGGAAACGGCCTGGCTTTGGCTTCACCAACGGCGAGGGCTGCGAGCGCTTTTGGCATTCGGTCAGCCATCTCATTGCGCACCTGCGGATTTCTAGCGTAGGTTTTTTTCTTCTTGACAGAGACAGGCGACTAGACGCTAACTTGATTACAGTACCATCATCGCCTATACACCCTCGACACGCAGGTCAAACACGCCGACGAAGCAAATTTATTCAAGCTCGCGGAGTGGATCCGTCGTCGAACACTGCACAGTGCCAACAAACGAGTGGAAGCCGAGGCAGAGCTGACACGCTGCGGACACTCGCAGGAATTCCTGCGCGAGCAATGGAAGCACCAGGTCAAGGTTCAGACGAAGCCGCTTGCACGTAAGTCATATCTAATTCTGTGGCTCAATTCTGTGGTTAATGAGTTTTAGGTCGGTCGAAAAAACAAAGGGCAGAAGGCCGTCGATGCTGTTGTGACCTTGCGTTCTGCCCTGGCGACTCACAAAAAGCCGGGCCCGCGTCTGTGCCGCCGCCGAATTAGATGCGCTCCTCAGCGGCGTTGACGAGGATATAGTGGACACGAGGATGGCGGCGCAGGCAGCACGAGACGCCGTGGACAAATTGAAGAAGCAGCTTAATCGGAAGGAAGCCGCGCTGGGGTCTGGCGCACTGGTGAAGCTGAAGCAGGCTCGCAAAATGAAGTATTTTGAGCTGCGCATGAACCTCAGTGCGGTGTACAGTCGGATGGTGAGTAGGTTGCGGGCGGGCAAGTTTGAGCGGGAGGCCGTGGAGCGACCATCGCGCCGCCAGGGGGCATCGGGTAGGGTGGCATGGTTTCCATTACAGACCGAGTGCTAATGACTAAGAAAAAGAATTCAAACTGCGCACACACACTCAGTCAGCCGCGCAAAAGAGAGAGCCCGCCACCGCCAAGCTAAATGCGGAGTACAACAGACTCTGCAATCTCATCGCGACTGAGATCCGTGAAAAACGCGCGCCGCCGAATGCCATCGCACCGAAACGCATCGATCCCAAGAACCTATTCAAGCTGGGAGTGGACGATCCGATCTGGCAAAACGCGGGGCTGGAGCACTTGGAGGAGGGGCAGAAACCCCCGCCATGGTTAAGCAGTGAAACGGTGCGGAGTGGCATCAATGCGATGTTGGAGGTGGATCGGGCTGACGAAGAGGATCGGATATTGCTCAAGGAGACAAGGGCGTTGCGCGTGTGGTTTTCGGAGGACTGGAGAGTGGTGAATCGAGCAATGGAGGAGAGCAGTGAGTCTTCAGTCTCCTTTAAATGCTATATGCAGGCTGACGCAAAATTATAGGATCGGAACCTGAGCGCTATCAATTTTTCCTCCGGCGGGAGCGGTTGGTGCGTCTGTGTGTGACATGGAAGAAAATCGTTGCCTCAAACTGAAGACGCTGATCTGCCACCCTGGGGGCCCACGCACCGGGAGTTGTTAGAGTGCAGGATTCAGAGTGTGACGGCGGATAGAGGGGAGGATCGATACGAGGCGCGCTCAGAGTCGAGTGAGGATGAGATGGAGGATTTTGTCACAGTAGACTCGGAGGAGGGGTACGGTGCTTCATCGGACAGCGACATTAGTGACTTCATCGAGTAGATACTTCTTGTACACGCATTTACACGAGGCGCGTCAAAGGCACGTGGGCGCGCGCACTCGGCCCGACTACAAGGGCCGAGATTGATTAGATTGAGATTGGCGCCTGTGATTAAAGGCGCGTCCATTTCTCTGAAGCCACGCATCCCTAATGTAGTTAAGTAGTTAGATACAATGAAAGCTACTGTGGCGCTACAGGCCCATTGTTCCGTGGGCGCAGACATAAATAAACTCAGGTATGCCATACAGCGCATCATCTTTCCCAAAATGCCCGCTGAACGGCACCAGACCCGCCAGCATCGCAAAGCGCGCAAAGTGCCACCACGGCCGTTGCCTCGTATTACAGACCCCTACGCGCCTCCTGAAGATCCCGAAGATGTCGCGGAAACAATGGAAGAGCTGCGCAGCGAGGAGGCGAATCGAGTTATCCAGAACGCCACGGTCGCTCTGCTGAAGCAGTTGTACGGTACGAAAACTGCAGTGTGTCTTTGCTTTGGTTGAGCTTTGCTGATACAGGTCTGACAGAGAAAGCTTCCACCGCCGACGCTGAAGATGCTGATATATATTTGGATGCATACGAAACGCAGAGTACGCCCTTTCATTCCTCCGCCGTTCCTTTTTTTTTTACATCGCACTGTTGCCGTAGAAATCAAGTACGAAGACAGCTTCGGGAAATTTGTCCCAGACTCAGAAAACGCCGCATGGTTCGCTCGCAAAGCGCCTCGGGCCGAGGAACTGAGGGTGGCACGGCTGGCGGCAAGTAAGTGGTACTAACACCTCAAAGATATAAATTGTTGACTAATACACGCTGTGCAGTGGATGCCACCGATCATGACGACCCTGCCATGGCACTGGCCCTGGATCTCGGTGCGTTACATTACCCCTGCCGCATAACGACTGACCTCGACTGACCTCTGCACTCTCAGGTGAGAAATTCGAGGAGGACTTTGGGCAGGCGTTTTCCGACGACCTGAACTTCCATTTCGAACGGTTCGCTTCGCACGCCGCATCAGCGCGCTGCTTGCACTTCGTGCACGGCGACGACGTAACGAAATGGGCGGCTAGGGCCGAGCAGCCGGTAACTTTTGGTATCTGCAATCCATATCCTGAGGGTCATCATCGGCGGGGGGATTTCGACAACAAACGTACGTCACAGACTTGCTGGCCGTAGTCGCTGCCTCAATCGTTTGCAGTGCGTAAACTGAAGGCGTTAGCTGACGAGGACGCGCACGGACATGCACCGCACGGAGATGAGCCGCCGACGCCGCCGAGCGGAGTCGTTACTTTCCGTATTGTAAATCCATACGCGGGTCGGTCGGGGGGGTGTCTGCAAGCGAGGTCCTCCGCGGATTTTACGACGGTGCGTCATTCATTTATGAGGTCACGTATTATTGTACTCAATTTTCTTTTTCTTTATGTGCAGCGGAGTACAACAGGCAACGCATACAACGAATGACGTTATACCACTGGGAGGATGTGTGGGATTCTGTTGGAGAGAAGCGGGAGAATCCGCACTCCCCGTTCGTACGGCGGTATCCTCTATGGTAGATAGATAGCGAGCGTGATTAATAAATGGATGTGACGTCATCGGTCAAAGCGAGGGATATCAGTAGATCGGTGGCATGGCATTGCATTGCCCTCAACATGTTAGCGGTGAGGACTACTTGATTGAGGCCCCAGGTGTGTAACATAATTTCTACACGATACCGCATCTTACTGACTTAAACGCGTGTGGTCAGCTTGTAGTAAGGTGTGATGTCATTGGTCAAAGCAAGAAATATCGGTGACGGCATGGCAGAAATTGTCATTGCCGGCACGTTGGGCCAAACATGAGTTCTTATGAGATCCCTATGCGTATATATTTACGAGGTGTTTCCACTTCTTACTGACTTAATTGATTCCGGTAAATTTGATACTGATTTGAACTGGTGAACCGAGGGATGTCTTGGATGGCATGGCAGTGATTATCGTTCCTCTAGGCAGGTTAACCGAGGACGAGTGGAATTCCCAGTGCGTCTAGAAATTTACGGGATAAGCTGAATTTTACTGACTGAATTGACTTTGGACAATTTTGGAACCAGTGGTGACGTCATCGGTCAAAGCGACGAATATCGATGACGGCATGGCAGGAATCATCATCGCCGTTGGGCACATTCGGCCGAGATGAGTTCTGGAATTTTTATTCCATTTTCGGTGTTCTGCTGACTTCGTTGGCTCGCGCCGTAGCAAGCAAGCTTGATCCAAGACGGGCTTGATTACAGTGGGGTTCAACTTTGAGCGGTTACAATCCAGGTGCGTTCACTATACTCTCGTCTCTATAACCGTTGACTGACCGACTTGAATTCCTTATACATGTAGGCCGAACTTCAAGTATCAATCCAGCTACTCCCTGACTTGAAACGCCGGGACTGGTGGTGTGGTTCGACTCAGGTATGTATGCTTGCTTCATTGACGTATCTTCTCTGACTGGCTTGCAACTGTAGGATGTAGGGTTGGCTGGTACTTATTGGTTCAATTTCGGTGCCAGGTACTTATTACCTTCGCACTCAGTCAGACCGTTTCAACTACTGACTGGTTCATCGTCAATGTAGCTACACATAAACTACGATACAACATTCGGTATGTTTCCTCATCTTCATCTCCAACTTCAACTCTCTTCTGACTTGTTCCGAATCAGGTCTTCGTGTAGTTCAGTTCGACTTTATGTGTGGGATTGATCAATCGGAGTCGGATTAATATTGTGTTCGGGACGTCGTCTGTCTGATGCACTCATACTGACAGCCTGCTCTAGGTATCCTCAGCACCAGCCCGCGTTCGCCATCCTCGATGGCGCGTTTCGGATCGAACCGCGAGTTCGACTGGTTCAGGTGCAGTTTGGCTCCTCTACGATTTTTGCCCTTACTGATTTGATTTCAGAGTCTTTGTTCCCTTTTTGAGCCATACCGCCGCCCCCGAATCCATACCGACAAGCCGAGGGCATTCCGGCGCTCGGTCGACTCTGCCACTCAAAAATATTCCACGGCGGCGCTTTCGATGCCCGTGGGAATTATCTCCGGCATGCTAGTCCCTGGTTGTAAACTCAGTGCGTACTCGTTATTTTCTTGCTGCTTCAATTTTACTGACTTGAAATTGAAATTTTTCAGTGTCCCAGCACTGCTCCTACAGATTGGACTTAATTGTCATAGACTGGTTACTCCCGCGGTAAGCCCTCTTCATTTTTCTGACTTCAGAACTGAATTTTTGCAGTAGGACTTCGAGATCCTTCACAAACGCCGTCAATGCGAGTTTTCGCCTTGAACTGGTACGTTTTTGTCCCGGGTTACACTCTTTACTGACTTGTGTGCAGTTTTCACTGGATTTCAAGAACTAGCTTATTCTGACCTTCGAGTCCGATTTTTTGCTTCAAACCGCGAAGTACGCGTTAGATTTCTTCTACTGACCTCCTTACTCACTTCAAATTCTATAGGTTGCGACTCAATGAGCAGATAACCTTCAATTATCAGAAAGCCTTACGACTTTTGAACCTCTGGTCCGTCACAATGAACGCGCTCATTCAACTCTTGACTGACTTATTTATATCTATCAGATCTGACTCCCTCAAGACCGAGACTATCTTCAATTAACGGCGGAATACTCAGTGCATTCAGTTAACAGTTTTAATTTGACTGATACTAACCTCGATTATTTTCAGCTGGAGCTGACTTTCTTACGGCCGGGATTATCTTTGACTTGCGCCAGTGCGTCACATCGAACTCTTAACTACTTCAACTCCACTGACTTTCCTACTTTATCATTAGATTTTCTGACTCGCCGCTCTTCAAAACCTTCTCGAGTTACATCTTTGGTATCTTGGGTGCGTCGTTGTATTCAAATTTACTTGACTTGTATTTATACTTACTTCGGCTCGCTTCATTTAGATCTGACCGTCGCATTCAACCACTTTTACTTGAATTTCTACTGACCTCAATTTTTGTCCATTAGATTGGACTCGCTACTCGGTCACGTTCAAAGGCTGGGAATATCTTCAATTATACGCGGGACTCCGGTGCGTTGTGTTACATCTCACTTCATCCAATTCTTACTAACCTCGCTCGTTGACCATTAGATGAGACCCCCTCCTTTTCAAACACCGGGAGTATGTTTACATAGATTGTGGCGTGGGTCTCTGGTGCGTTTCAATTTCAACTTCGCTTCATTCAATTTACTGACCGACTATCCACTAGATCTTATGTGACTCGCGGCTCAAAACTGTCGTTCGAGGTTGAACTATGTTTGCTCACCGGGACTCGGTACGTCTCGTTGCTCCGATACTTCACTGAATCAAATCAATAGGTCTTGACTTCGCTCGCGCCGTCTTCCTTCAAAACCGCGTTCGGTTCTCAAGACTTGGACTTTGCTTCACAAACCCTCGGTTGTGGGTTAAGTCAACTGTAGTTTGAGGGCAGAAGACTGGAGGAGGAGTGGGATTCGGGCTATACATCCCAGGTGCGTTCGGTTCAGTCTCAAGTGTCTAACATATTGACTTATGTTCCATCTTTGGTACTACTTGACTCGGTCGAAGCGATGCCTTACGATTGTGATATCGAAGGCACCGTTTGCGTTCGCGCTACTGACTCTGAACTAGCGCCGAAACTATGCGAGGTATGTACCCATCGTCATTAGATATTATCGTATCGCTCTGTTGACATTACTTCATTTATAGGTTCGGTTGGATACGTACTCAATATATAGGTCAAATACTCAACGCTCATTAGACCTATCTCGGTTCGAGTACAAGGTCGCCAGCGGGGTTACGCGTTCAAGGTATGTTCTGTTCTACCTCCCGCCATCATTCTTACGCGCGGTTGATGCAATGTCTGCAAGTTTGCCCTTGCGGGGACTTCAACAACCCTACGCCAACGCCGCCTTTGCCAATCTCAAGCTATCCGTGAGTTTGGCTGAACTCTGTCTGCGTAAACCTAAAAATGACTGCATAGGCGACAAGATTTCGAATAGATTTGTTCCTGCAATGGGTAAGTAGCAAAAATGATGACCGTCGGTTGATCACCGGGGACAGCCACTGATCCCGAAGCGACACCGCCTCCGGCTATTCGGCTCGATGGACCGTAGGGAGAAAATCCCAAACGAATGTGCCGGGTTGTACACCAGGCACGGAGTATTTGGTACGTACCATAAAATATACCAAGGAGAATTGAATCTATATTCTAAACCAACTTCGGAATTAATAGCTCACCAGAAAGAATCAAAGGGATCGAAACGAGAAAACTACAACAACAACAACAACATAGGAAGTAGATTGAGCGCGACAAAGGAAGAGCTGAATCTAACTAGAAGAAGGTAAGGCGTATACTAACATTGGGCGGGGATGGCGCGCACAATTTGCGGAAGTGAGGTATTATTCAAGTGGTTTCAAGTGGTAAATAAGTAGAGCGATACGGCGCGATAAGTAGATCTACAAAGCGGAAACGAAAAAGGTGAGTACTACGAATATCTACGATACAGAATGTGCGGTAAAATTCGAAGCGATTGGGTTGAATACAGGAGGATTTCAAGGAGGGGGCCAATCGCGCATTTTATAACTAGGGCGGGTGAGAGGGGGAATTGAACGATTAGAGGAACTCACAATTTCAGGTCTACTTCCTGCGCCAACACCATCTCATCGCGAACGATACGGAGCAACCGGGAAAAACGCCGAATGAGCAGCATCGGAAAATACTCCTTGTGATCGGTATTGCAGTCATCGCCGGCGCATTCCCCGCGGACAGGATGAATGCCGCGTCGTTCAAGCGCCATATGAACGCGGCGTTCTGTTAACAGAGGTGAGGAGTAATCAGATCGCGAGGAAATTCACTTACCAACGTGCATACGGCGTTGAGCGGAGAAATAGCCGTACCAAACGATTTTCTGGGCGCCGGACTGGCAACCACGATACTGCGTGACGCGACGGGGTAACCAGCTCGTATGTCCGACTTTGAGTTCCAGGGCGCGCAACGCCGCTAGGTGGTTTTGGCGTCCGGATCGATATCGCATCCAGCGCCGCCGACGTCGTCTGCCGTTGATATAGACGGCGCCCTTGCCCTCTTTCTTGAAGTTCGGGATGGGAAGGGGTTTGGAACGCTTGGAACGAGCCCTGGACGTCTTCATTCAGCGAAAAAATCCGGCAGAAGCGGGGACAGAGATAGTTACATCGTGGTCGAAGGGAAAGGTATGGAGGATTGTGTGAGGGGTGGATGGGTTGGAAAGCGTTCGAAGTTGGTGGTAGAACGTCTCTCAAGAAGATTTGCGCCGCTGGGAAGAAGTGTGTGCGCGAAATGGTGGTGAGGGAGTTTGGGTGCACGAATTGATCGGGACAGATGATTGAGCGGAAGGTAAGCAACCCCTGCGCCGTGCGTAACGCATTGGACGCCAATGAACGACGGTGAAAAATCTCCAAGGCTGATTAGCACGGCCCTTCCATACTTCAATTTTTTTGCGGCTCTCGGTTTGGGATGCACAAACATGGGACAACAACCGCTACGGGACGGATATGGTAATTTTTTTCGTGCGGCCTCAAAGTAGCGGTAAACACGTATTTTTAAGGCCAGACAAGGTAAGTATTTTTAATGGCAGGAGTGGCAGAGCACAAGAATCTTTGAAAGCGGCCCGAGATGACCGAGGGATGACATGGGTGCACCCAGACGTTCGTGGGTGCTCCCACCATAGGTCGACTTACGGTGGGCGCTCCCAGACATACGGTGGGCGCTCCCAGGGTTACGGTGGGCGCACCCAGAATTACGGAGGGTGCACCCAGCGTAGTCCTGGGCGCTCCCAGTGACTGTGGGCGCTCCCAGGGTTCGTGGGTGCACCCATCGTAATTCTGGGTGCACCCGCGGGGTTCGTGGGTGCACCCATCGTAGTTCCCGTGGTTGCACCCAGCGTGTTCGGTGGGTGCACCCAGGGTGTTCGGTGGATGCACCCAGAGCGTTCGGTGGGTGCACCCAGCGCGTTCGGTGGATGCACCCAGGGTGTTCGGTGGGTGCACCCAGCGCGTTCGGTGGATGCACCCAGGGTGTTCGGTGGATGCACCCAGAGCGTTCCGTGGTTGCAACTTAGTCGTTTCGTGGATGTGTGCATAGGTACGCCAAGTATAGCAGTTGCTTTTTTCTAAGTGAACCTGACTGCTCTTCAATCGAGTACAAAAGCTAATTGTATTTGAACGATGAATATAAAAATTGCGAACCGTTAGCGATCCAGAGCTAGATACAACAGAGGAATGAGGTTCAACCGCGTCCTATCTGGCACGTATTTGATTTATTTGCCCCGGCGTGCAGAGTGAACAGGGCACAAAAAGGGCCCGCGCAAGCGGTGAACCCGATTTTTCCTCCCGCGCTACGCGCGCGGCGTTCGAAACGCATAAATGGGAGCCGTTTTTTTTGATCCGGTGCAGCCCAAATTGGCCCAAAACGGGCCCCCCATACAGCCGAAAAACGCGGATTTTTCTCCCCGCGCTACGCGCGGGGCATGGTGGGTCCCTATGCGTGCCCCAATGCGCAAAAACGGCGGCAAATGGGCCCCGCGCTGGCGCAAAATCCCAAAAAAATCCCGCCCTGCCGGGCGTGACAGCGTGACATTCTGGGTGCACCCAGGCACCGGCCGTGGGTGCATCCACAGCAACATTTCCTGGGTGCACCCAGAATTTTTGGTACCGGTGGGTGCACCCAGACAGTCTGGGTGCCCCTGCCAAATCTGACCCCCTATAGGGTAGTCATTCCATTAGTAGCTAACTACCCCTATGGGGTACCTATATATGTGTGCCTGAAGTGACGAATTTCTTTCGGCGGGGCGGCCCGAAAAGGCAATTGATGGGGTAGCGGCCCACCAGCCTTAACCCAACACCCTTGTTCATTAGGGGACCGCGGTGTATTGTGAATCATCCAGGATGGTCTTATAGACAAATCAAGACATATAACCGACACATCTGAAACATATCAAGGTCGTGCACAATCATATTTATAACGGAACACTGACCAAAAAATCAGCTTTTCCGCTAGTGTGATCGCTACGCAATGACGACAGTCAATGGAGGCCGAGATAAACATGCAAGATGGTTCACAGAAAGGATATGGATGTACCTAGGTGCTTCTCTTGCCATTTTCATACTACCATTGTCTCAGAAAAAATGTATTTCTCTGGACCATCCAAAATGTATGCTTGGGAGTATCGGACAGTGGCTGAGGCGAAAGGAAATTGAGAGACGGATGAGGTACCTCTATATGTCATGCAGATATGACTGTAATGCCCCACATCAATCACTGGGTCCCTCAGATAACCAGCTGTCTTGATATACGCCTGGTCAGACTGGGCGGCTGGGATTCAGAAGAAGTCCAAGGAGGAGGTTCTAGGAGATGAAATGGCGGGTGCTCAGGGACAAAATAACTCCAGAGTGAACACAACGGTTCCGGGCAACACATAGACCATACAAACTCGAGGATCGGCGCCGAATTGAGGGAGAAAAGAGAAAAACGAGTGCGCCTTGTTCGTGCGGAGATAAGAAAATCATATTCTCACCCTTCGGCCCGCTGTCAAACAGGGCACAGCTTTTGATCAGGTTATCCATTTCCGTCCAAATTTGGTGTGGACCACCGTCTGAGGTCCCATTGCCTCCCCAAGACCCATAATGGTGATTATTTCATCTCCTAGCGACTTGCTGACAAAATGGCCCACTACCTAGTGTGGCCCACTACCTAGTCACATATAGTACAATATCGGGCCTATGGTTAGGGTTACGTCCCGGAAAAGTACATTCGCAAAGATTCATAGCAGGAAGGAGCCAGAAACGAAAAATCCAATTAAAACACGAGTCTACTAGCTACGCTGACATACGGCTACATAATTCTAAGCATAAATAAAGGATATCTGGAAAGAAACGACGACAGCTCAGGGTTTCCTCGCATGGCCAAGCCCACTGAGCTTCCACGCAAGCAGGCCATTTACGAATGGCATCTTGAAAAAAGCCCACAGAGCAGTAACGCGGAGGTAAGGTCCCCAGCCCGCGCCGCCTTTCTCTACCTCCGTCATGCCCTCCACCATATCGATGACTTCGCGGGCGACAGCGCGTCGATGCGTCGAGTACGCGTCCATGATCTCCACCGCATCGTGCCTTGTCCCATTCCCATTCCCGCTCTTCCCACCGGCGAGCGCAGCGTTCCGGTGCCTGTCAATCGCCTCCGCGACCTCGCATCCATCGCAGATCCCCATGTTCATGCCCTGCCCCCCGGCGGGCCCGTGCTTGTGCGCCGCATCGCCGACGAGCAGGATATACGCCCCGCCCTTGGCGCGCTGGACGTACCGGTCGACGAGCGCGGGCCGCGTGCGGTACCGCGAGCTTTCGAGGACGCTGGCGATTTGCGGCACGCTGTGTAACGTCGAATGCGAGCCCGGGCCCCGTGCGTCCAAAATTGCTTGCAGATAGGACGCATCCGGGGAGCGGGGCGGCGTGTCGGGGACTCCAAGATAGAGCCTGAAGAGATTCTGTGCTGGACCTGCAGATGTCGATGCGTCGAGCATGGGCGCGGTTAATACGACGCCACCCGCACCAATCATCATTTGCAGTGCGTCTTTCGGGACGTTGGCGGGCATCGGGGACGCAAACAGCACGTCCGCCACCACGAATGATAGGTCGTTTGCGCCCGGACCGGCCTCCTTCTTCGTGTATGGGTCGATAAACCGGATTCCTGCAGCCGCTCGCAAGGAAGATTTGGACCCGTCCGCGGCGACGACGTAGCGTGCCGTCATGACTTCCCCGGACTCAAAGCGCAGCTCGTACTGCGAGCCCTCTGCCGCTTCCTTGATTTCCGACACACGCTTGCGCCAGTGAATGCTGTTTCGCCCGCGCTGCACGTACTCGCGCATCCACTGCTCGACGCTATGCTGCGGAATAAGCAACGAGAACGCGTATTTGGTGTACGCTGCGATATCCGTCATCCGCAATTGAAACACCCGCCGCTCCTGCAGGTCGATAGTCGTCAGGGTCCTGGACTGGATCCCGCCAGCCACAAGATCTGCCGGCAATTCGGGATGTAATGCTCCAAGTGCCTACACCGAGCTCATAGTGAGCCACACTGCCAAAGAGAGAAATAGACATGGAATGGGTCCACCTCCAGCGCACTTGCTTGCATGAGCACTGCGCGGGAGCTGTTGTGCCCCGCCTCGAGCGCATCCACTATCACGAACGGGACTTGACGCGCCGCAAGTCCTAGAGCGCACGCAAGCCCACTGGGGCCCGAACCGACTATGCACACTTCCGTCGAAGAAGGTAGGGGGGACATCAGGGGGAATACAGAAGTACACTGTCCCTGTCCCCTGTTTTAAATACAGCACATACCATTGCTTCTACGTGTGATCTGCCTTGGATCTGCCCCAACTGCCCGGTAACTGATGACCTTTTGAACGGTCGATAATCATAGTACAATTCAAAGGGAAGATAGCCGTTACTGCCGAGAACTTGGCCGGTTGTTGGAGGCATCGACGTTCAGAAGATACAACATCAAACACTATACCAAAAGAAAGAATCCAGGAAAGAATGCAGGAGAGCTGCGTAGCGGAACACATACTGCACTACTATCTTGACCTTCTAGATCCCCACAGGACCTCTCCATCTCCATCATCCCCTCTCTGCGAGCCGCCTCCTTTCAAAACCACATTAATGTCCCGCAGATCCCCTTGAAGAATCTTCGTGAGATGTACCAGCCCTGCTTGCTGCTCCGACAATATCTGTGGTAAATGCATTTTTATGAGCGAATGCGGAGCAACAACGTGCTCAAGACATACCTGCGCTATCCGCGCCAGCCCTTCCTCGTCAACGACCTTCCATTCCCCACCCCGTGCATGCTGCGCGCCTTCACGCGCCGCCCCAAGTGCCCCGACGAGCGCCCACAGCTCGCCGAGCTTCCCGCGCATCCGCCCGCCGCCACCGCTTCCGCGTGCGCCGATTTCCTCCCGTAGCTCTTCCAACGATCCCCGCAGCTCCTCCTCCTCGCCCCGAATCCCGGACGAGCGCAGCGCAGGCACGAGGAGGTGCAGATGCGCTGCGAGCGCGAGGAGGCGATGCGTGAGCTGCGTTTGGAGAGCGGCGAACCGTGCGATGCGCGCACTGTTCTGGTGCTGGGTCGATGACAGTGACTCGAGGCGGGTTTTCAGGTCCTGGTGGAAGTCAATAAGTAAGGGTAGTCGCCATGTAATCCATTAATACCTTCAGTCGTTCCTGATGTGCCGCCGCTTGCTGTCCTTGTGCATCTACCCTTTGTCGTAAATCGTCGAATCCAACAGCAATGGCCGGGACCAAGCTAATCGCAAGCATGAGTCCGCTGCAGTGAGCGCGTGACAACGACTACACGCACCACGTCGGATCTGGATTCTCCCGCACGGCCTTCGCCCACAGCGTGTCGTTCGTCGCGTTAGGCGGGCGCCCATAGAGCCCCACTTGATTAGGGTCTACGCGGTTATAGAAGAAATACTGTGCAAGAATCAGTCGCGATACATATGTCAATCAGAGATTAAGACGTACCTGAAATTGGCACTGCGGGGAGGCAGCGTTCCACGCAGCGGTGATACCCTCGATTCGTGCCGTGAGGCGCGCAAACTGTGTCTGTGCGTCGGCCTGCTGCTGGGCGGGCCCTCCTGCGCCGGGAGCAGGGGCGCGTAAGGTGCTGGTGGTGAGCGTCGATGCGCCGAGAGGATTCTGCTGCTGCTGCTGCTGCCCCTGCTGCTGCCCGCCGAGTCCCAGCCCGAGCGATGTGCCAAATGCAGGCTTGTTGGCGTTGTTGTTACTGGCACCGAAGATATTGTTCGTGCTGCTTGTCCCGCCAAAGAGCTGTGACCGCTGCTGGCTTTGCGCAGGCTGCGCGAAGAAGCTGGAGGATCCCTGCTGCGTCGGCTGCTGTCCCAGCGTGTTGGTGCTTCCTCCTCCAAACAGCGAGCTTCCGCCGGAGGGATTCGTGTTTAGCGCAGGAAGCGTCGGGGCTCCGGAGATGCCACCGGGCTTGGATCCAAAAAGCCCGCCCCCAGTGTTGCTTGCAAAGAGGCCACCGGTCGGCTGTGCCTGTCCGCCTTGCTGCTGTTGTTGCTGCTGCTGGGGATTTCCAAAAAGGCCGCCGCCAGCGGGCTGATTCTGCTGCGTGTTTCCGAAGAGTCCACCAGTTGGTTGGGCCGTCTGCTGCTGCTGAGGGTTCCCAAAAAGACCACCACCGGCGGGCTGGTTCTGCTGAGTGTTTCCGAAGAGTCCACCGCTCGGCTGGGCTGCCTGCTGCGGCTGCTGCTGGCCCCCAAAAAGTCCGCCACTCGGCGCCTGGGTATTGGTGCTGCCAAATAGCCCTCCGCCCTGGTTCGTGTTCGTATTCGTGCTGCCAAAGAGGCCAGTAGACGGCTGAGCAGTGTTCTGGGATGCGCCGAAAAGGCCACCAGATTGTTGCTGCTGAGGTTGACCGCCAAACAGACTGGGCGCGGCCTGCTGCTGCTGCTGCTGTGGTTGCCCAAAGAGTGACATTTGAGCAGAACGCTCTATAGGACTAGTCCTTCGTCGTAGATTCAATCAACCTGGTTGAACAGGACGCGATGGGGTTGGCAGAAGACGCGCTTTGTGGTGGCTTAATTGGCGAAAGGTTCCAACAAATGCTGAGGCAAACAACCGCCTTAGGCCAAATTTGGAAATAAACGCAAAAAGATTCAACAGAATTCAGAATTCATTGCAGTTGAAGGACGAGGAGGCGGGAGCTACTATGGTAGACGTTCTAGGACTCGGTTCAGTTTCGGAGCTCGTTTCCGTCGCTCTCGAGAACATCCAGAAACGGATCAAATCCTGGATTTCAGAGGAGCAACATTCTACCGCGAAGAATACGACCCGTACCATTTGACCAAATACTGTAGCTGCGGAGGTAGGTACCTTGGAGCTTGTAAGCATTGTCACATTTCAGAATGCAGAGCTGGAGACAAGCTTACGGATCCGGAGGAATGCGCCGGCGTTATGAATCCAGGTTGGCGGGCCGTACGGGGAGCTGAAAAAATATCGCTTTTAGATCCACCATGGAAACCTTATATTCAGAGCGCTACGACACCAACGACCTACTTCCTAGCTACCAGCCACTCAAGTTTCCACATTGGTGTCACTGTTAGCTTGGCAAATTTATTGGTTGTAATTGTCGACCGGCGCCTCATGCTCCACCACCTTCCAAATCTCGTCAATTTTGGCTTTCGCACCCTCCCCCACCGACCCGCGTCTCAGCCACGCCACCGTGTCCGAGACCTGGGAATGCTTGCTCGCACCAAAAATAACGGCGTCCCCATACTTGGCGTCAACAGCTGAGTCGAACGCGACCCACCGGTACGCCAGTTCAGCCTTGCTGCACCCCACATCTTTCGCCACCTCCTCCCAGAGATCCAACGCCTTGTAATACGTCGTCTTGCCGTACAATGCGTGATACAGCGACCCCTCCGTAAAGCGGCCGGCGCCTTCTCCACGCTCGCGCAACTGCGCGGAGGTCTTGGTGAGTAGACCCCCGGCCATGGGACTGTACACATAGAACGCGAGCCCCAACTTGCGTAGCGTTGGGATGAGGATCTCCTCGTTCTTGCGCGCGACGGCATTGTAGTTTCCTTGGTACACAGTGGGCAGGGGATAACCCTTCTCTTTGCAGATATCGTACGCGCGCTGGACGTCGGCTGCGCTGAAGTTGCTGAGACCGAAGCGCTTGAAACGGCCTTCTGTGTATGCTGTGTTGATGCCGAGCAGCTGATCCTCGAGCGGGATGGAGGCGTCGGGGGCGTGGATGTAGTAGACATCAACCTGCATGCGGATTTCATCAAAAGTAAGCGGAACTTCACATGGGAGACTTGACTGTTCACACATACCTTGTCAACCCCAAGGCGCTCGACGGTCTCCTTCGCATGCTGCGGAATGGTCTTACTCGTGTCCAGGCCAGGGGTAAATCCGCCTGGGGTCTTGCTATCGATGGTGAAGCGCTTGCCTGCACCCGTCTTGCCCATCCACTCCTCGGAGGTACCGTACAGGCGCGCGGTATCGATGGTGTCGACACCACCTAAAACCGAGGATGAGTTTACTGTCGTAGCGGTTGTTTATAAGGGACTACCTTCTTCCAACAGCTTGTATAACTGCTCGATGCTCTCTTCGTCGGGGAAGGAGTTGGGAGGGCCGATCGAGAAGCCCCCGAACACTACTTTGAGAGTGGAGGTGGTGGTCATAGTGAGAGTTCTATGTAGATGAATAAGCCTTGAGCAAGCGATAACTTAACTTTAGCCTTTTTTGGATTTTGCACACGATCCGCAACCATGCTTAGTGAGTGCTATAGAGGAGGGGAAGGCTTATTCATCTTTATTCATCCGCCTAGGCGGATTCATCAGCAAACACCACGAGTCATGGCTATGATAGCTCCGGTAGCCGTGGTAAAATTGGTAGCCATTTGGACCTTCAGTAGCAAGTAGGTATGTAGGCACGGTACCTTGTGCCCTCTTGGAAAATGACAAGGCTGGGGAAGCTAATTTTTCATGTGAAGATAAGTACTGAGGACCAGTGCCAGTATTGAAGTTACTTCTGGTGCGCCGAAAAGGCCACCAGATTAGTGCTGTTGGGGTTTGGTTGATGGCACCGCCAAACAGGCTAGGCGCAGTCGGCTGCTGCTGTGGTGGTTGACCAAAAAGTGTCATAGCAGAGTGTAGGTGAAAGGTGGCATGTTTGGCAAAGAGCTTCATCAAACGCGGGAGCAAACAACCGCTTTGTGCCAATTTTGGAAATAAGCGAAAAATATCATTAGAGCGAGGCATACTCTGGCGATTAATTTCCAATAAATGCGGGACCTCGTTGAGGACTATCAAGTGTCCAATCAAAAGGCTGGAATCAATCGCATGGCATCGCGTTGTTTACATTGTGCAGGTTCGTGGAACGACCAAGGAACGACGTACTGTAGCGTTTCGACCAAAGATTCAGGTGACGGGTGATGGATCCCTGTCAATGTGAATTGAATGATTTTGCCTCCAGTGACGACAGTCCTACTGACTTTCACGCCGAAAACGTGAAAAAAAATCGCTTCCGGCATCCGCCGGACTCCCTTTATCGCAATAATGCCGTGATTGCCGAGAAATGAAGGTTCAATCCAGTGAGTTTTGAAGGTGAAGGGGGACATACCGTGAATCTTCGGTCGAAACGCTACAGTACTACAAACGAAAACAGACTTCGCGTTGGGCAGATTCGAAATAGCCGCACTAAACATTTTGATTTTGATGAATGCTGAATGACGGAATCCGCAGACATCCGGCGAGCATTTACACGTAGCAGACCGACCGCGGACTGGCGCGTCGAGTGGAAGAGAGGAGTGATTCAGAGCATTGCAGTGACAAGAAGAGCAAATGCCCAGGCCCAGAATTTCGTATCACAGTGGTCAGTAAGAGATATTTGCGGAAGGAGGAGAGAGTGTCGCAGGATCCGAGGAGGCGCCAGGGTACACTTATAAAGCTTCCCTTGCGACTGGTTCAGCCTTTTATTTACGGCTTTTGTCCGCTGCACAAGGATTAAAGCAATGATAAATGATGGACAGCAGGAACAGAAGTATGTGGAAGGGGATAAGGGCCAGTCAGTTGCTGTTCAGCGGCGATGGGAAAATGATGTACAATGCGATAGTATGGGAGCACCAATGGTCATCAACGGACGAGACAGTGATGGTGAAGAGAACGGATGATACATAGTTCATTTTATTTGACGGAGAATATGGGAGCCACTTGAGGTAGATGTAGTAGGACTCAACTCAATTTTACGGCTAGTTTCCGCCACTCTCCAGAACACCCAGACACGCATCAAATCCTGGATTTTGGATGAGCAACATTCAACCGCGGAGGATAAAGGATGCATACCATCTGGGATCCAAATATTATGGCTGCGGAGGTGGGTACTGGGACGTTGTCAGCAATTTAAGCTCCGTGATGCACAGCGGATGACCGACGTAATGCCAGAAGGATATTATAGACCGGAAAAATGCGGTCCACGAGGTTTGGTATGTATGTCGTGAAACTGAGTCTGTGGGCAGAGAATTTGAAAGCTTGGAGTGTGCGTAATGGAGGACTCACACGAGGCCGATTATAGGTAAGATACCAAAAACGGAGATACGGATGATGATGCTCAAGGACACAACGTGTTCGTCACGCCGTTGCAACGCTCGGAAGGCGCGCCAGTTGCGGGACAGGAGGATCGCAGTGAACACTGCTCAAGTTTGAGCTCGAGCACGCTAGTAATAAAGGTTTATTTGCTTACCTTCAACCACGAGTGCAAGGGAAGTGCCACACGCAACCAGGGCTGCGCCAACATTGGCCCTGTTTAGCAGTCAGCATGGATTGTGTAGACTCTGAGACAACCAACGGCAAGCTGTCAGAAAGATGGCAGTAGAATCCTCCCGGTTCCAGTTCGACTTGATCCGGTCTTACAACTCCCAGCTGAGGACACTTGGTTTTCCTGCAATATCGCAGATGAAGTTCTGCTTACGATCAACGTCCAGAGAAATATGATCAGAAACAAGATCGGAGGGACAATAATCAGCTGCCGTCCAAGGTTTAGACATTCCTGGCTCAGATGTTCTTAACTCACTGCGAATATCCACTCGGGGCGCACCTCGCCATGCTTGAGTCGAGAGGAAACATTGAGATACAACTGTTGAACGGAAATTGGCCTTCAATATCCCGACGATTAAAATGAGAAGCACGCACGTGTATTATGAGCGATAAGGTAGCAAACGCCGCGCTACAGTTGCAGGTAAGCATGAACGCAGAAATATAGAAATGGATGTACAATGGGCGGGAAGCATACATCAGCGCGGAGTCAATGGCGCATAGAACAAAAGAGGGCGGTGGATCCAGCTGTGTTTGGTGACCGACGACAAGGAAAGGAGTGACACAGAAAGCCATCCAGGCCAAGATATATGTGTACCACGTGGACACTCTCTTGACGCTCGGGGACAGCAGAGCAGTAAAAAACACAGCAGTGAGCAAAAGAAGACCGATGGCCGATATAATGTCGAACGCGATAACCCTGACTTGCAGAGAGGAATCTGTCGAAACATCCTCAGACGCCTGGTCTAACGGGAGGTAAGGATGAAACGCATGAGAGTCGAGCGCGAGCGCGCACCTCTGGGAGCTGGAGACAAGGGTCCGGAAGGAGGAACCATCCTGGTGAGTCGTATGGGGAATGGAAAAAAGACCGCCCTTAAATCCACCATGGAAACCTTATATTAGGAGCGCTCAAGTCTTGTTTAATTAACTGCGGGACCTGTCACCATACACAGTGATATGCAAGTCACGCTATAAGTAGACACAATCTGCAATCTGTGGCATTCCACGAAGGCGACGTACTTCCCCGCGAAATGTCGGCAGAGATGCTGTTTTCGTAGCTTACCACGTGGGTACCGTCGCGAAGGGTGGCTAGGAAAGTCTACATATTTGCAGAGCACCAGGTGAGATGAATTCGGTTTACGTTGAGCACTAAAAATCGCCAATGCTGGACGCCAAGTTGCTGTTCGGCCAATAGAAGGTATCCGGAGCGCCAGCCATCCTGCCAATGTGTAGCTACGTGGCTCCAGTGTCACTTGGGAGTCAGAAATCCATCAAAAATAGGAAGAATAGCTTGGCTGGAGGAGACTGCCGACGACGCCGAACGTGGAAGCAAAGAAAAGAAGGCGGGTGGCGACAGAAAGATGATGGTGAGCGTCTGGTGAGCGTCGGCTGCTTCGGCCGTAATTTCGGCATCATCGGCCGCAGCTGTCTCCACGGTTCAACATTCCGTTCAAGTTTACTCATGTAGGTTTTTACTGATGAGATTTCACGGACAACGGGAAGCGTCGCGCTTTATGAGTAACAGAACCTGAAGCGGAAGCGCCCCAATCACACTGGTTCTCATTTTGAACATCGAAGATGCCCACTCTTGACATGACAGTTGGGTCAGAATGCTATGTAACCCATGGAGAGTTCCCAAGCGCCGACACCCAACGTTGACATCACAGAGTCAATTGTGGTTTGTAAAGAACGTATAAGTTATTAAAGAATGTGTATAATCCTCTATCTTCCTTTCTATACATATCCCTTTTAGGTATACACGTTGATGGAGTTGAATTCGAAGAACGCGTTGGTGAAGGCCGAGGGATTATTGTTCACATAGTCTAGTCGAGCTTCAGCGCACAGTCTAGGCGGAAACCGCATTACTCACCGTCACATGTCGCAGGGCAACCGGATTGCGCATAAATAGCGGCCTGCCCGGCCCAATCGCCACCTTTGAAGGAATATCAGTCAAAAGCGGTTCAGTAAAATGCCGCGAAGTTTTACAGAAAGTCAGATTGATGATAATGTTGTGCGCGACGAAATGCTCTGCGAGATTGCAGGTGGTGCTGGGGAAATTGGCAGACGGTGTGCCCTGTCATGTTCAAAGTCAGTTGCCGGCACGGACGACACCTCAACCATGCGTACCCAGGCATTAGTATCGACAGTAGAGCCTCCAGCAACAACGTCCGCTGGAACGCTAGAATCACCGCGAGACCAGAACCAGATGTTGATGAAATCGTTCGTGCGCTCCATTGCATACCTACCAAATGTTCAATTTCGATGGGGGATACACACATAAAATAACGTACCAGCCGCCTCCATTCTGGTTGAATTCGGGGCCGTAGCTCGTTCCCGCGACATTCTTGACACCGCAGCCAGCATTTCCGGCCACGTTGGTGTCACAGTCTAACTGAAGAGCCGTGCTGTCGTTAAAATTAGTATAAACGTATGGGAAGGAAACGTAGAACATGCGACAAACCCAGTCTCGGTACGTGTCGCAGGCATGGTGCAACCTATTTATGTGTCAAAGGTGAAGTGAAGGGACAGACAACTACGGACCTGGGGAGGTGTGAAGAGTCTCCTGGTTGGTTCCCTGGTCGTTGACACCCTCAACAATATCCGTTTCGCCCTAGAAGAACGCGTTAATTCCAGCAGCGACCACCGCCGTAAAAAGAGAAATAACATACACCCTCGGGCCATGAGGCTTCGGCGGTTTCCCAGCTACAGGAATGGTTCAGATTTTTAAACTTGAAGGTGAAAAGGTGCTTACACCGCCGGCCAGGTACTGAGTGACGAAGGTCAGCGAGTGAAAAATAAATGAAAAATATGCTTCGTACCCGCAGCCTTGGGGCATGTGCGCCATGTCAAATCTGGGCCATATAAGAAAACCTATCCCCGCACACAGAGTTCAACTTGACCTACACTGCGACATGGGTCGAGTATGTCTGTTGCGAAATCAATCTGGTCGAGGAGGTTGATTAGACTCTGATCACTGAGAAGAGTGCAAGAACCATACCGTACAGAATTCCGGCCGGCCCCAGCCGGGTCGAGAACCGTCTTGTCGTCGGCGCGGAGGACAAAAGTGTTTCCAGCGGCAAATGTGAGGTTGGTGTTCACGGCGGTAGCTTGGTCAACATAGTTTCTACAACCAAATGAGGAAGAGGGATAAAATGGATGGAACCAGAAAGCATACACTCGGCCGTTAGTCGGATCTCCGATGGTCTGGAATCTGAATGCATCATAAAAACCGTCACCGACGATGTTCTCGGCCATCTGGTAGGTGCCAGCAAGGGCAGAAGAGACTGTGAAAGAAAGAGCGAGGAGGGATGCATCGACGACGTGCATGGCTGAAGATGGAGGGAGGGGGAAAAAGAAGAAAAATTATGAAGCCATGCGGCTCCTCCACCGTTCTTTAAGCCTATCGTCCATCACAACGCCAGTCTAGTTGTGGAGTAAGCGAGACGGTAAATATAGTTTGCGGACGCTAAGAAGCAGCGCAGATTGTTGGTTGACCAGCGACAAAGCAAATTGCCTAAGAGGGCGACCCCGAATGCACGCCGCACGGGTTATTCACGCGTGCGGACTGATCGAGAACGGAGGTTTCTTCGGTCGATCTTTAGTCCATCTCGAACAACGTCGGCAGAAGATTAACGCAGGATGTCGTAGTTGAAATGTAGCCTGTTGGCTGCAATTTAGCTGAACACAAGCAGGTACGTACTGAGTAGGACAAGCTTGGCTGTGAGCAGTCGATCTCCACGATCCGATTAACTTCCCAGTTTGTTGCATAGAACGCAGAGCTTTTGGAGAAACCGCAGCGCCATAGTAACAGTAACGACCCTTTCACATGGCATGGCTGATCTGCAGGTATGCAAGCGGTAAATCCATGCTGACTCCCGGCCTTCGCAACTTGATGACGGGCGGACTCGCTAAGACTCGATAAGACTTGATAATTAATGGGCAGCGTTGGGTGAGCTTCGATCGGGTGAGATCGGACGAGCGAGTTTCCGGTCACCCACGGCCCCAAAAGTCGGTCCTTATCCGGATGAGCAGAATCAGTCCCAATGAAGTTCATTTGCGTTGGATACAGCTGTGAAGGTTTCAATAAACCTCTAAACCGGCCCAACGAGCGAGTTTCCGGTCAAGGGACGCACCCACGCCCTATATCCCAAAAGTTGGAGTTCCCTTGCGTTGAATGCACCTGCGAGGGTTTGAAATTCAACTTTGAATAATCTCTAAACCGGCAAGTTCCCGTAAAGGACGACGCACCCAGGTCCTGAATCCCGAAATTTGGTGAGTTGGTGTCAGCCTTGAGTTGGTGGTATCGGTGGTATTCCGAGTCGTAGCAAATTCGTAGTAAAAGAGTTTAGTTTTTAGTTTATATCATAAAGCATTCAGAGCGGGGTTTGATGAGTGGAAAGCACACAGATGTTGATTGAGCTGAAGGTGTGATTCTTGCGGGAAGGATTCCACGAAGTTCCACGAGTTGGTGGTAGTTGTCGAAACTGAAGACACGTGGCGGGCCATCAATCGCCCAATGATGGCAAAAAGTTGACCGTTTTCAACCGTTTTTCACAGTTTTTTATGCATCCGTGGTGGTGAACGACCTTTGATAGGCCACTAATAGGGACTGACATGGCATAAAAGAGGCACGATTTTTCTGGTGCCTTCTGGATTCGAACCTTGTTCGAACCACAATAATATTCAACTAAGGAGCGGCCCGAGCGGAAACGGTGACCGCCATCTCCGTTGAGGTGGGTGGTTCCGGAACTGAAAACCTGGCCTGAAAAGACTCCGTTTTGTAACGCATCCACTATAGTTCTAAGTACCTAAGGCTGCCGAATCCGGCTTTCCCTCTCCCGACAACTCCTTTCAAACACTTTGGTTACTGTACTTTTGGTTGCAGCTCTAGACACTCGCAGGCTTGAACATATTCTGGATACATTTTTACTCGTAATATCCGGATACCGGGGAATCAAGCAACAGTACTATCACACGGGACCCGCAGTGGCCACAACCAAGAGCACGACCACAAGCTTACGACTGGTCTTCTAGATTGCATAACAGTAAATCTGCGGGTATTCGATTAAATTACTCCATTTTTCTCAAGTCTTACTGTAACAAGCTTACCATGAGACTGCATTAAGATGGAGCAAGTCTAGAATGACATCAGCGTGCATTCAGCGGAAACAAACTAAGAAAAAAACAATTGAACCACCGAGTTCGTTTCCACAAAGTTTTCTTCGACCAAGATTAAATGTTCGCTGTGCTGGAACGATTCCTATGTGGAATATGATATCGCATCTTGTTGCGCCGTCGTCATACATGCGAGAGTAGCTCTTGTCTTGCAGTGTTTGGAGCAGCACCGTTCCAACTGTTCCCAGGATGCGACGGCCTGGGTATGATTTCTTCAAGCAAGACGGACGAGAACGAACATCTTATCTGGTCATGGATGAGCGTACATGTATCAGGATGAGCGAAAAAAATCCACACGCGAAGAAGATAAACCGTACGATCGCGAGAACAGGACAAGCGTTCATAACTTCATGTTGCCTCGAGAGCTCCGAGTCAGTCACCGTTTCTTCGTCGAATATTAATCTAGGTCATCGTTGCCATTGGCGACCAGGAGGATGAAGTATCCATTGCCCGAGCCTCCAACGTCGAATGGGTTTGAATTTGCCCCAGCTCGACCGACCTCAGCTTTATAAGATCTGGTCTTTTCCTCTGGTGACAGATGGGGGAAGATAACCACCCTTCAAAAATCACCTTCGTCCATATAGTGTGCGTCCAATTCCAATTGCCCAATGGCTCATCTCATCTCCATTTGTCGCGCCGGGACACATAGAGCAATTGCAACGCTCCCCATTGACAAACACCCAAATAAAATCAAGTAACTTCAAAATTATAAGCGCACCCATGGGCGATAATCATATATACGAGACAAGTATACACGTAGCTTTCGTGCTGATACGCGCATCGCAGTGCCCCGTCTCCCTCCTTCCATTCGTCGTGCCAGCATCCCGCATCCCGCCCCTCTTGTCACTTCCTCCTTTCCCTCCTCCTATTACACCCCTCCACAGTCACCCTTCCCATCCCCCCATACCCCGAATCCCGCGTCCTCTCCGCGACGATCCCCCTCGCCGACGTTGATCGTGTCCCAGACGTGTGCGTGGGGGTGTTCCTTCGCGTTCGACTGTATATCCCTTCCCGCCCGAGTGAGTGGGTTCTCCACTAACACGTCGCGTGTGCGTATCTTCCCTCCCGCTCACAGCAACGTCCCCACCCGCAACAACGGCGGCAGCCCCATTATTCTCCTCGAGCGCGGGGTACCCAAGTGCTTCAACGCCAGGAAGAGCACGTCCTTCCTCTCGCTTTCCTTTTCCTTTTCCTTTTCCTTTCCCTCTCCTTTTCCCTCTCCTTTTCCCTCTCCGTCCCCGTGGCCGTTGCCGCCCCGCCAAACTCAAAGCGCGCATACAGTATACTCGCCGCCGCCGCCGCCGTCCTCCTCGCGCGCCCAGTCAGCCGCAGCCGCAGCCGCAGACGGTAGTGGGGGCGGGAACATAGAGCCCCAACGCGTCTAATCGCGTCAACCCCACCCAGCGCGTCACGGTCGCCCCACACGTTTTCAGCCACAGAATTTCAGAAGCGCGTGTTCTTCCACGAAATCGCGAGAAGAGAACAGATAACTCACCAGTTCCTGCATATTAACCCCCGCATTGTCGTTCGCGAGCCACTTTGGTTGGAAGCCCCGGAAGGTCGTGATGAGCGGGCTCGTGCCCTTCGAGCCCTCGATTTTCTTCGTCTTCACGGCCTTGGGCATCCTGCGCTGAGTGGGTTGACGCCCGGAGGAAGGTTTGGATGGGGACTCGGAGAGGAGAGAAAAGGAATTCAAATGCTGTACCGGTGGCGGTGCCTACTACGGCTAAACTCAAAACGCCGCGGCGCTTGGCCTCTCCAACAGAGGGTTCAGGAACACCTCACAAGCTGAAGCTCGCATGTTGTAGTTGACGGCGTATAGGTGGTCTGGAAGATACCAGGCGTTGTGTGCGGAAAAAATATTCAAGGTAGGTAGGTAGAACAAGAAATGAGCGTTAATGCGCTCCGATGAAATTCGGTATTTTTATAGCTCAAGCGAGCTTCTATCGACCAGCCAGCATAACTCTGCGCATAGACTGTGTCATCAAGAGTGCACCATCAGTTCTAGTTGTGGGACCACGTCAGTATAATATACTTCCTTCCTTCCTTCCATATGTTGGGCGGAAATATTGAATATGCGGCGCACGCCATCCATGAGCTCATCCAGCCCGGGAGCGCACAGCGAATGCGTGCAGCTGATTGGTCGCATGGGGCCGATGTGCGACCGACCGGGTGATGGGAGATCCCACGAAATAATATATAAGACCTCGAAGAGGCCCGCAAGACGCCGCCGCTTTTCAACGACTCACCACGATGTTCTTTAAAGTTTTCTGCGCGCTGTCTGTCCTCTCACTCGCGGTTGCCGCACCGGCTCCGGTACGCTGCAGTGTAAACTTGAACCTCTGTTAAATGTTGCTGACCTGTCTGGAATAGCAACGACCGACCGGTGGCGCTGGGCAAGTCTTCACGGTTACCCGGGTGTTCAAGACCCTCACCGACGTATCGCCGTTCATCGTCGACGCGACGACCACGATGACCTTCACGTACGTGTTAGCAGTTTCCTCGTCGCTTCCGATTCTCACTATGCTGCTAGCGCGGGCCCTAGCACGATCATCGCGCACCCAACTGGCCCTGGCGGGAACGCATAAATGTCTCTTCGCGTTCTAGATGAGCCTTCAGAACGTGCGCTCGTCGGACCCGCGATCCTCGTGTTAGTGGTGGTTAAACACATGTGTACAGATGCGCAGGGTTTATGATTGATTGGTTACTTCTTGTGTCTTCGATTTAATCAGCCATCAAGGTGACATCTGGCCATTCCGGAAGAGTGAGAACCTGAATTTGAGTGGCTGTCCTTGGCTGCCAGTTCAAACGTATTTGGGGCTGATGACGTCGTGCTCTGGGAATTTCAAAATTTAACGGAGGTAAGTTGAATTTCAACCAGTTAAAATTGCGCGACCTTTCCTGGAGCATGCATGATGCATGATCGCCAAAATGCCTCTCACTTTTTTTGTAAGCCAGATACGAACCACTCTTCGAACAGCTTCAAGTAGCTTCGAGTACACTTTGTCGTGTCTATTAAACTAAGACTATTACCACGTCCTCTTTTGTTGCGAGGCGCGAAAGTATGTGTCTGTGCGAGCGTCGGCCAGGTCCTACGATGTATTTATGAACCGCATGTGAAAATGTGCAGAGAAGTGTGGAGATCGTCCTCAACTGTTACGCTCAACATGAGTAGTCCCGATGAACAGCTAAGTATGGGGAAATGCTCCGTCGGCAGAGGTCAGAAGGTGTCCGACGTCCGCTGATCGGCGCGTACTTGAGCGCTCGGATAGGCTTGGAGGACCCCGGTTTATTACCCAAAATGCCTGTTCCCCAAGAAGGCCAATTTGTCGGGACGGAAATCTCAGATTTTGGGCGAATTTGTCGGGATTGGAACAGGCCTAGACCCAAAAATCGTACCAAATATGCCGGAGTTCGCCGAAATTTCCGCTTGGCGGGCTGTTTTTGCCAAAATTTTCTTCGCTGCCGCGATTTTGTCGGGATTTGGCATAGGCCTGGCACCGATTTGGGGCGTTTTTGTCGGGATTTTGCACAGGCCAAACTCGAAAAATTTCCAAAATTTGTCGGGATTGGGATTAGGCATTTGGCCTGATAAACCGGGGTCCTAGGCTTGGTTCCTCTTAGTTAGCGAAATATCGGCATAACCACTGTTTTGGTTGGTGTACAGAACAATAACGAAGTGATACATTAAAATTGCAGTACCAGGACGCCCTCGGAAATTAAGAAGTGAAGAACGTCGGCAAACATACTGGCGCAAAAGGGATGAACAAGGGATGAATCACATCGGAATGACTTACGAGAATGCTGGAGGCTGATTTATGCAGTTTTTGGGATGACCCAAGAATAAATCGGCTGGTGCACTTCCACCGCGCCGGACGCTTGGCTCACTAGCCATTCTATGCGCTCCTGGTTCTGCGCCTCCGTCAAGTTAGTCGTGTGCCTGCTTTCCCCAAGTTGAATAAGACAATCGCGGATTTTAGCATCGCGAGTCCGCAGAGGGCAACAGAGGAAACGCCCGAAACCAGCGTTGGCGATCACCACGATGTGGAGCTGCATCTTACCGGCGCTGCGCGCAAGGCGGGCGATCTCGTGCTCACCCCGCGTCATGTCCTCCTGCGACATCGATGAAGCCAATTCGCTCATCGGAAGGACGTCAATGGAAAGAGCGCCGTCGATGTAGTTAAATTGCGTGTAACAGGATTCACCCCGGCCATACTCGGTGTAGAAATCGACGCAGCGCTCGAAGATTTCGTGCTTGTTCGTGAGGTAATTGTCATGCACGAGATACCGCAGAAAGGCACGTTCTCGGGCGGGAAGGTATGGTTCTTGCAGGTCCGAGTCTTGGGCAGAGTTTAGCATCGTAATGCAGCTGATGAAACGGAGACGAACCCGTAGGTTGCGGCCGTTTGCATACGCTACGATGCTCGCCGAGGGTCCAATCCTTCTGCTGGCAAAAGGAGGAGCAATAAGACACGCTACGGCACCGCGAACACCGCCGGAAATCCGTCTGGGTAGCCATGCGAACGCACTACACCAACGTTAATAACAGGATGGAAAAAACTGGGAAGACGCACCTCGATATTGTCGCAGAACTTGTCGAAATTGTGACCCTCTTCGAATCTAGATTTAATGGCCAGTCGTTCGCCGGCTAGCTGGCGCAGGCCTGTCCAGTAGGATGAGAAATGAGATCGGTGGAGACTCGACGTCAAATGCAATTCGTCAAGCGCCCGGAACGCCCGTTCAACGCGGTGCAGGACGGAATAGAACGTCAACGTCCCAGGCAGGATGCCTCCTAAAATATCCGTGATTGCGTTTTCTTCCTGCCCGACCTCGGCAATCGAACAGCGTGCCAGTAGAATAAACAGATGCGTATCTATTTCCTTCCGTGGCCCCGGATAAGTGTTCAACTCCCTACTCACAAGAGGCAAACAGCCCTCCAGCAGCTGAGTGGCAACGCGTGTATTGCTCCTGATGGGCCAAAGAGCATTGGCAAGCGTTTTGAGGGGTGTTATGAGGTCAAGAGTGTGCATGGCGCGGGAGATGTTGAACGACTGCGCCAACCCGCCGTGAAGAAAGTCAATGAAGTGCACATGCGCTTCGGACGCGCCTGTGGTTGAAATTTGAGACGTGATCATATTGACGTGTTTAATCACTAGGGAGGCAAGGTCGAGGAAGGTACCACCAGCGCCCTCGATGATATCCGTATGAATGTCGTCGCCAAAGAAGGAAGGCAGAATGCGGCTGATATTGGCATCGGCATCGCGTCCAGTGCTTTCCCATAACTCCTTGTGATGTAAGAAATATGCCCAGAGACGACTGATGTGGCCTCGTATCCCCGGAGTAGAGGCAATAATGGCTTCCGGTTCAGTACGGTCGTCGCCGAGGCTGAGCCGGCGTATTATGGAGAAGTGTACAGAGCAGATGTCGAGTCCTTCAGCACCGAGTTGGCGGATGTACGGTATTTGTAGCGTCATGCAATGCCATATCCGGGGCCACAGATCCGGAACAACTTCGCTGGGAATCAAGGAGTGTTCAAGCATCATGTCCATGACGTTCAGCACGGGCAAGGGTGACGCTGCGAATGCGAACCACTGTTGGGGAGTGACCACTGACTTTGGCGGATGCAGGTATCGCCCGAGAATTTTGTAGTATACGGGCAGAAAAGAGGCAGGCGGTACCGGGTCCTTTTGATACGCATTAGCGTATTCATTGCGCGGTATACCCAGCAGATCCTCAAGGGTGGAATCAGGACCATCGTCGGAGGCGCGCAAAGCTATTTTCTGTTCAAACTTTCAGGAAAGAGCAGTCATAAGGGTATAAAAAGTAGGTGAAGAGGACCTGCAAGCGCCGAGGTAGCCTGTATATGTTGTTGAAGTCCAAGGATGGATGTGGCATGAGGGAAGAAAACAGAAAAGTAAAAATTTCGCGGCTATCACTCTTTAGCGCTTTAGCGTTGACATCAAACGTTTTACATCTCCGCTTATTTTTTTTCTTGCCACGACCGCAATCGGTCGTCTGCCCATGCGCTACCAAGCAGTCGGTGCAGCGGAGGTTCACCAGCCGATTTATTCCTGGGTCATTCCGACTCGTCGTCCCCCAAAACGGCTGAAAACTCATGAAGCTAACGAGTAGAGTAATTCGTGTTTACCCGGGGAATCGGAGACAATTTTTACCCCGATATCTTGCACCTACGCTTTCAACCCCAGCTCTTCCGCCAAGATCTGAATGGCCTATACATAGCTGCAATTGGCAATACGGATGAGAGCGCTGAAGTGGACGTACAAGATGCTTGCTGAAGAACCGAGCGTGCTGAAACGCACCTGGGGCAAACCAAAGCCCGGGTGCCCCTGTCGGCCGGTAACACTGAGTGAGTTCGCCCTCCGCGTCTAATCCCCATATTCTGGACCCGATTTTATCCTTGATTCCCTCGCCGAAAATGGACACTACGTTCTCGATGATTGGCTCATTTCCAGTACTAGTATTGCAAGGTCATTTTATTTGGTTTTGCGACAGCAAAGTCGACCACACTTACGCAAGAACGATCACGTCTGCCAGAATTTTGGAACCGTCTTTGAAGACCATGCCATCGGGGTCTAGCTTGTCGACTTCAACGCCTTGTTTGATCTGCAGCGACGATCGGTGTCTACTAGATACGAATTCCGAATGAAACTGACCTTGATTTTGCCGTCGATTATCAGCTGTCCGCAGCCCATATCCAACACTGGAAAAATATAAGAATTTGTTTTGAGAGCTTCTACATACCAGTGAACAACTCACTGCTGCCAGAGGCTGTCCGCTGAACAAAAGATAAGTATGTTTCAAGGCATTGATTCCGTGCTGACCTCGAGGAAGAATCCAAGCAGACCGACTTCACCCCCGCCAGGAGTAAGCTCCCAGGTCAATTTAAATCCCGTCTTCGCCAAATCCTCATGCAGCTTCTGGTCCATCTGCTTCAGGCGTTGCGTCGCACCTCCTACAGCTAGCTTCACTGCCAGCGCAGGAGGCATCGAATGGGTCATAAAGTCGGCGTCCTCAATCGCCACGCGCTCAGAATTTGCGTTGCCGAATATTGACTTCTCTGCCGTACTGAAAGAGATCACGCAGGTCGCGCTGCGTTGAACCATAGTCACCTGGCAGACGCAACAGGTGAAGTCAATCCCACACAAAAAAAGAAATGCCGCTGGCACGGACCTCTGCAGCGCCCTTGACCACGAAATCTTGACAGATATCAGCACCGGCATTGCACTGAATTCAGTCGTATAAGTATTTCGAGGCTGAAGATGATACTCTCGAGCTTCGTACCGCGCCGACAACAACGACCCGTTTACCCTTGAACGGAGCCGCGCCCTTGTGGTTATCCGAGTGATATAGCGGGCCCGTGAACGAGTCCATTCCAGGCCATTGCGGCATCCTCGCCTTCCCGTTGCCCGTAGCCACCAGGATATGTTTCGGAGTGAGCGAGGCGCGTTTACCAGCGCGGTCGATCTGGACGGTCCAGCGTTTGGTTGATTTGTCATATGTTGGGTTCGGCAGGATCGTGCTGGAAAGCCAAACGTGGATCTCCTCCCCAACGGCGTAGGCCTCAAGGAAATCGGCAATCTTTTCCTTCGGGAGGAACTTGGGGTAGGTTTTTCTTTGAACGCTCAATATAATGAGGCGTAAGAAATTGAATCAACTCACGGCCAAGCATGGTATAAAACTGGGAAATAATTTAGTGGCAGGATTGAATGCAAGCAACGTCGAGGAACGACACACCAGAGGAATGATGGGCTGGGGTATGAAGCGAAAGGTTTGGGTAGCTGGGTTGGTCAATGCATACTTGATCTTCTGATATATAACAGCATAATTGCTTACCGCTTTCTCCACACATCTCCAATCCTTCCAGTCTTCTCAACAACAAGTGCGCGGATTCCCATCCTGCCAAATCTTGCCGCACACATGAGACCCGATTGGCCACCTCCGACTAGATTAAAAATAAGAACAGGCAATCCAACCGAACGGCGTTCAACATACTGATCAGGACGGTAGGGTCCTTCTCGATCTTCGCAATCTTCTTTGCGTGGACTTCCTCCCAGGTCAGATCTAGATATCCCACCGGGCGCTCAGAAGGCTCCTCGTAGCCAACCAGGTCGTGCAAATTGGTCAAAACTGTGAACGCCTTCCACTTTCCGTCTGCATCCGCTACAATACGGAAGAATCCACGACCGGTCGCCGGGGGAAAAGCGACAGAGAAAGTGAATGCGGCCAGGACTCCTTCCCGCTGGGTGCCTCCAGGGACAGGAAACGTCGCCGGCGAGGTGATTGTAAAATTCGTCTCAAGCTGAAAGTTGTGCAACGCTGCAAGTTGAAATCGCGATTTGTCGGCAACGTCAGAGGGAGCGGACAGAAATTCAGTGATCTTATCGCGTCCAGCGGTAGTTCTGAAGTCCCAGGAGAAGCATAACATGTCTGATCAAAGAGGATTGAGCGTTCGAGAGAATTAAGAGGATAACGGTACAAACCGCGTAACCATCCCGTTGGTAGGAAGTGGCTGGTGAATGCCTCGACGTCTGCGGCGGCATTCAAGCTCGCGAGCCACTGGGTGGCAACTGCCAGTGTTTCTTCAGGATTCATGAATTCGGTGTGTGTGTGTGTGGGGGGGGGGGGGGGGGGGGGGGGGGTAATGGGACGGATTTATTATACTTGTGTTAAAATTGAGGGCGATGAGGGTCTCGGGTTGATGATGGATGGCTGACTGAGCACGGGAAGATGGTGGGTCCGCTTGTGGGTACCTTGAGGTGCCGTTAATGTATATATATCCAGACCAAGATCATGATCCTTGCTCGGGAAGCCCTCTTCTGTCATGTTTTCGGCCTAGTGTAGCCTGTGTGGAATGCGAGTGGCGTGGCACTTGGGGTCCTTCAAGCCAAGCTAAGGATCCCAGCTCTCAAGAAGTTCTCAGAGCCAATGAATCGGGACACCAGACAAAGGAATATGGACGTGGAATATTTTTTTTCTGCTCCTTCCTTCCTCGGGCCACAGAAAAATAGACTTGGTCGGTGATCTGACTCATCTCGGAAATGCTTTCCCAGACGCCAGTGAAACTGGTTCCATTGAGTTCGACGTCCTCCACTAAGGGCTTGAGTCCGAGGATCCCAGAGCGATTTCGCTGACATGGCCGTCCGGAAGACCGGTCGCACTTCCTAAAACGGCAATTGGCATGTACTGTCATCCACCTGCTTGCTAGTGCTAGGGAGTACTAGTATGCAGAGAGGCAGAGACGGCACCTGGAGCAAAAGAAAAACCCACGACGTATAATACACAAAGATACATGGAATTTTACGAATTTATTCAAGCTCGGTCACTGTCCTTCCGCCGTCTCTTCCGCCTTCCAACCACTGGACAACTCTAGGCCTTGCAGAGACAAGACAACGAACTCCATCGCCAGTACACGGTACAGGGAACAGCTGATCGCGCATCTCTGCGCGCCGAACACCTGCCCGAAAGTGGCGCTGCGCGCGCTCAAACGTGAGCGTACAGCCCGGCTTCTTTTCTGATCTTCGTCATCGCTAAAGGGATGGTGGGGTGAGTATTCGGAGGAGGCAGGCAAGAAGAGGGAGGGGAGAAACGCACCGGCGATGATGGCACTGCCCACGCCGCTCCCGTCCTCAGCGTGGTGTGTGATGATGTTCCTGTGGGGCAGAGCGTAGTTAGCATGGAAGGATAAGAGAAACAAGGTGGCCACATACCGCCCCTTCTCGCCAAAGACATCCTGCAAGCCCTCGTGCACTCGATCCGCGAAGCCGGGGTATTTCTGGTCAAGCAGGGTTAGTACCCTCCACTCAGCCCGTATCGCGCACGCACGTTATACAGGGAGCCATCCGCGCCGACGAGGCACCCCTCCTCAAGGTACCCCATCTTGCTCACAATCGCCGCAATCCCGCACGCACTGAGGCGCGCCGCCCTCCTCCCAATGAGCTTCGCGAGCGCGCGGAAGAACTGACGCTCCGCAAGCGTCGTCTCGAGCGCGAAGAAGTGCGTGAAGATGCCGATGATCATGAGCAGCTCGTCCGTCGGGTCGCTCTCCATGAGCGACAGGAACGCCGTGTCGAGCACGTACGGCGCCTCGAGCTTGTACGTGTTCTGCCCGAGGAAGAGCACACCCTCGTCGATGAGCTCGCAGATGACGAGTCGCAGGATCTCGCCGAGGTAGCGGCCCGAGATGAGTTTCTGGGAGGGGCGAGGTCAGGAAGGATGGAGGGGTGAGGGTGAGAGGAAGTACCTCGAACGCCTGCTCGCCGGGCTTGTTGGACGTGTCGTCCACGATGGCGTCGTATTTCGTGCGCGGGAGGTGCTCGTGCTCAAACGAGTCGAAGGCGCCCTAGATGAATACGTGGTCAGTCAAGCGTCGTCGAGGTGAGGAGAAGGGAAAGAAATCCAAACGCTCCGTCAAAAAGGAAGGCAGAAGTCCCTCCAAGAATGCCAAGCCTTCAAAGCCGCCCAAACAAAAAATAGAGAAAATAAAATCACCCACCCACTCGCAATTGATCCCCATCTCCGCCCCGTCGTCGATCCCCAAGTTCTTGATCTTGGGGATATCGTGCACGCGCTCCATGTACGCCGCGTTGCAGCCCGTGCCGAAGATGACCGCGATCTTCGTCTTGGGGTTAACATAGTGCGACGCGATGAGCGTGCCCGTCGTGTCGTTGATGAGCGCGGTGAGCTCGATGGGGAGGTCCTGTGGAGGAAAGGGAGTTAGTAAGGCTGGGTGCGGGGAAAAAGGTATGAGGAAAGAGGGCCAGGGAAGCGAGCGGGAAGAAGCGGGCGCGGGATGGGCAGAAAGAAGGGACGAAGTGGAGCGGGCTGCGAACTCACGAATTTAACGAGTGACTTGCGAAACATCTCCGCCACGTCCCGACCCTCAGTGTTCGCAGCACCGAAGCCCTTGGTCCACCGGATGAGCTCGCCGTGGTCAATGCGCTCTTGCCTGTGCAGATAACGTTTTCGTCATCCAAAAACCCTATCTCCCGAAGGAGTCTACTCACGAGCATGGGTAGGAGAACTACGATGCGGAGATAAATTAGCTTGCACACAAGAGAAGGAAAAAGCGGAGGAACGTGACGCATACCGTGAATCCAAGGGGCAGCTTCTCCCCGGGTTTCAAAACCAGCGGGCTGTTCTCGTCCGCGAGGTTAGTCTCGACGAACGTCTTCAAGCAGTCCGCGCAAAAGTCGAACAGCTTCTGCCCGTCCTCCTGCTTCTGCTCCTCCGTCAACCGGTACTTCGTCTGCGTGATCTCGAACTTGCCCTCGCCCTGCAGGGTGACGAGGCAAACGCGAAGATTGGTTCCGCCTAGATCGCAAAAATTAATTAACAGGCGCAGATATAGAGGTAGGGGAAGCGCACCGAGATCGACGGCGAGGAAGTCACCTGTCTCTTGCCCTGTTGGCCAGCCGAAGACATATGTCGGTATCATAGGCTGATGGAGGGAGGATCCGTGAGCGAGCGCTTATTCGGGTCCAAAATAGAAATTTGCGTCCGCGGAATGCATTGCCCAACGAGCAATATATTCCGTGAATCGGATTGTGAACGTAGCGCGCACTCCGCGCGCCAGAGGCTCGACGGAGCTCGCGAAAATGACGTCGCAAAGTTCGGGCATCCGATGCCAGCACAGAAGCATGCCGGATTCAAATAAAATACGAGACTCACCACAATCTGCTTGGGTTTCGCCAGGCCGAGCTCCAGCGTCTCCTTGAACGCATCGACGATCATCCGCATGCGCTGGGGCGTCAGCGTGAATCTACCACCACCGATTCGATGATACCTCATCAGTCTCGATCACACGCGACTCAATTTCCCCGCACTTACAGACTCTCGAATTTCCGCAGGTGGTCAGCCATCGTCCTGGTGCGCAAGAGCACGGCATTGAGCTCGGGATAATCGAATAAAATACAGCATTGCGAGCACTTACTTTTTGGTCGCATGGGGCAGATCCTCCTCGTCGTGCGTTCTCGTGTGCATGGCCATCGTTTGGCCCGAAGGCAGGACGATGCTTCCACTTCCGCGGCGAGATGCAGGCATGCTGGGCGAAGTGAGGAGGGTTACGAGGAGAGGGACAGGAAACCGTGGAACCGCCGGTAGGGTAGTGTCACGCTAGGTCACACTGTGACCCTGCTTTTCGGCTTTGCCGACACCATGATTGGTCTCAAGGGAACCGTAAATGTGCGTTCATGGCGCTGGAAAATCACAGTCACTAATCATCGTCCAGATTATCGACAACTCCGGCGCACTGGTGGCCGAGTGCGTCAATGTCCTGAAACAAAAAGTCAATAACGGTTGGGGTTCTGTCGGCGACGAGATCGTCGTGGTCGTCCAGCGCGCGCGGCCCATATCCGCCGCAGCCTCATCCTCAGTAACCGCCGTCAAGGTTCGGCGCGGGGACGTCCGTCGCGCGGTCATCGTCCGGACGCGAAAAGCCGTGCGGCGGCCAGACGGCCGCATGATACGCTTCGATGACAACGCCGCAGTGCTGCTGAACAACAAGCGCGAGATGCTGGGGACGCGCATAGGTGGTGTTGTCAGCGCCGACCTGCGCATGAAGGGGTGGGGCAAGATCGCGAGTTTGGCACCAAAGGCGAGTGATCCATTTTGCGGCGTGGCCTCGTGCATTGACGTGCTTCGCTTTAGGTCATATAGATAGGGTTGCCTGTTTCTTCTGGGCTATCAGCGTGGGAATGCGATACCTTTGGGCCCTCCAGTATGGCGCTGCAAAATAATAGAGGGCGGCTGGACGGGCAGAAAAATTGGCTCAGCCTTTAATCTGGGCCTCGGAAATATCCGCAGCCTCAAACACTACCGTAACACCATGTTCAATCCAGCCAGTCCAATATTCCCGTCATTTTTTGCAGGCTGATGTCTCCCCGCAAGCTTCTGCACAGGGTTCCCTGAACGTTTTTAATCATCTCTGATTGATCGAATGCACTACTTGGAACGTCCTCAGGCCTCAGGCTCTCCCCTTGCCAGATCACACAAAAGAAATAAGCCGATGTGTGCGATTTGAAATGGCCAGGAGACTAAACATCACTGAAAAGTTGAGAGTTGGTAGCCGCCAGACCTATGGCTTGACAGGTACTGGCAGCACAATGCATTCCTGGACAGCTTGTTTGTTCATTTTGGCCCACTCGATCACGGCGCGCACTCGGGTCCTTTCCTCGTCGCCGTCTCGATGCCAGTAAAATCATAGTAACAGCAAAAATCGGTCCGCATGAAAGCGGAGTCGATGGCGACGCCGAGCGAGAAGCTGCCATCTGCTGCCATGTTCAAGTCTGAACAGGCCATGATGCACCGAAAAATCAAATTTGGATTGTCGTCTGCAATTATGAAAGTGAAGGGTAGATGCGAGGTGGGTATACTTTTCAGGTGCAATATCTGCGGGATTACGATTTCCAGATAATAGCGCCCAGGACTGCGGTTGAATTGATTGCAGCACCCGCCCGCGTATCAGCGGGTCAAGACACACATCAATTGCAGAAAGCTTAAATAGTGAAGTCAAAAATTGTATCCGGCCAAAAGAAAATACAATAGAATTTTTTTTTCGAAAGACAGAGACAAAAAGGAATTAGACGGTGTACAGGAGCGGAAAAATTCGAGAATATTCGAGCTAGAAAGATGCGTTGAAAGTGCGTCAAATTGTGTCGCCGTTGAACAAGACTTGCTGCTCGAAAACGGAGTCGTACAGCTTGCCCGAGATCCCCGAGTGCGGTTGAATTGAAGGTCTCAGCGCGTTTTGAAGTTCCGCGACGCATTATTGAACCCTAAGTCGTGTTTTTAAAGTCTCGTAGTCGAATTGAAGCAGGGAAACGCGAAATGCAACCTACGCGGGTCATAGTTGACGAGAAAATTCAAGTTCTAGTGAAGATGAATGAATGAACTTATGTGTGGTGTGATTGACTTGGAATTCGACTTCCACGTGTAAGTGACTTGAAATTCAACTTTCGACGCGTTTTAACTTGGCTGAACCGTGGCGTTGTCGAAATACAACTCTACACGCGTAGAAACGCGTAATTGAATGCAAAATACCCGAATATTGGTGCTATGGGTACATTTTTCAGTCACCGGACGCGTAAGTCTGAAGCGAGGTTCAGGGGTTCAATAATAACGACGGTGTAATCTTAAAACGCAGATGATGTTTTTAGACGCATACGGAACGCAAAATTCAAGTTGAAGTTGGCGGACACTCGTAGAATGTTGAAGACTCCAAGAAAACACATCAGAAATGCGTCAGATAATGACGGGTGAAAGGGACTTACAATAGCGTTGCAACCCCGTTCGGCGGAACGCGAAAAATCAAATTAGAGTTTGCGAGCCGGCGCGGAGCGCCGGTAAGCCGCGTGTAAGGTTGAACACTTCAAAAAAACGCGTCAGAAACGCGTCGAGAACAACAAGGGAATGGGACTTACCAAGAACTTATAACCCTGTTCGCGGGAACACGAAAAATCGAATTTGCATCCTCAGGCTTCGCGTCAACAACACGGTAAGAATGATAGGAGAATGGGACTTACCATGAACGTGCAACCCCGCTCGCGGGAACACGAAAAATGTAATCGGATTTGGCGGGCCGGCACTGTGCGCCGGTGAGACCGAGACGGAGACGCAGAGGGCGCAGAGTTGACAGGAGAGGTCAGTGATAAGTTAGACATAGACAGAAGATGTAACGTACCTGCATCGCGTAACCTCGGTCGTGGGAACGCCAAAAATGAATTAAAAATTGCGAGGGCAGCAGCATTAAGACTGCCAGGAGAATTGCCATTGAAATGTGCATAGGATATTGAAGAACAACATACCATGGGCGCGTAACTTCATTCGGCGGAATGCCAAAGGTTGAATCGATATTTCGGCGGCGGCACTACGTGCCGCCGGTGTATGCGGGGATTGCGGATTGATACTAGATAGGTGTTATAAGGAAAGGAATTGAACACAGGCAACGGACTAACCTTAGATGCATGGGGGTTGTTTGGCGGAAGGTTGGATATGGAACAAAATTTTCAAAACGGCGCTTCGCGCCGCCGCCCGATGACGTGCAGAACACAGTGTCAAGGACAAAGGTTGAAATTTGAAAAGGGTGGACATCGGCGCTGCGCGCCTTCGACGCTCAAGTGTCTAGCCAAGAAGGTTCTTAAGCCTAAAGTGATATGTACGTAGTGAGGTGAAACGTACATACAATCCCGGTCGCGGGAACTCCAAAAATCAAATCAAAATTTCGGGAGCGGCGCTATGCGCCGCCGATGCCAAGGGTTGATGGCAAAGTCGCATCTCACTGGTTAAGCTGTACATAAATCAAGTCAAAAGAACGCGTACATGGATGTGAAAGGAAACGCGCCTTAGCATGTACCCTGTTGGCAGGAACGCGAAAACTTCCACCAAACAATCTGGCCACGGCGCTACGCGCCGCCGGCATTGTGATTGCTGGAGGCAAACTAAATTAGCTTGACGGTGTAAAAGTCTAACAGATAACGGATGAACTAAAACTCACATGTTTCGCCGGCGGGTCGGTACGGTCGTGAATCGTGATGCTGAACTGGATCGAGTCGGATGTTGCCGATGTTGGTCAGCGAGGTTGTTAAACAACGCGTGACACGGCGACGCGAACTGGCTCAGATGCCTATGCCCAAATGGGAATGAGTCCATGGTGGGCTGAAAATGAGAGAAAAAAACCTATGGTGCTCAAAGCTTGCGAAGGTCGGCAAGACAAGGTTGGAGTTGTCGAGATGGTGCACTGAACGTTGTCGACCTTGGCCAGGAGGGTCCAGGGGTTGCAATATGAGCAAGGGGGATGGATAGGTTATGGTGGGACCACAAAATGGAAGAGGAGGGAGAATGCGGGCGGCGATGGTGGAGGTATAAGAGCAAGAGGCAACGTGTGTCATTGTTTGGTCTGTCCATCAAACATTCAACATCTCGTCATAAGTCTACTTCTGATTCTCCGCCTCATTTCCACCTCCGCAGATGGTTACACATCAACACGGGCCCTGTCCGCCAATTTTCTCCACGCCTCATGCACTCTCCCGCCAACTATTAATATCCTCATCCGGGATCCCCGACACTTAATTTTTGCCCGAATGGGCTGACTCCCCTTATCATGGAATATGTTCCTGCAACATAGAATAATGCCGGTAAGGCCCCGAGTCAAATGAAGTTCCTTTGACTTCCGCACCGCATAATATTCTCTGTTTATTAGTCTCTCGACCCGGCTACTATATAAACGCACTGATCAAATTCAATGTTGTACTGTTAAATCTTGCAATCGATCAAAGCTATGACTTGGTGCTCTCAATAACGCTATTCAAGTCCTTTGGTAGTAGAAGGCAAGCTGAAAATGCATGAGCCGCTGGCCTCAGAATTGAATATTGGCCCAAGTTCAATTTGGCTTAGTTGGACAAGCACATCAATTTCTCATGAGGAAGTGTTTTAATTCGATTACTGGAAAGAGTGTGTAAAACGCGGAAAAACAGCTGGATAAGATAAGGCTTGACGCGATAAGAGTTGAGCTTTATGCGGGAATGCTAAAATTAGATGTCAATAACAATGAAAGATTTACCTACGGGGTTGCACTTCGTCTCCAGGACCAGAACAGCTCAGGGGTAGTGTGAGAAATAAAAGCAGAGTCAGATTTAGCGCATCCGAGGCCTCGGAGACGGAGCGGAAAAACTTCAACGTAACACTGCACCAAGCTAAAAATAGATCAAAAGTTCAACCACAATCGCGTGTGAAGCAAACCTACCTCAATTTTAGTCCAAATTGAAGCTGTAAAGCTTGCAATAGAGGAAGTGCGAGTTTTCGCGCCCGCCCGCAATTTTTTCCCGCCAAAACGACAGCTCGGACGGAAAATTTCAACCAAAATGATGGGCTCTCACTGCCACCGCTGTCAAACTGGGCGCGGTCCGGCCACCGAGACTCAACGCCACCCAATTTGGGAAGCCGTCTCTTGCTCTTGTTTTCCATGTCGATTTTTTGAATCCGGCCAAGCACCGACCCGACCTCGACAAAATTTATTTTTGGCACTCCCACACACTTACTCTACATGTCTGGCTCTTCATTTCCGCCTTCCGGTCACCTCAATTTGAACATATGCCGGTATGTCCAAAAGGCATCTTTGCTCAAACAGTACCCTTATCATACGTTTCAGAGCTTGTTTTATGCTTCCAATTAACTCCCATGGAAACCCAGCAGCGGCCAGGCCGGCCACAGCCTTTCGGAAGCAGTCAGGGAAGTAACAACTCGAAAATGGCACAATTCCATTTCCGAGCTGTTGGTCCAACACGGGTCCACAAGACCCTTGATGGAAACCATCAGCGGCGATCTCTTGTGGTGGGATTACGGTGGAGATATTTGGTGCGTGGCTACAGTCTCGCTATTGACCCGAAACTAATATTTTCCCTCCGCAAGCCATTCTCAACCTCACACGCACCCCTTCATCTGCCATCCCGCTGAACTTTTCCCCAACCCATGTCTCAACTTGAACTTTATTTCTGGCCCAAAATCTTTGGCTTGCGGGTACGCAATGTACATTTTTAGCGTATGGTTCGTTTCGAGCATCTCCGAAAATATTTCCTACATGACCAGTTTAGCCCGCGGCTCCCCGAAAACTCGGACCCACAATCTATTTTTGTATCGCAGCAAGATCCCCGTGTCAGTTTAGGGCTCGGTGGCGCTTGGTGTGGGAAGCGCGAATCTAGGGTGTTGAAGTTAATTTTGTGTTGGGAGATCCTCCGCGCGGTTCCCAGGCATCGGGTGCGCAACAATCTATTTTAAACTTACGTTGGCTCAGGGAACACAGCCCGTCCGAAACCCTGGGCCCTTCCCGAAATCTATAAGTATCGGGCGACCACCCACCTAATCCCTCATTCCAACCACCACCCACTTTTCGCCCACCTCCCTCTCCCCACTATCTCTGGCCCATCCCTCCCCATGCTCGATGCCACAGTTGCCTTCGCTCGTCGTTGGCACTGTGGTTATCCTCTTTCGTCGCCGCCGACCTCACGCCACTCGATACCACCCCGTCACCATTGTCGCCCTCGACGCCGCCTCGACCCCAGCACTTACATTATCGACTCAACAACTCGACTACATTCGCATCCTTACCTCCTTACCTCCTCTCTCCCAGTCCTCTATCGACTTTCGAGCACCTCGTCATCGCCGCTCTTCCGCCGCCGCCGCCCACAACGGCCTCAACTATGCCGCAACCTTTCAACCACCTTCGGAACGTCTCGCTTCAATCCCTCAACCATTCTCAAGTGCTCCTCGGCGCCAGCATCCCTCAAAATCGCTTCGACGTCGGCGCTGGAGTTACCAACGTCTCATCGATCCTGTGGTATGTGATTCTACCCTATCCTTAATTTCTATCTGACCATTCCAAACAGTGCCAAAAAACCGACCGCTCACTTCAAAATGCAAAGCACCGGCACCCTTCGATATCGGCAGGATAGGCACCGACACCTTACTTATTTGTGGTGTGTTATCCTGCGCACCCCTTCATCCTCATCTAACCGCTTTCGATAGGTCGACTCTGCTTCAAGTTACTTCAAATCTCCATGCTCTGATTCAAAATTCGACTCCCGCTTCAAATCCGACCCTCTACGTCGCAAGGTGCCCACATATCCCTTCAAACCATTCGCTTTACTGACTTCGTTTGCTCAATTCAGGTTCAAAACCCCCATTCCGAGACTTCAAGAACGCGATATCAACTCGTTTGGTTGTTTTGCTACACTCTGTGCGTCGCTCCGTTCAATTTTTCTCAGATTTCTGACTCGCTTCAAAGTGTTCCTTCGAATCCCATAGAATCTGGGTTACTTTGACTGTCGATTCATCGGTTTCGGCGTTGGATTTGCATATGTGCGCACGGCGGCAACTCGGTGCGTCTCCTCCCTTCAAACCACATTTTTACTGACTTTATTCGATAGGTCTTACCTTCGAACTCCAAGAGCGGCTTCATTCGAAGTCACGCTTCAGAAGACCGGGACTATCTTCAATTTTGCTTGCACACACGGTACGTGTCTTGCATTCAATTTCAAGTACACATGTACCTTTGAACTGACTTCGTTTGTGTCTTACCAGGTCTTCAAAGCGCTTCGCTTCTCAAGAACGCGTTCAAATTCTTCAACTACCGCTCAACTTTGAAGAACCTTGACCGGTTAGGGAAAGATGGCAGTATGGGTATCAAGGTGCGTTGTACTCATTGTCGATTCGATAACCATTAACTTACTGTGCATTACTTACTAGGTTGAACCTTATTGACTCGGTATGTCTACTCGTTGCGATCTTCAATTCAAACTGCCTTGATTAAACTGACTTGCTTCGATAGATCTTACATGGTACATGGAAGACTTCGGGCTCCAACACTGGCTTCAGTTTTTGTTTGAACCCCCTTCGCACTCGGTACGTGGCGTTCATTCATTCATTCTTCACTGTATGTTGTGAACTAACTACTTTCATTCGCAGAACCGAGACAAGGCTTCGATACTGCGATCCATTCAAGTCCCCGCACGCGGTTCAAATTCAGTTGGAAGCATATGCATTGAAGGAGGATGGGATTACGGTGCGTCTCATTCAGTGTCGGTTCAATACCTCTTGACTGACCTTGATTCATCGCACCTAGGTCGCAGCTATGCATACATACCTATTGCCCGCGTCGCTGTTGACTTCAAACACCGGGTATGTGTTGACTTCATCGTACAGGCTTTCGCTGACCCGCAGTTATCATCTGATAGCCTGTTAAATATCTTAGCCTGTTGAATAAACGCTTGCTTCGTTTCAGTGCCTGGTAAGTTATAATTACAACTCGATGCATCACATACTGACTGTTACAGTTTCGGTTAAACACAGGTAGTTAAATAGATACTTCAACCCGGAACCACTCGGTCTTGGTTGGACTCTGGTTCAATAACGGTATGTCTCTTCCCTCACCCATCTTCAGACCTCTTCTAACTTGGATCCTTCGTTGTCAATGTTAGGTCGCCGTCGTTCTGTGGTCCCGTCGTAGTGTGGTCGGTTCGGAACGCCGTCTGTTTGACCTCGGACCGCCGGCACAGTAAATTTCGAGCCGGGACGCCGAAACTACGCTCCCATCGCCCCAGGTGTGTTGATTGATTTGCGTCCTTGGGGATATTGGCTGACTGACCTTGCTTTGGGTTGAGTAGGTCGCATGGATTCGAACTTGGGACAAGTTCAGTCAACTTGCAAAGGTACGATTGATGAATTTCTCACCGTACTTTCTAATACGAACTCGAACTTAGGCCAAGACTACTTACACTTCGAGAGGCTCGAGACTATGCTTCGGCACGATGGGATTGCACAGGTACGTTGTGATTATGTCGCCTGCTTCAATACTTGTAACAGTAACACCCGACTGACTTATTTTTGAACAGGGAGTCGCAGCCAGAATTCCAGCATTTAACGTTTACATTATACGTTGTACAGCTATAGTGCGTTTGAAATGATTCGATTCCACCCAACTCTTCGCTGACGTTGGTCTTGTTCACCTAGACCCTGACCTCGAGTCCCGCGCTCAAAATCTATCTATCCCGAGCACAAAATCAATATTTTCGCCAGTCCACGTTTTGAGAACCAGTCCACCCGCACATACATAAGATCGCGCCGGTTAATTCAAGTTTTATAGCACAGGGAATTCAATCACACAGGTATGTAACGGTCTTCTCAATCACCATTTCGATTCGCGTGCTAACGAAATTACAGGTTCACGTACGATAATGGGGACGTACATACATAGGATGCAGAATGCGATCGAGACCTGCAACATCTGCGGCGCATTCGAGGCGCAGACTCCCCACGCCGAGTCGCATCCACATCGCCTCCACGCCACTCGACTTAAATCCCGCTCCGCTCCGTGCCGCGTGCACCCAATCCGACTCTACGCGATTCCGGTCAACCCCATCTCTCTCATGCCCAGCTCGGTTCCGACTCTCCGCCCAAACGAAACGACGCGACGCGGATTCGATTCGACTGGGACGGGCCGACTTGGTGCCGGATCCGCGCGCACGAGACGCCAATTTAACGGGCGCGGAACGCGACTCCCGCGCAGCTCATACCCATGGACGCGTCGAGCAGACCGCGGCAAAGCGTGCACTGTCCGACGCCGGCAAAAGCGGCGGGGCACGCGCGCGTCATCGCGAACATGGGGCGCCGCGTCGCGAGCCGGTGCTCTTGAGCGGCGTTTGCCGTTGACTTGACGGAGCGCGAGCGCGGCTGCATGGAAAGAGGGCACGCCGATGTCCGGAGAAACGGGAGCGGGAGGATGGTGGCGTCGGGACTTGGCGCGAGATTCGGCAGGGACGGGCGGCGGGTGCATGTGTGGGTGGAGGCGAACTCGTCGTTCGTGGAGTCAAGGCAGCGCGCGCGGTATTCGGGCCGATCGAGCGTGGGGAGCGCTGTTGACGGGCGCGGTTTCCAGAGCTGGTGACGCCGTGGGTGACAAGGCAGTCGCAGCGGGAGTCGTGTGCGTCAAGCGCAGTCGGGAGTTGGCGTGGACGATGGCGGTGGGCAGGGGCGGGGCTCTGTGTGTACGGCGTTACGTGGCAAGGGAGTCACGGCAGAGTGAGGGAGTGGGTGCGGGGCGGCGACGGGGAGCAGAGGGCGAGGGAGCAGAGGGCGATGCAGGCATGCTGGGCAAAGTGAGGGGGAGGAGAACAAAGCTGCCGTCACCGCATGTCACACTCTGTTCTTTCCTTTTTGAGCCGACACCATGATTGGTCTCAAGGGAACCGTAAATGTGCGTTCATGGCGCTGGAAAATCACAGTCACTAATCATCGTCCAGATTATCGACAACTCCGGCGCACTGGTGGCCGAGTGCGTCAATGTCCTGAAACAAAAAGTCAATAACGGTTGGGGTTCTGTCGGCGACGAGATCGTCGTGGTCGTCCAGCGCGCGCGGCCCATATCCGCCGCAGCCTCATCCTCAGTAACCGCCGTCAAGGTTCGGCGCGGGGACGTCCGTCGCGCGGTCATCGTCCGGACGCGAAAAGCCGTGCGGCGGCCAGACGGCCGCATGATACGCTTCGATGACAACGCCGCAGTGCTGCTGAACAACAAGCGCGAGATGCTGGGGACGCGCATAGGTGGTGTTGTCAGCGCCGACCTGCGCATGAAGGGGTGGGGCAAGATCGCGAGTTTGGCACCAAAGGCGAGTGATCCATTTTGCGGCGTGGCCTCGTGCATTGACGTGCTTCGCTTTAGGTCATATAGATAGGGTTGCCTGTTTCTTCTGGGCTATCAGCGTGGGAATGCGATACCTTTGGGCCCTCCAGTATGGCGCTGCAAAATAATAGAGGGCGGCTGGACGGGCAGAAAAATTGGCTCAGCCTTTAATCTGGGCCTCGGAAATATCCGCAGCCTCAAACACTACCGTAACACCATGTTCAATCCAGCCAGTCCAATATTCCCGTCATTTTTTGCAGGCTGATGTCTCCCCGCAAGCTTCTGCACAGGGTTCCCTGAACGTTTTTAATCATCTCTGATTGATCGAATGCACTACTTGGAACGTCCTCAGGCCTCAGGCTCTCCCCTTGCCAGATCACACAAAAGAAATAAGCCGATGTGTGCGATTTGAAATGGCCAGGAGACTAAACATCACTGAAAAGTTGAGAGTTGGTAGCCGCCAGACCTATGGCTTGACAGGTACTGGCAGCACAATGCATTCCTGGACAGCTTGTTTGTTCATTTTGGCCCACTCGATCACGGCGCGCACTCGGGTCCTTTCCTCGTCGCCGTCTCGATGCCAGTAAAATCATAGTAACAGCAAAAATCGGTCCGCATGAAAGCGGAGTCGATGGCGACGCCGAGCGAGAAGCTGCCATCTGCTGCCATGTTCAAGTCTGAACAGGCCATGATGCACCGAAAAATCAAATTTGGATTGTCGTCTGCAATTATGAAAGTGAAGGGTAGATGCGAGGTGGGTATACTTTTCAGGTGCAATATCTGCGGGATTACGATTTCCAGATAATAGCGCCCAGGACTGCGGTTGAATTGATTGCAGCACCCGCCCGCGTATCAGCGGGTCAAGACACACATCAATTGCAGAAAGCTTAAATAGTGAAGTCAAAAATTGTATCCGGCCAAAAGAAAATACAATAGAATTTTTTTTCGAAAGACAGAGACAAAAAGGAATTAGACGGTGTACAGGAGCGGAAAAATTCGAGAATATTCGAGCTAGAAAGATGCGTTGAAAGTGCGTCAAATTGTGTCGCCGTTGAACAAGACTTGCTGCTCGAAAACGGAGTCGTACAGCTTGCCCGAGATCCCCGAGTGCGGTTGAATTGAAGGTCTCAGCGCGTTTTGAAGTTCCGCGACGCATTATTGAACCCTAAGTCGTGTTTTTAAAGTCTCGTAGTCGAATTGAAGCAGGGAAACGCGAAATGCAACCTACGCGGGTCATAGTTGACGAGAAAATTCAAGTTCTAGTGAAGATGAATGAATGAACTTATGTGTGGTGTGATTGACTTGGAATTCGACTTCCACGTGTAAGTGACTTGAAATTCAACTTTCGACGCGTTTTAACTTGGCTGAACCGTGGCGTTGTCGAAATACAACTCTACACGCGTAGAAACGCGTAATTGAATGCAAAATACCCGAATATTGGTGCTATGGGTACATTTTTCAGTCACCGGACGCGTAAGTCTGAAGCGAGGTTCAGGGGTTCAATAATAACGACGGTGTAATCTTAAAACGCAGATGATGTTTTTAGACGCATACGGAACGCAAAATTCAAGTTGAAGTTGGCGGACACTCGTAGAATGTTGAAGACTCCAAGAAAACACATCAGAAATGCGTCAGATAATGACGGGTGAAAGGGACTTACAATAGCGTTGCAACCCCGTTCGGCGGAACGCGAAAAATCAAATTAGAGTTTGCGAGCCGGCGCGGAGCGCCGGTAAGCCGCGTGTAAGGTTGAACACTTCAAAAAAACGCGTCAGAAACGCGTCGAGAACAACAAGGGAATGGGACTTACCAAGAACTTATAACCCTGTTCGCGGGAACACGAAAAATCGAATTTGCATCCTCAGGCTTCGCGTCAACAACACGGTAAGAATGATAGGAGAATGGGACTTACCATGAACGTGCAACCCCGCTCGCGGGAACACGAAAAATGTAATCGGATTTGGCGGGCCGGCACTGTGCGCCGGTGAGACCGAGACGGAGACGCAGAGGGCGCAGAGTTGACAGGAGAGGTCAGTGATAAGTTAGACATAGACAGAAGATGTAACGTACCTGCATCGCGTAACCTCGGTCGTGGGAACGCCAAAAATGAATTAAAAATTGCGAGGGCAGCAGCATTAAGACTGCCAGGAGAATTGCCATTGAAATGTGCATAGGATATTGAAGAACAACATACCATGGGCGCGTAACTTCATTCGGCGGAATGCCAAAGGTTGAATCGATATTTCGGCGGCGGCACTACGTGCCGCCGGTGTATGCGGGGATTGCGGATTGATACTAGATAGGTGTTATAAGGAAAGGAATTGAACACAGGCAACGGACTAACCTTAGATGCATGGGGGTTGTTTGGCGGAAGGTTGGATATGGAACAAAATTTTCAAAACGGCGCTTCGCGCCGCCGCCCGATGACGTGCAGAACACAGTGTCAAGGACAAAGGTTGAAATTTGAAAAGGGTGGACATCGGCGCTGCGCGCCTTCGACGCTCAAGTGTCTAGCCAAGAAGGTTCTTAAGCCTAAAGTGATATGTACGTAGTGAGGTGAAACGTACATACAATCCCGGTCGCGGGAACTCCAAAAATCAAATCAAAATTTCGGGAGCGGCGCTATGCGCCGCCGATGCCAAGGGTTGATGGCAAAGTCGCATCTCACTGGTTAAGCTGTACATAAATCAAGTCAAAAGAACGCGTACATGGATGTGAAAGGAAACGCGCCTTAGCATGTACCCTGTTGGCAGGAACGCGAAAACTTCCACCAAACAATCTGGCCACGGCGCTACGCGCCGCCGGCATTGTGATTGCTGGAGGCAAACTAAATTAGCTTGACGGTGTAAAAGTCTAACAGATAACGGATGAACTAAAACTCACATGTTTCGCCGGCGGGTCGGTACGGTCGTGAATCGTGATGCTGAACTGGATCGAGTCGGATGTTGCCGATGTTGGTCAGCGAGGTTGTTAAACAACGCGTGACACGGCGACGCGAACTGGCTCAGATGCCTATGCCCAAATGGGAATGAGTCCATGGTGGGCTGAAAATGAGAGAAAAAAACCTATGGTGCTCAAAGCTTGCGAAGGTCGGCAAGACAAGGTTGGAGTTGTCGAGATGGTGCACTGAACGTTGTCGACCTTGGCCAGGAGGGTCCAGGGGTTGCAATATGAGCAAGGGGGATGGATAGGTTATGGTGGGACCACAAAATGGAAGAGGAGGGAGAATGCGGGCGGCGATGGTGGAGGTATAAGAGCAAGAGGCAACGTGTGTCATTGTTTGGTCTGTCCATCAAACATTCAACATCTCGTCATAAGTCTACTTCTGATTCTCCGCCTCATTTCCACCTCCGCAGATGGTTACACATCAACACGGGCCCTGTCCGCCAATTTTCTCCACGCCTCATGCACTCTCCCGCCAACTATTAATATCCTCATCCGGGATCCCCGACACTTAATTTTTGCCCGAATGGGCTGACTCCCCTTATCATGGAATATGTTCCTGCAACATAGAATAATGCCGGTAAGGCCCCGAGTCAAATGAAGTTCCTTTGACTTCCGCACCGCATAATATTCTCTGTTTATTAGTCTCTCGACCCGGCTACTATATAAACGCACTGATCAAATTCAATGTTGTACTGTTAAATCTTGCAATCGATCAAAGCTATGACTTGGTGCTCTCAATAACGCTATTCAAGTCCTTTGGTAGTAGAAGGCAAGCTGAAAATGCATGAGCCGCTGGCCTCAGAATTGAATATTGGCCCAAGTTCAATTTGGCTTAGTTGGACAAGCACATCAATTTCTCATGAGGAAGTGTTTTAATTCGATTACTGGAAAGAGTGTGTAAAACGCGGAAAAACAGCTGGATAAGATAAGGCTTGACGCGATAAGAGTTGAGCTTTATGCGGGAATGCTAAAATTAGATGTCAATAACAATGAAAGATTTACCTACGGGGTTGCACTTCGTCTCCAGGACCAGAACAGCTCAGGGGTAGTGTGAGAAATAAAAGCAGAGTCAGATTTAGCGCATCCGAGGCCTCGGAGACGGAGCGGAAAAACTTCAACGTAACACTGCACCAAGCTAAAAATAGATCAAAAGTTCAACCACAATCGCGTGTGAAGCAAACCTACCTCAATTTTAGTCCAAATTGAAGCTGTAAAGCTTGCAATAGAGGAAGTGCGAGTTTTCGCGCCCGCCCGCAATTTTTCCCGCCAAAACGACAGCTCGGACGGAAAATTTCAACCAAAATGATGGGCTCTCACTGCCACCGCTGTCAAACTGGGCGCGGTCCGGCCACCGAGACTCAACGCCACCCAATTTGGGAAGCCGTCTCTTGCTCTTGTTTTCCATGTCGATTTTTTGAATCCGGCCAAGCACCGACCCGACCTCGACAAAATTTATTTTTGGCACTCCCACACACTTACTCTACATGTCTGGCTCTTCATTTCCGCCTTCCGGTCACCTCAATTTGAACATATGCCGGTATGTCCAAAAGGCATCTTTGCTCAAACAGTACCCTTATCATACGTTTCAGAGCTTGTTTTATGCTTCCAATTAACTCCCATGGAAACCCAGCAGCGGCCAGGCCGGCCACAGCCTTTCGGAAGCAGTCAGGGAAGTAACAACTCGAAAATGGCACAATTCCATTTCCGAGCTGTTGGTCCAACACGGGTCCACAAGACCCTTGATGGAAACCATCAGCGGCGATCTCTTGTGGTGGGATTACGGTGGAGATATTTGGTGCGTGGCTACAGTCTCGCTATTGACCCGAAACTAATATTTTCCCTCCGCAAGCCATTCTCAACCTCACACGCACCCCTTCATCTGCCATCCCGCTGAACTTTTCCCCAACCCATGTCTCAACTTGAACTTTATTTCTGGCCCAAAATCTTTGGCTTGCGGGTACGCAATGTACATTTTTAGCGTATGGTTCGTTTCGAGCATCTCCGAAAATATTTCCTACATGACCAGTTTAGCCCGCGGCTCCCCGAAAACTCGGACCCACAATCTATTTTTGTATCGCAGCAAGATCCCCGTGTCAGTTTAGGGCTCGGTGGCGCTTGGTGTGGGAAGCGCGAATCTAGGGTGTTGAAGTTAATTTTGTGTTGGGAGATCCTCCGCGCGGTTCCCAGGCATCGGGTGCGCAACAATCTATTTTAAACTTACGTTGGCTCAGGGAACACAGCCCGTCCGAAACCCTGGGCCCTTCCCGAAATCTATAAGTATCGGGCGACCACCCACCTAATCCCTCATTCCAACCACCACCCACTTTTCGCCCACCTCCCTCTCCCCACTATCTCTGGCCCATCCCTCCCCATGCTCGATGCCACAGTTGCCTTCGCTCGTCGTTGGCACTGTGGTTATCCTCTTTCGTCGCCGCCGACCTCACGCCACTCGATACCACCCCGTCACCATTGTCGCCCTCGACGCCGCCTCGACCCCAGCACTTACATTATCGACTCAACAACTCGACTACATTCGCATCCTTACCTCCTTACCTCCTCTCTCCCAGTCCTCTATCGACTTTCGAGCACCTCGTCATCGCCGCTCTTCCGCCGCCGCCGCCCACAACGGCCTCAACTATGCCGCAACCTTTCAACCACCTTCGGAACGTCTCGCTTCAATCCCTCAACCATTCTCAAGTGCTCCTCGGCGCCAGCATCCCTCAAAATCGCTTCGACGTCGGCGCTGGAGTTACCAACGTCTCATCGATCCTGTGGTATGTGATTCTACCCTATCCTTAATTTCTATCTGACCATTCCAAACAGTGCCAAAAAACCGACCGCTCACTTCAAAATGCAAAGCACCGGCACCCTTCGATATCGGCAGGATAGGCACCGACACCTTACTTATTTGTGGTGTGTTATCCTGCGCACCCCTTCATCCTCATCTAACCGCTTTCGATAGGTCGACTCTGCTTCAAGTTACTTCAAATCTCCATGCTCTGATTCAAAATTCGACTCCCGCTTCAAATCCGACCCTCTACGTCGCAAGGTGCCCACATATCCCTTCAAACCATTCGCTTTACTGACTTCGTTTGCTCAATTCAGGTTCAAAACCCCCCATTCCGAGACTTCAAGAACGCGATATCAACTCGTTTGGTTGTTTTGCTACACTCTGTGCGTCGCTCCGTTCAATTTTTCTCAGATTTCTGACTCGCTTCAAAGTGTTCCTTCGAATCCCATAGAATCTGGGTTACTTTGACTGTCGATTCATCGGTTTCGGCGTTGGATTTGCATATGTGCGCACGGCGGCAACTCGGTGCGTCTCCTCCCTTCAAACCACATTTTTACTGACTTTATTCGATAGGTCTTACCTTCGAACTCCAAGAGCGGCTTCATTCGAAGTCACGCTTCAGAAGACCGGGACTATCTTCAATTTTGCTTGCACACACGGTACGTGTCTTGCATTCAATTTCAAGTACACATGTACCTTTGAACTGACTTCGTTTGTGTCTTACCAGGTCTTCAAAGCGCTTCGCTTCTCAAGAACGCGTTCAAATTCTTCAACTACCGCTCAACTTTGAAGAACCTTGACCGGTTAGGGAAAGATGGCAGTATGGGTATCAAGGTGCGTTGTACTCATTGTCGATTCGATAACCATTAACTTACTGTGCATTACTTACTAGGTTGAACCTTATTGACTCGGTATGTCTACTCGTTGCGATCTTCAATTCAAACTGCCTTGATTAAACTGACTTGCTTCGATAGATCTTACATGGTACATGGAAGACTTCGGGCTCCAACACTGGCTTCAGTTTTTGTTTGAACCCCCTTCGCACTCGGTACGTGGCGTTCATTCATTCATTCTTCACTGTATGTTGTGAACTAACTACTTTCATTCGCAGAACCGAGACAAGGCTTCGATACTGCGATCCATTCAAGTCCCCGCACGCGGTTCAAATTCAGTTGGAAGCATATGCATTGAAGGAGGATGGGATTACGGTGCGTCTCATTCAGTGTCGGTTCAATACCTCTTGACTGACCTTGATTCATCGCACCTAGGTCGCAGCTATGCATACATACCTATTGCCCGCGTCGCTGTTGACTTCAAACACCGGGTATGTGTTGACTTCATCGTACAGGCTTTCGCTGACCCGCAGTTATCATCTGATAGCCTGTTAAATATCTTAGCCTGTTGAATAAACGCTTGCTTCGTTTCAGTGCCTGGTAAGTTATAATTACAACTCGATGCATCACATACTGACTGTTACAGTTTCGGTTAAACACAGGTAGTTAAATAGATACTTCAACCCGGAACCACTCGGTCTTGGTTGGACTCTGGTTCAATAACGGTATGTCTCTTCCCTCACCCATCTTCAGACCTCTTCTAACTTGGATCCTTCGTTGTCAATGTTAGGTCGCCGTCGTTCTGTGGTCCCGTCGTAGTGTGGTCGGTTCGGAACGCCGTCTGTTTGACCTCGGACCGCCGGCACAGTAAATTTCGAGCCGGGACGCCGAAACTACGCTCCCATCGCCCCAGGTGTGTTGATTGATTTGCGTCCTTGGGGATATTGGCTGACTGACCTTGCTTTGGGTTGAGTAGGTCGCATGGATTCGAACTTGGGACAAGTTCAGTCAACTTGCAAAGGTACGATTGATGAATTTCTCACCGTACTTTCTAATACGAACTCGAACTTAGGCCAAGACTACTTACACTTCGAGAGGCTCGAGACTATGCTTCGGCACGATGGGATTGCACAGGTACGTTGTGATTATGTCGCCTGCTTCAATACTTGTAACAGTAACACCCGACTGACTTATTTTTGAACAGGGAGTCGCAGCCAGAATTCCAGCATTTAACGTTTACATTATACGTTGTACAGCTATAGTGCGTTTGAAATGATTCGATTCCACCCAACTCTTCGCTGACGTTGGTCTTGTTCACCTAGACCCTGACCTCGAGTCCCGCGCTCAAAATCTATCTATCCCGAGCACAAAATCAATATTTTCGCCAGTCCACGTTTTGAGAACCAGTCCACCCGCACATACATAAGATCGCGCCGGTTAATTCAAGTTTTATAGCACAGGGAATTCAATCACACAGGTATGTAACGGTCTTCTCAATCACCATTTCGATTCGCGTGCTAACGAAATTACAGGTTCACGTACGATAATGGGGACGTACATACATAGGATGCAGAATGCGATCGAGACCTGCAACATCTGCGGCGCATTCGAGGCGCAGACTCCCCACGCCGAGTCGCATCCACATCGCCTCCACGCCACTCGACTTAAATCCCGCTCCGCTCCGTGCCGCGTGCACCCAATCCGACTCTACGCGATTCCGGTCAACCCCATCTCTCTCATGCCCAGCTCGGTTCCGACTCTCCGCCCAAACGAAACGACGCGACGCGGATTCGATTCGACTGGGACGGGCCGACTTGGTGCCGGATCCGCGCGCACGAGACGCCAATTTAACGGGCGCGGAACGCGACTCCCGCGCAGCTCATACCCATGGACGCGTCGAGCAGACCGCGGCAAAGCGTGCACTGTCCGACGCCGGCAAAAGCGGCGGGGCACGCGCGCGTCATCGCGAACATGGGGCGCCGCGTCGCGAGCCGGTGCTCTTGAGCGGCGTTTGCCGTTGACTTGACGGAGCGCGAGCGCGGCTGCATGGAAAGAGGGCACGCCGATGTCCGGAGAAACGGGAGCGGGAGGATGGTGGCGTCGGGACTTGGCGCGAGATTCGGCAGGGACGGGCGGCGGGTGCATGTGTGGGTGGAGGCGAACTCGTCGTTCGTGGAGTCAAGGCAGCGCGCGCGGTATTCGGGCCGATCGAGCGTGGGGAGCGCTGTTGACGGGCGCGGTTTCCAGAGCTGGTGACGCCGTGGGTGACAAGGCAGTCGCAGCGGGAGTCGTGTGCGTCAAGCGCAGTCGGGAGTTGGCGTGGACGATGGCGGTGGGCAGGGGCGGGGCTCTGTGTGTACGGCGTTACGTGGCAAGGGAGTCACGGCAGAGTGAGGGAGTGGGTGCGGGGCGGCGACGGGGAGCAGAGGGCGAGGGAGCAGAGGGCGATGCAGGCATGCTGGGCAAAGTGAGGGGGAGGAGAACAAAGCTGCCGTCACCGCATGTCACACTCTGTTCTTTCCTTTTTGAGCCGACACCATGATTGGTCTCAAGGGAACCGTAAATGTGCGTTCATGGCGCTGGAAAATCACAGTCACTAATCATCGTCCAGATTATCGACAACTCCGGCGCACTGGTGGCCGAGTGCGTCAATGTCCTGAAACAAAAAGTCAATAACGGTTGGGGTTCTGTCGGCGACGAGATCGTCGTGGTCGTCCAGCGCGCGCGGCCCATATCCGCCGCAGCCTCATCCTCAGTAACCGCCGTCAAGGTTCGGCGCGGGGACGTCCGTCGCGCGGTCATCGTCCGGACGCGAAAAGCCGTGCGGCGGCCAGACGGCCGCATGATACGCTTCGATGACAACGCCGCAGTGCTGCTGAACAACAAGCGCGAGATGCTGGGGACGCGCATAGGTGGTGTTGTCAGCGCCGACCTGCGCATGAAGGGGTGGGGCAAGATCGCGAGTTTGGCACCAAAGGCGAGTGATCCATTTTGCGGCGTGGCCTCGTGCATTGACGTGCTTCGCTTTAGGTCATATAGATAGGGTTGCCTGTTTCTTCTGGGCTATCAGCGTGGGAATGCGATACCTTTGGGCCCTCCAGTATGGCGCTGCAAAATAATAGAGGGCGGCTGGACGGGCAGAAAAATTGGCTCAGCCTTTAATCTGGGCCTCGGAAATATCCGCAGCCTCAAACACTACCGTAACACCATGTTCAATCCAGCCAGTCCAATATTCCCGTCATTTTTTGCAGGCTGATGTCTCCCCGCAAGCTTCTGCACAGGGTTCCCTGAACGTTTTTAATCATCTCTGATTGATCGAATGCACTACTTGGAACGTCCTCAGGCCTCAGGCTCTCCCCTTGCCAGATCACACAAAAGAAATAAGCCGATGTGTGCGATTTGAAATGGCCAGGAGACTAAACATCACTGAAAAGTTGAGAGTTGGTAGCCGCCAGACCTATGGCTTGACAGGTACTGGCAGCACAATGCATTCCTGGACAGCTTGTTTGTTCATTTTGGCCCACTCGATCACGGCGCGCACTCGGGTCCTTTCCTCGTCGCCGTCTCGATGCCAGTAAAATCATAGTAACAGCAAAAATCGGTCCGCATGAAAGCGGAGTCGATGGCGACGCCGAGCGAGAAGCTGCCATCTGCTGCCATGTTCAAGTCTGAACAGGCCATGATGCACCGAAAAATCAAATTTGGATTGTCGTCTGCAATTATGAAAGTGAAGGGTAGATGCGAGGTGGGTATACTTTTCAGGTGCAATATCTGCGGGATTACGATTTCCAGATAATAGCGCCCAGGACTGCGGTTGAATTGATTGCAGCACCCGCCCGCGTATCAGCGGGTCAAGACACACATCAATTGCAGAAAGCTTAAATAGTGAAGTCAAAAATTGTATCCGGCCAAAAGAAAATACAATAGAATTTTTTTTTCGAAAGACAGAGACAAAAAGGAATTAGACGGTGTACAGGAGCGGAAAAATTCGAGAATATTCGAGCTAGAAAGATGCGTTGAAAGTGCGTCAAATTGTGTCGCCGTTGAACAAGACTTGCTGCTCGAAAACGGAGTCGTACAGCTTGCCCGAGATCCCCGAGTGCGGTTGAATTGAAGGTCTCAGCGCGTTTTGAAGTTCCGCGACGCATTATTGAACCCTAAGTCGTGTTTTTAAAGTCTCGTAGTCGAATTGAAGCAGGGAAACGCGAAATGCAACCTACGCGGGTCATAGTTGACGAGAAAATTCAAGTTCTAGTGAAGATGAATGAATGAACTTATGTGTGGTGTGATTGACTTGGAATTCGACTTCCACGTGTAAGTGACTTGAAATTCAACTTTCGACGCGTTTTAACTTGGCTGAACCGTGGCGTTGTCGAAATACAACTCTACACGCGTAGAAACGCGTAATTGAATGCAAAATACCCGAATATTGGTGCTATGGGTACATTTTTCAGTCACCGGACGCGTAAGTCTGAAGCGAGGTTCAGGGGTTCAATAATAACGACGGTGTAATCTTAAAACGCAGATGATGTTTTTAGACGCATACGGAACGCAAAATTCAAGTTGAAGTTGGCGGACACTCGTAGAATGTTGAAGACTCCAAGAAAACACATCAGAAATGCGTCAGATAATGACGGGTGAAAGGGACTTACAATAGCGTTGCAACCCCGTTCGGCGGAACGCGAAAAATCAAATTAGAGTTTGCGAGCCGGCGCGGAGCGCCGGTAAGCCGCGTGTAAGGTTGAACACTTCAAAAAAACGCGTCAGAAACGCGTCGAGAACAACAAGGGAATGGGACTTACCAAGAACTTATAACCCTGTTCGCGGGAACACGAAAAATCGAATTTGCATCCTCAGGCTTCGCGTCAACAACACGGTAAGAATGATAGGAGAATGGGACTTACCATGAACGTGCAACCCCGCTCGCGGGAACACGAAAAATGTAATCGGATTTGGCGGGCCGGCACTATGCGCCGGTGCGATCGAGACGGTGACGCTGAGGTCGAAGCGTGGGGCGCCGAGGGCGTAGAGTTGACGGGGAGAGGTCAGTGATAAGCTAGACGCAGATAGAAGATGTAACGTACCTGCATCGCGTAACCTTGTTCGCGGGAACGCCAAAAATTGAATAAAAATTGCGAGGGCAGCAGCATTGAGACTGCTGGCGGAATTGGAGTTGAAATGGGCATAAGATATCAAAGAACAACATACCATGGGCGCGTAACTTCGTTCGGCGGAACGTCAAAGGTTGAATCGAAATTTCGGCGGCGGCACTACGTGCCGCCGGTGCATGCGGGGATTGCGGATTGATACTAGCTAGGTGTTATAAGGAAAGGAAATTGAACATACAATGGACTAGCCTTGGACGCGTGGGGTTGTTTGGCGGAAGGTTGGATATGGAACAAAAATTTTGAAACGGCGCTTCGCGCCGCCAGCCAATAACATGTTGAGGAGAAAAGGTCGAAAAAAAAAAAATGGGGGCTGTCGGCGCTGCGCGCCACCGGCACTCAAGTGTCTAGCCTAGATGGTTCTTAAGCCTAGAGGGATTTGTACGTAGTGAGGTGAAACGTACATACCATCCCGGTCGCGGGAACTCCAAAAATCAAATCAAAATTTCGGGAGCGGCGCTACGCGCCGCCGACGCCGAGGGTTGATGGCAAAGTCGCGTGTTTTTTTCTTAAACTGAAGATCAAGTAAGTCAAAAGAATGTGTACATGAACGTGAAAGGGAACGCACCTGAGCATGTATCCTGTTGGCAGGAACGTGAAAACTCCACCAAAATTCCGGGGCGCGGCACCGGCGTTGTGACCTTGGAGGCAAGCTAAATTAGCTTGAGGATGTAATAGATAACGGATAAGTTACAACTCACATGTTTCGCCGGCGGGTCGTGAATCGTGATGCTGAACTGGATCGAGTCGGATGTTGCCGATGTTGGTCAGCGAGGTTGTTGTCAAACAACGCGTGACACGGCGACGCGAACTGGCTGAGATGCCTATGCCCAGATGGGAATGAGTCCATGGTGGGCTGAAAATGAGAGAAAAAAACCTACGGTGCCCAAAGCTTGCGAAGGTCGGCAAGACCAGGTTGGAGTTGTGCGCTGAACGTTGTCGACCTTGGCCAGGAGGGTCCAGGGGTTGCAATATGAGCAAGGGGGACGGATAAGTTATGGTGGGACCAGAAAATGGAAGGGGAGGGAGAATGCGGGCGGCGATGGTGGAGGTATAAGAGCAAGAGGCAACGTTTGTCATTGTTTGGTCTGTCCATCAAACATTCAACATCTCGTCATAAGTCTATTTCCGATTCTCCGCCTCATGTTCACCTCCGCGGATGGTTACACAGCAACACGGGCCCTGTCCGCCAATTTCCTCCACGCCTCATATGCACTCTCCCGCCAACTATTAATGTCCTTATCCGGGATCCCCGACACTTAATTTTTGCCCGAGTGGGCTGACTCCCCTTAATATGGAATATGTTCCTGCAACATAGAATAATGCCGGTAAGGCCTGGAGTCAAATTAAGTTCCTTCGACTTCCGCACCACATAATATTCTCTGTTTATCAGTCTCTCGATCGAGAGACCCGGCTCACTATATAAACACCCTGATCAAATTCAATGTTGTACTGTTAAATCTTGCGATTGATCAAAGCTATGACTTGGTGCTCTCAATCACGCTATTCAAGCCCTTTGGTAGTAGAAGCCAAGCTGAAAATGCATGAGCCGCTGGCCTCAGAATTGAACGTTGGCCCAAGTTCAACTTGGCTTAGTTAAACAGGCACATTACCGGAATCAGTGCGTGAAACGCGCAAAAACAGCTGGATAAGATAAGGCTTGATGCGATAAGAGTTGAGCCCTATGTGGGAATGTTAAAATTAGATGTCCATAACAATGAAAGATTTACCTACGGGGTTGCACTTCATGTCCAGAATAGCTCAGGGGTAGTGTGAGAAATAAAAGCACAGTCAGATTTAGCGCATCGGAGGCCTCGGAGACGGAGCGGGAAAACCGCAACGTAACACTGCACCAAGCTAAAAATAGATCAAAAGTTCAACCACAATCGCGCGTGAGGTAAACTTACCTCAATTTTGGTCTAAATTGAAGCTGTATAGCTTGCAATATAGGAACTGCAAATTTACGCGCCCGCCCACAATTTTTCCCGCCAAATCGGCAGCTCGGACGGAAAATTTCAACGAAAATGATGGGCTCTCACCGCCACCGCTGTCAAACTGGGCGCGGTCCGGCCACCGAGACTCAACGCCACCCAATTTGGGAAGCCGTCTCTTGGTCTCGACTTTCATGTCGATTTTTCGAATCCGGCCAAGCACCGACCCGACTCCAGCCAAATTTATTTATGGCTTTCCCACACATCTACTCTACATCTCTAGCGCTTCATTTCCGCGCTGCGACACGCCCGGGTTAAACATATGACGGTATGGCCAAAAAGCATGTTCTGACTCACAGAGCCCTGACCACGGGCTACAGGTCTCGACTCATGTTTATAATTAGCTTCCATGGATACGGCGCAGTGCCTCCGCCGCTCACATCCCGTCGGAAGCAGTCAGGGATCCAACAAGCTCGAAACAGCACAAATCCATTTCCGAGCTGTTGATCCAACACGGGTCCACAAGACCCTTGATGGAAACCATGGACGGCGATTTTTTGATGTGGGATTAGAGCGGAGATCCTTGGTGCGTGGCTACAGTCCCGCTATTGACCCGAAACTAATATTTTGCCTCCGCACGCCATTTTCAACCTCACACGCACCCCTTCCTCTGCCATCCCGCTGAACTTTTCCCCGATCCTTGGCTCAACTTGAACTTTATTTCTGGCCCAAAACCTTTGGCCTGCGCGTACACAAGGCACATATTTAGCATATGGTTCGTTTTGAGCATCTCCGAAAATATTCACTACATGACCAGTTTGGCCCGCGGCTCCCCGACAACTCGGACCCACAATCTATTTTTGTATCGCAGCAAGATCCCCGCGTCAATTTAGGGCTCGGTGGTGCTTGGTGTGGGAAGCGCGAATCTAGGGTGTTGAAGTTAATTTTGTGTTGGGAGATCCTCCGCGCGGTTCCCAGGCATCGGGTGCGCAACGATCTATTTAAAACTTACGTTGGCTCAGGGAACACAGCCCGCCCGAAACCCTGGGCCCTTCCCGAAATCTATAAGTATCGGGCGACCACCCACCTAATCCCTCATTCCAACCACCACCCACTTTTCGCCCACCTCCCTCTCCCCACTATCTCTGGCCTATCCCTCCCCATGCTCGATGCCACAGGTGCCTTCGCTCGTTGCTGGCACAGTGGTTATCCTCCTTCGTCGCCGCCGACCTCACGCCACTCGATACCACCTCGTCACCATTGTCGCCATCGACGCCGCCTCGACCCCAGCACTTACATTATCGACTCAACAACTCGACTACATTCGCATCTCTACCTCCTTACCTCCTCCCTCCCAGTCCACTATCGACTTTCGAGCACCTCGTCATCGCCGCTCTTCCGCCGCCGCCGCCCACAACGACCTCAACTGTGCCGCAACCTTTCAACCCACCTTCGGAACGTCTGTGCCAATCCCTCGACCGTTTTCAAGTGCTCCTCGGCGGCAGTATCCCTCAAAATCGCTTCGATGTCGGCGTTACCAACGCATTGCGTACCCTATGGTGTGTGTTTCTCTACACCCCTTGATTTCCATCTGATTCTTTTCATTGCTTTGTTTAGCTGGTTCAAAACTGCGCCACTGACTCAAATATGACCGCAGACTCGCTGCGCCGCTTCAAACTTCGATGCCAGCTTCAATTCTGGCTCTCTGTGTCGCAAACGGGCCCAAGGTACGTTCATTTCCGTTCAAATCCTTGCTTTCACTGACCCCGTTTCCGTAGATCTTACCACCTCCTTGCACTGCGACTCGATATTACGAGTTCAACACCTCAAGAATGCGATTTCGAGTCACTAGGAATGCTACCATGACTGATTTGGTTGACTCGTTCCATTCTGTGCGTTGCTTCATTCAATTTCGCTCATAGATTTCTGACGCGCTTCAATAATGATAGAAACCTTGAACGTTCAATTATCGCTTCAACCTTCCATTTGACCCCCAAACCAGACTTCAACAGTGGAATCGGTGGATTATTGACTTCGAATCCTTACTGGTACGTTTCGTTCGTTCAGTTCTCACGTTTGGTCACAGCTCTACTGACTCGCTTCGATAGGTCTTTGTTCGTTCGCGACTCACCGGAGAAATCAAACAAACCATTCAAGTATGGTTCGATGTTGAAGGAAGCTTGTTTTCTGGAGGAGGATGGACGGGGTTATGGTTGAATCGTACCCAGGTGCGTTCGATTTCCGTGTCGGTTCAATGAACAACTACTAACTGACTTGATTGATAGCTCGAAGCTATAATTCCTCTCAACGTCCTGATTTGTACTTGAGACTTTCAAGTTTACTTTCGCGCTCGGTGCGTACCGTTCATTCATTCCTCCCTACATACTTTGAACTCACTCCATTCGACTTCGAGACAGGTCTTCATGCGATCCATTCATGTCCTCGGATACGGTTCAAGTCTAATTTGAAGGAGGATGCCATTATGGTCGCATACAGTTCGACCAGGTGCGTCTCAATCAGGCTCCACTACCTACTTTGAACTAACTTCACTTGTAGTTTTCAATATTGCGATCCATTCAAGTCCCCGGATGTGGTTCGAGTTTGGTTGAACGAGGATGGGATTACGGTCGCATAGGTGCGCCTCATTCAGTGTCAATTCATCAACTCTTGACTGACCTTGATTCATCGCAACTAGGTCGCAGCTATGCATACCTACATATTGCCCGCGTCGCTGTTGACTTCAATTCAAAGACCGGAACTATAGTCGTGGTATGTGTTAATTTCATCGTACAAGCTTTCGCTGACCCGCAGTTATCTTAGCCTGTTGAATATCTTAACCTGTTGAATAAACACTTGCTTCGTTTCAGTGCCTGGTAAGTCGCACTTGCTGCTTGATGCATTACATACTGACTGTTACAGGTTCGGTTAACCTCAGGTAGTTTAATGGATACTTCAACTTGGAACAAGTCAGTCTTGGTTGGACTCCGGTTCAATAACGGTATGTCTCTTCCCTCACCCATCTCCCAACCTCTTCTAACCTGGATCCTTCGCTGTTAGGTCGCCGTCGTTCTGTGGTCCCGTCGTAGTGTGGTCCATCGTAGCGTCGTAGTGTGGTCCCATCGTAGTGTGGTCGGTTCGGAACATCGTCTGTTTCACCTCGGACCGCCGGCACAGTACAGTAAATTTCGAGCTGAGATGTCGGAATTACGCTCCCATTGCCCCATTGACAGGTATGTTGATTGATTTGCATCCTTGATGATATTGACTGACTGACCTTGCTTTGGGTTGAGTAGGTCGCATGGATTCGAACTTGGGACAAGTTCACTCAACTTGCAAGGGTATGATTCACTTCAACTTGCAAAGGTATGATTAATCTCTCAACGTACATTCTAATACTAACTCGGTCCTCTGAGTTTTGGGTCGAGACTACACTTCGAGAGGATCGAGACCAGGCTTCATGACGTTGGAGTTGCACAGGTACGTTGTAATTATGTCGCATGCTTCAATACTTGTAACAGTAACACCCGACTGACTTATTTTTGAAAAAGGAGCTCGAGTCGCAGCCAGAATTCTAGCATTCAACGTTTACATTATACATTGTACAGCTATAGTGCGTTTGAAACGATTCGATTCCACCCAACTCTTCGCTGACGTTGGTCTTGTTCACCTAGACTCTGACCTCGAGTCCCGCGCTCAAAATCTATCCATCCCGAGCACAAAATTCCCGTTTTGAAAACCAGTCCACCCGCACATACATATGCTCGCGCCGGTTAATCAAGTTTTACAGCACAGGTAATTCAATCGCACAGGTATGTAAAACTCGTCCCAATCCCGATTCGATTCGCGTGCTAACGAGATTACATTACAGGTTCACGTACGATAATGGGGACGTACACAGATAGGATGCAGTCAATGTACAAAAGCGATCGGGACCTGCGGCGCTTTCGGCGGTGCGCGGACTCGACGCGCAGACCTCCCCACGCCGAGTCGCATCCACGCCGCTCGACTCAAATCCCCGCTCCGCGTCGCGCGCACCCAATCCGACTCTGCGCGATTCCATCAACCCATCTCTCTCATGCCCAGCTCGGTTCCGACTCTCCGCCCGAACGACGCGCGCATTGACTGGGACACGCCGACCTGAAGTCAGATCCGCGGGCACGAGACGCCAATTTAGCCGGTGCGGAACGCGACTCCCGCGTAGCTCGCACCCATCGACGCGTCGAGCGGACTGCGGGATGCGAGCGCATGGTCCGACCCGGCAAAAGCGGCGGGGCATGCACGCGTCATCTGTGGCGACTCGACGCTGCGGTGCCCACGGGCAACTCAGCCGCCGCCATCGCGCACACGGGGCGCCGCGTCGCGAGCCGGTGTTCTCGAGTCGGTCTGAATTGGCCGTTGACTCGACGGCGCGCGATTGCTGCCGAATGGAAAGAGGGCGCGCTGATGTGCGGAGAAAACGGGAGCGGGACGATGCTGGCAGCGGCGTCGGGACTTGGCGCGAGATTCGGCAGGGACAAGGGGCGGGTGCATGTGTGGGTGGAGGCGAACTCGTCGCTGGTGGAGTCAAGGCAGCGCACGTGGTATTCGGGCCGACTGAGCGTGGGGAGCGCTGTTGAGGTGCGCGGTTTCCCAAGCTGGTGACGCCGTGGGTGACAAGGCAGTCTCAGCGGGAGTCGTGTGCGTCAAGCGCAGTCGGGAGTTGGCGTGGACGATGGCGGTGGGCAGGGGCGGGGCTGTGTGTGTACGCCATTACGTGGCAAGGGAGTCACGGCAGAGTGAGGGAGTGGGTGCAGGGCGGCGACGGGCAGCAGAGGGCGAGAGCAGAGGGCGATGAGATGCAGGCATCGACGATCATCCGCATGCGCTGGGGCGTCAGCGTGAATCTACCACCACCGATTCGATGATACCTCATCAGTCTCGATCACACGCGACACAATGTCCCCGCACTTACAGACTCTCGAATTTCCGCAGGTGGTCAGCCATCGTCCTGGTGCGCAAGAGCACGGCATTGAGCTCGGGATAATCGAATAAAATACAGCATTACGAGCACTTACTTTTTGGTCGCATGGGGCAGATCCTCCTCGTCGTGCGTTCTCGTGTGCATGGCCATCGTTTGGCCCGAAGGCAGGACGATGCTTCCACTTCCGCGGCGAGATGCAGGCATGCTGGGCGAAGTGAGGAGGGTTATGAGGAGGGGGATAGGAAACCGTGGTGCTGCCGCCGGTAGGGTAGTCACACGGGGTCACACTTTGTGACCCTGCTTTTTCGGCTTTGCCGACACCATGATTGGTCTCAAGGGAACCGTAAATGTGCGTTCACGGTGCTGGAAAATTACAGTTAGAGAGCAGTCACTAATCATCGTCCAGATTATCGACAACTCCGGCGCACTGGTGGCCGAGTGCGTCAATGTCCTGAAACAAAAAGTCAATAACGGCTGGGGTTCTGTCGGCGACGAGATCGTCGTGGTCGTTCAGCGCGCACGGCCCATATCCGCCGCAGCCTCGTCCTCGGTCACCGCAGTCAAGGTCCGCCGTGGGGATGTGCGTCGCGCGGTCATCGTCCGGACGCGAAAAGCCGTGCGGCGGCCAGACGGCCGCATGATACGTTTCGACGACAACGCCGCGGTGCTGCTGAACAACAAGCGCGAGATGCTGGGGACGCGCATAGGTGGTGTTGTCAGCGCCGACCTGCGCATGAAGGGGTGGGGCAAGATCGCGAGTTTGGCACCAAAGGCGAGTGATCCATTTTGCGGCGTGGCCTCGTGCATTGACGTGCTTCGCTTTAGGTCATATAGATAGGGTTGCCTGTTTCTTCTGGGCTATCAGCGTGGGAATGCGATACCTTTGGGCCCTCCAGTATGGCGCTGCAAAATAATAGAGGGCGGCTGGACGGGCAGAAAAATTGGCTCAGCCTTTAATCTGGGCCTCGGAAATATCCGCAGCCTCAAACACTACCGTAACACCATGTTCAATCCAGCCAGTCCAATATTCCCGTCATTTTTTGCAGGCTGATGTCTCCCCGCAAGCTTCTGCACAGGGTTCCCTGAACGTTTTTAATCATCTCTGATTGATCGAATGCACTACTTGGAACGTCCTCAGGCCTCAGGCTCTCCCCTTGCCAGATCACACAAAAGAAATAAGCCGATGTGTGCGATTTGAAATGGCCAGGAGACTAAACATCACTGAAAAGTTGAGAGTTGGTAGCCGCCAGACCTATGGCTTGACAGGTACTGGCAGCACAATGCATTCCTGGACAGCTTGTTTGTTCATTTTGGCCCACTCGATCACGGCGCGCACTCGGGTCCTTTCCTCGTCGCCGTCTCGATGCCAGTAAAATCATAGTAACAGCAAAAATCGGTCCGCATGAAAGCGGAGTCGATGGAGACGCCGAGCGAGAAGCTGCCATCTGCTGCCATGTTCAAGTCTGAACAGGCCATGATGCACCGAAAAATCAAATTTGGGTAGATGCGAGGTGGGGATACTTTTCAGGTGCAATATCTGCGGGATTACGATTTCCAGATAATAGCGCCCATGCTGATCTCTGAATTGATTGGTGCATCAGCGGGTCAAGACACACATCAATTCTCGAAAGCTTAAATAGTGAAGTCAAAAATTGTATCCGGCCAAAAAAAAATACAATAGAATTTTTTTTCGAAAGACAGAGACAAAAAGGAAGTAGACGGTGTACAGGAGCGGAAAAATTCGAGGATATTAGAGCTGGAAAGGTGCCTTGAAAGCGCGTCAAATCATGTAGCCGTTGAACAAGACTTGCTGCTCGAAAACGGAGTCGTACCGCTCGCCCGAGATCCCCGACTGCGGTTGAATTGAAGGTCTAAGCGCGTTTTAAAGTCCCACGATGCATTTTGGAGTACGAATTGAAGGAGGGAAACGCGAAATTCAACCTACGCGGGTCATAGTTGACTGGAGAATTCAAGTTCCAGTCAATATGAACGAATGAACTCGTTCAAATGAACTTATGCGTGGTGTGATCGACTTCCACGTGCAAGTGACTTGAAATTCAACTTTCGACGCGTTTTACCTTGGCTGAACCGTGGCGTTGTCGAAATACAACTCTACACGCGTTTCTACGCGTAAATACTTGAATATTGATGCTATGGGTACATTTTTCAGTCACTGGACACATAAATCTGAAGCGAACTCACCCGTGGGTTGAGAGGTTCAAGAACAGTGATGGCGGAGGGTTGAGACAAAAATACATCAATCTTGGAAAGGAAATGGGGATGTTGTGCAGTCTAGACGCGTACAAGTTCAAGTTGCCGAGGTGGTCGTAGACTTCAAGGAAATGCGTCAAAAAACGTGTTCAGAACGACAGGGGAGAGGGACTTACAAGAGCGGTGCAACCCCGTTCGGCGGAACGCGAAAAATCAAGTTAGAATTTACATGTGCCGATAAGGCACGTGTAAACGTGAACACTTCAAAAAACGCGTCAGAAACGCGTCGAGAATCACAGAGAATGGGACTTACCAAGGACTTATAACCCTGTTCGTGGGAACACGAAAAATCAAATTTGCACGCCTGAGCTTTGAAAAAACGCGTCAATAAAAATGATAGGGGAATGAGACTTACCAGGAACGTAAAACCCCGCTCGCGGGAACGCGAAAAATGGAATCGGATTTGGCGGGCCGGCGCTGCGCGCCGGTGGGACCGAGACGGCGACGCAGAGGGCGTAGAGTTGACAGGAGACGTCAGTGATAATTTAGACACAGACAGAAGATGTAACGTACCTGCATCGCGTAACCTTGTTCGCGGGCACGCCAAAAATCAAATCAATATTGTGAGCGCAATGCCATGCAGTCAGCATTAAAAGTCAAGACTGAGGGCCGAATCAGCATCGAAGGACAACGTACCATGGGCGTGTGACATTCGGCGGAACGCCAAAGCTTTAATCGAAATTTCGGCGGCGGCACTATGTGCCGCCGGTGCATACACGGATTGCGGATTGATACTAGATATTATAGAGAAATGAAATTGAACACAGGCAACGGACTAACCTTAGATGCATGGGGGTTGTTTGGCGGAAGGTTGGATATGGAACAAAATTTTCAAAACAGCGCTTCGCGCCGCCGCCCGATGACGTGCAGAACAGAGTGTCGAGGAGAAAGGTTGAAATTTAAAAAGGGTGGTCATCGGCGCTGCGCGCCTCCGACGCTCAAGTGTCTAGCCAAGAAGGTTTTTAAGCCTAAAGGGATATGTACATAGTAAGGTGAAACGTACCTACAATCCCGGTCGCGGGAACTCCAAAAATCAAATCAAAATTTCGGGAGCGGCGCTACGCGCCGCCGACGCCGAGGGTTGATGGCAAAGTCGCATCTTACTGGTTAAACTGAACATAAATCAAGTCAAAAGAACACGTACATGGATGTGAAAGGGAACGCACCTTAGCATGTACCCTGTTGGCAGGAACGCGAAAACTCCACCAAAAAATCCCGCGGCGCGGCGCGTTGTGACGGCTTGGAGGCAAGCTAAATTAGCTTGAGGGTGTCATAGATAACGGATAGAATGCAACTCACACGTTCCGCCGACACCGTTGGATCGGTGCTGAGCCGATGAGCAGGCGCAACTTGTGATGCTGAACTGGATCGAGTCGGATGTTGCCGATGTTGGTCAGCGAGGTTGTTGTCAAACAACATGGGACACGGCGACGCGAACTGGCTCAGATGCCTATGCCCAAATGGGAATGAGTCCATGGTGGGCTGGAAATGGGAGAATAAAACCTACGGTGCGAAAAATTTGCGAAGGTCGGCAAGACCAGATCGAAGTTGTCGAGATGGTGCGCTGAACGTTGTCGACCTTGGCCAGGAGGGTCCAGGGCTTACAATATGAGCAAGCGAGACGGATAAGTGATGGTGGGACTCCAAAATGGAAGGGGAGGGAGAATGCGGGCGGCGATGGTGGAGGTATAAGAGCAAGAGGCAACATGTGTTGTTGTTTGGTCTGTCCATCAAACATTCAACATCTCGTCATAAGTCTATTTCTGATTCTCCGCCTCATTTCCACCTCCGCAGATGGTTACACATCAACACGGGCCCTGTCCGCCAATTTTCTCCACGCCTCATGCACTCTCCCGCCAACTATTAATATCCTCATCCGGGATCCCCGACACTTAATTTTTGCCCGAATGGGCTGACTCCCCTTATCATGGAATATGTTCCTGCAACATAGAATAATGCCGGTAAGGCCCCGAGTCAAATGAAGTTCCTTTGACTTCCGCACCGCATAATATTCTCTGTTTATTAGTCTCTCGACCCGGCTACTATATAAACGCACTGATCAAATTCAATGTTGTACTGTTAAATCTTGCAATCGATCAAAGCTATGACTTGGTGCTCTCAATAACGCTATTCAAGTCCTTTGGTAGTAGAAGGCAAGCTGAAAATGCATGAGCCGCTGGCCTCAGAATTGAATATTGGCCCAAGTTCAATTTGGCTTAGTTGGACAAGCACATCAATTTCTCATTAGGAAGTCTTTTAATTCGATTACGGGAAAGAGTGTGTAAAACGCGCAAAAACAGCTGGATAAGATAAGGCTTGACGCGATAAGAGTTGAGCTCTGTGGGAATGTTAAAATTAGATGTCAATAACAATGAAAGATTTACCTACGGGGTTGCACTTCATCTCCAGGACCAGAACAGCTCAGGGGTAGTGTGAGAAATAAAAGCAGAGTCAGATTTAGCGCATCCGAGGCCTCGGAGACGGAGCGGAAAAACTTCAACGTAACACTGCACCAAGCTAAAAATAGATCAAAAGTTCAACCACAATCGCGTGTGAAGCAAACCTACCTCAATTTTAGTCCAAATTGAAGCTGTATAGCTTGCAATAGAGGAAGTGCGAGTTTTCGCGCCCGCCCGCAATTTTTCCCGCCAAAACGACAGCTCGGACGGAAAATTTCAACCAAAATGATGGGCTCTCACTGCCACCGCTGTCAAACTGGGCGCGGTCCGGCCACCGAGACTCAACGCCACCCAATTTGGGAAGCCGTCTCTTGCTCTTGTTTTCCATGTCGATTTTTTGAATCCGGCCAAGCACCGACCCGACCTCGACAAAATTTATTTTTGGCACTCCCACACACTTACTCTACATGTCTGGCTCTTCATTTCCGCCTTCCGGTCACCTCAATTTGAACATATGCCGGTATGTCCAAAAGGCATCTTTGCTCAAACAGTACCCTTATCATACGTTTCAGAGCTTGTTTTATGCTTCCAATTAACTCCCATGGAAACCCAGCAGCGGCCAGGCCGGCCACAGCCTTTCGGAAGCAGTCAGGGAAGTAACAACTCGAAAATGGCACAATTCCATTTCCGAGCTGTTGGTCCAACACGGGTCCACAAGACCCTTGATGGAAACCATCAGCGGCGATCTCTTGTGGTGGGATTACGGTGGAGATATTTGGTGCGTGGCTACAGTCTCGCTATTGACCCGAAACTAATATTTTCCCTCCGCAAGCCATTCTCAACCTCACACGCACCCCTTCATCTGCCATCCCGCTGAACTTTTCCCCAACCCATGTCTCAACTTGAACTTTATTTCTGGCCCAAAATCTTTGGCTTGCGGGTACGCAATGTACATTTTTAGCGTATGGTTCGTTTCGAGCATCTCCGAAAATATTTCCTACATGACCAGTTTAGCCCGCGGCTCCCCGAAAACTCGGACCCACAATCTATTTTTGTATCGCAGCAAGATCCTTGTGTCAGTTTAGGGCTCGGTGGCGCTTGGTGTGGGAAGCGCGAATCTAGGGTGTTGAAGTTAATTTTGTGTTGGGAGATCCTCCGCGCGGTTCCCAGGCATCGGGTGCGCAACAATCTATTTTAAACTTACGTTGGCTCAGGGAACACAGCCCGTCCGAAACCCTGGGCCCTTCCCGAAATCTATAAGTATCGGGCGACCACCCACCTAATCCCTCATTCCAACCACCACCCACTTTTCGCCCACCTCCCTCTCCCCACTATCTCTGGCCCATCCCTCCCCATGCTCGATGCCACAGTTGCCTTCGCTCGTCGTTGGCACTGTGGTTATCCTCTTTCGTCGCCGCCGACCTCACGCCACTCGATACCACCCCGTCACCATTGTCGCCCTCGACGCCGCCTCGACCCCAGCACTTACATTATCGACTCAACAACTCGACTACATTCGCATCCTTACCTCCTTACCTCCTCTCTCCCAGTCCTCTATCGACTTTCGAGCACCTCGTCATCGCCGCTCTTCCGCCGCCGCCGCCCACAACGGCCTCAACTGTGCCGCAACCTTTCAACCACCTTCGGAACGTCTCGCTTCAATCCCTCAACCGCTCTCAAGTGCTCCTCGGCGCCAGCATCCCTCAAAATCGCTTCGACGTCGGCGCTGGAGTTACCAACGTCTCATCGATCCTGTGGTATGTGATTCTACCCTATCCTCTATTTCTATCTGACCATTTCAAACAGTGCAAATCCTTTGTTCAAAACCGACCGCTCACTTCAAAATGCAAAACCACTGGCACCCTTCGATATCGGCAGGATAGGCACCGACACCTTACTTATTTGTGGTGTGTTATCCTGCGCACCCCTTCATCCTCATCTAACCGCTTTCGATAGGTCGACTCTGCTTCAAGTTACTTCGAATCTCCATGCTCTGATTCAAAATTCGACTCCCGCTTCAAATCCGACCCTCTACGTCGCAAGGTGCACACATATCCCTTCAAACCATTCGCTTTACTGACTTCGTTTGCTTAATTCAGGTCCAAAACTCCATTCCGAGACTTGACAAGAACGTGATATCAACTCGTCTGGTTGATTTGCTACACTCTGTGCGTCGCTCCGTTCAATTTTCCTCAGATTTCTGACTCGCTTCAAAGTGTTCCTTCGAATCCCATCCAATCTGGATTACTTCAACTTTCGATTCACCGGTTTCGGCGTTGGATTTGCATATGTGCGCACGGCGGCAACTCGGTGCGTCTCCTCGCTACAATTCCTGAACTCCGAACCACATTTTTACTGACTTTATTTCGATAGGTCTTACCTTCGAACTCCAAGAGCGGACATTCGAAGTCACGCTTCAGAAGACCGGGACTATCTTCAAGTTCTTCTTGCCCTCACTCGGTACGTGTTGTTCATTCAATTTCAAGTACACATGTACCTTTGAACTGACTTCGTTTGTGTCTTACCAGGTCTTCAAAGCGCTTCGCTTCTCAAGAACCCGTTCAAATTCCTCAACTACGGCTCAACTTTGAAGAACCTTGACCGGTTAGGGAAAGATGGCAGTATGGGTATCAAGGTGCGTTGTACACATTGTCGATTCGATAACTATTAACTTACTGTGCATTACTTACTAGGTTGAACCTTATTGACTCGGTATGTTTACTCGCTGCGATCTTCAATTTAAACTGCCTTGATTAAACTGACTTGCTTCGATAGATCTTACATGGTACATGGAAGACTTCGGGCTCCAACACTGGCTTCAGTTTTTGTTTGAACCCCCTTCGACTCGGTACGTAGCGTTCATTTATTCATTCTTCACTGTATGTTTTGAACTAACTACCTTCATTCGCAGAACCGAGACAAGGCTTCGATACTTCGACGCAGTGAAGTCTTAGATGTTGTTCAAATTCAGCTGGAAGCATTGAAGGAGGATGGGAGCATTGAAGGAGGATGGGATTACGGTCGCATAGGTGCGCCTCATTCAGTGTCAATTCATCAACTCTTGACTGACCTTGATTCATCGCAACTAGGTCGCAGCTATACATACATACCTATTGCCCGCGTCGCTGTTGACTTCAAACACCGGGTATGTGTTGATTTCATCGTACAAGCTTTCGCTGACCCGCAGTTATCTAGCCTGTTGAATATCTTAGCCTGGCGAATAAACACTTGCTTCGTTTCAGTGCCTGGTAAGTCGCACTTGCTGCTTGATGCATTACATACTGACTGTTACTGTTTCGTTTAACCTCAGGTAGTTTAATAGATACTTCAACCCGGAACAAGTCAGCCTTGTTTGGACTTGGGTTCAATAACGGTATGTCTCTTCCCTCACCTATCTCCCAACCTCTTCTAACTTGGACACTTCGTTGTCAATGTTAGGTCGCCGTCGTTCTGTGGTCCATCGTAGCGTCGTAGTGTGGTCCATCGTAGCGTCGTAGTGTGGTCCATCGTAGTGTGGTCGGTTCGGAACGTCGTCTGTTTGACCTCGGACCGCCGACACCGTAAATTTCGACCCGGGACGCCGGAACTACGCTCCCATCGCCCCAGGTATGTTGATTGATTTGCGTCCTTGGGGATATTGACTGACTGACCTTGAGTAGGTCGCATGGATTCGAACTTGGGACAAGTTCAACCAACTTGCAATGGTATGATTCAGTTCAACTTGCAAAGGTACGATTGATTAATCTCTCAACGTACATTCTAATACTAACTCGGTCCTCTGAGTATTAGGTCGAGACTACACTTCGAGAGGATGGAGACTATGCTTCATGACGTTGGAGTTGCACAGGTACGTTGTAATTATGTCGCATGCTTCAATACTTGTAACAGTAACACTCGACTGACTTATTTTTGAACAGGGAGTCGCAACCGGAATTCTAGCATTTAACGTTTACATTATACATTATACAGCTATAGTGCGTTGCAAAGCATTCAATTCCCCCAGTTTTCGCTGACGTTGTGCTTGTTCACCTACACTCTGACCTCGAGTCCCGCGCTCAAAATCTATCCATCCCGAGCACAAAATTCCCGTTTTGAAAACCAGTGCACCCGCACATACATAAGATCGCGCCGGTTGTTTCAAGGTTTACAGCACCGGGAATTCAATCGCACAGGTATGTAAAACTCGTCCCAATCCCGATTCGATTCGCGTGCTAACGAGATTACATTACAGGTTCACGTACGATAATGGGGACGTACGTGTGTACATAGGATGCAGAATGCGATCGGGACCTGCGGCGCTTTCTGCGGTGCGCGGACTCGACGCGCAGACTCCCCACGCCGAGTCGAATCCACACACGCCACTCGACCGGACTCAAATCCCCGCTCCGCGCACCCGACCCGACTCTGCGCGATTCCGGTCAACCCCATCTCTCTCATGCCCAGCTCGGTTCCGACTCTCCGCCCGAACGACGCGACGCGCACTCGACTGGGACGCGCCTTGGACGCGCCGACTTGGATTCAGATCCGTGCGCACGAGACGCCAATTTAGCGGGCGCGGAACGCGACTCGCGCGCACTCGCACCCATCGACGCGTCGAGCGGACTGCGGGATGCGAGCGCATGGTCCGACCCGGCAAAAGCGGCGGGGCATGCACGCGTCATCTGTGGCGACTCGACGCTGCGGTGCCCACGGGCAACTCAGCCGCGGCCATCGCGCACACGGGGCGCCGCGTCGCAAGCCGGTGTTCTCAAGTCGGTCTGAGTTGGCCGTTGACTCGACGGCGCGCGATTGTTGCCGAATGGAAAGAGGGCACGCCGATGTGCGGAGAAACGGGAGCGGGACGATGCTGGCAGCGGGTGTCAGGACTTGGCGCGAGATTCGGCAGGGACGAGCGGCGGGCGCATGTGTGGGTGGAGGCGAACTCGTCGTTCGTGGAGTCAAGGCAGCGCGCGTGGTATTCGGGCCGACTGAGCGTGGGGAGCGCTGTTGATGTGCGCGGTTTCCCAAGCTCGCACCGCCGTGGGTGACAAGGCAGTCGCAGCGGGAGTCGTGTGCGTCAGGCGCAGTCGGGAGTTGGCGTGGACGAAGGCGGTGGGCAGGTGTGTGTACGCCATTACGTGGCAAGGGAGTCACGGCAGAGTGAGGGAGTGGGTGCGGGGCGGCGAGACGGACGGGGAGCAGAGGGCGATGCTGTGCCGCGATGAGTGAACGCATCGACGATCATCCGCATGCGCTGGGGCGTCAGCGTGAATCTACCACCACCGATTCGATGATACCTCATCAGTCTCGATCACACGCGACTCAATTTCCCCGCACTTACAGACTCTCGAATTTCCGCAGGTGGTCGGCCATCGTCCTGGCGCGCGATAGCACGGCATTGAGCTCGGGATAATCGAATAAAGTACAACGCTTTGTGCACTTACTTTTTGGTCGCATGGGGCAGATCCTCCTCGTCGTGCGTTCTCGTGTGCATGGCCATCGTTTGGCCCGAAGGCAGGACGATGCTTCCACTTCCGCGGCGAGATGCAGGCATGCTGGGCGAAGTGAGGAGGGTTACAAGGAGGGGAACAGGAAACCGTGGCCGGTGAGGTACTGTCACGCTAGGTCACAAGGTGTGACCCTGCTTTTCGGCTTTGCCGACACCATGATTGGTCTCAAGGGAACGGTGAATGTACGTTTAAGACTCTTGAAAATCGCAGGGAAAAAGCAGTTGCTTACCGTCGTACAGATTATCGACAACTCCGGCGCACTGGTGGCCGAATGCGTCAATGTTCTGAAACAAAAAGTCAATAACGGCTGGGGTTCGGTCGGCGACGAGATCGTCGTGGTCGTCCAGCGCGCGCGGCCCATATCCGCCGCAGCCTCATCCTCAGTAACCGCCGTCAAGGTCCGTCGTGGGGATGTGCGTCGCGCGGTCATCGTCCGGACGCGAAAAGCCGTGCGGCGGCCAGACGGCCGCATGATACGTTTCGACGACAACGCCGCGGTGCTGCTGAACAACAAGCGCGAGATGCTGGGGACGCGGATAGGTGGTGTTGTCAGCGCCGACCTGCGCATGAAGGGGTGGGGCAAGATCGCGAGTTTGGCACCAAAGGCGAGTGATCCATTTTGCGGCGTGGCCTCATGCATTGACGTGCTTCGCTTTAGGTCATATAGATAGGGTTGCCTGTTTCTTCTGGGCTATCAGCGTGGGAATGCGATACCTTTGGGCTCTCCAGTACGGCGCTGCAAAATAATTAGAGGGCGGCTGGACGGGCAGAAAAATCGGCTGCGGATATTTCCGAGGCCCAGATTAAAGGCTGAGCCTCAAACACTACCGTAACACCATGTTCAATCCAGCCAGTCCAATATTCCCGTCATTTTTTGCAGGCTGATGTCTCCCCGCAAGCTTCTGCACAGGGTTCCCTGAACGTTTTTAATCATCTCTGATTGATCGAATGCACTACTTGGAACGTCCTCAGGCCTCAGGCTCTCCCCTTGCCAGATCACACAAAAGAAATAAGCCGATGTGTGCGATTTGAAATGGCCAGGAGACTAAACATCACTGAAAAGTTGAGAGTTGGTAGCCGCCAGACCTATGGCTTGACAGGTACTGGCAGCACAATGCATTCCTGGACAGCTTGTTTGTTCAATTTGGCCCACTCGATCACGGCGCGCACTCGGGTCCTTTCCTCGTCGCCGTCTCGATGCCAGTAAAATCATAGTAACAGCAAAAATCGGTCCGCATGAAAGCGGAGTCGATGGCGACGCCGAGCGAGAAGCTGCCATCTGCTGCCATATTCAAGTCTGAACAGGCCATGATGCACCGAAAAATCAAATTTGGATCGTAAAAAAAACTCGACGCAATAAAGGGTAGATGCGATGTGGGGATACTTTTCAGGTGCAATATCTGCGGGATTACGATTTCCAGATAATAGCGCCCATGGTGATGTCTGAATTGATTGGCGCATCAGCGGGTCAAGACATCAATTTTCGAAAGCTTAAATAGTGAAGTCCAAAAATGTATCCGGCCAAAAAGAAATACAATAGATTTTTTTTTTCGAAAGACAGAGACAAAAAGGAATTAGACGGTGTACAGGAGCGGAAAAAATCGAGGATATTAGAGCTGGAAAGGTGCCTTGAAAGCGCGTCAGAAATGCGTCGCCATTGAACAAGACTTGCTGCTCGAAAACGAAGTCGTACCGCTCGCCCGAGATCCCCGGGTGCGGTTGAATTGAAGGTCTGAGCGCGTTTTGAAGTCCCATGACGCGTTTTGGAGTCACGGTAGACGAATTGAAGCAGGGAAACGCAAAATGCAACCTACGTGGGTCATAGTTGACTGGAGAATTCAAGTTCTAGTCAAGATGAAAATGAATGAACTCGTTATAATGAACTTATGCGTGGTGTGATCGACTTCCACCGTAAATGACTTGAAATTCGACTTTCGACGCGTTTTTCACTTGGCTGAACCGTGGCGTTGTCGAAATACAACTCTACACGCGTAGAAACACGTAATTGAATGCAAAACACTCGAATATTGGCTCTATGGGTTCGTTTTCAAGTCACCGGACGCGTAAATCTGATGCAAACTCACCGAGGGGTTCAAGAACAATGATGGCGAAGGGTGGGGACAAAAATACATCAATGTTGGAAAGGAAATGGGGATGTTGTGCAGTTTTGACGTGTATGGAATGCGGAAAATCAAGTTCCAGTTGCCGGGGTGGTCGTTGAAGGTTTAAAACCTCAAGGAAACACGTCAAAATCGCGTGCATAATGACGAGGGAGGGGACTTACAACAGAGTCGCAATCCCGCTCGCCGGAACGCGAAAAATCAAATTAGAGTTTGCGAGCCGGCGCGGAGCGCCGGTAAGCCGCGTGTAAGCTTGAACACTTCAAAAAAAACGCGTCAGAAACGCGTCGAGAACAACAAGGGAATGGGACTTACCAAGAACTTAAAACCCTGTTCGCGGGAACACAAAAAATCGAATTTGCACCCTCAGGCTTTAGAAAACGCGTCAACGACGCATAAGGAATGTCAGGTCAATGGGACTTACATTGAACGTGTAACCCCGCTCGCGGGAACACGAAAAATGTAATGGGATTTGGCGGGCCGGCACTATGCGCCGGTGCGATCGAGACGGTGACGCTGAGGTCGAAGCGCGGGGCGCCGAGGGCGTAGAGTTGACGGGGAGAGGTCAGTGATAAGCTAGACGCAGATAGAAGATGTAACGTACCTGCATCGCGTAACCTTGTTCGCGGGAACGCCAAAAATTGAATAAAAATTGCGAGGGCAGCAGCATTGAGACTGCTGGCGGAATTGGAGTTGAAATGGGCATAAGATATTAAAGAACAACATACCATGGGCGCGTAACTTCATTTGGCGGAACGCCAAAGGTTGAATCGAAATTTCGGCGGCGGCACTACGTGCCGCCGGTGCATGCGGGGATTGCGGATTGATATTAGATAGGTGTTATAAGGAAAGGAAATTGAACATGAGCAACGGACTAACCTTAGACGCGCATACAATCCCGGTCGCGGGAACTCCAAAAATCAAAGCAGAATTTCGGGAGTGGCGCTACGCGCCGCCGACCGCCCGAGGGGTTAATGGCAAAGTCGTGTCTCGCTGGTTAAAGTGAAGACCAAGCAAGTCAAAAGAGTATGTACATGGATGTGAAAGGGAACGCGCCTTAGCATGTATCCTGTTGGTAGGAACGCGAAAACTTCCACCAAAAAATCTGGGCACGGCGCGATGCGCCGCCGGCGTTGTGACCTCGGAGGCAGCTTGAGGGTGTAATAGGTCACGGATAAATTACAACTCACATGTTTCGCCGGCGGGTCGGTGCGGGGCCGATGGGCGCAAGTCGTGATGCTGAACTGAATCGAGTCGGATGTTGCCGATGTTGGTCAGCGAGGTAGTTGTCAAACAACGTGTGACACGGCGATGCGAACTGGCTCAGATACCTATGCCCAAATGGGAATGAGTCCATGGTGGGCTGAAAATGAGAGAAAAAAACCTACGGTGCCCAAAGCTTGCGAAGGTCGGCAAGACCAGGTTGGAGTTGTCGAGATGGTGCGCTGAACGTTGTCGACCTTGGCCAGGAGGGTCCAGAGGTTGCAATATGAGCAAGGGGGACAGATAAGTTATAGTGGGACCACAAAATAGACGGGGAGGGAGAATGCGGGCGGCGATGGTGGAGGTATAAGAGCGAGAGGCAACATGTGTCATTGTTTGGTCTGTCCATCAAACATTCAACATCTCGTCATAAGTCTATTTCTGATTCTCCGCCTCATTTCCACCTCCGCAGATGGTTACACATCAACACGGGCCCTGTCCGCCAATTTTCTCCACGCCTCATGCACTCTCCCGCCAACTATTAATATCCTCATCCGGGATCCCCGACACTTAATTTTTGCCCGAATGGGCTGACTCCCCTTATCATGGAATATGTTCCTGCAACATAGAATAATGCCGGTAAGGCCCCGAGTCAAATGAAGTTCCTTTGACTTCTGCACCGCATAATATTCTCTGTTTATTAGTCTCTCGACCCGGCTACTATATAAACGCACTGATCAAATTCAATGTTGTACTGTTAAATCTTGCAATCGATCAAAGCTATGACTTGGTGCTCTCAATAACGCTATTCAAGTCCTTTGGTAGTAGAAGGCAAGCTGAAAATGCATGAGCCGCTGGCCTCAGAATTGAATATTGGCCCAAGTTCAATTTGGCTTAGTTGGACAAGCACATCAATTTCTCATTAGGAAGTCTTTTAATTCGATTACGGGAAAGAGTGTGTAAAACGCGCAAAAACAGCTGGATAAGATAAGGCTTGACGCGATAAGAGTTGAGCTCTGTGGGAATGTTAAAATTAGATGTCAATAACAATGAAAGATTTACCTACGGGGTTGCACTTCATCTCCAGGACCAGAACAGCTCAGGGGTAGTGTGAGAAATAAAAGCAGAGTCAGATTTAGCGCATCCGAGGCCTCGGAGACGGAGCGGAAAAACTTCAACGTAACACTGCACCAAGCTAAAAATAGATCAAAAGTTCAACCACAATGGCGTGTGAAGCAAACCTACCTCAATTTTAGTCCAAATTGAAGCTGTAAAGCTTGCAATAGAGGAAGTGCGAGTTTTCGCGCCCGCCCGCAATTTTTCCCGCCAAAACGACAGCTCGGACGGAAAATTTCAACCAAAATGATGGGCTCTCACTGCCACCGCTGTCAAACTGGGCGCGGTCCGGCCACCGAGACTCAACGCCACCCAATTTGGGAAGCCGTCTCTTGCTCTTGTTTTCCATGTCGATTTTTTGAATCCGGCCAAGCACCGACCCGACCTCGACAAAATTTATTTTTGGCACTCCCACACACTTACTCTACATGTCTGGCTCTTCATTTCCGCCTTCCGGTCACCTCAATTTGAACATATGCCGGTATGTCCAAAAGGCATCTTTGCTCAAACAGTACCCTTATCATACGTTTCAGAGCTTGTTTTATGCTTCCAATTAACTCCCATGGAAACCCAGCAGCGGCCAGGCCGGCCACAGCCTTTCGGAAGCAGTCAGGGAAGTAACAACTCGAAAATGGCACAATTCCATTTCCGAGCTGTTGGTCCAACACGGGTCCACAAGACCCTTGATGGAAACCATCAGCGGCGATCCTTTGTGGTGGGATTACGGTGGAGATATTTGGTGCGTGGCTACAGTCTCGCTATTGACCCGAAACTAATATTTTCCCTCCGCAAGCCATTCTCAACCTCACACGCACCCCTTCATCTGCCATCCCGCTGAACTTTTCCCCAACCCATGTCTCAACTTGAACTTTATTTCTGGCCCAAAATCTTTGGCTTGCGGGTACGCAATGTACATTTTTAGCGTATGGTTCGTTTCGAGCATCTCCGAAAATATTTCCTACATGACCAGTTTAGCCCGCGGCTCCCCGAAAACTCGGACCCACAATCTATTTCTGTATCGCAGCAAGATCCCCGTGTCAGTTTAGGGCTCGGTGGCGCTTGGTGTGGGAAGCGCGAATCTAGGGTGTTGAAGTTAACTTTGTGTTGGGAGATCCTCCGCGCGGTTCCCAGGCATCGGGTGCGCAACAATCTATTTTAAACTTACGTTGGCTCAGGGAACACAGCCCGTCCGAAACCCTGGGCCCTTCCCGAAATCTATAAGTATCGGGCGACCACCCACCTAATCCCTCATTCCAACCACCACCCACTTTTCGCCCACCTCCCTCTCCCTACTATCTCTGGCCTATCCCTCCCCATGCTTGATGCCACAGGTGCCTTCGCTCGTCGCTGGCACGGTGGTTATCCTCCTTCGTCGCCGCCGACCTCACGCCACTCGATACCACCCCGTCACCATTGTCGCCCTCGACGCCGCCTCGACCCCAGCACTTACATTATCGACTCAACAACTCGACTACATTCGCATCCTTACCTCCTTACCTCCTCTCTCCCAGTCCTCTATCGACTTTGGAGCACCTCGTCATCGCCGCTCTTCCGCCGCCGCCGCCCACAACGGCCTCAACTGTGCCGCAACCTTTCAACCACCTTCGGAACGTCTCGCTTCAATCCCTCGACCGTTCTCAAGTGCTCCTCGGCGCCAGTATCCCTCAAAATCGCTTCAACCTCCCCACTGGAGTCACGAACATTTCACCGATCCTGTGGTATGTGATTCTACCCTATCCTCTATTTCTATCTGACCATTCCAAACAGTGCAAATCCTTTGTTCAAAACCGACCGCTCACTTCAAAATGCAAACCACCGGCACCCTTCGATATCGGCAGGATAGGCACCGACACCTTACTTACTTATTTGTGGTGTGTTATCCTGCGCACTGCTCCTTCATCCTCATCTAACCGCCTTCGATAGGTCGACTCTGCTTCAAGTTACTTCGAATCTCCATGCTCTGATTCAAAATTCGACTCCTGCTTCAAATCCGACCCTCAACGTCGCAAGGTGCACACATATCCCTTCAAGCCATTCGCTTTACTGACTTCGTTTGCTCAATTCAAGAATGCGATATCAGCTCGTTTGGTTGATTCGCTACACTCTGTGCGTCGCTCCGTTCAATTTTCCTCAGATTTCTGACTCGCTTCAGATAGTTCCTTCGAATCCCATAGAATCTGGGTTACCTCAACTTTCGATTCATTGGTTTCGGCGTTGGATTTGCACATGTGCGCACGGCGGCAACTCGGTGCGTCAAGTCCTCCTTTCAATTCTTGAACTCAAACCACATTTTTACCGACTTTATTCGATAGGTCTTACCTTCGGCTTCATTGAACATTCGAAGTCACGCTTCAGAAGACCGGGACTATCTTCAATTTTGCTAGCACACACGGTACGTGTCCTGCATTCAATCTCAACTACGCACGTACCTTTGAACTGACTTCGTTTGTGTCTTATCAGGTCTTCAAAGTGCTTCGCTTCTCAAGAACGCGTTCAAATTCCTCAACTACCGCTCAACTTTGAAGAACCTTGACCGGTTAGGGAAAGATGGCAGTATGGGTATCAAGGTGCGTTGTACACATTGTCGATTCGATAACTATTAACGTACTGTGCATTACTTACTAGGTTGAACCTTATTGACTCGGTATGTTTACTCGCTGCGATCTTCAATTTAAACTGCCTTGATTAAACTGACTTGCTTCGATAGATCTTACATGGTACATGGAAGACTTCGGGCTCCAACACAGGCTTCAGTTTTTGTTTGAACCCCCTTCGCACTCGGTACGTAGCGTTCATGCATTCATTCTTCACTGTATGTTGTGAACTAACTACCTTCATTCGCAGAACCGAGGCAAGGCTTCAATATTGCGATCCATTCAAGTCCCCGGATGCGGTTCGAGTTTGAAGGCTGGTTGAACGAGGATGGGATTACGGTCGCATAGGTGCGCCTCATTCAGTGTCGGTTCATCAACTCTTGACTGACCTTGATTCATCGCAACTAGGTCGCAGCTATGCATACCTACATATTGCCCGCGTCGCTGTTGACTTCAAACACCGCGTATGTGTTGATTTAATCGTACAGACTTTCGCTGACCCGCCGTTATCTTAGCCTGTTGAATATCTTAGCCTCTGAATAAACACTTGCTTCGTTTCAGTGCCTGGTAAGTCGCACTTGCTGCTTGATGCATTACATACTGACTGTTACAGTTTCGGTTAAACACAGGTAGTTTAATAGATACTTCAACCCGGAACCACTCGGTCTTGTACTCCGGTTCAATAACGGTATGTCTCTCCCCTCACCCATCTTCAGACCTCTTCTAACTTGGATCCTTCGTTGTCAATGCTAGGTCGCCGTCGTTCTGTGGTCCCGTCGTAGTGTGGTCCATCGTAGCGTCGTAGTGTGGTCCCATCGTAGTGTGGTCGGTTCGGAACGGCGTCTGTTTGACCTCGGACCGCCGACACCGTAAATCACCGTAAATTTCGAGCCGGGACGCCGAAACTACGCTCCCATCGCCCCAGGTGTGTTGATTGATTTGCGTCCTTGGGGATATTGGCTGACTGACCTTGCTTTGGGTTGAGTAGGTCGCATGGATTCGAACTTGGGACAAGTTCAGTCAACTTGCAAAGGTACGATTGATTAATCTCTCAACGTACATTCTAATACTAATTCAATCCTCCGAGTCTTAGGCCAAGACTACTTGCACTTCGAGAGGATCGAGACCATGCTTCATGACGTTGGAGTTGCACAGGTACGTTGTGATTATGTCGCAGCATGTTTCAATACTTGTAACAGTAACACCCGACTGACTTATTTTTGAAAAAGGAGCTCGAGTCGCAGCCCGAATTCTAGCATTCAACGTTTACATTATACATTGTACAGCTATAGTGCGTTTGAAACGATTCAATTCCACACAACTCTTCGCTGACGTTGTGCTTGTTCACCTAGACTCTGACTTCGAGTCCCGCGCTCAAAATCTATCCATCCCGAGTACAAAATTCCCGTTTTGAGAACCAGTCCACCCGCACATAAGATGGCGCCGGTTCATTCAAGTTTTACAGCACAGGTAATTCAATCGCACAGGTATGTGAAACTCGTCCCAATCCCGATTCGATTCGCGTGCTAACGAAATTACAGGTTCGTACGATAATGGGGATGTACATACATAGGATGCAGTCAATGTACAAATGCGATCGGGACCTGCTGCGCTTTCTGCGGTGCGCGGACTCGACGCGCAGACTCCCCACGCCGAGTCGCATCCACGCCGCTCGACTCAAAACCCCGCGCCGCGCCGCGCACTCCCAACCCGAGTCTGCGTGATTCCGGTCCAGCTCAATTCCGACTCTCCGCCCAAACGACGCGACGCGCACTCGACTGGGACACGCCGACTTGATGTCGGATCCGCGCGCACGAGACACCAATTCTAGCCGGTGGGGAACGCGACTCCCGCGCAGCTCGCACCCATCGACGCGTCGAGCGGACTGCGGGATGCGAGCGCATGGTCCGACCTGGCGAAAGCGGCGGGGCACACGCGCGTCATCCGCGGCGACTCGACGCTGCGGTGCCCACGGGCAGCTCAGCCGCGGCCATCGTGCACACGGGGCGCCGCGTCGCGAGCCGGTGTTCTTGAGTCGGTCTGAGTTGGCCGTTGACTTGACGGAGCGCGGCTGCATGGAAAGAGGGCGCGCGCCGATGTGCGGAGAAACGGGAGCGGGACGATGCTGGCAGCGGCGTCGGGACTTGGCGCGAGACTCGGCAGGGACGGGCGGCGGGTGCATGTGTGGGTGGAGGCGAACTCGTCGTTCGTGGAGTCAAGGCAGCGCGCGTGGTATTCGGGCCGACTGAGCGTGGGGAGCGCTGTTGATGTGCGCGGTTTCCCAAGCTGGCACCGCCGTGGGTGACAAGGCAGTCGCAGCGGGAGTCGTGTGCGTCAAGCGCAGTCGGGAGTTGGCGTGGACGATGGCGGTGGGGGCTGTGTGTGTACGGCGTTACGTGGCAAGGGAGTCGCGGCAGAGTGAGGGAGTGGGGCGGGGCGGCGACGGGCAGCAGAGGGCGATGCTGTGCCGCTATGAGATGCAGGCATGCTGGACAAAGTGAGGAGGGTTACGAGGAGGAGAACAAAGCTGTCGTCACCGCGTGTCACACTCTGTTCTTTCCTTTTCGGGCCCACACCATGATTGGTCTCAAGGGAACGGTGAATGTGCGTTTATGACCCTTGAAAATCGCAGGGAAAAAGCAGTTGCTTACCATCGTACAGATTATCGACAACTCCGGCGCACTGGTGGCCGAATGCGTCAATGTGCTGAAACAAAAAGTCAATAACGGCTGGGGTTCTGTCGGCGACGAGATCGTCGTGGTCGTCCAGCGCGCACGGCCCATATCCGCCGCAGCCTCATCCTCAGTAACCGCCGTCAAGGTTCGGCGCGGGGACGTCCGTCGCGCGGTCATCGTTCGGACGCGAAAAGCCGTGCGGCGGCCAGACGGCCGCATGATACGCTTCGATGACAACGCCGCAGTGCTGCTGAACAACAAGCGCGAGATGCTGGGGACGCGCATAGGTGGTGTTGTCAGCGCCGACCTGCGCATGAAGGGGTGGGGCAAGATCGCAAGTTTGGCACCAAAGGCGAGTGATCCATTTTGCGGCGTGGCCTCGTGCATTAACGTGCTTCGGTTTAGGTCATATAGATAGGGTTGCCTGTTTCTTCTGGGCTATCAGCGTGGGAATGCGATACCTTTGGGCCCTCCAGTATGGCGCTGCAAAATAATAGAGGGCGGCTGGACGGGCAGAAAAATTGGCTCAGCCTTTAATCTGGGCCTCGGAAATATCCGCAGCCTCAAACACTACCGTAACACCATGTTCAATCCAGCCAGTCCAATATTCCCGTCATTTTTTGCAGGCTGATGTCTCCCCGCAAGCTTCTGCACAGGGTTCCCTGAACGTTTTTAATCATCTCTGATTGATCGAATGCACTACTTGGAACGTTCTCAGGCCTCAGGCTCTCCCCTTGCCAGATCACACAAAAGAAATAAGCCGATGTGTGCGATTTGAAATGGCCAGGAGACTAAACATCACTGAAAAGTTGAGAGTTGGTAGCCGCCAGACCTATGGCTTGACAGGTACTGGCAGCACAATGCATTCCTGGACAGCTTGTTTGTTCATTTTGGCCCACTCGATCACGGCGCGCACTCGGGTCCTTTCCTCGTCGCCGTCTCGATGCCAGTAAAATCATAGTAACAGCAAAAATCGGTCCGCATGAAAGCGGAGTCGATGGCGACGCCGAGCGAGAAGCTGCCATCTGCTGCCATGTTCAAGTCTGAACAGGCCATGATGCACCGAAAAATCAAATTTGGATCGTAAAAAAAACTCGACGCAATAAAGGGTAGATGCGAGGTGGGGATACTCGTACTCTGGAGCGGGATTACGATCTTCAGATAATAGCGCTTATGGCGGCACAGCGATTCGCCTGAATTTTGAGATCCAACTAACTGGAGGTCAACTTTCGACTCAACTTCGCCCAAGAGTTGGGCTCCTGAGTCCTGGCCTAGCAGCATCGTTAAAGCGACTGAGGCAGAGAGATTTCAAAGCAAGCTAGGTTGAATGGATGTCACAATACCACACGGGCCTTAGAAAACGTTTACTACAAAGATGTTGGAACTTATGCCGACGAGCCGGCAGACCAAATACGCCACCATAGCGCGAGTCGCGACCCTCGTGACGGCATGCGACGCGTCTCTGCTTCAAACTTGATGTCGCGGTGGGAGCTTTCGGCTCGAGACCTTTCTGGATATCATCCTCAGAGCAGCATTTTGAAGTCGGGGACTTGTCGAGATTGACTCAAGAACCCGCGAGGAAAGCATGGAATTTGCAAAACAATTAAGAAATACAGGTGCAGTCTTCCAGTACGCCCGATCCGTCTTGCAATCTTTTCCCTGTTCTTTCTAAGTAGCGCAGAAATGCGTGCGGAACATTTCAGGGTATGCAGATTTCAGAGACTTCGGACCAGATCCCGCGAAAGATATAAAATGTGACAAGGGTGGCTGACTGTGACAGACTCTTCTCTTCCCAAACCACCACCATCCTCAGTGCGTCGATTTCCCTCACATGGACGTCCTGCTAACTACCTTTTATCCACAGCCTCGCCTAATGCACGACTTCCTCTGCCGAGTCAGTTCTGATCTCCTGCCCGTCCAGTTTGAATCATTACTCATACCCTTGTAGCACCGCTCGACCTCGACTCCGCCGTGGTAGTAGGAGAGACCAGCATATGTAGCCACGCCACCCGAATTCCTGTCGTCATGAACGGCATGCCAAGTAGGGAGCCCGCGCGATGCTTGGTTGATCCTGCGCCCACGGACTGCTTGGACAGTTCAACTTCCGAGTACGTCCTCATACTAATTCCACTGTATCCTTCCCTCACCATGTTCTCCAGCCGACTTCCATCGACCCTCGACTGCACCGTGGTAGTAGGAGAGACCATCATATGTAGCCACGCCACCCGAATTCCTGTCGTCATGAACGGCAGGCCAAGTAGGGAGCCCGCGCGATGCTTGGTTGATCCTGCGCCCACGGACTGCTTGGACAGTTCAACTTCCGAGTACGTCCTCATACTAATTCCACTGTATCCTTCCCTCACCATGTTCTCCAGCCGACTTCCATCGACCCTCGCCTGCACCGTGGTGGTAGGGGAGACCACCATATGTAGCCACGCCACCCGAATTCCTGTCGTCATGAACGGCAGGCCAAGTAGGGAGCCCGCGCGATGCCTTGGTCGATCCTGCGCCCACGGACGGCTTGGAGCTTTCAACTACCGAGTACGTCTTCATCTGCATCTCATTCTGTCTCTCCCTTATCATACTGCTCAGCGCCTACTTCCTTAGACGCGGAGTCTTTGCAGTGGATTTTTATCTATGTACATTTCTCAGAGCCCTTTTTATCCTTCGTAGGTAGTTCCCGGGTGAGGGTTCACAGCCCAGCGCAGCTCCTTGTCGCGGGGCCCGGGCTTCGGCTTTCGAGTCTACCAAGCTTGCGCAAAATTGTTAAATACTAGATTTTATTTTGATCCCCAGTCCCACTGCCATTCGATGTATTTGAGTCAAACTTATTGGCCTACGGTGTACGTGTTCATCCCAATCTCGGCGAGCTTAGTTCGAGTACCCCGGTGTTATCAACCCATGTAGCTGCGATAAATTGGAAAACTTTATTTAGAGCAGTCCTCCGCAGAGTTAGGCGACTCATCGGGTTCTTGGCTGTACGTATCTCCGAAAATCCATCGGCTTTATCGGCCTATTTTCGGCTCTCTTTTTGCTTTCTGCGTCCATCTCGCGTACGACGCCTACGACGACATTGGCCTACCAGCCAATTTTCCATTCGTTTAAGTGCCCAAAGCGACCCCGACCGTTCTCCTCCTGGGATCCTATAAGTTATACCTGACGGCCATCCCTTTATCCATCCAAGAAACCTCACCCACATCTTTCCTGACCTGCGTGATTCTGCTGCGACTACCCGAATCTGGGATTCACATTCGAGATTATTCAAGCTAAACGTAGGTGAAGCTTCGACCGCCACATCCTTTCCGACCTTTTTTTCATTCTTATTTCGCACTCATCGTACCCTCAAGCTTCGTTTCTCTTGTGATTCGGACTGCATGCACCTGCACCCTGTTCTTGCGCCCAGAATGGTGTGTATTTATTTCACACTCTCTACATATTTCCTCACCTCTATACCCGCCAGGCAGGTAACACGGACGCTTTTGCCGGCGAGGTCGTCAGTCTCCGCAATCGTAAGTCAATCTGCTGTTCTGCTGTTCCTCCGTGCAGCGCCGACTCAGCTCATTTCACCATGCCGTTCAGGCGAGGCGTTTGCATCCAAGCACATGCCAGACCCCGGATGCGCCGTCAAAGAACTTCAGGTCTATACATGGCGACTGCATGGAAGAAACTGGACAAGACGCTCAGGAGTGAGGATTTCGAATGCGGAGGGCATAAATGGTAAATCGCACCGACTTTTCTGTTCACTCTACCATAGCCCTCACCTCATCTAGGCGAATACTACTTTTTCCGCTTGGGAACTTGAAAGCGCTTCCAAATAAAACATCGCACGATATCGTGTCCATTTATCTCGAGTACGCAGCGCCTAAGAATGCTCCCGCGGGCCTGCACTTTGCGCTCAATTTGCCATGGTAATATCCGATATCCACGATCCTGCCATCTTCACCGTTGCCCGTGCGTCTGTTCATGTCCACCATGTCTTTCCCGCCTGATGCAGGCTCACAGAAACCCGAAACCAGTTCATTGCTGAGGATCCCGATTGGGGTTTTACCAGCTTCGGCGAGGTGAACAAGCTGTTGCATCCTCAGGCGGGCCATGGCCGGCCGACGATCGAGGATGACGCTGCCGATGCTACTGTTTTCTTGCATGTCTTGGATGATCCGAGCGAGGCCAACCCATCGGGCATGAATAATCATTCCCGCTCTTCGCTTTCAATCCTCACGGCACCGAAGGATCCTCAGGATGAGTTCCCGTTGCTGAAGGGTGCAGAGTTTGGACACGCTTTGGAATTGGCAGAGCACAATGCGTCGACCTGTGCAAATTCCAAACTGACACTCCTGAAAGAGCAACTCGACGCCGCCCACCGCAGAGCGCAAACGATGACAAATGAGCTGGAGAACTCGAACAACAAGTGTTTTGCGGCGGAATTGGCGCTGAGGGACGAAGAGATGGCGCGCGCATCGCGGCGGAGGACCGCCTGCGCACACGGGAGGAATTTTATGAGTCTTCCGCGCACACGGGCGGCGGACTTTGAGGAACGCTTGCGTACGCGCAATGCGGCGCTTGAGGCGCGGGAGGCGAAAGTGCGCGCGGCTGAGGAGGAGATGTGTATTTATCAGGCGGCTGTCGAGGAGGATCTCAAGCACACGCTTGGCGCGATGCAGGACGCTGCGAAGATGCACACTGAGCGACTAGCAATGCATATGTTTGTCGTCTGATTTCCAAAACCTGACGAGCAATATCTCCAGGACGCCCACCATTTTTGTTCGATGGTGAACCACCGGCCAAACGCTCCAAGGCTGACGCAGATGGGACGTGACCGACGACAGATCTAGAGCAGCCCCAAAGAAAATCTTCTGAAGTTCGGTCTCTCAAGATAACTCTGATCCACGACGTTTTTTTCTTTTCGCGTGGTAATCTTGACACGAGCAGGTTCCGAGTTGGAGGGACTCAAAGACCAGCTCTAAGAGCAGCACTATAATTCTGATTATCTTGCAATATGCTTGGCGGCGTCAGCATAGGATCCCAAATAGTCCGCTCGGTGTCAGAGGCGGTGGGTCCCGAGTTAAAAGTTTGGCTCGTATGAAGCCTCGTGTTCTACCATGCACCAATTTTATTTGCATAGAAGGGAAATTACGTATCCGCGTATCTTGTCCGCTGTCCCTTCTGACGTTCTTCCAAGCGCTTTTCACAAACAAAGACGATACTGAACATTGGTTGAACTTCTGCAAAGTCGTTCGTCTCTGTCCCCCCTCACATCCACGGTTTCTTTTCGCCAGCATTCCACCTCTGAGTGCTTCCCAGTGTCATGCTGCACCCCTTCAGACCGCCGGGTATATATCGATGGCTCCGGCACCATACTTTGTGCTTCACCCAATCCTCTTCCTGGTGGTTCTGGCTACAGTAGTAAGCACCCTTGCACTTCGAACACTTCTTCGTCGTCAATTTGCGGCATGCTGCAACCTCACAAGGTGCTCCGACCCTACGTATAAGCCGTGCCAGGTCTTTTACATACCCCTGCATCTCGTTAGTTCGGACAACACGCTTGCAAACGTCTGCGTCCCACTGCTGGATAGGCTCCAAGGATGGAAAGTTGGGGTGCATGGTGGCGATGCGGAAGACCTCCTGGGTATCTTCCGAGGACGGGGGAAGGTCGAGTCTGCAACTCCCATCATACACTTCAAAGCATGGTTGCCTTGTAAATTCGGACGCGATGAAGGACGTGGTGGATTGAATGCGATAGAACGTGTCGACTAGTCCGGTCTCGGTAATCGTTGTGGGAGTTGGTGGCGAAGGAATGCAGTGGAGATATTGCGGAACCGGTTCTAGGATGTCGGCTCTACTAGGTAGGATCGGAAGCCTAATTTCCCCAGAGGATTTCTCGACGAGAACAACTCCGTAATCCAACGGTTTTGGATGTAAGGAAGTACTGCATGACATCGTCTTGGTCCTAATTTGATCCATGGTCTGCCGTACTCAGGTAAGATCGTCGTCCAGGATCTCGGAAGGGACGTTGTCCCCGTCTTCGCCGTAGGCGCATCCCTGAAAAACAATGATGTCCACCTGGCCACACTGATCCTCCCCGGAAACATAGCGTATCTGCGCATCGAATACCTATGTCATGACAAGGATCGATTAAAATAGGACGGTAACAAATTGGTGTGTACACACAGCGATATCGGTGCCAGAGACTGCATGACACAATGTCGTTCTTTTGGTCCCTTCGCAGTGAAACACAAAGACCAGGCATGTATCCACGAGATCTGTACACAAGCCGCGGACCGGGGAATCAGGATTCAAGCACCCCCAGCCACGCTCCCCGATTCGCTCGTACTCCGTTTGAAACCAGTGGTAGGGCCCATACTCGGTGGATATCCACTTGTAGTCTCCATGTCCAACAACGACCTCTGTGACTTTCATCGCAGCAGTTCCAGGAGGCAGGGATGGCCTGAGATGCGAGGGGTGCAATGCTGGCGATGGAAGTAAGAAGGAAGTCTGTGAGAACAGTGGATGACAGTTGGCCGCCCTGAGACCGCAATGAATCAAGAAGCCGTCGTTATTTTTAGGCGAGTCTGGAAACTTTAATGAATGCTTGAACCCATCATCACTCAGCGGACGCTTCAACTTGGTGTTGCACAAGGAAGAAGAAAGAAACCCAGAAACCCTGGAGACCAACCCGCCAACTAAATTGGTGGCGATAATAAAAATGATGTTAAAATCCACGAAGACCTCAGGTTTTTCTCATCCATCGGGGTGAGCTTGCAGAATGGTAGTAGGCTTCTTGATAACAAGTGGAAATTTGAAGTCGGCGATAAAGCAGCAGGAAATTTCACCTTGCCGTTCTCCTGGAAATATCCACTTTACAAGTCCATTAAGTAATCAGAAAGCCGAGATAAAAGCATTTTAATTCAAGAGGAAGAGAAAACGCAGGAACTGGGAGTGCTGAGCAGTCGTACGCGAGCAGTAATACCATTGAGATTGATTCTTGATGACAATCTCGGGCATCTCGGGGATGTTGACTTTCATTTCAACAATCCAAACCACCCGTATGCGAATGCTATTCTTTTCGCCCATTGCCAGTTGTCATTTCCTGTTGATTGAAGATGGAAATGTTGTCCGTGAAGGTGTCAAACGCTCAGATGTAGTCATGCACCCTGTAGCAGAAACACTGGCCAACTCAATCGGATCATTTATGACCTCTCTCTCCGGTATCATAGCGGGAATATGATTAGGAAAATATGACTGAAAAATATGTCGAGCGTGAAGCGCCCCTTCATGAAGTTTAAAATGACAGGACCTCACGAGCTAGGTCATCCGTAAAGCGGTGTTCCGCCAGCAACGCCCGGCATCCTACGTAGCTACTTCATACTGCTTGCGCCGTTTATCCGATTCTCACTCACTCACTAGCAGCAACGCCATGTATCCCTTCCGAAAGGCGAGACTCAGATCGGACCGAAGTAGGGCTGAACTTCATTTCTGGATGGTGTGGGATTGAGGGTACATGGGGATAGTGTGGATCGGTGTTGCTGCCAGTGAGTGAGTGAGAATCGGATAAACGGCGCAAGCAGAAGAAGTAGCTACGTAGAATTCCGGGCGTTGCTGGCGGAACACCGCCTTTACGGATGGCCTAGCTCGTGTTCTTTATATTTTTGACATTGTTAGTTCCCCAAAGCTGTTACAGTATACTTATCCGTTTGTCAACGAAATTTGACAAGCAACGGATAATTGCACCTAGGCCTTGTCGGTCTGGGAATTACCACCTCATTTGACGGGTGAAGGAGCTTCCGAATATACGGGAAAATAGACCTAAAGTAACGGCCGAGGGGCGCATATAAAGCAGGGGAGCAGAGGGAGGTTTTCTGACTGATTTCAAATGAGCTCCCTACCTTCTTCGACCGAGGTGTGTATAGTCGGTGCGGGCCCGAGCGGGCTCGCGTGCGCTCTAGGACTCGCGGCGCGTAATATACCGTTCATGAAAGTCGACGCGCTTGAGGCAGGGCACAATGGTTCTCGCGCAGTGGTCATGCAACCGAGCGCGCTCGAGGTGAGCTCATCTTATGTCTGTTTAACTCTGGCTCACTATGCATGCCACAGGCACTCGGGGCGCTACATCCCGAATTGGCTGCAGAGATTGTCGCTGGCGGGATCCAGGCCAGGACAACAATTGCCGTCGATCAGCAAGAGCGGCGGGTGTTTCAATTGCGAATGGCGGATCTCGCAGCGTACACCAAGTACGCGTTCTGCCTACTCATTCCGCAGCATAGAGTGGAGCAGCGGATCCGCGAATACCTGCAGCGCGGCGGGAATAGTGTTCACTGGCGCAAACGTGTGTCGGAGGTCAGAGAAGTGGCTGAGGGCTCGCAGTACGAGCTGCGCTTCGAGTCCGGGGAAGTAATGATGGCGCGCTACGTCGTCGCAGCGGACGGGTCCAAGTCTTCTCTGCGCTCCGCTGCGGGCATCCCGTTCATCGACCCGAACACGAAGAAAGATGCTCGTCCAGGCGCCAACGACCTGTCCTTCGTGGTCGCGGACGTGCTGTTTGCGTCCCCGATGCCACCCAACGTCCCCAAAGACGCCCTGCAGATGATGGTCGGTGGGGGCGGGGTCATATTAACAGCACCCATATTAGACACATCCCAATCCCCCGGCGCAGCCCAAAACCTCTTCAGGCTCTACCTCGGAGTACCCGACACGCCGCCCCCCGCCCCAGACGCACCGTATCTGCAGGCCATTCTGGACGCGCGCGGCCCGGGCTCACATTCGACACTGCACAGCGTCCCGAAGATCGCCAAAGTTCTTGACAGCTCGCGGTACCGTACGCGGCTCGGGCTCGCAGACCGTTACGTCCAGCGGACCAAGGGTGGTGCCTATATTCTGCTCGTCGGAGATGCAGCACACAAACACGGTCCCGCGGGCGGCCAGGGCATGAATATGGGCATCTGCGACGGCTGCGAATTATCAGAGGCTATCGAAAAGCACCGCAAGGCCGTTGTAGTTGGCGGAAAAAGCGGCGATGCCTATGATGCGGCAGAAATTTTAGAGGAGTACTCCTCCCGGCGGCGTGCCGTCGCGCGCGAGGTTATCGGCATGGTGGATGGTATGACAAAGTTCGAGCAGGCGAGGACTGGCTGGGGGCCTTACTTCCGCGTCCTCCTTCTGTGGGTTTTCTTCAAGATGCCGTTCGTGAACGGGCTGCTGGCGTGGAGACTCAGTGGGCTTGGTCACGCGAAGAAAACCTGAGTGGATTTGACGCGAAGAAACCTGAGCGTGTTTTAATTTTTCAATTACATTTTATTGTCTTTGATACCCTAAGGGTGTTCTTCCTTCGAGTTGGACAGTTTACGGATCCAGATCAAGTAGAGCGCAACAGTTTAGCTTGTATATGATGAACAAGATACGAGGCGGAAGAAGCCTCAGGAGAGAGCGAGGAGTAGATTTTGACTCGGGGACTTGTCAATAAGTTATTGTGGCCATGGAAACTAGAGTGCAGGTGAGACTAGCAGAGATCTTCTCCCATTCATTGTGGCTATAGAACGAGAAGTTGCATGCAGTCACTTGCAGTGGCGAGATGATGGTAAGGAACAAGTATGTAGTAACTGTCACGCATCAAATAAGCCGGAAGCCGGCAATCAAACACCGTCCTTTTGAGGCCGACCTTCGAATTCACGGTATGTACTCGGTATTTTATACTCTAGTGCGTATTTACATTCCTCAGAGCAGTTATATCATCGATATTGACTCATCAACGAAATCTTCGGGTATCTCGGGCATATTGACTTTCATTCTCGACAATCCAAACAGGCGTATTTGGATTGTGTTTCATACGGCTGTTTGGATACTTCGTATTCTTAACGAGATGACGGGCTTTTGTTTACTGTTCATCACTTTTGATTCACCCAAAACTGAGCCAAGACTAAGCCAAGGACATACCAAACAACTTGCTTTGGGATTTTCTTCTCGCCAACAGCTACAATTTCTCTTGGCTTCTGTTTTGGGCAGCCACAGCCCTGGAAAAGGCTGTTGAGTTTAACAGCAGTTGCTGTTCGAGAAGCTGTTAAGAACAGTTGAACCAGCGGTAATGTTTTACTGCGCCAAAACTATGCCGCAGATGGCCAAAGTTGAGGCTAGCCCGGCGCTACTAAGTTGCAGTGAGAAGAGCATACTAATCTCAGAGTGCCGCAGCAATTTATTAACATTCGAATGATTCTGGTTTAGTCGAAAGTTGAAATTTGCTTGCCGGAGCGTAGCGGAGGCATTTCTTGTTGTGCTTCGCTTAATGCCACGGGCCAATGGATAATTGTTTGAACCAAGTTTGAACATAGAACTTCTATCGGTCGAGGTCTTGAACAATCAGATATATGAATACGTGCACCTAGGGTAGAAGATCACCGGACACTGGGCATACGGTCTCTCTCTCCTGGGCCATCACGGTGGGAGGAAATATTCAAGTCTACAGCGTGCCAAAATACTCGCTTCTTCGTGGATGTAAAAATGGCAGGACCTCTGCATACCTATTGCCTGCGGATTGGACGACCGTAGAAATAGGAAATTTCCGAATTTACATAAAATCAGCGGAGTGGATGGCGCAATCTGCGACACTGAAAGCATTCGTTGAGCATAATTGAATCCATGCCATTAATCCTAGAAAAAATAGCTTTGGAAAGTAGGGCATACGAAAGAACGAAGGGGGGGAATGAGATATGGGGATAGTGTGGGTCCCTGTGGGATATGGTCTACGCATGACAAAGATTTGTTGGAGATGTGTCACGAAGTTTGACGAAAGTTGAACGTACAAGCTACGGATCTACGGATAACTGTACTCCAAGAGCTTTGGGAAACTACGAACGTCTGAAAGAGGGAGAACATGAGCAAGGGCCATCAATAAACGCGGTGTTCCGCCAAACAGCACTGCGGTGTTCCGCCATGCATCATTTCGAGCGAGACTTGCATCAGCCGCAGAACGGGTTCAAGTTCATTTTGGACGTGGAAGTTGGTGAAGTAAAACAATCCGAAGAGAATAAGCCGATGATACTAGCGACCACAACTATGAAAAAATACGGCGCAAGCTTAAGACGTGGGCAGGGACGAAGTGAATAAGATATGGGGATAGTGTGGGTCCCTGTGGGATATGGTCTGCACATTACAAAGATTTGTTGAGATTTGTCAAAGAAGTTTGGCGAGAAATGAGAATAAGCGTTCAAGCTACGGATAATTGAACTGTGCTTCCCCACCTCATCCCATTGAAGGTCGGGCAGCTTCCGAAAAGTATTGGGCAGGTGCCACATATAAAGCACGGCGCCAGAGGTGTTTTAGGTTGATTATGAGCTCCCTACCTTCTTCAACCGAAGTTTGCATAGTCGGTGCAGGCCCCAGCGGGCTTGCATGCGCTCTGGGACTCGCGGCGCGTCATATACCGTTCGTGATCGTCGACGCGCTTGAGGCGGGGCACAACGGTTCCCGCGCAGTGGTCATGCAAGCGAGTGCGCTCGAGGTGAGCTCATTTCATGCTTGTAGCTCTTACTCTGGCTCACTATGTATGCCACAGGCCCTCGGGGCGTTGCACCCCGATTTGTCTGCAGAAATTGTCGCTGGCGGGATCCAGTCCAAGACGATGACTGCCGTCGACCTGCAGGAGCGGCAGGTGTTTCAAATTCGAATGGCGGATCTCGCAGCGTATACCAAGTACGCATTCTGCCTACTTATTCCGCAGCATAGAGTGGAACAACGGATCCGCGAGTGCCTGCAGCGCGGGGGGGACAGCGTTCACTGGAGCAAACGCGTGTCGGAAGTCAGGGAAGTGGCCGAGGGCGCGCAGTATGAGTTGTGCTTCGAGTCCGGGGAAACCATGACGGCACGCTATGTCGTCGCCGCGGACGGGTCCAAATCTTCGCTCCGCACCGCTGCCGGTATCCGGTTTATCGACCCAAAGAACAAGAATGATGCCTGTCCAGGCGCGAACGACCTATCTTTCGTGGTCGCGGACGTACTGTTTGCCTCCCCAGTGCCAACCAACGTTCCCAAGGACGCCTTCCAGGTGATAGTGGGCGGGGGCGGCGTCACCTTAATTGCACCAATTCTTGACACATCGCCATCTGCAGACGCAGCACAAAAACTCTTCAGGCTCTACCTCGGGGTACCTGGAACCCCGCCCCGCACCCCGGATGCTCCGTATCTGCAGGCCATTTTGGACGCACGAGCCCTGGGTTCGCATCCGACGTTGAACAACGTCCCCAAGATCACACAAGTCCTCGACAGTTCGCGGTACCGCACGCGGCTTGCGCTCGCAGACAGGTACTTCCAGCGAACCAAGGGCGGGGCGTACATCCTGCTCGTCGGCGATGCGGCACATAAGCACGGTCCTGCGGGGGGCCAGGGCATGAATATGGGGATCTGTGATGGCTGCGAGCTGGCGGAGGCTATCGGCAAGCATCGCAACGCCGCTCTCGTTGGCGTAAAAACCGGGGCTGGTAATGATGCAGTGGAGATTTTGGAGGAGTACTCCGCCCGGCGGCGGGCCATCGCAGACAAGGTCATCGACATGGTGGGCGGCATGACGGAGTTTGAGAATGGAGGCGCAGGCTGGGGGCCATACTTCCGCGGTATCTCTTTGTGGGCTCTCTTCAAGATCCCGTTCGTGAACGCGCTGATTGCGTGGAGACTTAGTGGGCTTGGCCATGCGAAGGAAATCTGAGGGCGTATCTTATTTTAATTAGATTTCATTGTCTTTGATCTCTTCAGCCTTCTCGCTTGGGTAGTTTATCACTAGAAAAAACGAGAGCGCAACCGTTTTGTTTGAGTAAGTTGAACAAGATATAGAAACGAGGAGGAATGAGCATGAGGAGCCCAATTTTGACCAGCACACAGAACTTATACGTGTCCATAGATTATCGTGGCCAGCGACCTTGAAAGAAGACGAGAGTGGCTATAGAACTGGAAATCATTGCATGTGGCGAGATGATGGGTAAGGAACCAGGAGCGGTTGGACACGCATCAAGTAGTCCGGGGAACGCAAATACAAAAGTTTGGCGGGCGCTAGCTCCATGCTGAGGATCGCCGAGGCGTCCCGAGAGCGAAAGTGGGCAATGTGCATCCAAAAAGCCAAAAAGTCGGATTGAATTCTGGTCCGGTGGCAACTACACTAGCCATAAGTTTGCGTTGTCGACAAGCCCGGTCTCCTGGGACTCGGATCCGAGTCAGCAGGGCTAGAGAAGTTGATCGTGGTAGAGTATGCGGCAGAGGACGAGTGAAATTGGAACCGAAAACGAAGAAAAAGAGGACACGGGATTCATTGACGTGGTTCAGAGCAGCACCTCGAATCGAACAAGGTCCTTGGGGGTGACAAGTTTTGCGGCATCATTAAGGAAACCCAGTGTGCAACGATACACCATACTGCTGCTGAAACGAGGTTTTCGAGTACATGAGGCGTAAATTCTTAGCGGTTCAAAAACATATGGGTTGTGGAATTGTAACCAGGTACCGATGTCGTTTTCAAAAGGCTTTCAAGCTGAGCGCAAAAGTCCAGGGGCCTGAGTCTGTCAAGAATTGGATCGGCCTCGACCCGACAGAATTAATGGCAGTAGACCAGCGAGAGCGAAGGAAGGGCAAGCTCGAATGTCTGCTGCGCCGCTGTGGAACATGGTGGAGAAGGAGAAAGATGGTTTGAAGGTTTCGGAGACCGTCGGCCCTCTCGGCTTATCGGCCCGCTTAACCGTTTGTCCGAGGGGTCTCTCTTTCGCCGGTTTTCACTCTTCTGAAGAGTCTGCACCTACAACCAGCTTGTATCTACAGCGGCCAAATTTATACGTGTGCGTATATGATACCAATAGTGTACATACATAGATACATTTTATGTGCAAAAATCGGTGCGTGCGTTTATGTAATCGTCTCAGTCGTTAATATCATCTCTGCAGCCGTCCAAATTCTCCAATCGCGTCTATCCCGCATCTAATCAGTCCCAGACGCCCTAATCCACACCCCGTCCGCCCACGATTCCAGACCCAACCCGTCCCATGCAAGGATCCATCCCGTCCGGTATCATCGCGCATCCTTCCAATCCGTCACCCAATATCACGTCTTTTCGTTTGTGCGCGAAGGACGGCTGACCGGACGCCAACGAGCGCGCCCCAAGTCCTGCACCAGCAGTGACAGCGGGGCGCCGCGGCGGTACACGAGGGCCTACGAGCACGATTAGACGCAATCCCGCGAACGTGCGCAGATTGCAATGGAGCAAGTGGCGGACGGTACCATGTCGGACGCGCTACCGCTGCGCCTTACGTTGCCACAACGACGCCGAGTCCTTCTCCGTCCCTCTATCTCCTCCCCCTCCCCTCCCCTCCTACCTATCCCCACCTCCTTTGTTCCACCCTCCCACTCCTTCCCTCTCCTTGTCCCTTCCCCTACTCCTTCTTCCCACCTCTCTCCGTCCCTCTTCCCTACTACCTGTTCCCCTCACTCTCCCCCGACGCCCTCACCCCATCCTTCCCCCCGCCCCGCTCCTCCGCACTCACGACCCCCACGCTCACGAGCCCCACCTCGAGGTGCGGGAGGGGCCGCTCGTCGGGGTCCGCGTCTGTATCTGGGGGGAAGACCCATATGGGGCGTTGTGGTTCTGTCGGTGTGTGGTGGGGGTGGGAGGATGAGGATGAAGGGTGTTCCGGGATATGCGCGAGCGGATGGGAGGAAGTCGGGGAGGATGGAGGATGAGGGTGAGAAGGAGAAGGTACGGGCAGCGTATGTGGCATATGCGGGGTCCGTGGCGTCGTCGGTGCGTCGTGTAAAGCAGACGAAGCAGTGGTGGTGGAGAACGGCATCGCGATAAGCACCGCGACGCGCACGCGCGGCTGTTCTGGGACCGCTGCGTCTCCCCCTGCTCCTGCTACTCCAACTGCACTTGCATTTAGCGCAGTGGAAGATGCGGCGGCTGTGGGTGCTGCGGCAGACGCGGCGGTGGTGGGATTCGAATTTGAATTTATAGGCGCGTTTGGTGGTGTGGAGGAGGAGGGCGGGGTGTATGATGCTGCGAAGGGCTGAGAAATAAATGAGAAGGGAGGGTTAGCGAGTGTTCGTCGTGAGGGAGAGAAGAAGAAGAGGAAAAGGAAAGGAGTAAGTGGGAACGAGGAGGGAGGAACGGAAACGGGACAGGCGATTGGCCATTGAAGGGGGGGAAAGGATACAGATATAAGATGGGTGCGGGGAAGTGAAGAGGACAGGATAAACAAAACGAAATCGACGGCAATGGTGGTGGCGGGAAGGAGAAAGCGGTGGTCTGGGAAGGGTGGTGGAGAAGAAAGCGGGTGGGAAGGTGATGCGGAAGGAGACGAAGGGGTGTCAAGTTGGTGGATGGGAATGGATGGACGGGGAAGACCGAATGAAGAAGGGAGTGAATGGGGGCAGAGGAGGTCGGGAGGATCGAATAAATATTTAAAGAGTGACGGAGGGCAGGAAAAAATACGGGATGGGGTAGAATGCGGTGAGACGAGGCGCGGAGAGGGAGTGAAGGAAGGGAGGGACGACAAAAATAATGAAAATGGGATGAATGAAGCCGAAACCGGGGAGGATGAAGATGTAGATGAAGTAAAATATTAAAGAGATGAAACGAAGTATGAAGAGATGAGAGAAAGACAGAATAAGTGGCGCAAAAATGAAGTCAAGAGGTCAAGGCGGGTACAAATGAACAAATGAAATCGGGCAGAAATGATTGGAGAGGAAATGAATGAAGAAGACTAGGTGAATGAAAAAAGCCAGAGGGCGGGAATGAAAGGATAAATCTGGGTATTACGAAGGAACGTCGTCATCGGAGTAACAACGAAAATCGTTGCCGATGGGACGACTGGAAATGAGGGCAGGAGGGAGAGCGCGAAACGGAAAGGAGCAGCTCCCCAGAGCACACCACGGAGAACTCGAAAGAATGAAAGAAAATCAATACAATAAAGACACCCACCATGATCCCCTCCCACTCGTCCTTCTCCCCTCCAGCAGCCGCACCGGGTGGCGCAGGCGGCACGACATACGCGTCCCACAAGCTCGGCTTCTTCTTCAAATCGACCTTCACCCTTGGGGCGGGCGGGATCCACGTGCCGTTCGCGATGGCTTCTTCGACCATGCGGCGATGGCGCCGCCTCAGGAGCAGCGAGCGCACGACAATCGCGGAGGAAACGCCCAGTAGGAGTATCAGGGTGGCGAGAAATGTGTACACTGACAAAAGTATAGGAATTAACGACATAAAATCATGAAGGAGAAACAGACGCACGATACAATTGCGCCGATGACTGTGGACCCGGGGGACCCTGGTCTTGTCCACCACCGCCGCCACCGTTGCCAGTGGGTGGGAGTGGCGACGGAGAGCTGGTGGGAAATGGGTCGGAGAACGTCGAGGGAACGCTGTATGAGGATGTGGCAGAAGCCGAGTTTGAATCCGTCGCTGATCCACGTCCACTGCTAGACGACCGTCTTGAAGACGAGGAAGAAGAGGCCGACATGGTAGACTAGACGCAAGAGCAGTAGTCCGTCACGATAGCAAGAAACTTCTTCAGGCGGTAATAAGTTCCGCTGATTCCTAGTCGTTATGGAAATAAAGCAAACGCCGTCCCCGAGTGTGCTTTAAAGCTGTGGTAATCAACGAGCAGAACAACAAAAGAGCTTTTGTGTGCTCTTCAACGCCGTCGTCGCCGTCGACGTGGTGGAAGGAAGACGAGTAATAAGCAAGTAATATTAATAAGAGGTAATAAGCAGAAGTGTAAGCCTGCACGGGGTTTGACCGGCAATTGCATCATCCGTCGGCGATATCGGGTATCTCCTCTTGTTCTCCTCCTCCCATGTCCCAGTGCCACTCGTTGTGCAATTTTTTCTACGCTGGTTCGGAATTTGCTGGAAATATTCCTCGCTCAGCCGTTGACTCCCGTGGCGCTTCCCGCAAATTAGCTCAATCGCGAACGCATTTACAGCATCAACTTGTAAGCTTGTACATGACTTCCCTGCTGCGGAGCTCTGCGGAGACCCATGGGCCATCTCAACTCTTGTCAGCTTGCTCACACAGGCTCAGGTGACCCTGCTACAGCCTTGCGGATCCAGAGCTCGCCGACGGTGATTGGAATCTCCACTTGATGAAGGCTTTTGGAAGACTGCATCTTAAACACTTGTGAACCCGCGGCCGAGCTCTTTGAATCAAAATCTCCAGGCTGCAACTCGGGACACGGTGGGAAATGGTGTGCGGGCTGAATGCCTTCTGAACTACACCTATGCAGCGGTATAGTGTAATGCTGCACGCTGGGATTCAGTCAAAAAGCGACGAGTGACCAGCAATGCAGCCTGGAGGTCCTTGTTCGAATCAAGCCGCTGCTCTTCGATCCGAGTTCGTTCGTTTTTAAACCAAATTTTAATTCGACCTCACAAGCACTTACCCACCCGCAACAGAGTCCCAGGAAAGCAGTATGGTGTAAGGTAGCACGCAGGCATTCAGTGAGCGTTGACTTCGTAAGTGAACGTCCCGAAGTCTTTGTTCGAATCAAGGTGCTGCTATTAATCCGTCCACCACAACGTTTTTTCGCTCCTCAATTCAGTTTCTAGATCACTTACCCGCCCTCGAAACAGCGCCAGAAACGCAGTATGGTGTAACGTTGCACATGGGGTCGGCGTAGATCGTCGAAGCAGTCCTCGCCTCAAAGTCCTTGTTCGAATCGAGGTACTGCCGTGTTTCTCCACCCACATCTTTTTCTGATTTTTATCCGCCCATTCACCATCCAAGTATTCTAACATTTGCATGGATACCTTCGAAACAGCACCAGGAAAACAGTATGGTGTAAGGTCGCACACGGGGTTTTCGTTGGTAGATAATAGCTGAATCTCCAACCCCGGAGGTCCTTGTCCGAATCAAGGTGCTGCTGTGAATCCTTCCACCACAACTTTTTTTCATCCCTCAATTTGTTCCTCAACCACTTACCCACCCTCGAAACAGCACCAGGAAAGCAGTATAGTGTAATTCTGCACACGGTGGATTCCGTAATTCATCAACCCACCTCATTACCTCGAGGTCCTTGTTCAAATCAAGGTGCTGCTATTAATTAATTAATTAATTTTTTTTGCTTCTCAATTCGTTCCTCGACCACCCAGCCTCACAACAGCACCAGAAACGCAGTGTGGTGCAACGTGTAACGTTGCACATGGGTCGGCCTACGTGAGTCCTCTACGCAGAGGGGCAGTCAGAGTAGCTGATTCTGCTCGATTCTGCCTCACGATTCTGACAACGATTCTGAATTTATATATCGTGGGAGAATCGCGGGAAACCAGAATCGCACAGAATCGTTGAATCGGCTCTGGAGGCGGTTCGACGATTCTGCGCGATTCTCCCAACGATTCTGGCTTGCGGATTAAGTATTAGGGGAAGTCAAAGCCCTCGGGAGGGACCGATTCTGAGTCGATTCTGAGGCTGATTCTGACGCCAATTCTCAACTCCGGAATCGATCAAGAATCGGCGAGAATCGGTGTTCCTACTCCAGAGGAGGAACTGCATCAGAATCACCGATTCTGCATTTCGATTCTCATGACACCTGTTTCCGACCCTTCAGAATCGACACCAGAATCGGCCCCAGAATGGGACCGGTCAAAGCTGTCTCGATTCTGAAGTGATTCATATTCTGTAGAATCTAGCAAGAATCGGGTGCAGAATCGGCGCCAGAATCGGTCCCTCCCGAGGGCTTTGACTTCCCCTATTGCTGAATCGTCCCACTTGCATAATCACATCAGAACCGTGGGGCGGTCAAAATTGACCTCGATTCTGCCACGATTTTGCCACGATTCTGCTCGATTCTCGTTTGAGAATCTTACCAGAATCGGAGGCAGAATCAAGCAGAATCGGCTACTCTGACTGTCCCTATCGCCTCAAAGTTCTCGTTCGAATCGAGGTACCACGGCCTGCCATTTTTCTTCACCCAGATCGCTTTTGTTTCATTTGCCCATTCAAACACACATCCAAGTTTTCTATCTGAGTCCCAATCGCGTCGCGGCCCTTTGAGGAATAGTCTGTCACTCGAACTTGTCCCCATCATCTCTTTTTGGCGAATGCGATTCATCTCTACCGTGAAAACTCCACCTCGCAAACCACCTGAAAAGTTTTCCAATGTCGAATCTTATTTTGCTGTAGCTGGGGTGACCCGACACATGCCGGCAGCGAGACTGGTTTAAGGGCCACCAGTCAAGTTGAACCTTCGAGATTCGTTCTGGTTGAAAATTACAAAATATAAAAACTTAGGCGATAGTACTCGAGGAAACAAGGAATGCGCAGTAATATTAGAATGTGAAATTCTCTCCGATAAGATGCTCAGTAACTGTCCACAGCTTCTCTGCGTTTGCCTAAAAATCTTGCTTTGGTAGACGTTAAAACAAAGACTGGTAGTGCTCACGGGATCCGAGGTGTGGGGTGCAATCTGATCATTCGCCTCTGCTGAGTCCACCAGGTAAGCACCAGGTTTGTCTGTGAAGAGTGGGTAATTGTCGTTACTGAATAATAATAAAATCTGCGCAAGAAACTCACCCTCAAGCCGTGGGTCAAACGCTGCAGCCACAGTTCTAACTGTCTGTCAGATATAATTAAACTGAACTTGAAGAAAGGCAATCACGTTGCGGCTCCTTGGGGAATATTCTTCCACTCGAACTTATCCGTGTTGGGCGTACCATCGGGGTGCAGGATGCCTAGGATAAAATAAAATACACGAAGAAAATAAATTGAACCGCGTACCGGCTGCGATCATATCCGCCTTGGTGGACTCCTTCTGGTTGATGTTGGTGAGGATGGCTAGATAAAAGGAATTAATTTTGGCCGGTGCTTGTCATATAGCTCGAATTGCGCACCTCCGGGGTGCAAACTATACGCATTGATTTTCCCCTTCGCTCGCTTTGATAGTTCGATGGCGGTGAGAATATTTGCGGACTTGATGGGCGGGTACGCGCCAAGGTTGGTATACTTCTCCGCCACAGGGTGTTCGAGCTGGTCAAATTCGACCCCCGGGCCCCATGCGTGTGCCGCGCTGGAGACGAACACCACGCGCGGCGTGTAGGTTGCTGTCCTGGAGGCGAGTAATTTGGGGACGAGCAAGTTCGTTAGCAGGAATGGACCAATGTGGCCGGCTGCCATCTGAAGCTCGAACTTGTCTTCAGTGAGGGTGAACGGAACGCCTCCCGCAGCCGCGTTGTTGATTAGAACCTGCAAGTCATATGAACGTTTAACCCACGCAGCGTAATACCTCAGCGGACGTACATGTAGGGGTTCCGGATACGCGTTAACCTCAGCAGCAGCTTTTCGAACGGCGGCGAGCGATGTGAGGTCTAGAACAAGTGGTCGGACATTGGCTGACGGAAAGTCCTTCTTTATAGCCTCTTCTGAAAGTTTCAACCTGCAGATATAAATAATTTCTCGTAACCAATCATGGACGTTGGGCACCTCTCCAGATTATATCCGGTGATGACAACGAGGTTCGCATGCTTCGCGATGACACGGGCTGCCTCAAATCCGATTCCGTTGATGGAGGTGCCAGTGATTAGAACTATCGAGCATCAGAAAAAAGAGGTTGAATCCTCTGCTATCTATTCACTCTACTCACCGTTTTTGCCCTGAATTTGGTCAACGAAGGCCTTGACGACCTCCTCAGCAGTCGTAGTGGATGTGAAAGTGGGCGAAGACATGATATTTGAAAAATCTTGCCATCTCCTCTCCTATTTATATACAGTTCGAAAATTCTTGTCAGGCTGACTCATTAAGGACTTTATAAGAGCGGTGTTCCTAACGATTTATAAGGCGGGCCGCAATGATATTGCGTCATGCTTCCGTCGGTGAAATCGATTGTATCTTTGTTCATCATTGCAGTTCTATCAGATTTTAAGCGGGACCGGCCGTGTAATACTACTTACCTACCTACTATTTGATTCAACTTCAGTCGCAGTTCAACTGCAATCCTGAAACAGCATTTTAACAGCAGTATGGTGTAGTGTTGCATACAGGGTTCAGCATAAGTTATTTACCCGCTTGATGCCCCCAGGTCCTTGTACAAATTAAGGTACTGCTCTAGATTCTTCTCTGCAATATCATCCAGAGTTTTTTCTTTCCTTGATCTTTTTCCCCCCAGGTGGAGATGATCGAAACAGGACCGCGAAAGCAGTATGGTATAGTGTTGTACGTGGTGTATCGTTGATGAAACCGTCTATCCATTCAATCCCTGAGGTCCTTGTTCGAGTCAAGGTACTGCTCTTCGATCTCGTCCCATACAATTTTATTTATTTATTACTCAATCGAATTTTGTTCAGTTGTGGACTCTTGAAACTCTACCAGGAGAGCAGTATAGTGTAATGCTGCATGTGGGAATTCAGTTGCCGTTACTCTCCCAACTGACTGTCCCGAGGTCCTTGTTCGAATCAAGGTACTGCTGTTCATGGCAGTCATGTTGCCATTAAAATCCGAATGGAATACATGGAAGCTTTTTTCTTAAATACAGTCTCATAAGTACATTGCTTGTACACTATTCATCTAGGCCTGACCATCCAACCTTCAACAATATCGATTCTCGAATTCCTGGTTCGACAACGGTATTGTTCTATGTTCTGTTTATAATGTCGTCGCATGTCGAAACAGGGCGAACGGTTCATGGTGTTAGCTCGGCGTTTGTATGAGTCCAGGATACGGAAAACCGATTCTATGTTACTGTTGAACGTGAAAGAAAATGTTGCGTAACGACGATGAAGCATCCCTATTCATTCTGGCGTTGTTACAAGTTATTATTTGTTTCACTTTGGAAAGATGTTAATAATGCAGAAACTATGTGGCAGATTTGAAGAATTTCCGGTCGAATCCGAGTCGCTCAACATTGCCACCGATCAATGACGCAGATGAGATCGCGATTTGATCGATAAAGAATACGTAACAGCGGGGTATATAACCGACATCATGCTTGCAGCCGTCATTCTCAAATCTTCCCTCGCTCTCTCGAATGTCTGCCCAGGAGGTAAGAGTTTTTTCTCTTTTCAATTCGAATTAAACTCAAGGTGTCACCAGTACTCCCCGTCTATTTTGCCCGACCTTCCCGGCGAGCGGGTTTCATCCCAACCAGATGATGACTGGGTTTCATCGGAGCCATATAACGACTTAGTTTCCTCTCGGCCATATGACAACTGGGTTCCGTCTGAACCATATGATAGCTTCACCGCCGAGAATCCCGTCCGTAGTGATTATTATCGTCCACGGCGAAGCTGAACAATTTCCGCAGGTCACCTCACGTCTGAAAATCTCAAATACATCCTCAGAACCACAACCAGATGTTGCAGGACTTCAACATAGTCTAGGCAAATCCTTCAAGCAGGCTTACAAAGATGGAGGAACCTTGCAAGATCTTGAGTATGCACTAGACGCTCTACAGCTCTCTGTCAATCTCACACCTGAGGGCCATCCTGAGAGAACAGACCGTCTCAACGATTTCGCTGGGGCTATGGCATATCGATACCGGAGGTTTGGGCAGCTGAATGATCTCGAGGCTGCTCTCCCAACACAGCAACAAGTTCTTGAGTTGACCCCTGCGGGGCATCCTGACAAAGCCAGTCGTCTGCAAAGTCTTGGAGTACTATTGACAGATAGATACCGAAGATTCGGAGATTCCCAAGACCTTGCAGAATCTCTTCAGAAACGACAGGAAGCACTAAATCTTACCCCTGAAGGACATCCTGATAGAGCCGACCGATTGCGAAGCATCGCTGTGTCATTGTCGGATAGATACAGGAGAGTCGGGGATTTACAAGATCTCGAAGCAGCTGTGCAGAACCAGCAGGAGGTGTTACAGCTACTCCCTGACGGGCACCAGGCTAGAGCGCATGATCTGCAAAGTTTCGCTGTTGGATTACTGGATCGGTACGAAAAATTGGGGAATATGAAGGACCTCGAGGATGCACTGGAACAGAATCAAACAGCAGTTGATATGACCCCACTATGGGACCCGGAGAGAGCAGGTCGTCTTCAAAGTCTTGCGGTTGCATTTATGAAGCGCTATGATAGCCTCGGAGACCTTAAAGACCTGGAGCAGGCATTGCAGAGAAGGCGAGAAGCATTAGATCTCGCACAAGAGGAGCACCCAGAGAGAGCAGGGCATCTGCAAGATTTTGCTCAAGCATTGATGCTACGATATCGGAGGCTGGGGGATCCGGAAGATAACGAGGAATCGTTGCGAATAATCCAAGAGGTCGTCAGACTTACACCCAAACAGGACCCTTATAGAGCAGTCCGTCTGAAGGGTTTTTCAATCAGTTTGCAAGACAGATATTATCGATTGGGACGTAAACCGGACCTTGAAGCTTCAGTGCACACGTTGCAAGAAGCTATTATGTTGACTCCGGGAGAACATCCAGATAGACCTGGCTTTTTACAAAGCCTTGCCCTCACATTGGCAGCTCGGTATCTGGTTTCCGCAGATCTAGCTGATCTTAATCTCGCCCTTGGATATTATGCGGAGTCCTTCAAGACCTCGTCCTCGCTTCCATACGAATCCTGGAGATCAGCATTTCAATGGGCCGCGATTGCCGAAAAATTCAGGCCATCAGACTGCCTAAATGCATACATGGCAGGCTTTCGTTTGCTCCCCGAACTTCTCTAGGTTGGACATGCAGTATCTGTTCGTCACAAAGCACTCCAGCGCCTCAATCTGGATAACATGATTTCTACTGCAACGCGAACCTGCATCAATCTAGGGAATCTTACGTCTGCCATGGAAATCGTGGAACAAGGGCTTGCCACTACATTTCAGCAGATGCTTCAATTGAAGACGAATGTTGATCATCTTCGTTCCGACCATGCCGAGCGATTACACAGGCTCTCTTCAGACCTCTACGGTGGATCTTCGCGTGATTCGATGAGCACTGCAATCAAACGAAATGCGTTATTAGAAGAGATTCGGAGTCAGCCAGGTCTCCAATATTTTCTCCTGCCAAAGCCGTACAACATTCTTCAGCGCGCAGCACAACAAGGACCCGTTGTGATTTTGAATAGTCACGAAGAGAGGTGCGATGGCATTATAGTCCTTCGCGAGTCGGATCCCATCCATGTTCCGCTTCCGACGGTTACACTCCAGCTTCTAAAGTCGCAACAGACTTCACTTAAAGAATTACTTGGGCATTGTAATGTTAGGTTACGAGATGCTGCTCCTAGCAGACTCTTTGGCCAGCGAGAACACTTCAAGTCCAAAACATCTAATGAGTTATTTGAAGAATTGTTGAGCTGGCTTTGGAAACATGTTGTTCGCCCCGTTTATCATGCTCTGAATTTGGTGAGTCACTCTACTCCTTATTTTACGTTGTATTGAAATTTCCAACAAGCATGGTATAATTGACGGCAGACTTTGGTGGCTGCCGACTGGGGGGTTTATGGGACTACCTCTGCACGCATCTCCGCACACAGATGCTTTTATCCACTCGTATACAGCAACACTGGGATCCCTGCTAGAAAAGTCACCGAGGAGAAATACACACGGTTTCGGTCTCGTTGGGGTGACCCACACTGGTCCGGGTCAATCGCACTTCTTCAAAGGAGTGGGAGAAGAAGTCAAAAAGATCACTGCTATCGTAACGAAAACTGATTTTCTATGCCTAGAAGGAAACAATGCCACTGTGAATGCTGTGAAATCTCTACTGGCGGACTACTCTTGGGTTCATTTGGCCTGCCACGGCACACAAAATTTAGCGGACCCGACCAAAAGCTGTCTTCTACTTTACGGAGGCGATCTAGAACTGGAAAAAATCCTTCAGATGCCTCTCCCAAATGCAGAGTTTGTGTTCCTCGCAGCATGTCAGACTGCCATGGGAAATTCTGTGCTGGTCAATGAATCATTTCATCTCGGCGGCGGGTTAATTGCTGCAGGCTTCCGCGCTGCTGTCGGAACTTTGTGGTCCATGAATGATGTGGATGGTCCTATCGTTGCAGAAAGTTTCTACTCTTATCTATTCCAGGATGGTCGCCAACCTCAAGCTACTGACACGGCGGAAGCTTTACATCACGCAGTGAACACTTTGAAAGCGAATAATGTTGCATATGAACGGTGGATCCCATTCATTCATATGGGAGTCTGATACGTTGTGAATCTTTACCCATGTCCGCCGAGTACCCAAACTTGAAGATTTATGCCAAAATAAGTGGCACACAGTAGATCCAATCTGTCAGTGTTTCTGTAAGTCTGTTAGATGGGTTCCAGAATTCCTCATCTATCCTCTCAGTATACTTTGCAGTTCGTACGTAATATGCATTTATGCGGGTGTTTTACATCTCTTCCCATAAACGAGTCAGTTCGATCGACATTTTCCTTTGATGGCTCTATTTACAACCGTGGGAATTTCGATCGACACGGCAAGGTTCGGCATCTCTTCTTTCAATCTTTGAGGCAACGTTGCACATACGACACCGCCAAGCCATAACTCTGGCAGATATTAGTTCCGTGTGCCTCCCGAATTCCGTGCACAGCAAATTTACAGATGGCGGGCTGAGTGAGTCACTGAAGATTTAGCAGGAAAACCCAACTTACGCCTGAGATTTCGTTGATCTTTCTAATTAAACACAAGAACAGCAGAGTGTATAGGAATCTCGGGTTGAACAATCATCAGTTAAACTACTTAAACCTGCCCAAGTGGCGGGCACCGGTCCGAAACCCGCAAGCTGTGCAGTTGACAGCTGCCATGTCTTAAATTCAATTCACAACGTGCAAAAAGCTGTAGTGATTGCCCACTCAATGCATGGGCATCCTGATTTCCTCCCTCCACAAGGGCTCCCTTTCGCGGCGCCGGAAATTCCCTCTCGACCTCCCGAACGAACTATGGCTCGAGATCTTCCAAATGCTGGATGACCCTATGCTCGTGACTGTTTCTCAGGTCAACCACGCATTCAACGCCCTCGCGCTACCAGTGTACCTCTCCCACCATGAGATGCCACTGTCCCTCCTTAGCGCGGGTACCCTCATCATTCCATCGAACCGACCGCATACGTTCGCAGTCCTTCAAACTGCCGTCTTTCTCCCGCCCGTCCGCCATCTCAGGTGTTCAGACTACGGGAATGACGGGTTCCGCAACATCCGGTATCTGACTCGCCTCATTTCCCGTCAAGCCGCCCTAGAGCGCGTAAACCTCACATTCTACGGCGAAATTCTAACAGCTGGTTATCGGGCAAAGCCCAAACACGTCCCGGGCCGGATCATGCAGCGCGAAGTGATGAAATTGCTCAACTGCATGATGCCTACCGGGAAAACCTTGATACTCAGCGGAAATAGAACTCTCATAATATCAGGCGCGGCGCGGAAGGACATGTGGCGCGTTGTACGGCGGGTCATTCCAATTCGTGGATTTCGAGCGAAACTGCGGGGTGCTGCCGTTGCACTCAAAATGCACCGCCCGACAGAAGTGGTTCTCCGCACCGTATGCGAGCTCGATGGCGTCGTGTACCGCGACTGGCATACCCTCGATACCTTCCAGTCCGTGGACGTGAACTACTCGGACTCACCGGCAGAATGGGCCGTTCTTGTCCTGAGTGCGGGAATTATCAGCAGGTTCAACATCAGCCCGACGCTCACTGCCTCCGACTGGGCAGGAGTGCTTCCTAAGATCAGTCTGCCGAATTTGCAGGAGCTTGGCATGGGACCGGCGACGGTGTTCGATCTTTGCGACGTCAACAAAGCAGATGTGGACGCCTTCCTCATCCGCCATCCGCATTTGCTCCAGCTTAGATACACTCCACAACTGCCTGATTCCAACCACTTGGTTCCACCATCCTCGCTCCTCCAGTCCCTTCTCCATTTAACGCATCTCACAACGACACCCGCGCACTTTATCCACTTGCACCATTCCTCTCTCAGCCTTACCGAGCTCACTCTCTTTGAGCCAGCGTCGACGCCGGGTTCAGCCGACAAGGACTTTCCGTCAGTGCTTCGGTTATTAGCACGCAATACGCAACCGAAAGGATTGCGTCTCTGCATCCCCGGCGCCTGGATCACCGTGCCACCCGCCCTGCTTTCCATCCGCTGTGTCGCAATCCTCCTCCTCGTCGGCGACTTCACATTGGAGGTTTCCGCACTCGTCGCGTTTCTCGCGCTGTTTCGCGATTCTGGCTCCGGAGCATCTGACGACAGTGATGCACCAGAGGGGTTGAAGAAAGTCGAGTTGCACCCAACAAACGGACGGTTCTTCGATCGTTTGCGGGTGGTGGATGCACTGAGGCGGCAGTTGCCATGGCTGGCGGAGGTTTCGTGTGGGCGGAAACAGCCTAAGGCAGGATCCCCAGTGCAGATTGTGGACCCCTCGAAAAGGGTTCTGTCTAATGTTGTGTATGAAGATGTGTAGCAATATCCTTGTTTTGATTTGGTTTTGACTCTGCCTCCATGACGGGGCGTGAGTGAAGATTGAAAGTGCGCAGGGGTTGAGAAGGAATCTCAAGCCGGTTGGATCCGAGTTCCGTGAGCATACATGCAGCGGTTTCAACGTCCACCACAATAATGGTTGTTTCGGGCCATGCTTGGACGGAATCTAAGAAACGGGCTTCAACCTGGACACATGAATTCTGGTCTTTGAAATGCGAACGCGGCGGAGTAATTTGCGAACCTAAATCAACCCCGAACAGGATCAACTGTACCGCCCTCTCACCGAACGATCCCTGATGATATATCTTTGCTCTCTGCAACAGTTATCGAGTCTGTGTTTTTCAACTTGGGTTTGTAATATCAACCTTCTATATGTTACTCCGTGGGATGTACGCCATGAAGCTCGCCACAACTTCTCGTAGCAGAGGTTCGTTGATGTAGCTAAAGAAGTGATACAGAAGTACAACTCAAATGATATATGGACTGGCGTTGGGCACCGACTCAAAGAAGGGCAAGCTCTCGCACCGTCCACTCGAACCAGCGCACTTCGCCACATGCTCGCCCGCGTCCATCCCCTCGAAGTACGCGCCGTGGAGGAATCCTGTAAAATTACAGCCATAAGTATAAGATCTCTAATTTTATGAACAACGATGATAATGAGCGCAAGTTACCGAAATACTTCTGGCTCATCGCCTCGCCAGAGAACCACAGTCTCTTCCCTACGTTCGCGCGCAGGTTGGTGTGGTGCGGGCTCACGAAACTCGCGGGCCAGTTGCTGTAGCTTCCACGGTACAGCGGATCAGAGAACCAGCGCGGGAAGAAGAACGCGGTGGGTGCAGGGATGGCGACGTTCGGGAACATCTTGCTCAGCACGTCGAGAAGCTCGGCCTTAACTTGCATGTCGGAGAGTGCTTCTATGCGTTCGGAGTAGTCGCCCTGCATTCGGAATGAAAAATAAATGTGTAGTGAGGAATGCGGAAGAACGGGTGGTTCAAATGGCGGACGTACAGTCACGGTAGCGAATATGATACCAGAGCCAGGGAGGAAGCCCTCGAGATCTAGGCCCTGCCAGACAGGATACCGACCGCGCTCTTTGTCGGCATACAATGCAAACTAGATTTGTTTTCTCAGATAACGTGTAAACCGAGTGTAAAACGGCGCACCTGTTCATCGAACCAGAATTTTTCGTCAAATTGCAGGAAGATCTTTGTGTACGTAGCCTATTAGCTCTCATAAGTTCGGGCAACAAGTGTGGGATGAGTGCACGGCCATACCATCGACATGCTCTGTATGGCCTCCTGTTTCCAGATGGGCAACGCCGGTTCGAAAATCACGTCGTCGTTTTGCAAAACACCCAGACTGAAGGTCGAGATGGCATATTCGGCGCTAATGCGGGTGCCATTGGCGAGGGTGATCACCACACCGTCGCCCGAGTGAGCTATGGTGCGTACAGTCGCATTGAGAAGAATCTGCGACGGCTGCAGGAATGATTTAGCTTCGGCTTGGATGAGGTGCTTAAAGCCGCGCTGGTCAATCGAGAGCAGGTTCGCATCGGAGAAGCCGCCTTGGTCGACGTCGAAAGTGAAGTTGTTCGCCTGTTTCCGCAAGTGCGTGAAGTTTGAACGTAAGTGCGGTGATAACCTCATCCACGTACCCAAGAAGAAGCGATCCAGGACGTTTGCTCTGGCGTTTGCGCGTATTCCCAGTCCTATTCGAATCAGGTTAGACAACAGTAAATTATGGCTCTAATTCATACGCACAAACTGGGCGGGGAGAAAAAGAGGTGACAAGATTAGGCGACGAAATCGAATCAAGAAGGCAAATATGACGTACAACGTAGTACTCAGCCACCATTTCATGGGGCGTTTTTGGCTTGACGCCAATGAGGGAGTATCCAGTTCTGCATGTCGTGTCCACCTGCTTTGTCGGGACCCGACCGCCTATCGAGAAGGAGGATCAGAATGAGAGGACGCAGATGTAAGTACGGAACTAGCAGGTGTACGCACCGCCGACTACGGTTAAATTAGTATACGCGTCGACGGACTTGTTAAGCGCGCCCAAGTAGTCGACCTTGCCAGTCTCGTCGTAGGTGACTAGGTTAACGGAGTCAGGTCGAATGGTTCAGATGATTAATAATCAGCCAAGAAGAACGTACCAATGGACTCGTAAAAATCGCTCTCCGCCGTTTTGACTCCGTGCTTCCGTGCCAGGGTCAGAATCGGATTCGCGGGGCCAGTGCCCTCTTGTGTCCCCTGGATCCAGTTCGCTCCAAGCTCTATCGTGGCGCGCTTTCCCTCCTTTCCGAACTGCATGCTGCGCATCCGCCCGCCGAGTTCGTCGCGCGCCTCGACGATCAGAGAGTCGGTGATGCCCTGTTCCTTTAGGGTCCGCGCTGCGATGATACCTGCGACGCCGCCGCCGAGAATGAGCACGGTTTTGTCGTAGGACTGCTTGATAGCTGTTGGAGTATTGGGGTGGTTCGACGGGGATGCGGCGAGTGCGAGGCTGGCAGTCAGTGTGGCGAGGAAAATCTGAGGCAGAGGGAGAAGCATGGTCAGCGAGAAGAGCTAAAGAGAGTGGCCTGCTGGGTACTGCAGTTGTCTTTATATGGGCGAAGAAGCGAATTTGGCGGCGGAAGCAAGGTGGAAGTGACTCAAGCTGCCGCCCTGATTCTTCGGCTTCAAAACGTGCTTGTGCATGCGAAGCAAGGGTACAGGTTGCATAATATTAGTTTGGTGCACCAGAGGAATAAAATCGTCACTTGTAATATTGGGGAAGAACAAGCTGACTGTAAAGTGCGTACTAGCTGCAGTGCCGCACATTAATATGTGTTCGAGTCCCGAGCTAACATGAAAGTTAGGTCCGGCCTGGACTCCTGTGTAGCTCCTTTGACACTCCCCATTCATGCCAGCTGGCAGGGACGTCGGCCAAGCTAGGGGAATTGAGACTTGTGGCCAAGTGCACCGATAACGTGGTTGAGGGAAGCGGGCAAAGAGGTCTGGAATCCAGGTGCCGATATATGGGACACCAAAAATTCAGCGGAGAAACTTCACTTCGGAAAACATGTCGGATAGTGATGGGGAAACCAACAGGGGACGGCGAACCTGAGGCGAATTCGGGGTATACTATAGTGGCAGGCCATCCCTGAGCCACGTTGGATGCCATATATCTCAAAGGGTTCGGCTTGCGTGGCTCCAGAGTCGCATGCGCTCAGGAAGGATAAGATGTGGGACAAGGAGCGTGAGAAGGCCTTTGCCCTTTTTGGTGGCTCGGAGTTAGTCGGTGCCGGCGATCAATCCGAACTTCCACCATACCAGTTCCCGGCCGATGCGTTCCTTCGATACCACGACAGTCGCCGCCGCCTGTTCTGCTTTTCCTTCCCTCTGAACCAGCCAGCTCGCCTCCCATAATCCGTACAGCCGCGCGTCGTCTCGTACTTTCTGAGTTCTTTAACTGCGGTAAGTATCTTCGCTTCAACTTCAAGTTGAAGGCAAGCAAATCGCTTGAGGCTTGAGCTGCGCACATGTTCGCGATGATTCGACTTGCGATGTACCTTCGAACATATGCTGGGATTTTCGATGATGCGCGCTTGCGTTTGCTTATTCCATCCCCAGGCTCCCCATAAGTTTCGCAAACACACTCATCGCGACTCGGATTGTAGCAACACCACAGGCTCCCGCGCGTAATTTCGAATGCTCCGCCTCCGCCTCCCACATGCCTTCGCGGCCTCTGCAGTGGCCAATGCTTACCAAGCACGCACGCCGACGTGACGGACTGAGATGAAGGCGCACGGCGCACTACAACCAGGTATGGAACACCCGTCTTATCCTTTTTTGTTTCCTTGAGAGTCCATCCACCTTTCTCAGGTTATTTCGATTTCTCGACCTTGCTTTATCACTCTATTCCATGTTTAGATTCCTCCTCATTTCACCTTCTCCGCTTATCAACTCCCTCACCGTTGATACGGTGGTCTTGGGGCAAGCGTGGGAAATGAGATGCGAAGGGATGCTATAGGGTGCCAGGTGCGAAAATGAGATAGAAGCTCTGACTGCAAGCGCTGAAAGCGAAAACAACCAAAACCAACTCAAAACCACACTCAACACTAAAGCGAAACCAACTACAACTCAACACAACCAACACTCTCTTAATGCCCTTATCAACCAACGTGCAAGTTCGGGGATTCCAACACAGTATGTGCTTGTGGCAATCTGAATTTATTACACTTGTTGTGTGAAGCAAAAGCGAAAACAGGTTTGTTCAAACTTGCAAACTCAATCAATTGACTTCTAGGCACTCAATAAAGTGTCAAGAGACAAGTAGAACCGTAGTTTTTATAAAATGCGAATGGGGTTTGTGTGTTTTGTGACCCAGAACTAATGTTACTGGTATAGCCTTATAGCTGTTTCTATCCTAACCTAATCCCAATATCCTTGCAAGCGAAATGGTGTGTTAAGCCAATGCTCCAAAGCGTTCAAATCCAAGCAATCCTTGTAACCGTGCAGCTAATCCAACCTAATCCAAACTAAAGGGTCCTAGACCCAAGCAAGCTAACGAGTCCTAGACTCAAAGCGTATAGCGGTATAGCAGCGCAACGACAATAGATTTCAAGCAAGTGTAGCTTTACAGCTTTATAGCAGTCAATCCAATTCCAACTTGAAGTTGTATAGCGGGACCAGAACAGGTTTGTCCAAACTGCTAAGGTCTTATAACTGGATTGTAGACTTCTTATAGCTCATGAAACCGAAGCCTTATAGCTTATAGCTCAATGCGACACAAGAAAAGTGCGATCCAACAACCAACAAAATCAATTCAGCTCCCTCTTTGAGCCTCACAAACTAGACAAGGAAATTACTGACTCCTTAGCTGACCAGTAGTAAACCGGCTGCCTGGGAGGGTAAATCCAGTACAGTAAAGCGAAATAAGCTACCCTATTTATACAAACTAGCAAGTCCAAAAGGGGAAGTAAACGAGTCATACAATTAAAACGGAACCCTGGGTTATAATGTAAGCAGTCCAAATTTGGAAGTGTCCATGCGGTTCTGAGGGTTTTGGGCATGCCCAATGTAGTATAGACCAGTCCAGACCGAACCAGACTCCTCTTGAGTCATCCAACCCTTGGCCCAAACATCCGGAACCTTCATAAATTCTCTCGGCAGCTTATATGAGCGTCCGTGACCAGAGAATCCATTATGATGTCAATCAGTGGATGATCCCGGAAAGCTCCGATGATCCCTGAAGCACCCGAAGCATGTGATCGTTGATCACAGTGACAGAAATGTCACAAATGAACAAGATGCCGCCGAATCTGCTACAACAACTCTGTCGACTCCATTCGACCTGCAACCAATGCCTCTTGGTATCGCTCTTTGTCTAGATGGATAGTAATATCACACCCTTGATAGGAACATGCCAGTAAACCCCAATTCAATGATAGAATGGTTTGGATAAACTGTTTCGCTAAACTCTGGTTCAATGCCCTGGGCTCTGACCCATAAGGATCATTACTGCGGAACATCTTGGAGAGTCGCAGACACTTTAGCTCCTTAGCTAGCTGTCCGGGCATACACTAGCTCTCTAGAGATGTGCAATAGCATTGTGTAAATAGCACAAAAGCGTGAGTATGTGTAGTTTTCACACCCTGGCCCAATACCATGCTTATCATCTCCCCCCAACATAAATTTTGACTGTCCCCAGTCAATATCGCCTTTACTAGACTCTGAGTGCCTTCACCGTCACGTAAAGTGCATCGGCAGGTCTCGAACACCAAAGTTGGGACAATGATCACGAAATCCATAAATGGTAACTAGGTTCAACCGATCGCGATCAAAATTGATCACCGCTGTCAACAGTTGGCAGATCTGCATCCATTCCTAAGTCCACAATTCCGTCTCTGTGCAAAACATATTGGACAGAACAACCAAAGCCTTCAGAGCTCAGTTGCTGAGTTCAATATGTATCACAATGCCTAGACTTTAATTTGTTGGAGAACCACCGAGTCCGGAAATCCTGACTCGGTTTCTCATCCAGAAAGCACATACTAAGTCCAACCTTGTTGTGCTTTCGATCATGGTTGATATACATGATCCCAAACTCTTCACCAACTGACTTTGTCAAATGAGGAAGCCAAAATTCAAGCTGCCCTCCTGGCTAGCTGTTTTCTAGCTTCAAATTCGCAAAATTTTCGGATCTCCCATTGCAATGACGCGAAATTGCGACTGCATGGTATTCCTCTCCCCCCAACATAGATTTTTAACTGCCCCAGTTATACTGGAAGCAAATAAATTCCAAGTGGAATATTCCATCTTTGCCTGTGGTTCAACACAAGTTCAGAGAATTCCAGACAAGTTATGACGATCAGGAGGCCCTCCAATCAGCGAATCCATACTCTGGGGACGTCCCTTCGTCGCTCCATTGACAAGACCCATCCAGTTCCATTACTTCTACTTTGGTGGTTTAATAATCTTCAAGCCCTTAAAATCCGCATTTTGAACGAATTTTCAAAGGCAAGAAGCGATTGTTTAGAGCTTTATGAATGGTCCGGCGTCCAAATTCAAGTACAGAGCGTCTAAAAGGATCCTTTATTGGACCCCTTCCGATGTATGCATTGACTGGGAACAGGAAAATTAAACTGAACTGGTAGACTTGACTCTCATCACATCAAGCCCATTCCCTGCTCAAGCGAAATTTTTCTGTGCCCCATTGTAGCATTCAGTGAAGGTTTATGACGCCGCCCCGAGTTCGAAGCTCTGTAGACCCTCAATATTCCGTGTAAATTCAACCAGAGACACAAGTTGAACAGAATTAAATGGAGCCCCAACTCTATGTTCAATTGTTAAATGAACAGAGAGTTGTTGCCTTATTTCGATGTTCTGCAACCATTCAGGCCTTAAAACTCGTAACAACATGGTCGAGAAATCAACCATTCCAAAGCCAATCTCTGAAACCCAACAAGTGCCCATGCATTCACAAAATATCCAGCTTTTAACCACCAATGTATGCAGAAAAGCGAACCAAGTCTCCCAATTTTGACTCCCTCTGTGGACATAACCAACGAATTTATGCAAATACCCTGCCAGAGACGAACCCTGCTAGTCCAGTTCAAATTTTGAAGGCCACAATCATCATCAGAATTTTCTGGAAACCAGGGCATTCTGGTTAGCTCAAGAACCTCCTTGTTCTATTGCCTGGTTATTTTGATTCAATCCCAGAGGCTCAGACTATTGAAATGCGAACTGGCATAGTCAACAGGAGCGTCGTGGGTGCTTGAACGATGCACCCCTCCAATTTATCAGACCGACTTAGGGATTTTCCAAAGGCTTGGAGGAATTCAGGGAAGATGCACCAGAACTTGTGTTCTGAAGTCTTTTCACTTTGTTCCTTAAGGAACCAAAAGCGCGATCATCTTCTGAGTATCCAGCAGTCACTACACCCGACTTTTGAACTGGTTTGGTCTGCTGCTCAACTAAATTTCGTCTCAAGGATCTAGACAAAGAATTTCCAAAGGAAAGAGTCTCTGTCTGGTCCTCAACTCCGAAAACCTGTTTGATTTCGATCAAACCAGGTCTTGTTGACGCAATAGCCCTCCTGGTCCCTGTGGACCGAAGTCCATCGGACTTATAACTCGGTTTGGACACCCTCTTCAGTTGAACAACCTCTTGTTTCAACCTTTCCTTGCCCCAACTGCTTGCACTTGTTTTGAGACGATTTGAAGCGACTGCATTGCCAGAAACAACTGGTTGACTTAGCAGAAATGATTCCATGTTCTGCTCAGCCATAGTTTCCGCAATTTGAACCAATTCATTGAGCTCAATTGGGTCTTCCTTCCTTCTGGTGCTTGCTGGCTGTCCAGGCAATACACTAGCCAACGAGGCTAAACCAGGAAATCGGACTTCAATGAGATGAATGGTTCCAATCATGGCACATATTGCTCTCGCAAAATTCGGTTCAAGTGTTTGCAGATACTCCTTAACAGAGTCAACATTGGCTATTAGGGCTGGAGGCCTTTGTAGTTTAGTGACCTCTGCCTTGAATTCTGCTCCAAAACGTCGCAAAAGACCCTCCTTGTCTGCTCCAACTCCTTTATAATCCTCACAGATCTCCTTCAACCGAATTAATGACCCAGAGCGACTTGATTTAATCTCAGGATAACCCTTGTAAATTTCGCACAAGAAGTCTTCAAATGAGCCAGAAATGTAGCTAGGCAAAGTCCTCCACAGGTTCTTCTTGCGAACAGGCAATAGACCGGTGAAATACTCCTTCTTGACTGCATCCTCTGTCATATTTGCGAGGCTAAGGATCTCAACAACTTGATCCACAAATAACAGCAATTCCTCATGATTGTCTGTTGTAAATTTTGGCACATTCTTGTCCCATTTATAAGGGACTCGAAAGCTAGCAGCTTGAGGCGCTGATGAGCCTGTTAGTGACCCGATGGGCGCCACTGTATTGGGTCCTTGAGTGCCCATGATAGAATAAAATGTAGCAAATGTGAGAGGGTGGTGTTGAATTTAGACAAACTCAAAGGTGATTTTTGTGGGAGCTAGGCTCAATGAAATGGCTTCGAAACGAAGTCCTTCCCAGGTTTTTCCGAAGAAGAAACTCTGAGGCAAAGTTCCAATGCTCTGTTGACTTTAGAAAGTCTAGAATAGGGCCAAGACGAAATTTGACAAGTCCAAACTGTTTTATTGATGTTTTTGCTTCAAGTGTAATGCCTTCAAATGAATCCCCTCGCGGTGGGCTCCAGATGATACGGTGGTCTTGGGGCAAGCGTGGGAAATGAGATGCGAAGGGATGCTATAGGGTGCCAGGTGCGAAAATGAGATAGAAGCTCTGACTGCAAGCGCTGAAAGCGAAAACAACCAAAACCAACTCAAAACCACACTCAACACTAAAGCGAAACCAACTACAACTCAACACAACCAACACTCTCTTAATGCCCTTATCAACCAACGTGCAAGTTCGGGGATTCCAAACACAGTATGTGCTTGTGGCAATCTGAATTTATTACACTTGTTGTGTGAAGCAAAAGCGAAAACAGGTTTGTTCAAACTTGCAAACTCAATCAATTGACTTCTAGGCACTCAATAAAGTGTCAAGAGACAAGTAGAACCGTAGTTTTTATAAAATGCGAATGGGGTTTGTGTGTTTTGTGACCCAGAACTAATGTTACTGGTATAGCCTTATAGCTGTTTCTATCCTAACCTAATCCCAATATCCTTGCAAGCGAAATGGTGTGTTAAGCCAATGCTCCAAAGCGTTCAAATCCAAGCAATCCTTGTAACCGTGCAGCTAATCCAACCTAATCCAAACTAAAGGGTCCTAGACCCAAGCAAGCTAACGAGTCCTAGACTCAAAGCGTATAGCGGTATAGCAGCGCAACGACAATAGATTTCAAGCAAGTGTAGCTTTACAGCTTTATAGCAGTCAATCCAATTCCAACTTGAAGTTGTATAGCGGGACCAGAACAGGTTTGTCCAAACTGCTAAGGTCTTATAACTGGATTGTAGACTTCTTATAGCTCATGAAACCGAAGCCTTATAGCTTATAGCTCAATGCGACACAAGAAAAGTGCGATCCAACAACCAACAAAATCAATTCAGCTCCCTCTTTGAGCCTCACAAACTAGACAAGGAAATTACTGACTCCTTAGCTGACCAGTAGTAAACCGGCTGCCTGGGAGGGTAAATCCAGTACAGTAAAGCGAAATAAGCTACCCTATTTATACAAACTAGCAAGTCCAAAAGGGGAAGTAAACGAGTCATACAATTAAAACGGAACCCTGGGTTATAATGTAAGCAGTCCAAATTTGGAAGTGTCCATGCGGTTCTGAGGGTTTTGGGCATGCCCAATGTAGTATAGACCAGTCCAGACCGAACCAGACTCCTCTTGAGTCATCCAACCCTTGGCCCAAACATCCGGAACCTTCATAAATTCTCTCGGCAGCTTATATGAGCGTCCGTGACCAGAGAATCCATTATGATGTCAATCAGTGGATGATCCCGGAAAGCTCCGATGATCCCTGAAGCACCCGAAGCATGTGATCGTTGATCACAGTGACAGAAATGTCACAAATGAACAAGATGCCGCCGAATCTGCTACAACAACTCTGTCGACTCCATTCGACCTGCAACCAATGCCTCTTGGTATCGCTCTTTGTCTAGATGGATAGTAATATCACACCCTTGATAGGAACATGCCAGTAAACCCCAATTCAATGATAGAATGGTTTGGATAAACTGTTTCGCTAAACTCTGGTTCAATGCCCTGGGCTCTGACCCATAAGGATCATTACTGCGGAACATCTTGGAGAGTCGCAGACACTTTAGCTCCTTAGCTAGCTGTCCGGGCATACACTAGCTCTCTAGAGATGTGCAATAGCATTGTGTAAATAGCACAAAAGCGTGAGTATGTGTAGTTTTCACACCCTGGCCCAATACCATGCTTATCACCGTCTTCTCGTCTTCCACTCTGAATATCATCACCGCCACAACCCGCAGCCAGGCCGAAGCGTGGCTCACCATAGCGTGCGGCAGCCTCGCCAAGTTTGACCAATAACTGCTACTCGGCGCGACACCGGTCCCACATGTTCGTACTGATTTCTTTTCTACACACATCCGGCTCCTTGTCTATTCTCGTCGTTCTGTGTGGCGCGTTCTCCTTCAGTACTATTCTCTTGTTACCCTTACATTCCGATATCTCACATTTCTCTGCTAAGTTTTTTGCATTCGATTGGACCGGTCCTGACTCAATTTGTGTTTTTCCCACCAAATCCGATCTGTGCATCAAAATACATCAATCGCCGATCCTGAGGCCCCGCCGCCTTCTTCTCATTGAACTTCCGTGACGATATATTGCATGCAAATTGTCCGCCTTCCTCTGGGTCCAATCAGTGGCCATTCCTCTGCTCTTCAATTTGATTCCTAGCAAGAGGCATAACAATTTGATGGTTATGAAGAATGTTATCCGTGTTGCATAGAAGGGGAGCGATCGGAAAGCAGAAGAAGGATCCCCCGGACAGCATCGATTGCTGATCCTCACGCGAAGGTCTTAGAGCTTTCAAGAGAATTATGGCACAAAAAACAAAGAGCGCGAAAACAGAGTAGCGGTGAAGGGCAGGCACTTTTCCGCGGCCCATCTATATTCGTAGTTGGTGCAGACGTGGCCACAGTCCATGCTCGCTGGTATACGTGGCCGCAGTTCAGGAGTCAATCTGGCTGCGCAGCAGGTGGTCCTTTTTAGGAGATTTTCAACAGCTTTGCAGATTTGGTACGAACATTGCGCACAGCATTTGAATGGAGATAGATTCGGCATGGAAAGGCTTCATTGCAGCTGAGGTTCAACCAGATGGAGGTAGATTTTATTTGTACAGAATCAAAGATCAAAGAATCGAGTCAGTAAAGATTTCTTGAACGGATAATAATCGCAGATGTTGTGGCTATGCTTAATTCCACAGCAAGACGAAGCTGTGGTGCCCGATTCTGAAATCGGCTCACAGCCCACAGCTCATAGCTTATGAGGCGGCCATAGAAGCTGTGCGACGACACGGTCCCCTTCGCTCTCTCTCACTCTCACCTCTTCCCTCCTCTTCCATGCCCGATCCAATCAGTATCTTCGGCTTGGTCGGCAGCATCCTTCAGCTCATTGACACAGTCGTCAAGGTCAGGGATTACGTTGCGAGTCTCAAAACTGCGGAGAAAGATCAGAAGGGATTTCTGGCCGAAGTGGACAGCCTTGTCCCTATACTATGGGAGCTTGAAGCGAGAATGAGGGCGGATAAATCCGTAGGAATCGTGCAGGGCGTACAGCAGTTTGAGCAACCCTTGCTTCGCTTGAAGGATGTGATGGCAAAAATGCAGGCGAAGCTGGGTCCGCGGCAGGGCGTCGCGAAGGTTGCGCATCGATTAGCATGGCCGCTATGGGAGGAAAAAGAAGTTCAGAAGGGACTGGATGCCATCGAGCGGTTTAAAACATTGTTTAGCATGTGGTTGTTGATCGGCCTCTGGTGGGTATCTTAGTTTCCCTTGATGATCGTTTACTGAGAATCGATATCTCGCTTCCAGGGAGGCGCAGAGAAAAGCTCACACAGGTAAGCACCCGGTCTGGACAGTTTCCGGATATCCAACTAACTATCTGTTATTATAGCTGCCGTTCAGTCTTCCGCAGCTACTGTCTTCCAACAGGTTACTGCGAATTCGGGCATCCTCCAATCAATCTCAGAAAGCGGCCATGGTATGAATCTTGATGTGACGCATGTTCGCTGATTCAACCCTTTTTTGGTATCAGTTGTGCTCCAATCTGTTGAAAGTACTGGAGCTGAACTAAGGCAAGACATTTCAAGTGGGTAATCCGAGGCTATTCCCGAAATTCTGGCTGACCCGTCTACAGACACGCTAAGTGCCGTTGATGGTGTGGTGGAACAGCAGAGAAAAGATCGGAGTTGAGTCGGATTTTTACTTCATTCCGAGTGCAACATATTAATGTCCATAATATAGTTCTACTCGAATCGATCTGGGGAACTACTAAGAAATTAGAAGCATTTCGTAACGGTAACCCTGTTGGAGCCCACTTTTCTTTTGCACTGACTTCTGCGCAGACGAGCAGCGCGAGGCACTCATCAACTGGTTCTCGCCAATCAATTTTTTTACCCGTCAGCAAGATATCCACAACACTCAAGAGCCAGGAACAGGAGAATGGTTTCTGACAAATGAATCAGTCAAAGCGTGGATCCTCGGTCTTGGAACGACGTTATGGTGTCCCGGGATTCGTATGTAGATCACTGTTAATACTTCGGTTGCTGCTAGTTGACGACTGGCATGTGCAGCTGGCGCTGGAAAGACTGTGCTAGCGTGCGTAGTCGGCTGAACCGAGTCCTTTTACTGATAATAGGCCGTAAACAGCTCGATGGTCGTGCACCATCTTCGAAAGACCCTGAACTTGCCTGGCACCATTGGCGTTGCTGCTGTGTATTTGAACCACAAGGAAGCAGAACAGTTGCAGTCGCCTGAAGAGCTCCTAGCAAGTATATGGCGGCAGCTTGTGTTTAGGCGGCCCATCACAGTGAAGGTTCAGGAACTGTACGAGGAACATCACGAACCACGAACCAGGCCGTCCATGGAAGATATCTATGGGGTTCTTTGCTCCATAGTCACAGAATATTCCAAAGTCTTCCTTATTGTTGATGCACTGGATGAATATCCGAATAGGAAACAAAAGATTCTACTGGGAAAGTTTGCAGCCTTGGGACCAACTGTCAATATCATGGTGACTTCTCGACCTCATGTGGATGTTCCCAGTGCCCTTGGTAACCCCCAGAGACTGGAAATACAGGCAACCGCTGAGGATATACGAAGATATGTAAATACACAGATCACCAAGTCCCCTCAGCTTTCGGAGCACATACAAGCTTCCCCGGAATTGCAGCAGAAAATCGAAACCCTGAGCATCGAACACAGTAAAGGAATGTACGCAATGATATGCTGCAGAATGGATTCTAGTTCACAATCTTCAGGTTTCTGCTCGCAAAACTTCACATCATTTCGGTTTTGACAAAGCCTACTGTTAAAGCAGTGCTCAAGGCCCTTCAACAGATGCCGAGTGATCTTCACAAAACCTACAAAGAGGTCATGCAGAGGATCAACCAACAGGGCAAAGATGACAAAAAAGTTGCTCACTCTGCATTGGCCTGGATTTCAAATGCAAAAAGGTTACTCCATGTCTCAGAACTTCGGGAAGCCCTTGCAGTAGAGCAGGGCACACTTGGGCTCGATCCTGACAATTTGTTGAACATGAACTTTGTTCTCTCTGTGTGTGCTGGTCTGGTTGTCATTGATCCAGCAGAGGGGGTTGTCCGGCTTGTTCACCAAACCACGCAGGACTATCTAGATCGCACCCAGGAGATCCATTTCCCCAGTGCACAAACAGACATCACTACCACATGCATTACATATCTTTCTTTCAAGGTATTTGAGGACTTGAAGCCAGGTCTAGTCAGTTTACCCAGGATGTTCAGCCTTCAAGCAAACTATCCATTCTTAGATTATGCTGTCGATTATTGCTTGGTTCATGCATGCGGTCAGCCAGAACTGAATATCAAAGACAATCTGCTGCTATTCCTCAATAATGCGCCACAGTGGATGTACAGATGGTGGATGTTCCAACGTGACTTCGTGAGGTTGGAAATGAAGTGGTCGACAACAAGACTTTGGATTGCTTCCTTTTTCGGCCTGCACAAAATTGCTCGACATCTAATTTCAATTCAAGAATGTCAGGACAAAGACTCCCCGCTTCAAGCAGCTGTAGCGAATAATCACCAAGAGATGATCTACTTTCTGATCCAAAGTGGTGCAGATGTCAATGGGCAAGGAAAATCTGGTACTTCAGCACTGCAAATTGCTTCGTATTTCGGGTATGAAGCAGTGGTTTCATTGCTCATTGCCAATGGAGCCAATGTTCACGATCAACGAGGAAAATATGGCACTGCCATGCAAGTCGCCGCTGTCCAAGGTCATATAGCAATTGTCCAGATACTTGTGAATCATGGAACAGAGGTCAACTCGGAGGGGGGGATGTACGGAACTGCTTTGCATGCATCTTCATCTCTTGGGCACCTACAGGTTGTTCTTTTCCTCCTTCAGGCACATGCAGAAGTCAACAGACAGAGTGCTAATCATGGAACCGCCCTAGAAGCTGCAGCTTACCAAGGACACAGAGAAGTGGTCCAGATTCTACTCACCGCTGGAGCGAGGGTCAATGCGAAGGAAACATCTCATGGAAGCGCACTACAAGCAGCTTCGGCGCGGGGTCACAAGGGCATTATTCAGATGCTTCTCAATCATGGGGCGGACATTGATGCCAGAGTTGGTCAGCTCAAACCTGAAACTGCACTAGATGCTGCGCTTAAGGGAGGGCATGATGATGTAGTGGAACTACTGCTTGGAAGTGGAGCCACATTCAATAAGAATCAGGGATGGCATATGCTATGGAGAGCTGCTGAATGTGGCAATGAGGACTTAGTCCAATTGCTGCTCAGATCACTTCACGTCTCAGACGATTTAGTGCTAGGCAGCCATATAAATATGGCATTGCATATGGCTTCTGAAAAAGGCCACCAGAGTGTGGCTCAACTGCTCCTTGAGAATGGTGCAGATGTCAACGCACGGTACAGAGTTGATGACATTGTTTTGCATGGAGCTTCCCACCAAGGCCATGTCAATGTTGTCACGGTGCTCCTGGAAAATGACAGAGTCGATGACACTGCTTTGCACGGGGCGTCCCGCCTAGGCCATGCCGATGTTGTCCAGGTTCTCCTTGAGAACGGTGCAGATATTGAGGCACGGAACAAAGATCATAATACTGCTTTGCAGCAAGCGTCATACTCAGGGCATGAATATGTGTCCCGACTGCTTCTTGAGAAAGGTGCTGATGTTAATGCATTGAACAACTCCGATCAAACTGCGCTACATGCTACCTCTCGCAACGGGCAGGCCAGTATGGTCCAGTTGCTTCTTGAAAACAATGCAGATATCAACACCCAGGACAGAGACGGCAACACTCCTTTACATGAAGCCTCACTAAACGGGCATCAAGATGTGGTTCAATTCTTGCTTTTAAATGGTGCCGCCATCAATGCACCGAACAATGCTGGTGACACTGCACTGCATGCCTCCTCCTGTGACGGGCAGGCCAGGGTGGTCCCCCTGCTCCTAGAGAACGGTGCAGATGTTGAGGCAGGAAACAAATACAATTATACTGCTTTGCAGGTAGGTTGAGTCACTTCGAGGCACGGAACAAACCTAATGACACAGTTTTACAGGTAGCTTCAGCTTATGGGCATGATAATGTGGCCCGACTGCTTCTTGAGAAGGGTGCCTACATCAATGCACTGAATAATGCTGATGAAACTGCGCTGTATGCTGCTTGCCGCAACGGGAAAGTCAATATTGTCCGGTTGCTCCTTGAGAATGGTGCAGATATTGAGCTATGGAACAAAGATGATAATACTGCTTTGCAGCAAGCTGCATCATACGGGCATGAGAGTGTGGCCAGACTACTTCTCGAGAAGGGTGCCAATGTCAATGCGCAAAACATGGCAGATGAAACTGCACTGCATGCCGCCTCTCGCAAAGGGAAAGCTAATGTTGTGCAGGTTCTTCTTGAGAACGGTGCAGATACCGAGGCACGGGACAGATACAATAACACTGCTTTACAGCAAGCTGCATACCTCGGGCATGAGAATGTGGCCCGATTGCTTCTTGGGAAGGGTGCCGACGTCAATGTGCTAAACATGGCAGACGAAACCGCACTGCATGTCGCCTGTCGTGAAGGTAAAACCGAAGTTGTTGAGGTTCTCCTTAAGAGCAGTGCAGATATGGAGGAACGGAACAAAGACCATAACACTCCTTTGCAGCAAGCTGCATACTCCGGGCACGAGCATGTTGCCCGATTGCTTCTCAAGAAGGGTGCCAACATCAATGCATTGAACAAAGCAGATGAAACTGCACTGCATGCCGCCTGTCGCAAGGGGAAAGCCACTGTTGCCCAGATTCTCGTCGAGAAGGGTGCAGCTATCGAGGCACGGAACAGATACAATAACACTCCTTTATGGGAAGCTGCATACTCCGGGCACGAGAACGTGGCCCGACTGCTTCTCAAGAAGGGTGCCAAAATCAATGCACTAAACAAAGCAGACGAAACTGCACTGCATGCCGCCTGTCGCAAGGGGAAAGCCAATGTTGTCCAGATTCTCCTTGAGAACGGTGCAAATGTGGAGGCACGGAACAGATCTAATAGCACTCCTTTGTGGGAAGCTGCCTTCAATGGGCATGCAAAGGTTGCCCGACTGCTTCTCGAGAAGGGTGCCAACATCAATGCCCTTAATAACGAGGATGAAAATGTGCTGCATGCCGCCTCTAGCAACTGTGACGGGAAGGCCGACGTGGTCCGTCTGCTTCTCGAGAACGGTGCAAATGTCGAGGCACAGAACAAATACAATAACACTCCTTTGTGGGAAGCTGCATACTCCGGGCATAAGAATGTGGTGCAGTTACTTCTTGAAAAGGGTGCCAACATCAATGCGCGTAACAAAGCAGACGAAACTGCACTGCACACTGCCTGTCGCAAGGGAAAAGCCAATGTTGTCCAGATTCTTCTCGAGAGGAATGCGAATGTCAAGTCACGGAACAGATACAATAGTACTTCTTTGCATGGAGCTTCATTGAATGGACATGAAAATGTGGTGGGAATGCTTCTCCAAAAAGGTGCCGACATCACAGCCAGGAATGAAGAAAAAGAAACCGTGCTACATGTAGCTTCACGCCAGGGTCATGGCAATGTGGTCCACTTACTTATCAAAAACGGAGCAGATGTCAACGCACATGATGGATACAATGACACGCCTGCGCGCGGAGCTTTGCTGTATGGGCACGACAATGTAGTCCGACTTCTTCTCGAGAACGGTGCAAACATATCAGGGAGGAATGAGCTAGGTTGGAGATTACAGTGTCTGTCAAGAGAGACTAGCGCAGACAAGGCATGGTGAGAGAGAGTAGGGTTGATTTTTTTCAACCAATAACCCACATTCGCAGTGTAAATATAAAGCCAGCCCAACTGTTTCGCAAGAACAGCCCAGACCGAGCCTATTATCACGGTGAGAATATTGATAAAATTGATTCATTCACTCACGTACTGGTAGCGTACACATAATCCAATCTTTATCAGCGGACACGCGCACGGTATGCTTAGGGAGAACTTGTACTGTACAACTTACACTTTTATTTGTTCGTCTTGTGCTCAATATTGTACGCCAAATTTTGCGTAGGAGGTTCTTGCCAGGACGACTAGTCAGAATCTACATTATCCCCGCCATGTTGCGCAATTGACCCACAATTCTTCCGCTGTGAGAATCGAACAACGCCGAAATGCCCGAGGCAATCCCAAATAGGTAGTCGAAGAACTGCTCCAGATAGTCAGGGGTCCTTTCGCCGGTTTTCCCCCAAGTTCAAGCATCTGGACAACTCTGGGGTCTTACCTTTTTGAGATCTAAAGCTTCTGCAATTATCAGCAGCGGTTTGGTATCTATCGGAACTCCCTGACCATAATACCCATATTCTCGGTACCTGATCAATCCTGTGGTGGTGGTCTTACTAGTAAAGCTGAAGTTGATAAATGAATTTGATGGTGATTATTAGGATGTATCTGTTCCACCGGCTCGATGCTCATGACTCGTAAATAAAAACTCACTTCAACCATATGCTTGGAGAGAGACACTTCTGCCATACGTGAGCGCGTGAGCTTGTACCTCAGTTGGTTGAAGATACGAACTGTATTGATCCGTTGGAAATTGTCGGACATCATCGTACCACTACTTCGGATGCCAACACCTCGATTCCGTGGTTTTGTCGGCGCTCCCGACCTCCAACCTCCGTTCCTAACATTGGAAAGTTACTTGGAGCTGCCGACTCCATGAAACGGCCCTCTCTCAACGCCCATTTCATTTTTATTTATAGAATCCGCCCGCATAGCCTTCGTACGGAGGGAGACACGCTGCCACGCACCGAGGGTATGAATCTACGTACATGTGGTGTATTGGATGCTCATCGGCCGCTCCAGTTCTGCGTCCGTCGTGAAATGAATACCTTGACCGACCGCAACACTTTGGCTATATCAAAGGTTGCGGTTGGCTTGCGTCGCATTCTGATTTCTGAACACAAATATTAATTGCGTTACAGAAGAATCAGCTGGGGATGCACCGTGTTTCCCGGAATGAGAAATGGTATTCAATGCACGACGGTCTTTCAGCCTGCCTAATCATTGTCTTTGTGTACTATTTCTCACTTTAAGTTGAACTGAAAAGGTGTCAACCCAACTCCACTCGATCCCGGCCCGCACTGTTCCGGTGTCCCAAAACAGTTCCGATTACCCCTATTCCATCACAGGAATTCGAGTTTGCAAAAGTCCCTGCCGCAAGAAGACATACCGTGAGCCGTATCTAATCGGGGGTTGAATTTTCTCGGGCTTCGACCTTTGACTCTGTTTATTTTTCTCTCTGCCTCCGAGTCGGGGAGAAACCTGCCCCGCTGTTCCCATGTTTTCGGTTTTCTCTGGTCTTGGACGACGGATGTTTTCCGCTTTCACAAGACGAGACTTTCAGCTACTGAGCTACGTACTGATTCAGACAAACCGCTGCAGGGCCACAGATCCGATGAGAAGACACCGAAGGGTGACTTCCTGCCAAGAATATTGATATCGAGCTTCGGGAGTTTGGATTTGCTTTATATTGGATTTCCTTGGTATTCCATAGTCAAGCAAGGCTAAGGTAGTAACGGGGGACGCCATCAGTGATTACCCCGTCGATATCGAGTCTACATACTAAACCTGGCCCCGCTACCCGTCGCCGTCAGCATCCAACGCAGCCCGCCGTCCGCGCTCGACACGGAAGAACTTTACGGATCCATAGATTAGTACGCGTGCCAAGACACGTGACTGGCTGACCAACCTCAGGCCTCAAGCAGTGAGTCAAGCTCCATTTACATACCCTGCGTTACTTACACATGTGCACTAAACGTTTGTCTTGACTCTTCTAGGGGCGAAAATCCCGCTGTGTAGCACTGCAAAATGGCGTCACGGGTTGTAAACACTCAGGCTGCTGGTTGATGACAGAAAAAAGTTCAAAATGCTGGGTGATGCGCATCTAGATTCTAGTGCTGTCCATAAATATAATATGCAATAATATGATATCAATAATTCATGATATTACAGATATAATACGGGTTCAAGACGAAGACAAAAATATGAATACGGGCTGATATGATATAATATGATACGAGTATAATATGATATGCCAGGACTATATTATGCATATTATTCTGATATTATGATGTTTTGAGCACAGTTCCCAGGCACCTTTGGGGTTCATTTTACCACTTTTTGGGTTCTCCCACCTCCAGAAATACCATAATATCACCAGGCAGAGTACGACTCACAACAGCAACCAAAATTCACTCATCATGACTGAACACAATCCTCCTCCAGTTGTGTATGTTTACTTTCTGATCATTGATACCTGGGTGACCTACTAGTATAGTGGATTTAATTTGGTATTTGCGCCCAACAGGCTTTCCACAAATCAATATGGTGAGTGTACCACAAATGGTTTGAACCAGTGTATTTGAACTTGGGGTGAACATAGGAGTTGAACATTGAAGGATATCAAAATGGAACATTTTCATCAAGAAGCTAATCTGTATCAATTTTCTGATTCTCTCTGGTCTTAAAAGTGATGATGAATGTCCTCCAGCAACCTGAATAGTTATACAGAGCGAAAAATTGAAGAATGGACCAGTAAAAAAACCCTGAAAGATATTGAGAATATATCCATAATATATTCTGATACATATTAATAAATACGGGAGCGATATAATATGGATATAATACGATGCTGGAGACGGTAATATGATAATGATATAATATAATACGCAAATCTTCGTATTAATATCATATGTGGACAGCACTACTAGATTCTGCACGCGCCCGCCGACAACTCATATCGATGTGGCGGAGGGCGGGCCGGGTGCGCGATCCCCGAACCTTAATTGTGCACATCTCGATTATGCGACTGGTTACAGAGTGAGAAAGATGGAGCACGGAGCGTGAAGCGAGGTGAAAAAATAATATCTTTTTCCTTTGGCGATTTCCTCCGTTCGAATTTCGGGGCACCGACAAAAAAAGAAAAAAAAAACGTCTGCTTGGCTCTCTGCTTACTCATCGCAAAAAAAAAAAACGAAAAATGTGGGCTCATTTTGTGAGCGAGGGCATTGGCAACTGGGTCGAGAGTACGGATGCGGGATTTTCGCCTTTCGCCTTTCGACGCTCGTGGCTGAAAATCGAGGGTGCGCAGCCCGGACGGAGCTGCGCAAAGGCATAAATGGAGGTTCTCCCCGTCTTGGCCGTTTTTCCATGTGCGCAAGACGCCGAAAGAAAATCTTTGTATCGCGTCGCATCACGAAAACGGGCCTCGACGGGCCGGCGGGGGCGATAACCCCTAATCCTCTGATAACTGCCAAATGACAATGGATACAAACGGCACGCGGAGGTAGATTTTTCTTTCTTTTAAGAGGGACAATTGGTGATGGAATTATTGGGGTTGGGGCTTGGCGTTTCCAGGGGTTGACTCGGAGGGTGGGTTGAGTCAATGACGACGGCGACAGCTCGATCGTGTCTGGAGTTGAACTCGACAGATTCTGGAATTAGCAGATTCAGGTCAGATTTGGAGTCCAGAAAAAAGAAAGCGATGAGTCACAGTCAGAGCTCTGGAATAATCGTCAAAGTCAATGATTCAGAAAAAGTCGCAGTCGCCTCTCCCGACAGCTGGGCACCCAGATGGTTGGTTGGTTTCAAGGGTCTGCGATCTTCTCCGAGGACGAACAAAAATATTGAGGGTGCGACCTACAGTGTCCATTGAGCGACGGGCAGCGGCCCGAGCAGAGCGCGAGATCTGCATCTGCGTATTGCGAGAAGCAGTTGATGGAAAGGTAAAAAGCCGAAAATCCGAAAACGGCCGAAACAAGGTTGAAAAAAAAAAGTTGGCTAAAGTGCTAGACCTCCATTCGTCTGGCCATCGACACTTTTGGCAGGCCATCGATATAGTATCGATATCTTGCCATCGACTCGGATATCTTGCCATGTGCGTGAAAGGAAGATGCCGGCGCCATTTCGCGAGAAAAAAAAGATGTCAACTTGAACGGCATCGGCGGACCGGGGGCGATAACCAGCTCGCTCAGCCCATTGCAATTGATATTCCCGCCGTGCGGACCGCGATTCGGAATTGAACATCTTGTTCAACATCCTTCAGCTGAGACTGCTTGAAAGCTCAAAACAGACCGACCTTAAGCTTACGGTGAAACGCTTTTGAAGTAAATCCGCAGGAGCTGCGCGGATGTTGGGATGCACGGATGCAACACGATCGATTAATTATCAACGTTGTAATGAATGTTACAGTCGCGCGAGGGCTTCCGTTGAACCGAACGAAAATTTATGTAGGTGAGCGATTGGTTGGGGATCAGATCTGTGCGTCCGTATTTCGGGGAACTGCGGCAGTAGTAGTACTTATCGATGGCAGAGGGCGTAGGGTGCGGAATTAGGTTGCGGGATTTTCGCCTTTCGCGCCTCGCATCGCCCTTTGCCCTTCGCGCCTCGCGTGTGTTGAAAAAAAATCAAGTTTCCATCAGCATTGTGTATCTGATCTGACTCACCTCCGTTTATAGGAGCACTTCCCCGTCTCCTCCCGTATGCATGATATTGGGGATCAAGGATTGAGATCGCCGCGCGCCATGTGCACGACGGAAGACGCCGTCTGTTCTAAAAATATCTGGCCAGTCGCTTACGGGATGGGCGGGCCGGGGCGATAGGGATGCGTAACTGGGATGACGAGGATGGCGGACCGGTTGTAGAATTTGATAAGTTGAGAGGTGCAGTACTATGTTGCCCAATGGGTCTGGACATGCACAATGGGTCTGGACAGTCGACTTTTCTCCTCAACCTGTACCTTTTTCCTCCCGGTATCTTCCGGAATAATATTGGGTTTCGATATTTAAAAAAGCGAAAAGCAGCGGAGAAATTGTGAGAACTCCAGCGAACGATGCGCTCGGTTGGGAGAGACATTGTGAGGCTTGAGCGCTTCCAAAGTGTTCCGAAATCCTCCGAAGACCCCCCCAAAGATACAATCGATAGTGCGCAAGACAGGTGAAAGATTGTCATCTGCGGCAAAAGAAATCTTGGGGACACCCGAAAAACGAATGAGGCTAGTCGGGCATGGATGCAGTCTGCAATGTCCGGTATCTCGTGCAATATTTTCGTGTGAATGCGAAATCGAGGGTGCGATCTACAATGATTTTTGCAAGGTGGGATCTCATTTCTTGTGGCGACTGGCGACGCGGTCCGTCTGCCCGTCGTAAGTATACACAAGCAAGCAGGCCCACATCGCGACGCGGTCCGAGGCGCGACCTTAAATCGCAATTAAATCGTTGACCAGACTGAGACTCCCGACGCCCGATAATCCGAATCCGAACATCCCCGAAAGTGGGCGCGTGCGTCGCGGCGCGGTGGGCCGGAGTTGGCTTGGCGTTGTTCCTTGGCTGTCTTCCTGGAGACACAGGGAGACACCGAGATGACTCTTGAGTTGCTTCACATGAGTTGAGCCTGTGTCTGCCTGTGTTAGCATTCGATTTCAGTTGAGGGCGATGGAGAGGGAGAGGGAGGAGACAGGTAAGGCAATGCGGGGTGCACAGGAACGCGGCGTTGAGCTGGATGGTTGATTCGTTGCCACATGCGCACGGACACTGCCTATGTATGTAAATTAACTTACGGCAGCTGACGCGTGGCTGGATCCCTTGCTCGATTGAGATAATATTCCGAATTCTGTCCCGCTGCAACGTCGGCGCATCGATGTCGGGGGGCTCGATTTGTGGATTTGATTTCGATCAGCTATAGTCTTGGTGACTATACTATACTATAGATTTCAGTCATCTTCTGTGACACTAAGACCTACCAAGACACCGTCGGGGACGGGGTTGCTACGAGCGATGAGTTTAGTGGGGGCTGGGCGGAGTCCGAATGCGGATTGGCAGGGATTGGCGCACACGAAGCGGGCGTGGGAGAGTGATGAGACGCGTGATGGGATGATGGATCGACGTTTGATCTCATTTTGACTCTTCTTCCTTGCCTCGCGCCTTTTCCTTTTTGTGCGCTGGGTACTTACATACCCTCCAACTTTCTCTTCCTTTTTCTTTCCTTCCATAAACGTCGCCCTACTCGACGAGCAGCCGACGAACAGTGGACTTGGGAGAAACAAGAGAAGAGAAGAGAGATCGACACGAAAAACCGCTAGCACATCGACATGGACGCCTCCTCATACACGCAGCAGGACCAACAACAGGCGCGGTGGGGATACGACCCCACCCTCAGCCCCGACATCCAGCTCGAGCTCGAGGCGGACCTGATGTCCCAGGCCCAGAACGGCGAGTACAATCTGCAGGCGTACGCTGATGCCGGGCCGTCCTCTTCGCATGTGCAGTTTACTGCCAGCAACGAGTTTGGGAGCGGCAACACCCCCGCCGACGCCTTCTCATCAATCCCCCTCCCGCCAAGCCAACCCCCCTCGCACCGCCCCTCGCGTGCGAACAGCCGCTCCTCTTCCCTCACCCGCTCCCCCCCTTTGCCTCTCGACCACTCCCACGTTGGCGGCGGCGGGCAGCACACAGCACAGACCTTCCCCTCCTTCGCGCAGTACGCCGCGTTCCTCACCACCGACGGCGGCGCGCAGCCCGCGGAGTACGGCGCGCCGCGGCCGACGTACAATTTTTCGCATACACAAGCGCAGGGGCAGGGGCAGCCGCCGTCCCCGCCGAATTTCACCGTTGCGGGAGCGCAGTTCGCGCCGGGGCCCGGGGCGATCGATACTTCGTCTGGCCACTACGTGCATGGGCATGGGCAGCAGTATCCCCGCAGCTCGGGGTCAGGACATTACCCGACGAGTTCGGGCTCAGCGCATTATCCGACCTCCTCAGGATCCGCACACTACCCGACACAACAGGCGAAGAGGAAGAGGATGACGCAGCCGGGGGCGGAGGTGCACGACTCTAGGGATGGGGATGAGATGGATTTCGAGGATGATGGGCATAGCGGCGGCGGCGGCGGGCAGCATGGGGGTGGGGGGCAAGGAGGGGGAGGTGGGAGCGGCGGTGTGGTCAAGCCGTACGTCGTCTTTCATTTTCATTTGTTTTTTTTGGAGGTCGTTTTTTCTTTGCGGCGGCTTTCCTTTTCCCTTTTTCTTTCGCGCTGCGTCGTTTTTCCTCCGGCTTTTCCCCATTTTTTCGTCCGGCTTTTTTCCCTCACTTCGGTCTTCCTTTCCCTTTTCCCCTCCATGCGCAGGCTGGGCGACGGCGCCGACGCCTCGTCTGCCTTGATTTTCCCGTGCCACTTAGCCTATCTCCCTTCCCTCTCATCCCGTCTGCCCTTTTCTTTTCACCCCGTTGATGCGGCGCGGGCTAGCGGCATCGAGCCCTTGCCCTTGCCCGATTAGCGCGATGCATTTGATGTGGCGCGGCCATCGACCGCATCGATACGCTTGGCGATATCAGGTGCAGCATGCTCAGGCTGGATTGAGCGGCGCATCAAAATCGATGGGGTGCGGGTGCGGTTGGCGGCGCGTGCTGCAATGTTAATTGGCGGCGCGTGCTCTTGATGCCTCGGGCGGATATCGGCATGCGATATCTGCCCGTTTGTGGGCGTCTGCGATATCCGCCCGTTTGTGGGCGTCGGCATCGCCTTCGGGCCTGGGGCGGATGGTGTCGCATTCGGAATCATTCCGCATATTATATGTTCAACGATGCTAAACTTTTTTTTCTTTTTAGATCCGGCGCCTGCGCGCGGTGCAAGACCCTCAAAGTGAAATGCGAGTTCGTTACCGGTGCGTTTTACCTTCTTTTCTTCCCTCCTCTTCCCCTACTCTCCATACCCCTTCCACCCACCTTCATAGTTATCAACTTCTCAACGTTTCCCTCACTTGTAATTCAACCTTGGACGCAATACTGCCGTATTGCTAGCAAAACTCATACTGATGTGCTAATATGCGTATTTTGAATGTAGGCGCTAATGGAGGAGAGGCCGACTCGTGCAAGAGGTGTGCGAATGGGGGGCACGAGTGTGTTGTTCCTGGGAGGAAGAAGAGGAAGAGTCCGCCGTGCGTGTTTGGTTCTTGCTTGCGTTTTGATTGTGTCTCTTTGCTTTCATTCGAGTTTTTCTTACTTGCGTTTTTTTGCTGGTGAGAGGAGGGATTTTTTTCGCTGGGGGGGGGGGGGGGGGGAGCGAGTTTTTGTTTTTCGGCGGCGACGCGTAGATGCGTGCGGAAGGCGGGGACGCGTAGATGCGTGCGGGAGATGTGCGGGGACGCGTGCGATGGGTGGGGTGGGGTCGAGTCGAGTCAAGGCAAGGCCCCAGTCCGTACATACGCGTTCGTAACTTGGACTTCCGACTTGGACTTCGCGTTCGTGACTTGGACTTGGACTTCGCGTTCGGGTCCAAGTGAGGCACGACTGCGGCGCGTGGCCCCGATCTCGTGTGTGCCAGCCAAAACGGCTCGTGTGACGGGTGTGACGGGTGCGACGGGCCCAAGCCCAGCCCAGCTTGCACGCGCGGATGTTTTTTTTGGAGGTTGGGTTGGACGCGTCACGGTACTCGCCCCGTCTGCTTGCGTCTCGCGTCTCCCTTCCGTCGCGTCGCGTCGCGTCGCCTCTCCCTCCCGTCGCCTCCACCTTGGTCCTTGGTCCATCGTTTCCGTTCTACACGGACGGACCACGGACCACGGGGCGCGTGGAGTCGTGCGCGTCTTAGGTCTTGGGCCTTGGCGGGAACAGGACGTCCGCGTGGTGCATGGGGTGCGGAACAGCCGTCGGCTGGGTGGTGCCACTAGCCTGCCCCGGCGGAGGTGTGGCGGGAAGGTGTGTCGAGCTGGGGACTCGACGTTGACGCGTTAATCGGTGGGACGCGTTCCAGACAGGGGGCGCGTCAATTGGCGGTGGAACGCGATTTGACGCGTTGGAAGGCGGAAGGCGGAGAGCGGCGGGCGGGCGGGCGCCGATATCGCGATGGGTGGATATCGCGCCCACCGCCGACTGACCTTCTTCGTTCTTTCTCTTTCTCCCCTTGTTATTAGATTTTCCGACGTTCTTCTCGCTCGCTAACACATCCACTTATTTTTTTCTCAACCACAGAAAACGCGAACACCTCCTCACGCAGATCCGCGAGCAGGCGGCGCAGATCCAGAAGCTCATGTCGCAGCTCGAGCGGCCGGCGCGGGGTGGTGGGCAGCACCAAGGGCAGTTTTTGAACGCACAGGTACGTTTGCGACGACGCGTCGTGGCGATGCGACAATCTCTACCCGCCTGCTTCCAATATCTTGAACGCATACTGACTGACTACCCTTCTTCAGCAACACCCGCACCACTCTCAACAACATGGACAACGTGCAGGAGGACAACATGCACAACAACACGCGCAATTCCGCATGCCCACCTCGGCCTCGGCGTCCGAGATCTCGTTCGCGAGCCTGCACTCGCCGATCCTGTCGCCCACGAGCGCGGGGGCGGCGGGTTATGACGGGGGTGCGCAGTTGAGTCAGGTGTGTTTACGGCTTCTTGGGCGTTTACGGTTTCTTGGGCTATTGCACCCCTCGATTCTATTCCCCTATTTCTCCATTTCAACTCAACTCTTTCTCCCTTTCAACTCAACTCATCCCCCGTCTTAATTATTTTCCCTCTCATTCGACCCTACCCCTGTCGAACTCGTCGTATATCTCGCCTCCTCGATCCATTTGCTTTGCTTGAACTCGATCCTATTTCGATTTTTCCCCGGCTTTATCGACGCGACGTTATGTCCCCTCGCCTTCGCCTTCGCCTTCTCCTCATCCCTCTTCTTCCTTCCTTCCTTTCAACTGCTCGTCTTTTTTCAACCATTTCCCCCATTTTCAACCCTTAATGCTTGGTTTATTTTACTTCTAACCTTACCTTATTCTGATTGACTAACTCCCCTCTTTTCTTCTCTTCACGCACAGATCCCACCCCCGCCCACAACAAAGGCCGAAGCCGACGTCGCCGCGTGGCTCGCCAAGGCGCGCGGCAGCCTGGCCGAATTTGATGGGCTGCTGGGGGCGACGCCGGTTCTGCAGGTGTGTTTGGCGTTCTGTTTTTTCTTATTCGTATTGTTTTTCGCTATTCCCTTCGTTTTCTTCCTGCGTTCTCTACGTTCTTCTTCGCCTTTATTGCTACTTTCTCTACGTTCTCGTCGTTTTCTTCTTCATTCGGATATTGGCATATTGGCATTCGCCTTTATCCCTCCTTGTTCTCCGTTCTCTTCATTCCTACGTTGTCCACGTTCTCCTTGGGAGCGTGTCCGCGTTCACCTTGCGAGCGTCTGCGCTGTTCAGAAGGTTCGCATCGGCATCGACGCGTTCTTTCACGTGATTGATTCGGGGCGGCACGTTCGCCTTGGAACGCACTTTTATTCCTGCATTCGTAGAGTTGGTTGCGTATCCGCACCTACGTTTCTGATTGGATCCGCAACTCTGGCCCCTCACGTTTCTGGTTGGATTCGAGAACCCGATGCTCACTCATCTCACTTCACAGGGCTACCTCGTCGCCGGCGACGACTCGGACCACTCTTCCGACGACGGCGACTACCACCACTACGACTACGACGACGAGCACGATCCGGATTTGAATGATCTCGACGATATGGATTATGCGAATGGGGGAGGCGGGTATGGTGCGTTTTTGGTTTTCTTCTCCTCTGTCATACTCGCGTCTGCGTCTGCGCTGTTATACTTGCGTTTGCGCCGCTACATTGAATCGTGACCTGACCGCGAACGGGGATGCGAGAAAGCTACCTTCTTTCATTGAAAATCTCCACCCTGGGTTCTGACATTGACATCCCACCCCACAGGCGCCCGCGCTCGCGACGACGTCGACAGCGAGGACAGCGAGTTCGAGATTGAGGTGCTGGACGCGGCGGGGAACGTGCAGCGCGGGAGGGGGAGGCGGAATCGTTCTCTTGGGCGGCACTCAGTTTTCTTCGCGAGGGACGAGAGGGAGGCATTCGGCGCCGGGGAGTGTGGCGGGGGGGAGTGTTAAGGTGTGTTGGGCATTTCTTCCTTTCCTTTCCTTCCGTATTTTCCGTTCTCCTCGCTTCTTGCGTCGTTCGAGCCTTCTTCGGCCGAGAGGAGAGGTTTTCGGCCAAACGGAGGATTTCGAAATCCATCTTCGTCTCTCCCTACGAGTGTAGAAAAATCGACGCTAATAAATTTCGCAACTCGCAGGGCAACAGCAGCAGCACGAAGCTCGCGACGCTCCCCAGCGAGGCGAGCGCCTTCGGGCTGATGGCGAACCTCAGCTTGCGCACGCCAAGTGGGGGAACGAGAAGGAGAAGGAGAAGCAGCTGGGGGTGGCGAATGTTGATTTCTTTAGGGCTGGTGAGTTGTTTGTGTTGTGTTCAATTATTTTCTACCTTCGGAGTTTGCGTTTTGGGGGCCTTTTCGAGAATTCGGTTCGACTCGACTTTCTTCGCGCTGACATGCTTTATACTACCTATAACTCTCTAACTTAAATTGGACGTATGCTAACCTACATCCCCAGACCCCACGCTCTCCCCAGGCCGCCCACTCGGCGCGGCCGGCGGCGCACCCGTCGCGCCCCATATACTGAGCCGCGGGCTCATCACGCCGCAGGAGGCGGAGAGGCTGTTTGATATGTGCGTGTTTTTCGATCTTCTCGTTATCTTCTGTGAGGAGTTCGACGCGGTCTACCCTCCTGGTGTTCGCCTTTTGCTTTGAACCGCCTCAATTTATCTCAACTGACAACTGAACCGCCCAAATTTATTTCTACCAAATCATCGTTTCTATGAACCAAATCTAACTCTTATTTTTTCAGCTACTTCCAAACGATGAACGTCTCGACCTCGGCGCTCGACCCCGTGCTGCACACGCCGCAGAAGACGTTCTTCCGGAGCCCGTTTTTGTTTACTGTCGGTGAGTTGTTGGTTCCATTATTATCTTTACCGACGCATTTGGTTGCGACTCTATCTATGACGCGTCGGAGTGGACGCCGATGCCTTCTGCAACTGTTCGATTTTACCTGACTGTCCAACTCTACCTCCATCATTACCGGAACGCCAGACTTACGTGTACCTTCCAGTCTGCGCCCTCGCCTCGCGCTTCTACTCCGACCGGCCCGAGCTCTACCCGCGCGCGATGCACTTTGCGCAGATGGCGGCGGGCACGGCGCTCATCAGCGGGCACAAGTGCGTCGACCTGTGCCAGGGGTACCTGCTCATGGCGGCGTACCCCGTGCCGGCGCGGCGCTGGGACGAGGACCGCGGGTGGATCTATTTGGGGCTGGCTATTCGGTGCGTGTTGCTCCCTTCCCACTTACTTTCCACATGGACCATTCTACTTTTTACCATCAAAAGATGGGAGCGCTGACGCCTCCCGCATAGGATGGCCACGGACCTGAACCTCCACTTGCCCTCAACGGCGGCACCGCTGAACGAGACGCACGCACGCGAGATGCTGAACCGCACGCGGACGTGGCTGCACTGCTTCAACCTCGACCGCAGTATGGGCTCCGAATACGGCAAGTCGCCTGCGATCCGGAACAACGACTACATCGCGATGCACGCGGAGGACTGGTGGAAGAGCTCGCCGTACAACCTGATCCACTCAGACATCCATATTTGCGGGTATAATGCGGATTTGAAGGTGATGGGCAATTTCATGGCGAAGATATACAGCGACCCGCTGCATCCGACGGGGTTGAATAAGGTGCGTGCTCTATAATTCGGCTAATGTCAGTTGTGCGCATGCTGATGCTTCTTTCGCAGAACGTCGACTTCGAGGCACTCGCGACGGAGACGGACGAGGAGCTGAAAACACTCGCAGAAAAGTGGCGAATACTCCTGGACCAGACGGACATGACGCACCCGCACAACCGTTACCGCTGCGGCATGCTCAAGCTCGCGTTCAGCTACGGACGCCTCGTCGCGCTGTCCTTTGGCTTCCAGCACGCTTTTGGGAAAAGTAATACGGATGAGAATCCCTTCTTCGAGCGCGTGAGTGCTTCGTTCGAACTGCTTATTCATGTGAAGCTGAGCTCATGCGGGATGTTGTAGTGCTTGACGGCAGCCTCGGATGTGGTCACGGCCACGGTGCAGGATTTAGGTGGTGGCCCGGCGCAGCGGATTTATTTGCGCCATGGCCCGATAGGTGTGAGCATCTTCGTAACGTTCGCTGCGTCCATGCTCGTCAAAGTTCGTTCTTTATCGTTTGCTCCACCCTCAATAAAACTCACCATTGTTGTTTAGTTCCTGCAACCAAAATTCGCCGCCTACCTCACCCGCGAAAAACGCAAGGAGGTGCGCGCGCTCGTCAAGAGCGTCATCACACTGCTCTCCTCGCCCGAGGTCTCCGTCGACGACAAGCACGGGCCCTCCCTCTACGCCGCCTTCCTCAAGAACCTCCTCGCCGCGCCTCTCGCCAAACGCCCCCGGCGCCCCACCGCCCCAACGCACTCCTCCTCCTCCACCTCGAACCCCAACACCTCCCCGCCCACCACGCGCTCGGCCGGGAGCCAGGGCGCAGACGGCGATTCTACGCCGTCGAGCGCTGCGTCGCCCGCGAGCTCGCACGAACTGTTGCCGGCGCCCACGACGGCGGCGTTGTCGTTCGACCGCTTCGCGCCGCCGCTGGGGGGAGTGTGGACCCGTTCATGGCGATCGCGGTGGGCGACGCCGACCCGTCAGTCCCCAATGTATTCCCGCCGCAGTCGATGCCTTTTAGCGATGACGTCCAGGCGATGCAGGCGCTCTGGCCGGAAGGTGCGCTATTTGCTGTATAATTTGTTTTGGATGTGAAGCTGATATGTTTTTTGCATGCGCAGACTTCTCGTCGTGGATGAGCTCGCTGCAGACGGAGTTTGTGAAGTCTGATGTCGGGATGTTCGTGCCGCCAGACGAGGGGATGTACAGCAACAACAGCAACGTCTCTTACGGCGGTTTATGAAGAAGGGGCACCTCTTTCTTTCTTTTTCTTGCCGCTCTTTCAGATATGTCCATCGTGTGGGTGGATGAGGATTATGGGGGGCGTCTAAAAGCCCAGGTCGTACGTACATTACATTATTAATTCCTTTTTTGGCAACGACGATGCGAAATCTGCGGATGGTCTGATGCAGCACCGACGCCGACAGTATAACGAAGGCAGTCAACGGTGTTCCTGGGCGAGAAATGCAAGCTCTATGTGTTCAATCTCAGCTGCTTTGTGTGTTGCTTTCTTTCTTCCTTGGTAATCAATTCGAACGATTTTGGTTGCTTTCGGCCTACGTTGCCGATGTTCCCACGGTTGAATCCACGCGTCGCGACATGATAAACAACGCCAAAGTTTTGAGTGAACCTGAAAAAGCGGAGCGCAAGTGACGCGGAACATGCAGGATACGAAGGAAATTTGCCGATGAAATCAATCCACTTACTCGGCATATGGTGTACGCTGGCAGCATAAGTATGCATGCCTACACGTCAAATACTTGTCATTCGGAACGGAGGTGGCAATTTTGGTTCGGGTTTTTGCAAAATAAATAAATAATGTTCGTCAATTCCACGTCAATTGCTAGGAACAGATCACATTGACGCACATTGACTCCGTCCATTAATCTTTCTGAGTCGGATGCTCACGGATCTCGGCAGGAAGTTTTTAACACCTACACGATCCGAGTACTATCTCAGGACGGAAGTGTCATTCTAGGTCAGAGTGTGTCGATATGAGTCAATCTGGAAGGTAGGCGAGAGTAAATGGGCGCATCAGCGTTCTTCCATGCGGTTGTCGCGTGGGCCGGCAGAGATGTCGACATCTCAGCAATCACTACTTCGCGTTGATCGAGGCTGATCTTCGCCTATCCTCGCCAATGGTACGCAGTTCGTGCAGCATAATGGAAAGAATCCGATGAGGAATGCGTAGCGGCGAAAAGCCAGCAATATTCTCAACTAAGTAGCTATAGTTTTGTACAGGCCACAGAGATAAGAGTCTGCAATGCAGTTCGTCGATGCAGGGAAAATGTACAGATATAATACGTCGAGGGAATTTCTGAGACAGCCGTGAGCGATAGAGACACATCAATCAAAATTGAGCATTTGCGCCACAAAAACAAGGTCCGGGTGGGCAAATGCACTTCCTGAAAATAATGGTTGAGTGCGTAATTCTGGCAGTTGAGGGTCCTTGGTACCTCTGTTCCATAAATTGCGGCCATTGGTACGGTACATTCCCGATATAAGCCTCATTCGCCTGGCCGTTGTTGGGATCGTAAAAATTGGCGCCAGAACCCGATGGATTGGCATGTGGATATTCGCCAGCATTGTGATATTGCGGATTCGCCGTGTATCCGCTGTTCCGTGGAGGCGAGAACCCATTCGCCGCGTTCGAGCCATATGGAGGCATCATCGAGGGCTGCTGCTGTGGGTTCGGCATCATGTTGGGAGTCCATGTATTGAGTAGATATGGATGGGACGGTCCTCCGTAAGGATACGGTTGGATCATCGCGGCATTGGGTCCAGAGCTGCTGCCTGCGTGGCCCCAAGCAGAGTTGTGGCTTGCTGGGTGATGTGGTCGCTGACCCTGTGGTGAAGGCGTGCCATGGGACTGAAAGGACGAGTCGTCTTCTAAAATCGGCAGAAAATAACATTGTATGCCCTTCTGTGTGCAGCGCGCGCAGGGCTCGTCGTCGTCGTTAGACGTGGTTACACACTGTGGAAAGCAGTAAATTTCGGGCGATATAAAATCACGCAGCTAAGCAGTGTTCACCTTGATTTTTTTCTTCCTGCATTCTTGACAGGCGGCAAAAGTTCTCGTTCGCTTTTTGGGAACAGTCGCCGGTGGAGGTGAGGGTGACATGGAAGGAATTGTACAATCGTGAGGAGGGTTATTCCCAATTTTTATAGCAATCTTTTCCGGGCGCGTACATGTTGCGGAGGCGTCAACTATGAGGCACCCATCTGAAGATAGTATGTAAATCGCCGGACTTACCCACACGACGAAGCTCAAGAGCAGTCAAGAGCCTCCGTGGAACCACTTGGCATGGCTAGTTCTCCCCGAAAGATCGCCGTCTGGTTTCGGCTACCTGATATCACAGAAGTTCTCAAACGTCATGTAAATGACCCGGAGAAAATTTAATTTAATTTAATTTTTCAAAAAGAAAACCGCCAATTTTGGGTCATGGACCAGGCTCTGCTCTGTTTGGAGCGCGGCTTTGGGTGCAGAGCCTGATCCTGAAAGAAAATAAAAGAAAAAAGGCCCTGTATCACCCGGTGCCGCGGCCTGCGTCAATTCTGCACAGTCACTTCGGTGAAGATTGTGAATCAGTCGAGAATCATATTGGGTATGATTCATCGCCATCTGAGGATCTACAAGGATGAGTCGCATCATGTCATTTGATTGCCGCAAACCTCCCATAAACCCCTCTGCGACGGGGGATTGGAGCGGAATTCGGAATTCATTCGGACCTAGGGAAGGATTTAAGATTTCTAATCCCCATCAGGTTTCATGGTTTGATTGCCTCCCTAGCTTAACAACCGGAAAAATTGGTTGTGGCCACGCGTTCCTACGGGTCGAAACCTGAGCTGTCTGTGCGCTTTCCTGGCAATTTTCAAGCTGCCATAAAGATCGGTCCAAAAGTTCAACTGAATTTCAAGTGAATTTTAATAGCGGTCATGCAATTCCGTTAGTAGCCTATGCACGTCACAACCATTTCGCTTGTTGACAATGATATATCCGCTTTCGAGCGGAAAGCTGTGGAAGGACCTCATGTGTCTTTCTCAGCACTATATACGGTGAGTCAGTATCTTGGTCGTCCTTGTGTATTATGAGGTGCGGACGCATACTTTTTTGCTCACACACCTGGTCGAAGCTTAAATACCACCTGGATTGAGTCACTTTGTGTCTTCGTGGGCGGCGGTGATATCACAGGCACACGAGTGCCGCTGATACTGACGAAGGCAAGCTAGAATTGAGAGACAAGTATCAAAGTGCGACAGAAATCCTTTGCAACAATTCTCTCTGGAACGTTTCTCCGCCACCAAACACCATTTGGTCACGGTGGTGTTTCCAGCCATAGAGTCTAGCAGCCATACAAAAACGCGTCCCATACATAAATGGTGTAAGTGGGCCAGCCCAAATTTGCATGCCCGCATCACGGGCTGTTTACTTTCGTACTATATCTGACCATTGGCGGCGTGCTTTTGGTTCAAAAAATGCCTCAATGTTGCACCTTGGACATGACACGAACTGCAAGAATGCCGTAAAAGTTCATGACTTAGAGGTGGGCACTACTTAGTCTACACAACTGTGTGAGTCGACTATACTTCGCCGCTGCATGCTAACTGCCGCTGGATATATTTAGTTGCAATATATAGTTGGAACCATCGGATCCTCTGCTGCTGATCCGACTGCCACTTCCACATCTTCGCAGCGCCAACCACGATGGACTCGCAAGTTACTCTTGTAGACCCGTCGCCTCTCATCTCTCTAAGGTTCAATGTGGACAACATGGCAAACACAACTCTATCGCTAAATTCCACTCCCATTTACACCATTTCGACTGACTCGCGGGGTGCAAGCACTGAAATCCGAGCCGCGAACACAAACGTAGTGTTGGCACGGATCCTGAGGAAGGGAATGCTCCCCGACACCATAAGCTTCCCCACTCTTTCGGGCGGGAAAGAGGTTCGAGTGAACAAGTGGCTCAAACCCGTCAAGCTACTAGCAGATGGCACGTACGTGGAAGGCTGTTTCCAGGCTTACATCTTACTGACCAGTGTAGTCAAGGTTCAATGATAGAAACAGAAGGTGAAGCGTACGTTCTCAGAAAATACCGTCTCCATCGCCTTGCGGTACGCTTTGATCATACCCATCGGCTTCACCACTGAAAGAAATGAGCCACTCTTCCCCGAGCATGACACGGAAAATCCTGCGGCGTATTTGCAGCGTCCAACGGTTGCCACACCCTTACCTTTAGCGATTATGCTTCAGCCAGGCACAGAGAACTTTCGGGTTCCGCTCATCGCAGCGTTCATCATACAGGAGCAGAAGACGCGGACCGGAAGAGGAGGCACGGCGGGCTGCAGCTGACAGGGCGACAATTCAGTACAAGGCTGCCATTTACGGGCCACGCCATGGGCACATGCGCACAGGTATCTGACATACTGTAATATTCCCAGAACAGAACTACTGCCGGCATCCTTTGGATACATAAAACATCTTGTCGATCCGCTGTTCAGGGCGTAGCATATACAACGTTCTTCTTCGGGGCGTCACATCTCCGTCTGTTCCTCTCTGGGAATCATTACTATCATCTAGACCAACATGAACAACGCGGAAGCATGCATTATACGAGTTTCAACCTACATTCCAGCAACCGTCACACATATCAGCCGTTTTTGAGCAATTAGGGGTGGTTGATTGCATGAAGGACTTCGCCTATTTCATAGTTTCCAAGGTCTTCGACGCCGGGTGCATCCGTAAGATTACGTCGACTCTTTGGAGAGCCGCGAAAGAATCAACTGCTAAAGCTGCATCAGATCCGGGCAGAGTTGTTTTCAGCTCACTCCACCCATGAACAACAGTTCTGCAAGATGTGGCACCGAGTAATCAAGAGCCACAGAACGGAGGTCCTCGGTGCTATCATGCAGAAAGTGAAGAATCATCGCTCAAAGCTCCGGCGTGGGGATGCTTATTCGGGCTGCGTTGCAACGTTGACCTAAACCTGGTGGTGTAAGTGTATTTAATGACTGCACAGTAGGGCTCGTACAGAAGCTGTTGACTCCCTCGAAATGAGTTGATGGAAGTGGGATCAAATACTCACTATCCCATGTGGTGTGGTGCTGATAGCTTTTCATCCACTTCGGACTAAGAGAATCATGGAATAATGAACTTGTGTTAACTAGTACAAGGTCCAAGTTGAACTCACAGGGTCCCTTTCGGATTTGTTTCGGATCAACTGGACCGCCGAATAACTCCGATCATTACGAGCACTTACGTAAGTAATGATCGTCCATTTAAGAACTTCAGATGAAGATTTCGAGAGCTCACAACAAGTCAGTCTCCGATTTTGGGCCGGACTTTTTAGTGGCTGTGTTGAAGCCCTCCTTAAAATTTTATCAGATTCACTGAGTATTGCCCTACGGGCAGAGCCTGGACACCCTCAGCCCATGTACTACCTCGCGATACACATATACCCTATAGACAGACCAAGATTCTGTACTATTTCGACCATTTCTTCAGTGACGGGTGACACCCGATTTTTTTTGATGTGCTTAAAAAACACCTCAATTCAACAGGAAATTTATTGGTCTCTTTGGTCGACCAAGATCTAAAAATAGTGAAGAAACGGTCGAAATAGTACAGTACCTGCTTACATTAATACATGTCAAGTAAGTATCCTAGTACAATTGCTGACGATTTCAGATTCATCCAATCAGGCTGATGAATAGACCGCAACCATTTCTTTCTGTTAAGTCTGAACCGCGAGCCACAAAAGCAGTAAAGAAAAGAAAAGAAACATGAATTTGTTCAAAATTGGAATCATCTTTACCTCAGAACTGACCTCGCCTGCCATGTGCTGCGGTGGGCCCAGGCCTGCCCGCCACCCTCGGCACCCGGGACTTAAGACTCGGGCCGGTGGGACTTAAGATGCCGGCACCGTGGAACTTAAGATGCCGACACTTAAGGTTCTGTACAACTCAAGTTGGTAGGAACTTAAGTTGGAGGGACTTGAGTCCCATGATACATATACATACATGGCTGCTGAATGGGTGACCGGAGGAGGGGGCAGAACTTAAGATGTACGTACAACTTAAGTAGCAAATAGGATGGAAGCGGCAAAAACTTAAGATAGGCTTATTTTATTTCATGACAAGCAAGGAATGATAGAAGGTCTAATTGCTGTATTGAACAGCATAATTCAACAGTTCCCTTCATCTCACATATCCATTCTGCATTCAAGCTGCACAACCCCAAGATACAAAAAATATTGTACAATGCAAATGTATGATGGAACAATATGGACTTCAGGATCTCAAAAAAAATTGTAGTGCCACACTGAACTATCAGTGGTAAGGACACCACAAAAATAGCAACTCAAGTCCTCCTTTGCTTTTTGAGCATGGTCCACAAAGTAGACAAACATATAGCTATGCACCGTGATGCTTGAATCTGTCATGAAATCTGTCAAACTTTCCATGGAAGCATGGATTGACAATGAGATTGAGACGCCTGCAAAAACGCGGTCAAGAAATCCTTGGAATTTTGGCACTACCTCAGGATACCATCTGCAAATTACCGACGTGCACTGACCCAAATGGTCCTTTCTAGTCACTGCCTGGCCATTGAGTGTCGAAAGTGGATGAGACATCGAAAGCCTAAGGTGCCCTGTGAATGGCAACTGTGCTGTTTCTGCCATACATGTGTGGAGGACCCTCCCATGTGATGTTTCTGTGTGATCAGGTACCTCTTGTTCAAATCCAAGAGGTGTTCCTGCAAAAGCTCTACGATGAAATCCCTGAACTCAAAGGAAAAACCACAATGCCCTTGGGATACTTCTGTGAGCTACTCCAGCGCCAAGAAATTACTCCGCTCCTGGGCAAGCTGGCCTACAATACATTGAAAATATTCAACACAACTCCCATGCTCTTGGTGAATGTGCCGACTGTGTCTGTTCAATAATCTCTTTCAGTTGCTGGCTGGCATATATCATGCAATGGGACAACATGTGACAGCTGCTGTATACTGGTGGATTCCGGGGATTTTTGCCTGGGAGAGGAGAACCCTCCTGTACTCCAGCCGTCTGTGCTGTGAGGTCAGGTCTCACAAGGTCTTAACTGAAGTCGAGCCTCAACAATGAGAGCTGGTCAGCCTACAGTACACCAGGGTCTTGCATGATCTAACCCCTGGAATTGGTGTGTGCTCTGTTGATATTGTGCAACTGATTGTAGAGATAGCCACCTCTACAGTAGTACATATTTGTCTTCAGTAAACTCGTTGTTCAGGTATTTGGACATATAATAACCCCCCCCCCCCTGGTTATTCATACATAATCACATTCTAGGGAGTCACCACAAGACACTGGCATACCGTGGACTGGCTGACCTAGCAGGACTCCAGTCAAACAAACTTGTGTACAGCAAACTGATATTCAGACATGCAGCAGCTTGAATCTCACCATCACAATATTTGCACCAGAGAGAAATCAACCATGCAGCACAGGCTAACTGAAGAGATTCCTGAGGAGTTCCAAACACAGAAACCGGATAGTAAAAAAACAATTTAGTCAGGCAAACAAGGGTGAAATATAAGTTAACAAGCATTGGCCCCACCCGTCCTCCATGCGGGCCCGATGACACCGCTGCTTCTCAGCGACTTCTCCGCCGCGTCCAACACCTACTTCGACTTTAAGAAGGTGGATGCGGCTGAACGTGTTGCAGCTGTTATCGGTAACATACGTGATCAGGAGTTCAAGAACTGGATCCGTGACAGACCCACCCGCACCCGCCTCAACGCTATGAGTTTTGAAGACTTCATGACCGCTGTTGCCGCCAAATTTCTCGACGCTACTTGGGAGATCGATACACGCTACACTATTGCGCAGCTTCGCCAAAAGATTGACCAGAAGTTCTCCTCTTATGCCACCGAAGTGGTCTCCTACCATACCCTTCTCATCGGCACCGAGTCCGAACTAGACGCCGCATGCCTCCGCCACACCTTGGAGTCCGGGATGTGCCAGGACCTGAAGGACGAGTACGGCCGCGATAAACCTGCCCGCGCCGTCGCTCTTGATCAGCTCGACGCCTGGAGAGTTGAGGTTGACCGCGTAGATGACAAACGGCTGGCCGACCGCCTCAAACAGATGCGCATCGCTGAGGCGCTCCACCGCGCAGATAATCTTAAACGCAAGGCGGACACCGACGGCGACCGCACCTCGAAGAAACCCCCGAGCTCTTCCTCATCCAAACCCGTCTCTACTACTTCGACCTCGTCTACACGCACACGTAACTGCCCCAAGCTGACCGAGGACGAGAAGACCCTACTCGACGACAATGATGGTTGTCGGAAGTGTCGCCGCTTCTTCGTTGGTCATGTCGGCCACAACTGCCCCAACGACTGGCCTGACGCCGCCAGCTACGAGACCCTGACCCAGGCCCACGTCGACCGCGCGCGTCCCAACACCAAGGGCAAGTCTAAAGCCAACCCCATCACCGTCTCCGCCGTCATCCCCAACGTCGAAGACTCGGACGACTCGGTGGGCACTGACGATGACTTGTCACGCGAAGTGAGTACACCCATTTCATTGCCTCAACTCGTCTGGGATTGCCTCCTCGAGGGCCCCATGTCGAACCTTCCCATAGAAATTCAGGCGCTGATTGACCACGGATCGGGTTTAGTCTTGATTGATTCCGACGTGGCCGACGCCCTTGCACTTCGCCGTTTCCAGCTGCATAAGCCCTTGAACGTTTCACTCGCATTCGCCGACCCCGAGAGCCCACCCTCGACTCAACTCTCTGAATTTGTAAAACTCGCTCTACATTCTCGTGACCAATCTTGGACCTCAAATACAGTACGCGCCATTGTAGCGCCTAACCTTTGTTCACCAGTAATACTCGGCCTACCATGGCTCTCCCGTAACGTAACCATATTGTAGTTGATCACCACTCGCGTACTGCAATTGACAAACGATGTGGTTTTGATCTTTTAAATCCGCCTGAACCTAAACTACCGCTCCCACCCAAAATGAGACTGCGTGACCAAATTAAGAAAACGAAACTCGACCACAAGGATATGGCAAAAGAACTCAAGTCCATTTGCGAGAGCCGCCGACTGAGACTCGAGAGAGATAACCTTTTCGAAGAAGTGAAACCTGTCGACGTTATTGCAGCAATACGGAATCGTGTGGAAATTCTAGCCCACTGGGAGGAACTAAATGCGATAGCGGATAAATTGAAGAAGGAATATTCTTGTTTATTTGAACCAATGCCACATGTGAACGATCTACCTACGGACGTCCTATGTGAAATCAAGCTAAAAGACGCAGATCTCGCTTTCAGATCCCGCTCCTACGAGAGCCCTCGGAAATACAAAGATGCTTGGCAGACCTTGATAAAGGGACACCTCGACGCGGGTCGAATTCGCCCGTCCAACTCGCCCTATGCGTCACCGGCGTTCTTGATCCCTAAGGCAGACAAATCTGCACTGCCGCGTTGGGTAAACGACTATCGACCCTTGAATGCAAAGACGATTCATGATTCTTTTCCGCTACGCCGCGTCAACGATATCCTGGCTGATTGTGCGAAAGGTCAAATCTGGACAACAATTGATTTTACGGACAGTTTCTTCCAGACGCGCATGGACCCGGAATCAATCAGATATACCGCTGTGAACACACCGCTGGGACTTTATGAATGGTTAGTAATGCCGCAAGGATTGCGAAACGCACCCGCTGTACAACAGCGTCGTGTGACCGCGGCGCTACGCGATCTAATCGGTAAAATCTGCCATGTCTACCTGGACGACATCGTCATTTGGTCCCAAACGGTAGAAGAACACGAGAAGCACATACGGATGGTTTTTGACGCGCTCAAGAAGAGCAGCCTATACTGTAATCCAAAGAAAACGAAGCTGTTCCAGTATGAGATCGACTTCCTCGGACACCACATATCCCGACGAGGAATTGAGGCAGATGAGAAGAAGGTTGAACGAATTGTAAACTGGCCACAACCTAAATCTTCGACGAACGTTCGCGCCTTCCTCGGGCTCGTGCGCTATGTCGCTACCTTCCTGGAGTCGCTTGCAGACCATACACATGTCCTAGAGAAATTGACGACGAAGGACTGCGATAAACACTTCCCTCCCTGGTCTGCCGAATCCCAGCATGCCTTCGACGCCGTGAAACAGATAGTGGTAAGCAGAGAATGCTTAACCACAATCGACCACGAAAATCGTGGCGATAACAACATATACGTGACCGCGGACGCTAGTAACCTCCGCTCCGGCGCTGTGTTATCCTATGGCCCGACCTGGGAAACAGCTCGCCCGGTGGCTTTCGATTCGATGACCTTCAAGGGGGCTGAGCTGAACTACCCCGTGCACGAGAAGGAACTACTTGCTATCATCCGCGCCCTACGGCGCTGGCGTGTCGACCTCATCGGCTCGCATTTCTTCGTCTACACAGACCACAGAACCCTCGAAAACTTCGGGACTCAGGAACACCTTTCCAGGCGTCAAGCTCGCTGGATGGAATTCATGAGCCAATACGAATGCGACATTATATATGTGAAAGGTGAGGACAACACGGTGGCTGACGCACTGTCACGTACGGCCTTCGAGGACAGCACTCAGGCGGAACTGGCCGCGACCGAACCTTGGTTTTTAGAGGATGCTGAATTTGAGGGAACGACCCTCGCGGCAGCGGTGATCATAAACAAAATTGGTTCCGCTTTTCACACGGCTCAATGCTTGGCACGAACACGGATCAGGGACCCACCAAAATCTGACTCCGTCGTAGCGTCCATACTCTCCATCACCGCCGACGAATCGATCCTCAGACAAATCAAGGCAGGCTACGCGAAGGACCCATGGTGCAAAAAGCTTGCCTCCGCCAGCAAGGGCCTCAGCGGCTTAGTCTTACGACACCCTGAAGAACTGTGGTACATCGGCGACAGACTTATCATTCCCCGGGTTGGAAACCTGCGCGAAACCCTCTTCCAACTAGCCCACGACTGCCTCGGGCATTTTGGATTCGACAAGTCCTACAAGTCTCTCGTAAACTGCTATTACTGGCCGAATATGCGGCGCGATTTCGAGAACGCCTACATACCTTCTTGCCCGGACTGCCAACGAAACAAAGCGGGCACAAAGAAACCGGCCGGTCCTTTACATCCGTTACCAATCCCTGACAAACGGGGGGACTCTGTCGCTATCGACTTCATCGGCCCTCTGCCGCTGGACCAAGGTTTCAACTGCATTGTGACAATGACTGACCGCTTGGGCTCTGATTTCCAAATCGTACCGACAAAGATGAACTTGTCTGCCCCCGAATTCGCCCAGCTATTTTTCGACCACTGGTACTGCGAGAATGGCCTTCCGACCGACATTATCTCCGACCGCGACAAACTTTTCACGAGTACCTTCTGGAAGTGCCTACACAAGCTGACAGGTGTTAAATTGAAACTTTCGACTGCTTTCCACCCAGAAACCGATGGTTCGAGCGAACACACGAACAAAACGTTCAACCAAGCCGTTCGCTACCACGTCGCACGTAACCAACGAGGCTGGGTTCGCGCCCTGCCACGTGTGCGTTTCGACATGATGAACACTGTGAACGCCTCTACCGGCTTCTCGGGATTCCAGCTCCGCATGGGACGCTCCCCACGAATAATACCCCCACTCGTAGCCACTCCGTCGGATGCTATCGACGAGGAAAAACTCGCCGCCGAAATAATTGCGCAACTTGACCTCGACGTAACGGAAGCCAAGGAAAACCTTCTGGCAGCCAAGATTACTCAGGCTGAACAAGCGAACAAGAAGCGTCGCGACAGCGAGACGTTCTTCAAGATTGGCGACCGTGTCAAACTTGCAACTGATAACCGCCGTGCCGTATACAAGCGTAAGGGCGACGGACGCGTGGCAAAATTCATCCCTCGTTTCGATGGACCGTATGACATAGTTGCAACACACCCCGAATGCTCGACCTACACCCTCGACTTACCAAACCAGCCGGAGGTCTTCCCCGTTTTCCACGCTTCCGAACTCGAATTATGGTCAGAAAATGATGACGACCTGTTTCCCTCCCGAAAACTGGCCGAACCCGGCCCAATAATTGCCGACAGTGGGCACGAAGAATACCTTGTTGACAAGATAATAGACGAACGTAATAAGGGCCGAGGTAAACAGTACCTCGTGCGATGGACAGGCTACGGCCCTGAAAAAGACTTGTGGATCGCCGGCCGACAGCTGGCTCAAGCAGAAGCCCTCGACGTGTGGCTGAATCGCGACCAAAGAACTTGAATTTTGCCTAGTATTTCTCTGCTTCTTCCCCATTTCGCTAATTTTTCAGGGAGGGGAGGAGTGTAAACCCGCTCTCCGGATTTACCCGTACTTACTATAAAAAGGGACAGAATTACTTACATAATCTAGACTACTCTTGTATCTCGACCACGACCTTCCCTGCTTTCCCACTTATACATCGGTCCTATTGCACCTTGTCTGATATCTTCAGTGTTTCTCGCTCTTATCTATAGTGAGTTTCCAGGTGAGGTGAAAGAGAAATTCACAGCACAGAACTGGAGAGCTTCCCAAGAGTAAAAACATGGCATACAACAAAAGAACATCTGATTTTCGTTAGAGAAGCACCTCCAATTGAACGAGGCCCTCAGGGTGAATGCATGTTTCTTAGCCAGACTCACTGGAGAATCCCCCATGCGGCGATACACCATGCTGCTGTAAAACCAAGGTTTCCGGTGGGTGAGATGCAAGACTTAGCAGTGATATGGTCTCGACAGCCCACAAAAACTGTACGAGAGAGGAAGCGAACGGACGGGAACATAGTTTGAACAAGCTGAATTTTGCAAATTGCAACATTGAACTTTGCATGAAAAATTTGAATGGTGACAGAAAACATTCCTTCAAAGCGTGAGAGATACTGAAGGACCTTGTGCCTTCTACTGTTTCTTTCCTCGACTCCTTGATGATATATAGGGGTTGTCATTACTAACCTCCTAGCCCCTTTCGGACTTAAAATGACCCGAGCGCAGCGAGTGGTCTTTTTTCTCGAAGATTGGGTCCAAGCAAAAAATGGGTCGAGCGCAGCGAGGACCATTTTTTGTGAGGAAGGAGGCGTACCATAGGTACGCGCCGAGGGAGCACCGCGACCGAGGCATCCCCGAGCATAGGCGAGGGGACGCGGTCAGCATCCCATAGGGATGCCAAGTCATGCGTTCGGCATTCCGTAGGGATGCCATTCACATTCCGCAGGGATGCCAAGTCACGCGCCACACAGAGATGCCAGGTCATCGTGTCCGAGGACAAATACGTACCAGAACAAACCAGCCGCTATTTCTCGCTTTGACCATCATCGCCACCGTCATGTCACGTCACGTCACAATCACCACCGTCTCCTTTCCTAGTCGACCCCTACGCCGCCCCTATCGCTTTCCCTCGCCCCTCGTCGCATTCCACCCTACAACTACCCCGCTATTTCTCGCTTGGACCGTCGCTATCACCGTCACGTCACAATTCACGGCCGACCACCGCCATTCTCGATGCTCCCTCGCTCCCCCCCGCATGCCCTCCCTTCCACCCTCCACAATATTGTCTCCTGTTTGCTTCCCTTCCCGTCGCCGTCTGCTGCCCGCTGCATTCTCCCCCGCCTCATTCCTGCGTCCACCGTCCCGTCCCCGTCCTGCCCTACAGCCCAAGACTCCCAGTCTCCCACGACCCCAATACCCTCGCAACAAAACACCGTCGCAACTCATTCCTCCGCCCTTTTCTCGCTGTCCGCTGTTCACTATTGCACCGACCCCGTTCCACACCCACCATTTCCCTTTCCCTCATTGACCCACTGCGCGAACTACACATGCGCACATTATTGCCATTGCGCCAGGAACTCGCCAGGACCCGCTAGCCATCGCCCCCACACGCTGGCGCATCAATGACCTCGCGCACAAGACTGACGCCCACGACGACACCTGCAAGTACCCGCCCACGACGACCCCGCGCCCGAGTACCCGCTGCACGACACCCGCCCTTTCCCCCCATCAAACCACAACTGCGCCACTTTCCATCGGCAACACCGCCGAGCGGACAATCCCGCCATCCCGCCGTTGGGGCGCCGCACCCCGAGGTACGTCGTTCGATTCCTTCTCCTACCATTCTTTAACTAACCGCCTACCCGCCGCACTTTGGACCCGTAACCAGTATCCATCTCATCGGCCCATACATTCCTGGGGCCCCGTCTCTCATTCGACAGCACCACATATCCAGTAAGCAATTATATTCATTTGACCCAATTTATCGTTCCTGCATCCGTTTCTCATCCAGTTGCAACTAACGGCATCAGCCGCGTACGAATATAACTACCACCATGTATTGCGATGAATCTCGCGTCTCTCGTCGATCTGACGAATATACCTTGTCCTAAGCACAACAACAATGCAACGATGCTGGATTCCTTTCAATTCAAGCTCAATTCAATGTAATGCCAACCTCCAACAGCCTGCCGTCCATTCTTTGCCATCCGCCCAAGGTTTGCTCGGGCGGATGGGGCCCCTGAACCCGAATCCCGGCTGTGCGCACAAGTCTCATTCCATTCAAGCCTCACATGTTCGTCTCACTGAGATCAGCAGTTGAAGTGTACATTCCACAGCTCCGTGCACCGCCCAGGACAACCACGAACAGAACAACCATTTGGTGCAAGGTTTAATTGAGGCCCGACACTCAACGCTCTCTACATTGACAGCTAACAACAGCACTGGCTCGGCCCAACATTGACTCGCAACCTATCATACGGATCCTGGCCCGCGACGACTACGGCTGCCGGTACAGGTCCAACACCGGACACAGACGAAGGCCGAGTGTGTTTGGGCGCCGCCCATTGAGGTTCAAGTATTTATGAGCGGAGCGAAGAACGGCGCCGGCCAATTCAACACCCACTATTCTTCGCGAAGCGATGGCTGGACCCAACTATCTTTCGCGAAGCGAGGAACGGGAATTCAGCACCGACTGTTTTTCGCGAAGCGATGGCTGGACCCAACTATCTTTCGCGAAGCGAGGAACGGAAACTTCAGCGACAACTGTTTGTCGCGAAGCGATGGCTCGACCCAACTGTTTCTCGCTCCGCGAGATCGGTGTCCGTCCCCGTACTGAAAGAAAATTCGTAAAAATGCACTAAGTCCGCTGATAGGGGCTTGGAAAAAATGCAAAAAATGCACTAAGTCCACTGATAGGGGTTAGGCCACATTCTTGAAAAAATGCACCAAGTCCGAAATGTCCTTCCTGCTATAGATATCTGTGCGCTTGAAGCGGCATAAACTTCAAGGTGGTTGATTAGTTTTCCATACACAGTCACGGCGTCCGCCAGTATCTGAAAGCTGTTCTCCACGCTGCGATAAATTTGCCTTCGAGTGAGTACCATCCTTTCCGCATTCTCATGAAGAATATATTCGTGGGGCTCCATGTTCCGTTAATTTGCAACTTGAATTTTCAAGTCTTCACTGAACGCGAAAGCCCCTGCTCTTCCAATCAATTCAGTTTTGCAACGTTGCATTCGGCATTTTCGTGATTTGCTTCGATCCCTTTCAACACACATACTCTTCAGTTTGTAAAAATACACTCGCGATCCTTACTCGCGGCGAGCACGGCTGCCGGTCCCGGCCCAACACGGTGTGTTTCATCATGAGCGGCACTGATTCAATTTCGAGTATTTTTTGCGGGACGAGCCAGGCTAATTCAATACCAAGTGTTTGGCTGGACATGCACCAAGTCCACTGATAGGGGCTCGAGGTGTGTTCTGAAAAAAATCGCAAAGTCCATTGATAGGGGCGAGAGGTACATACGGAGAAAATTTATAAAATGATAGGGGTCACAGGTACCTATGTTACTTGTAATTGCACCAAGTCGGTGGAAAGGGCGTCTCAGCAGGCAACTCGACGACTTGACAGATCCACACACGATCCATATAGACATACATCGAGTGGTTGGGATGAATCGTCATAACCGTACAACCACTTCTAGGACCGTATTTTTCGCGAACCGAGGCGCCAGCAGTCGGTTTTTGCCTGAGATCCCACTATGTCTCGAATGGACCGATGCGTTTTGTAGTGTTAAGGCGAGCTACAGGTTAGTTTGCATTCCGAATTCCACCTTCAAGAAACGTTCAAGGTGGAAGTTCAGTCTCCTCAATTATATCTGTAGTGCTTCCGTTTCCCTCCTAGTTCATCTCCGAGATGGTGTAACGGTAACATTACCGCCTCTCATTGGCACGTGCACAGTTTGACGCGGTAGCCCGGGGTTCGATTCCCCGTCTCGGAATATCTTTTTGCGTTCACTCAAATCTTTCCCGAATTTTTAACCCCAACACAAATCCGGAGGCCCAGTGAAAATTCCTTATGCCAAGGTATGCCTAGATACGCTCAAATCTGCCCACTCAAAACAGAGCATATTTGAGCATATCTGGGCGTAGTTTTGTCCGTATAGCATATAGGAATTTGATGGCGACATTTGGGCAGTATGCCGACGTCTGCTCAGATGTGCATATATATGCTCGCGTTATGCTTAGTTCTGCATTCGAGTATGCTCTGTTCTGATTGTTCAAAAATGCTTATTTATTCGATTAACTACAACAGAATAGACTCCGTACTCAAAGCAAACTGACCAAACTGCGCCCCGGCGCCGATGTCAAGTCGTTTGCAGCATAGCGCACCTTCTCATCGTGCGGCGCAGTTCTGAAGCCAAGCGGATGGAAATTGATGTTGATGTTTTCTGAAATCGTGCCGCGTGGCTGCTAATATTTAAGAAATCAGCTTGGGCGGATGAAATTGCCAGACAACGTACCGGTGATTGCAATTTTGTGAAGACATACACGCGACCTTGAGAAGTACTCGGTCAAACATGTTCAGGCAACGTGAAACGAACCAATTCCGCAACTCTCCTTCCTGTCCAGCGTCAGAACGTATCTACGGCGTGTCTTCTGCCGCAAGATGAAGCTGGCGGAGCGAAGCAGGTGAGAAACCGTTCGATAAGTTGAATGAATACGTATGTGCGATGAGGAAGCGCGTGGTGGCGGGCGATTTGCGTGGTTGCCTCGGAAGAATCACGTACATGGGGGAATGGGAATTGAAACGGAAACGCACCCAGGAACAGGCGAACACAAGACGAACTTGGTGTAGCTAGGCTCGAGGTACCTGTATATGGGCAGAAAGAACCGCAAAGACGGGACGCGGAAGTCAGATGGCATGCCGGTGTCGGGGGTCGAGTTTACTTCAATGTTTATGAGAAACGTTTCGCGAACTAGTGAACACGTACGCTCAGACCGTGACGCCTCGGCAGCGAACTCATTTACATCGTTAGCTTCATCTTAGGACCATGTCAGTGTAATCCTGATAGATGTAACAGATATGGATGCACCTGGACCCCGTTGACGACCACGACCCATGGACCTTTTAGTTATAAGCGCAGCCTCCGTGGCGCCGGAACCGGCGAAGGCAGGTGCGAGGCGGAGAGTTTGGGTAATTTCGGTGTTCCTGGCGCGATCTCGGGGTTCACGCGACGACGAGTACCGATGGGGGAAACAGAGAGTATAGGAGCGGGTCAGTGTAGGATTTAGAGAAGATGTAGCCGACTTCGACGGTTCCCTATCGTCTGGTCACAATTAGCCAATGCAGCACGATAGCTGCCTGGTAGGAACTCACAAAGAACCAAACCGAGGAGGTCATAGTGAAGGAAGTGCAACGCTATGGCCATGACTGAAAAAGATACCGCGTCATTGTATCAACATAGACTCGGGACGGAGCGCCGCAATGGATCTGTAGTCTATCATGAACCAAACATGGTGCATTGAAGAAAAATCTCGCGTTAATACGCGGTAAACAGGCATCAAGACCGTTTTCGTATCAGGTGGTTTTGGCCGTTTTGCACGCGGTAGCTTCGATATGATTGGGTTCGGCCTCTGCATCGAGAGAAGAGAGCGAAGATACATGAAGAGAATGATAAGAAAGGCATAAGAGGGAGAGGCAGCGGCATGGGGTGGTGAGTAGGAGTGGGCAGCGGGGAAGGTGGTGGTAGGAAGCAAAGGGCATTTGGAACTCCGATTGATCCCCCGTTCCACTTGGTCCGTGCGCACGGCGGAGATGACATGCGATTGCAAGGTGCGAAAATTGCAAAGTTCAACTTTCTGCGCCATGTGCTCGATCTGGCGCCAACTTTGCTTGAAATCAGTTTCAAATTTGAAATATTTTTGAAGGTATATGCTGTCAGCGGACAGCAGCAGATTTGAGCAGAGGTGAGTAAAGTACAAGCGGATTTGGGCAGAACTGAGCAGACCCCAACATAGGGCATTTTCACTGGGCCGGAGGGCCCAGTCATCCAAAGTTGGTGTAAAATACAGAATCAACCACAAATCAACATACACGATAAGAGTCTGGACGCATGGCAATAGATAGAAGTTGGATGAAGGTGAGTGTCCAAGTGGCCAGGTCATAGATGTGGGATATACATGCTCCAGTTCACACCCTTGAGCGCGCCGAACGGGGGATCTCGCAGGGCTATGAAGGGCAGAACAACGAGGACGAGGCGAGCGATAGGGTAGAGGGCGAGGAGGAACAAAAGCGCGGCACTACCTATTTTGTACCATGCCGAATCCTGTTCGAGGCTTGGCGCGACCGACATGATGAATGCCAGGATCGAGGGCAGCGCAGCCACCACCAATGCGGCGGGCCGCCACATCCACTTCTCCGTGCCGGAGGGGAAGTCCGCATTCCAGGCTGCACAGTGGATGGCGCCAAAGATGGTGCCCACCAGGCATTCGAGGAGGAACGCATGGATGTATTTGTCTCGAGTGTCGTCTGTGGACCAGAATAAGGGGACTGAGGCGTACGATGTTGCTGTGTAGGGGTCTCCTTGCCCAGTTACTGCACCGAGGAACGCGTTTTTAAAGTTATCATGCCAGAGTTCAGCATCTTCCTCGGGAACCGAGTCCAGTACACTGTTATCGGGCTGTTCGCCCTCTTTGAGCGGATCCGACGGCTCAACCGGAATCGGTTGTTGGACGTCGAGAGGCTTTCCCCACCAAAGGGCGTAAATGAATATGTTGACGACGGCAAAGGCCAGCGTGGCGACTTCGAGCTCGGTGATAGGAAGGCGTTGGTGGACGCGTGCACTGCGTGGTAAACCAGAGCCCCTGCACGAGTGTTATGCCTTTAGACAGTGTATCACCCTTGCTTTTATCCTTTATAGTTTCTTCTTCGACGGCACGTATAGCGCCGAGAAACTCAGGGCGCCCTTGAAATTGCGCATCTGTTACAATCGGATGGTGGCCGATGTGCGACACGAATCCGCCCATGCAGAGGAAGAATCCATGGGTTCGGGAAACCTTGAAATCTTGAGCAAAATAATTTCAACCTAGAGGCACTTATGCGGTAGATTCAGCTCACCCTTTGCATACGAACGGGCGGCAAAAAACTGCCTGGCGGCGAACCCGACCATCAATTCCGGAGCGATTACCATGATAAGCATCAGCTTCAACCTCCGCCAAAAAAGCACGAGGCGATTCTGGTTGGGCGGAGGCACGTTCGGATGCACCGACACCCAAGTTCACGCGAAAATGGTGGCGAGACATCCCCAGATGATGTCGGCCATTCTTCGACAGTTGTTGATGTCGTCGCAGGAGCCTGGAGGTGCTCGAGAGTTGAGCGGATTCGACATTACGGGGCGGCCACTTGTGGAGAGAATATGAACAAGTAGTAGGAGGAGGAGCATTGCAGGTTGCGTGATGAGATGATGGTGGGAGGGAAGCGCGCTTAGCCGCGTGTTCCTGGCTTGATATGTAGCTTTCACAGCTTTCTAACACAGCGTCCATCTTGGGTTCACGGCGTCTATTTTGATAGCCCGCCGCGCCTAGTGCAAACTTGAAAGACACTGCTCATGTTTTGAGTTGATTGTGCGTGTGCTCGCGACACTGAAAAAGGATCAACTTGGACTGGCGACAAATTCGGACTTGCATTATATCTTAGACACGATGAAATCGACCTGTGAACTCGTGTGGTATCAAGAGCTACGTCAGGCGAGTAGATTCAACCCCAAAGGTGCATCTGCTCGTCAGGAAGACCGACGGATCGGTCTCCCTTCACTCCATACTTTGCAATAATCCCGTTCATTTCGTTCAACTCATCCGCAGACAACTCGACGTCCCCGGCCTGCAGGTTCTCCAAAGTGCGGGTCGATTTTCTGTGTAAGGGGAGGTGAGCACCATGTAGCGTTGGAAGCCAGAGATTCAGAAGGAGGGGTTAGAGAAAGTAAATAGCACACACGATGATCCGGGGAGAGGTATCACGCCGGGGCCCAAAGCCGCGATCCAAGCAAGGCAATTGCGCAACAGCGAGTCCCTTGCGCTGGGCCACCGCGTCCAGTGCCTCGACGAAACTGACGTTGTGCTTCAAGTTCTCCTCCTTGAAGCGGGTCAAGTGTCCGCGTAGGTCGCCCTCTGATTATTTATAATCAGCACTGAGTTTGGACATCGGCAGCTCGTACCTGCTATGTCGGCTTGGCTCTTGAAATTTCCTGTGAGAAGCTCATGGCCCAGAGGACTGTAGCATTCATGTATATCGATGTTTCAAAGTGGATGGTCGATGGCTCAACTCGAGTACGCAAGGACAGAGATACCGAGCTCAGCAGCCGTTTCAATTACCTTCTTCTGGTTCTGCTCGTATGAGAACGGGCTGATTTCGATCTCCACGGCCGTCATGGGATGCACCTGTTCCGCGTCAAAGGATGGTTCAGATTCATACTGGCGTAAAATGAAAAAAAAAACCGACCGCGTGTGCTTTACGCAGCGTGTCCGCATTGCATTCAGAGAGTCCGATGTGCGCAAATTTACCCTCCTTGACCAGGGTCGCCAGGGTCTGCATCATGTCTTCAATAGGGACATCGCGGTCGATGCGCGCGGGCTCGAAGAGGTCAAGGTTCTTGATCGGCCCTAGGACTTTCTGGATGTTGGCTACGCTCTATCGGATGCTCTCTGGCCTGCGAACAGACAGACAATCAAACAACCAAAGAAAAGATTACAAAGGACCACCGGCGAATTGTCCGGGGTCAGATTCTTCGCCGCACCCTTCACAGATAAGAACGTCTTGGCGGCATATTCGGGGTACTTGGCGTAGAAGCGCGAGAGCATCTCCAGGTTCCCAGTCCCGAGGTCTTTCGCGTAGAATTCACCTATCGTATATTGAGGGTTACGGTTTCGGGATAGAAGGTAAGAACGCACCGCTGTTCAAAAACGCCTTTGTTCCTGCTGGCAAAGCATCGACGCCGGTCTTGATAGCTTCAAAGCACTGGTCATCGGACGCAGGCGTCAAGGACCATCTGTAAAGTGCTCAGCTGCCTGTGAACGACCTGTACGAACTTGCACCACGCACGTCATCATCATCAAGCCATGCTTGCAGTCAACGATTAGCGCACCGCACCGCTCTTCACAGGAAATGAAGAGTTACCACAACGGCCGACAGTCACATCGGATGCAGTTCCACCGAGTTTCGTTGTTTTCTGAACCATTTTGGATTTCGGTGAGGGATGGTAGGAGGATGGTGTAATGAGAGCACGACGGGCTTTATAGAGCACATTCGTAAACACTTTTTTGTCACACAGAGGAGATGAGGGCCGGGAACGGAACCTGCGCACTTAGTCATTCGAAAGTTCGCAGGTTCCGTTGTCAGGCTTGTGATTTTCCTAATTTTCCTCTGGGCGGCTGCAAGGCGGCTGGAGTCTGATTAGAGTCGAGTGGCCCGGAGATAATGTATGCCCATTGGCGCCAGGGATTGCACTAGGCATCGGAAACAGAAATCGACATGGCGGGCGGAAGCAGACTCGTGTTGTTTGTACAAGCTTGCGGCTAAACGCGATCACGCGGAGCGTTTCTTAATTCAAATTCAAAGGAAAGGTGGCGTTTAAAGTACAGAGCGGTTTGATGTGCCCGTTCAACGTTCAGGCCTAGCGGTTCGAACCCTTTGAGTATCTGGTCCGCGCGTCTTTTTCTTGGGTTGCGAACACGCGCACTGAAGGACGGCATTTGGATGGCATTCACAGTTGATACTCAAATTTTCAAGTTGGCGTGACCAAGGCCCCTGCGTCTTCGCGCAATAATTCGTTGACAAACGGTATCTTGAAGACAGCCCACAAGCCAATGCCGCGCAAGTAAGTCCCCCAACCGGCTCCGTTTCGAACTCCGTCATGTCCTCCATCATGTCGATGACCCCGCGGGCGATGGCATGCCGCCTGGCGAAGTACTGCTCAAAAGTCCCCGCCGCATTACCAGCCCCTCTTTTTGCCGCCAAGTGAAGTGGCGTTGCGATGCTCGTCGATAGCCTCCGTCAGCTCGCAGCCATCACAGATCCTCAGATCAGATTTATTCCCTGACCCCCCGCAGAACCATGTCTGTCTGCCGCGTCGCCGATAAACAGGATGTGCGCCCCGGGTCTTCGAGCGCATCCACTATGATAACGCGAGCTGTCCACAACTACGTGTTAGGCACTGATGGGGAACCCGTGAGGCTGCAACCGCGACAACTTGGGTGCCACAATGACTTGGTGCTGCGTTGAAATGAATATGAGTTTGATTGGGAGAAGATCTGTATGCACAAGCAAAAACAGAGACGATAAATGGTTGTAGACGCAATCAGATTTTCAGAGATGGCGCATCAAATACAATTCTGGCAAATAAATTTAAACGACGAGTCATTCAGTCCCGAGCGAGACAGATGGGACGTACACAGAAAATGATGGGACCCAGAGCAAATTCCTCAGGTACGTCGGAAGCGGAGGAGTCCTTTTGACCCCATCCCATCCATCCTCTCTTCCAATCGATTGACAAACCGTTCGAAAGCCAACTGCGGCTTTCGATTTCCTTCGACCTCGAACACGAGTTGGCGTAGAGCGCAGAAGCGGCTGCCGATGAGAATCGCGTCAACTTCCCGCCACGGAAGTTTTTCAATCAAGTCATCCGAGAGTGGCAGTTGGATGCATATGCTTTCCAATACCGGGGACGCGAGTTGCTGGAGGAAAAGGATCAAGTCGATGTTTATATTCGTGGGACTCCCGACATTGAAATCGAGCCCCAAAATGAGTTCACGGAGGCCGGTACAAGGGGTGGGGCAAATGCGGACTGAGTTGACTGGGTTAAGAGGAGTCAGTCTTTTGTGAAAGGAGGCAGGCCAGTCGCTCACCGAAAGGTAGACCCTCCTCTTCCCAAAATCCGTTTACACAAAGATCCTGTAGCGAGTCTCCGAGCCTCTCAAGAAGCTCGTTGTACCCAGATGCATCGCGATCATCCGCGGCGAAGAGTTGGATAAAGAGACGCTCGGCAGTGACGTTGCTCCTCGCCAAACATACGGCCATGGGTTGAGGAGAATGATTACGGTGTGACTTGAACGCCAGATATCGCACATGGAAGGCGTGCGTGCGTTCTGGCACAGTCGTATCGATGGCATACATCCAACCACCAAATTCGAGCCGTTCTAAGGCGGGGAAGCGGCCGAGGAAATCCCCGACGTCCTGCGGTTCGGAAATAACGGAAAATTTCATGTAGAGGCTGATGATTGCTGGCCACTGGTGTGCTGCGTCGTTAAAAGACTCAAAGATGTGGGCGTTGATGGTGAGCGCGGACAGATTTGGAAGGCGGTCGTGTATTTCGGTGGTATCGAGATCGCTGGCGTTCGTGACACCAAGACTAGTGACATGTCGTGCGAGATGAGGGCTCCCGTGTAGGAGGGCGAGAAAGCGCTCGGCGTTTGCGCGGTTGACGACGACATGTGAGAATATCAGCGACTGCGCATGATGTGCCCATGCAACACAGATGAATGTCAAACGATGAAGCTCAGTGAAAGCCCCAGTTATCCCCTCAGTCCCGGCGTATATGTGCTCCAAGATAAGGAATTGCAGTTCCAGGGGAAGGAGGAGGTTGTTGGACAGTTCGGACATTATGAACCTTCGGATTTGCTGTTATAAACACTGGAGGAAGTACCTGCTCGCGACTTGCGCTGGTGGTAAGATGGTGGTCCCTTTGCAAAGATGGGCTTTAGGGCCGGGCAGTGTGGCGGTGCAGAAACCAAACAACGCCACCCAAATTGATCGTTGTCGAGGAATTATTGATCGAACGACCGCTGTCCCAAACGGAACAAAAACGGAGAGTCCTCGTCTCAAATTGGTCTCAAAGGGAGCGTGGCGTTGTTTTATTTCGGAAGGGAAGCGACGCCGTCCTCGTCTAGTACGGTATTTATTGAAGCTCGTAAATAATGGTGCCACTCCTCAAACTCCGACAGTCCGACTTGTCGAAACTGGGGAAGACATATATACATACAATGTACCTCAGGGAAATCGTCGGCGACAGAGAGAAAGTCGAGAGAACATGCCGTTGGCCTAGGACGGACCATCGTCACTTTCAACCAGGGAAGGAAACATGACAATTTGCGTCGAAGAATCCAAGAAGAATCGGTAAATATAAACAAGTGTTGCTGCCGCTGGAATTCAAATTTTCCTTCGCGGCGATATTCGTGAGAAGTTACAGCGGGATAAAAATCACAAGACATAGAAGATACAACTACAAGGGGAGTACATTCAGCGGTCATTGTGGCAAGATTATCGTCCGTCGAGAATTAAATGTATCCAGAATAATGGCAGACTGACGGTGATTGTCCATTTGGATGCGTATTTCCAAACCATCGTTGGCAATATCATGAAACTGCAGCAGAGCAATTTCTGGAAACGGCCTAAACTCCACTGATTGTTCCACGAGCTCCATGCTTTTCAGCCTATAGTTTGAGCTGCACCGATAACGGAGGGTAGCGAGCAATGAAGCATAGGCATCAGCCGGGGGGGCGGTCTCGATGCTCAGATGTTCCAATGACGGAAGGATATCGGATGAGCGAAGACATGCAAAAAAGCGATTCTCAGTGTGAGGTCGGTGACCGTCGGAACGAGTTGTAAAAACAGCGACAAGTCTTCCTGTCTAGTTTTCCCGTAAGGCTGACCGAATGTGAGCTGTCGCAGTTGACAGAATGATCGGGGAAAAAAATCCCGCAAGACATCCAACGCAGGTGAGAGGAACTTAAGCCCAAGAAAGTGAGTTTCTGGAGGCGAGGAAGTGTGAGGTACGCAACAAGGGCAGCACCTGTGTGTTCCGCATAGTATTCGAGTTCCATGGAGACAAGATTGTCGAGTGTTATCTGGGGTTGGATGGACGTGTCTTCTTGGCTGACCGGTGCACACGTGTGCGTAAGACGCGAAAGCGGTCCCGTGCACTGTGTAAGGAAAGGCAGACACAAGGCAGACATGCCGACACAGACCCACAATGCGATTCACGAGGGATTTGTCTAGCGGAAATGCGCGCGAAGCCCTTGTGACCGGCGGGTGAGAAAGGCTTCGAAAATTCCACATTTAGAGGAATGGAGAATTGATCATCGTCGTCATAGCTCAGTTGGGAGAGCAGCAGATTGAGTCCGAAGAGAAAGAATTGATCTCAATATTTCAGAACTGAACTTCGTCTGCAAAATGAAGTTGACAGGCTTCAGCGCCGCAAGAACCAAGCTCCAGTGAGGAGCATCAACAGCGCGCGAGCGAGCCACCGCTGGCGACCCCCAACGAGCAGGAGCGCGAGCGGAGGCAAGTATGGACCAGGATCCGACGACTCGGAGGCGACAGACTGGGTCATTTTCAAAACGAAAGAACGGTCGCATGAATGAAGAGCGTTGCGGAGAGGTTAAATTCGTCATGAAAGCTGTCAGGGGGAAATCCACCGCGAATCGATCCCTCAAACCGCTTTTGACTTGCGCTAATGTGTACAGTCTTTAACCGGGAAGCGAAATAAACTGGGAAGCGAAACACCGGGTGGTTTGCTATCTTGCACATGTCTGAGGGCCCTGAAATTTTGGGATATAAATCCTCTCCCTATTAAACCTCTAATTACAAAAAAACTTGGCAAGAAACCTTGTATAACGGCCAAAACAGTCAGGTTCATTCTGGCACCATTTTCAGAGCCGAACCTAGAAAACAACTGATACTAGGCTCCATTTTGAGATGAATCGAGACTGCCAGGGGGTTTTCGGGGTCGTAGAATCCGAATGTATGTATGCCGAAACTTCAAACTGCGCGGATCCCTGTGTTTGAAAGAGTTTCTGCCATTTCGCTACCTAGTGATTGTGCCAAATTTGGCCTTTCGATGAATCACTCTCGTTCTCCAGCAAGACAACACATAACCTCACAATTTTTATAGCGGCGTGGCAGAAAGCTAGGAAGCCTGTGGTTAAGTCTACAAGCAACAATAATGTCATCAGAGCAGTCCCTCGCCTGGAATCCGGCGCGGCGCTTAAGCGTGTCACTTCCCCGTTAAAGACAGTACTCGAATCGTAAATACGAGCAACAGCGGAAAGAAATCAAGAAACTTGAGAATTTGAACATGTCCGAGAAGGCCGACAGCCTGGTAATTCGGATCACTCTGCCGGATAAAAATTTAAATCAGATTCAACACGGTTCGCACTGGTCTCGTCCGAGATAGCTCATGGGAGTCTCCAACGGCCGAGGGCCTTCGATTTTGAATCAGCGATGTGGGTCAGATTCTGAGGAGAATTGCCTTCTGTATGACAGCGAACCCACTCGCCTCTCTGGTATATATATTTCGGCCTTGGCCAGATAATAGCACGGCGGAAACTAGAGATGGATAAGATAGAGCTCCTTTATTCAGTGGGTGTTGTACTGAGGATGTATTCCCCAGCTAAAGAGTGAGGGCTAGGACGTCTATATTGACATTGATATACAATTATTCATATTAACACAGACACCTCCCAAAACAGCCTCAGTAAAGCAGTAGATATACGGGGTTAAATATAGGTGGGGTCTGTCCTCGACAAAAATGTCGAGCGAAAGGAGCTCTAGGGAATTAAACCCAACACCTTGATGAATTGAGGCTAGTCTAAAAGAAGGACCTGTTGCAATATTGTCGCAGCGAGCCATTCCGGACAAAACCGTAATATATGGCAACCTCTGCGCTTTCGACAACGTTCTCCCAGCCAGGATAAGTACTGCAGTAATTTCGGCTTCTGCATTGCGTGTATTGATTTGAGCACGCACCAAGGCTCTCCCCAAAAGGGCTATTCTATCGCCTGCGGCAAGCCGCGAAACGAAGCCTACGCCATCGCCGCACCCAATTTCACTACCGGGCAGCGTTGTGGCATCGGTGTACCAGCTCACGCTGTGCTGCCGAGATTCCATGGAAGCGGTGAAATTTCGCTCTACCATCCACCGAGTGCTTTCATCTGGAGCTTCGACCTCGAGGGTGGGGTCGTATGCTGTGACAGCGTCGTCCAGTTGAAATCCTGGCTCGACAAAAGTAGTGGGCATCTGAGTCGGCCGCAATATTGCGGCCTCAAACCAAGTGTAACCTCGATACGTGCCTAGTCAACGATGTCAGAAATGGCAACAAAGAAATGAGAAGCTAAATCAACCACCCTCGATTCCAGGATCGCTGCACCATCCTTGATCGTGGCTCGCAATAACATATTTCACGCCCTTCGGCTTCAGATGTACATCCTGCACGGGTCTGTGTTCCAGAATCTCTGTCGTGGGATAGCACCGACTTGCATTACTGTACTATTAAGTTCAGTTCGACACGGCCGGGGGTGTGACCTGTGACAAATTGAACCATATTCGACATTCGACAGCCGGCTGAGGTGACAGTGACCAGCGGCAAAATTTCGACAAACCCCTGCAACAATCCCTGCATCAGAAATATATTTGAAAGGGATTCTTGAAGACGGAGGTGAGTGCAATTGTCATTTTGGGTAAATATTTCCTTTAGATGTGAAATTTTGGCAAGTAATGGACCACTTGTCACGAATTTGGGCTCAAAACATTGTCCTGAGGCTCTTATTTCAATGAGAGTTGTTCATAAACCGTACCTGACACCTGTATTCGCTGCAAATTTTGGTTCCGGCACGACAGGAGATTTTCCAGATTTTTTTGAACCGTGGGACCGATTCGACACCAGCCCGGGGTGACGCGTGACATTTACCAAAGTTCGACACCGACAAGGGTGCCCGTGACCCGTGACTGTCGAACTGAACTTAATAGTACAGTATTGGCAGGTGACTCCGAAGCAGTACACCAATTCTGGTGGGCAGAAGCTGAGAAGGACGTCCCGCGCGGACATTAGGTCTGGCATGCTGGGCCCGAATATTGGATCCTGGCCTGGACCAACTGAAGGGCCAGTTTGGGAAGACATTGTGGTGAGTGGGCAGGAGGACTCGGAGGGATGTCGGAGGCCCCGTAAAACGGGTACGAAACAGCGATCGATGGATGTGCTGTGCCACCGCTGCCTCGAGACTTTAAACGTCAAGTATTTTGAGATACCGTTGGTTGCCAGTCTGTGCTGATTCCAACCCGTGCACCGCCGTGTAAGACGGAACTTCTATATGCGGGCATCACGGTCGGTCGGGTACAGCATGGCATGGCTCAAAATACTCACAATCACAAGTTACGAAAATACGATGGATATGAGGATGACAAAGTGCGATCCGATGCTGGATGTACTCCTTATAAGTCGGGGATTGATCGAGGACGCTTGGTGCAGGTGTGGATCGAAAATTATGAAAGTAATGCTACAGTATGTGATCTATAATCGACTGTTATGTTCAGAAAGTGAACTTCTCCCCGATGATCTTCTCCGTCAACGCCCACAATTTCTGTGCGTTGGCCTGGAACGAGAAGATAAATATACGATTCCGTGTTGGTTTATAAATGAATACTCACCGAATCAGAACTATGTGCTGCAACTGAGTCGTTCGCAATCGCGGAGTCGTCGAGGTAAGATCCGGGCTGGTCTGAAAAGGGCGATGAGTATTAATCACTCTGAACGCGGCGGAAGAGAGCTGATTTGATTTGAGACTTACTGCTGATAAGAGGATCGAAGGCGGCGGCCACGGTACTAAGCGGAGAACGATGATGAGAACGCGACAGGTGGATAATAAAGGCGATGAGGGCTTACGTAGCAGCACCTTGAGGAATTGTTTTCCACTGGAATTTTTCCTCGTTAGGTTTACCGTCGGGACCGAGTATACCTGTGCAAATTAGTTCATCTAATCGTCTAGGTATCACGGCAAAATGACACATACCGAGCGCCTGCATCCCGGGGATGGCCTCCTCATTCTGGTTAATGTTGGTGAAGATAACTGCATAAACACAACGTCAGTTCATCTGAGCAGGCCTCGGCTACGGTAAGACGCACTTCCAGGATGCAGGCTGTACGCGTTCAATGCGCCCTTCGACCGTCGGGACAGCTCGCTCGCGGTGAGGATGTTAGCAGACTTGGCGCTGAAATATGCAGTGCCGCTGTTATACCCCTCCGCGTTTGGATGTTCAATGGAATCGAAGTCGACGCCGTTCCCGAACGCGTGAGCTTTACTGGCCACGAAGACGACGCGTGGTGTATATTCGGCGGTGGCAGAGGCAAGAAGCTTGGGTGTAAGCAGCTTTGTGAGCAGGAACGGGCCGACATGGTCGGTCGCGAACTGGCTTTCGAGGTTGTCCACGGTGACCTTGAACGGCCCAATTGTGGCGGCGGCGTTGTGGATGAGAACCTGCAGCGGTTGTTCTAGGCTGGTGCAGCGAGCTCCAAATGAAAACGTACATGTACCGGCTCAGAGTATGCGTTGACTTCAGTAGCGGCTTTACGGACGCCAGATAGGGAGCTCAAGTCGAGTGCGAGGCGGCGAATATTTGCAGCTGGCACCTCCGTCTTGATAGCTTGTTCCGAAAGTTTCAGTCTACAAGTCGGATAAGTTCAATAGCAACACGACTCGCAGAGAAACCACAAGCCTTTCGTCGTTGTAACCTGTTATTATAACAAGGTTTGCATGTTTAGCGATGACGCGGGCCGTTTCGAATCCGATCCCGTTGAGGGACGTCCCAGTAATCAGCACTAGTAACACGATGAGAAAGGCAATGACACAGGTTTGAAGCTTGAAATGCTCACCATTTTTGCCTTTGATTTGCTGGGAAAATGCAGTTGCGACCTCGTCGGCGGTGGTGGAAAACGAGAATGCAGGGACAGCAGACATGGTGATGGGTTTGAAAATTTAGGATTGATTGATGGGAGCTTTGCGAAAAGGATGGTATGTCAACTTCGGTTCAGACGAGCCTGATTTTATAACCAGTAGTAACGGCTTGAATATGGTGAGAATCGCAACCCTTTTTTGGAACAGTCAATGAATCAGCGAATTTGATCGCTGACTGCAGTTTCTAGTTTCTTACAAATTCATCCCGAGGGTAATTTCCAAGTGCACAGTAAGCCGCCTCGGCCGCCCGGGCTGATCATAAACGGGTATTCTTCTCAAAAGGAGCCGTTTCTTCGTTGCTTTGAGGAGATAGAAGGCAAAAATCACTGAATTTATGACATGGGGCCGATCCACCAAAAATGCGGTAGATGCAAGGGATTGCTGTCAAGACTTCGAAGGAATCCTCCATAGGAGCAGCACTGCAGCTGCGAGACCGCTAAGGAGGAGAACATGGCGAACAAAAGACCAATGCGCGCAAGAAGAGGCAAGAAGAAGATTGGAAGAAGGAAAAGCACCAGCCGGCCGCCACGTGGGTATTATTTGATGATATTTGCCAGGTTCCCACGCTCCCATCTTTCTTCCGTGCGACCACTGTCGCAACGTAATTTACTCTCTCCGGGGTCCGCATGTACATCCAGCCTAGAAAATATTATTCTACCGCCCTCCGTTCAGATCTCGTTCTGGGGTCTTCTACCCGCCATCGACATTTAGATGCAGGACGAGATACTTACCTACTGCCCCCTGCCGGCACCTGTCGGCTACAAAATAATTATAGCACTAGCAAGGTATAACTTTCCATGCAGTGTGCACATGTGGACTTAATCACAAAGCACAAAAGGAACGTTGCACAACTCTTACAGCAGCAGTCGGTTCGAAGGAGGACCGCGGGGTGAGTACTTCTAGGCCGACTCACAGAAACCTCGTGTGCAGCAATACACCATACTGCTGTTAAACGAGGGGGTGAAGTCGAAGAAAAACTGCAAGTGTGGAGTGAGCGTTGAGAATCATTGGCTGATAACTTGTAGACCCTGGTTAACGAAATTCTGAAGTGTGAATGATTTCAACGCAGCGAGCCGGAGGAAAAGAAATTGCGAAACACCGAGTATTCGCGACGACGGACCACCGGTGGAGAACGAACATTCAATGTGTAAATTAAAGCCGAACCTGTTGAGAAGTGCGGTCTGCCTGGGATCGACAAGAGGTCTTGGTTGATAACTTGGCCTCGATGTGAAGACACCGGGTAAGACATCAGAAGACTGCAAGACAATAAAAAAAATAAAAACGGGTCGAATTCATCCCAGAACAGCACCTCGTATCGAATGAGTCCCTCATGGCGACTATTCATTCGTAGCCTCACGCAACAAACCTCCCGTGTGTGGTCATACACCATGCTGTTTCTAAAACCTCGTTTTCAGGTTGGTGAGGTGCAAGAGAAATTGCCGGGGGCAGGAGAGGGAAAGCAGGCGAACTTGATTACTGTAATTTAAGTTCAATTCGACGTGGGGTGTGACCCGTGATGTTTTGAACCAAATTCGACAGCCGACAACTGACCGTGGTGACCGTGACCGGTGGCCAAAATTCGACAATTTTCAACACGAAAACTCGAAAAAACAGTGTTTCCAGGCGAATACTTGGTGGTGTCACGGTGTACCAATTCGACACCCCGATGGGGTGACACGTGACATTTGCCAAAGTTCGACACCGGCAAGGGTGCCCGTGACCCGTGACTGTCGAACTGAACTCAATAGTACAGTAAACTGAACAAGGATCGGCCCATGGCCATCCAAAATCGTGTTCTGACTCACGGCATCTACCGTCAGAGCCAGCACACGGTTGAACGAGTAAAATATGCCAAAGAGAATTCCCATGGGTCCCCGAGATCTTGAGGTTGAAATATTCTCCGAATTGGTAGACGGCGGCATGGGCCTCGAGATTGCGCTGTATCGACAGGAATACTCATTGGGCATTGCACGAGGGTACGATATGCTGTGCGAGAAGAGGCCAAGAAAAAAGAATCTGGAGTGCTTAGAGCAGCACCTCGATTCGAACGAGGACCTCGGGATGACTTTTTCATGGACGCCGAAATAAAGAAGTCCCGTGTGCGTGTGCGGCTATACACGATGCTGCTTTCCAAATCATATTTTTCGACTAGGCAGTGTCAATGTGGGTTGAAATATTATCGGTGTGATAGATAGCTCAGACCAAGAGGCCTGTATATCTACGGCCCCGGTGCGCTGGATGGACAAGACAGTCACAGCTTGAAGAGACCAGGGTAAAATAGTCACAGCTTGAAGAGACCAGGGTAAAATAAGTACCCCACGCGGGAAGAGCGCAAGAAAAGAATGAAGTAAAGAAACAAACATGTTTACACAAATTCAAGTGGGTGCGATGGAAGAGAATGAGGAAAATACGCGGGACATTCCGCCAGAAGAAGCAAAAAAAAGTCTTTTATAAACTCCTTAGAGCAGCACCCCCTACTTTTTCGTGGATGTTGAATTTTTCAAGAAACCCCCGTGTGCGGCCATACACCATATTGCTTTTAAAACCAAGCTTTCAGCAGTTGAGGCAAGGTTGACTCGGAAGGAAGAGAAATAGCCTTCCCAAGAAAAAGAAGACGGGGTGAATGTGTATCAGAGCAGCACCTCGAATCGAACGAAACAGCCTAAGAAACCCCCCTGTGCGGTCATACACCATGCTGCTGTTAAAAACCTAATCTCGAGTGGGCAGCGAGGTGGAAGAGAATTACACAGCGGGCCAGGGGTTGTTGAGAAGTATTGACCGATAATATAATTGATCCCGAGTTCCCGACGGCCGAATGTGAGAATGGTTTTAAAACACTCAGCAAGGGGAGAATACAAGGGGGAAAAAGGATATTGATGTTTTCAGAAGAGCAGCACCTCGAATCGAACAAGAGCCTCGGGGTAAGTATTTGATCGGCATAGCGTCCTCAGGGAAATCCCGTGTGCAGTGATACACCATACTGCTTCTAGTACTAAAACCAATGTTCCACAGAGGTGAGGACAATCGTAATTCATAGCGTAGGTTGTGGGTGGGAACTATTGGCCGCTATACCTTGATTCTGATTTCCAGATAACTTGAGTCGTAAAGGTTGTTTTTCATTAAATTCCAGACAACTTGCTCCCGCTATCCATACAGTCGCCTGAGAAATGTCCAGCACATTTGCGGCTCTGGAGAAGATCTAGAGGAGAAAACAAGGGGGAAAAAGCAAAAGGATTCTTTCAGAATAGAAGCACCTCGAATCGAACGAGGACCTCAGGGTGACTAGTTTCTATTGTGCCCCCATCAAGAAAACTCCGTGTGCAGTAATACATCATGCTGCTGTTAAAACCCCGTTTTCAAGCGGTCGAGGTGAAAGAGAAATTACCTTGCGCAGAAGCCATTGGAGCCATTTGATGGCTTTTTGGCAGTGCACAAGCGAATGGCTCCGCCGCCAAAAAATGACATCAATGGCTTCATATGGCTCCATGGAGCCATTGAGCTGCCATTTTTGTGCACTGCCGGAAAGCCATCAAATGGCTCCAATGGCTGTTGCGCAACCTCGCTATTCACCGCGCAGCAATATTTCACGTTGAGGTAATCATATTTCCCATGCGGTCCCGATTTTCTACGATCAGAACTTTGAAAGTGTTGCCAGAGGGTACTCATGCGGGGGAAGAGCGCAAGAAATGGAGAAAGAGGGAAAATATTTGTAATAAACCCCTCAGAGCAGCACCTCGAATCGAACGAGGACCTCAGGGTGACATTTTACTAACGGTGAAGAAAACCCCGCGTGCGCCACACACCATGCTGCTCTTAAAATCTCATGTTTAAGTTTGTGAGGTGGAAGAGAAATTGTTAATGCCCTCTGATAGTCCAGAATTAATTGATATTTGGAAAACCTCATCGTGCAATTTCCGGACTTGATCTCGATTACCGGATGGTCGGAGGGAGTATATACCAAAAGAGTGTAAGTGAGACTCACCCAGTCCCACTCCCTTCTTTCTCACAGTGGGACTCGGCTGTGATCTGCTGCGATGGTTGCGAGTGAGTGGGACTCGGCTTTACTCCGCATCAGTGTGTGTGACCAGCTGATGCGCCGTTCGGCAAGCTCCGACAATGGTGCTCCGTACACAAATTTCCGGTGTATTCTTCATCCCCGAAGGGTGCCTTCATGTCCCATGGGCGGCGTGGGAAAAGCGAACCAAGTACCAACACGGCAAGTAGTTGCAATAAATAAATAAATCGACATTGATTGAGAGCACCGATGGATAAATACATAGGATAACTTTGCTGAGATTTCTCGTTTATCTTCTCGCCGCAGTTCCTTTATTTCACGGTGACGAAGAGCATTTAAATCATTTCCTGCATTATCGGCGTCAGTTTAATGGTTGCAAATGAATGTAAGCAAACTCATTTTGGTTTCGATATCTTCTTACTAACCGGCTCGTCGATGTCCGCACGAACACGGGTTGAAACAGTACGCTGCCGCTTCCCAGATACGATGTTTCGCTCGCTGAACTCAAGACCTATGTCTCGGGTTGGGATTGCATGTTCGTCACTGGCGGAAGCCTCAGAAGGACCCGCATTCTCGTCCTCAGGAGGAGAGGACGGTGGAGGAGGTGGAAGTCGCGGGAGTTCCTATTCGTGATATGAGATCAACCACCAGTAATGTATTTTGAAAACTTACCATTTCCGTCTCGGTTGAATGCGCTGAGGACAAGCTTAACTGACCAGTCTCGTTCTCATCCAGCGACGGAGTGTAGACTGTCGGCGGTCCGAAGTACTCAAGAGTGTAGGCAGCGCCATCGTCCGAAGCATGAACATCAGGTGCCGAATTGCTGTTGTATGGCTCGTAGGCAGCCCCGAAATCGAACACGGATAGATCAAATCCACCGAAAATGTCGTCCATGTTGAAATCTTCATCAGCAGATCCATTATTGAAATGAGCTTGTTCAAATGCGGTCAAGTCTGCACTGAAGTTTGCGTCCAAATGCATCGCTCCGTCTGGGGCGGAATCAAATACTGATTCATAATCTGATGGTGCTCGCATGGTTGGAAAATGTTCTGTGGGATGACCAAGACATACCCGTGCTCGAATTCCGCACCAACTCCGTTTGTGTCATGCTCTGATCCATGGGTTCGAAGCCTAGCCAGAAGTTAGAAAAATAAAGAAATTCTGAAGTGAAACACACCTGTCAAATTCGCAATTGTAGGTTGTTCCTGATCATCGCTAAATTCGAAGCCTGAAAAGGAGTCAGAGATCGAGTTTATACCGCAATTAAACACAAACTGCTCGAATTTGCCACCATGGCAGGTTCCACTTCGTTCCCAGTCGAATCACCCTCTCCAGATGGGCGTGCAGGTCTGCGACCCTTGATGCGAGCACCTGCAAGCGACCCCTTCCTCAGTGCATTCAATTCTTTGTCTATCTCGGCGCGACGGACAACCCAATCACGCCGCAGAGCTTTCTCCTCTTCGACATCCTTTCGCAACTCGTTGACCTGGTCTTTCAGGCCAGTGCGATGTCGGTCAATCTTCATCTCTCCCTGCAAAGATCTGATTTGGAACTCAAGGAGTTTCTGCCGTGCAAGCGAAGCCTTGTTTTCTGACGTTCCGGAGTCTCGTTTGGCTTTGAGAGTATCGTAGCTGGTCAGTTCGTTGTTGCGGTGAGCAGTCTTCCGTGAATTCCAGATTTGTCGCTGTGCTGACAACTTCTCGCGCTCGGCGGGGCCATTCCAACGTTTGGACATAACACCATCGCGCTCAACCTGCAAGAGTTCGAGCGCTTTGATATTGTCCCGATCCCTTGCCCTGTGGCGATATCAGAGTAGATATAACAGTTAAAACAATACAAACTGTAAGATGGCGGTTAAAAGTGCCACACCAACTGAGGTTTCCGCGTTACGGGCAGCGTGAGCCGTTTCGGCGTAGTTGGAATGAACGGGAGTTATATCCCAATCGTCTTTCTTGATGCTCGACAGGAACCTATTCACAGAGGGAAAAACCCATGGGTTTGCAAATTTGTGGGCAAGCCAATCTCAAACCAAAGTCAGACGTGAACCGGCAGATATGGAGTGATATAACCAACTTATAATAGCTTCATCGGTTTCGTTCTTGATCCACGCGAACCAATCGTTGATCTCTTCTTGAGTTGAAAGGCCCATGATTGACTTGATGTGGGCAATGGTAGATTGTGGAATGTGTTGCGGCAACTCGTCAATGTGGCTGGTGGGAGGATTTTAGTCACATAGAAGATAAATGTGCATTGTTAATTACCGCTCGAAGTGCGGGTTGCACGTCTTGACGCAATGTTTGATCAGCTTGTTGGTGTCGCGGGTATATAAACCACTGATTGTCGGATCATTGTACTTTGCGAGAAAATCGGCTAGACCCTGAGCTTGGGGGACTTCACCGTCCAAAATAATGACACGGCATTTAGCGTCCGGATACCATGGCGCCAGCTTAAAGTGCTCCCCGGTCAGCGTATAAATTACGTCGAACAGTTCGGTGAAGAGCTGGGCAAAAGCCTCGCGAGTTTTTGTGTCGCAATATAAACTTCCAAAGGTAAGGCCTGCTCAATGATAATTTAGTCAAAAAATGGTGTCAACTGTGACGTTTACCAACATTTCTTGTGCCGGTCCAACATTCCAGCAATCTCCCATTCGTCCATCTCGCCTTCAACACGTTTGAATGTGAAGTCGATGTTGAGGGAGAGAATCCGGTGGATGAAAATTGCGATTTGCGGGTGCATTGTGACGACTATACGAAATCCGCTCTTGGACATTGCCGTGTGAATATAGCGCTCATGCTTTGGAAGTGTGATTTCCCGTGTACTGAGCTCATAGAGCACTCCTGTAACGTATAAGGCATCAAATACACACGAAGAATGAATTATTTACCTTCCCAACCCATTCCACGCGGATATGCGTCCTTTTTCTTCTCACCAATAAAGTCTCGAACCTTTCGAGTGTTTGTAAATGCAGGGCTGCTCGTCGAAACTCGTTCCCCATCATAAGCGGTCAGGGTCGAAGGAGCTGTAATAAATATCATTATACCGAAATCGAAATCATTGTTGAATAGACAAACCATTGAGGAGCTTTTGAACCGTTAAACCGGTGAGACCGGCCGCTTCAACTGCCCTACCGAGCTTGAGACGATCTTCGGCGCTTGGTTTTGTCTTTGGATGAGCCGGATGGTTGTGAGGACCGCGTACTTCCACGAGAGCCAAATGGCTATATGACACATCGATGGGGACGAAGATAATCATCTGCACCGAGCAAGGACGATTCTTGATTTTGGCTGGCACCATGCGGTTGTTGTGGATGTGGCTGTACGCTGTGAAGGTCAGATTAACAAGTGGAAGATAAGATTTGCTTGGGGCAATCACTCACGACAATTCTGCAACTTTACACGTCGGTGGACAGTGAGTACACATGTAGCGTTTACCGTGGGCGCAACGCCCGGAAGAAGCCCGTTATTTTCTAAGGCGAATTTCAATGCCGCCTCGTCGATGTTTGGTGCGATGGGCCAGTAACTGTGCTGAAATTTCTGGTCTCTGGACCACTTGGAGCAGCCCACAAAGTACTTCTTTCCGTGCGCTGAGGGTCCCTACAAATTTGCGTCAGCAAAGCGAAAAATCGGGAGGGTTAATGACCTACTTTCGAGCGAAGAATGAGAACAGGAACACCATCACACGCAACTTTGCATTTTGAATTCATGATCCGTGCGTAAAAACTGAAAAAAGATATTGAGCAAGTCGGAGCACCACAATGAAATACAACATACCGTGCAAGTATCGAAGGCGCCGAAGCGGCTTCACGCTCATTTGCGTCTAGTTCGTGATTCCACAACTCCCGCATTGCCTCGAAGTCAGGCTCGTAACGCTCACATCCAGCGAAGAGTGCAGGGTCAATAAATTCACAGGTGTCAACACCATTGCAGTATAGGTGGGCGCGGCGACACAGGAGCTCCTCTTCCAGATTTGAGGTCAGTCCACGGACTTTTACATCACCCTCAGGATGCCCTGCGGAGCCACGCCAGGATTCCTGGTCCTGTGTTGGAAATCAGTGAACATAGAGTAAAAATGGCAGAACTACTCACCTCCTGTCTGATGAAGCCGTCGAGTGTCAAGACGCGACTGCTCTTTGTGGTCAGCAACTCCTTCGAGTTGCTGGTATCAACTCGATATACTGCAGAGCCGCGCGGAACATCCCACGTCGACGGTACCTTCGAAAGATCAAGTATTTTGTCGACCTTGAGTTGGCGAGTGATGTAAATCTGTTCAGACGTATTCCTAGACTTGCCCTTGCGTTTGGGTGGTTTGGTGAGAAGAGGTGTGTCGCTGTGGATGGGGTGCGATGCGGGTTGAGATTCAGTGGGTTCCGCATCGAAAACCGGCTCGCCAGCAGTGGTAGACTCGATTGGAAGTGGAGGTAAAACAGGAGCAGCGGGGAAGTCGGCATCATCAATCGGGCCACCGTTGCTGAAAGAAAAAGCGCTTGACGGGCGTGAAAAATCTCCAGATAACGCGACAGAGGCCATCTCATCAGCATCATCAACCTGAACGACGCCGTCAAAAGACAATGCACTAGGGGACGCGAAAGACTCTCAGAAGGAGGGACCGACGATGGAGAACTGGCCCGAGACGAAGGAGCAATAGATGGACAGCTACCCGCACGGGTTCCGGCCATAGAAATCGACGATGCAGCCCGAGAGGGTGCCCGGGAGCTGAAAGGGGTCTCCCGGGTGCTCCGGTACTCCTCGAAGGACCCGTAATGCGATTCCATATACACCTGAAATGCGAGGGGATTTATCCATGTCTCTGTGTTTTCCAGGTTGAAAAATGTGTGATTCTTGAATTCATCGCTGAGCATCTACACAATTTGGACTCAGGTCAGCGTGAAACAATGAGATAAAGGTACGATTAGCGCACATAGTTCCGATACGCTTTTAGCTGGGTTGTGGAAGCATCATCGGGTGACCACAGCAAAGTAGCAGGTGCTCTTGTATCATCCTGCTCGAGGTAGAGCTGCAAGCCAAAGGATGTGATCCACGAGGTGGCATTTTCCACCCAGAAGAAGGGATCATTCGCTGGATTTCTGAGCGCCTCGGGAAATGCCTGGCCGTAGTGGAAACCGTCAAGTACGAGCGTTGAAAAGATGAAAGGAAGACTCACAAAGTTTCTGTATGCTTTGATATCTCGCGGTGAAATACTTGCTGCTGCTTCAAACATGGTGGAAGTCTGAAGCAAGATGGGAATGAGATAGCAGCGAGATCTAGATAACAATAGAGCATATTCGCAGCCTCCGACGAGATTTCTGGAATCACTCGCAGCTTTTAAGCGAGATTCGTGACTGATGTGACTGCAGCTTGGGTCCTTGAGTTCATTCGGGCTTTAGAATTCACGGGAAAAATGAGGGGCCATGACTTTGAGGTCTGTAAGTCTTGTCTTTAACGGGCCCTCGAAAAATGACCCCGTAGGACACATTTCCCAGTTTTTAGCCCAACTTTTTACTCTCTGCCGCCGCCAAGCCGTCCGCTTTTGCTGTCACCACTTTTCTGGAATCAGACATCACTTTTTTAATCAAACGTCTCGCTTAGGTGTTTTTGGAGGTTGCGAATATGCTCTAATGCCCAGTCCATCCTTGGTTCGTCCCCGACGCCTGCCTGATCTAATAATTGTGTCACATCTGATGGGTGTTGTGATTGTTGAAATGTTGAGTCCCACACCGATCAACTCTGAGTCCCACTCAGGATCACGGGTCCCACTGATAATTTATGCCCAGTCCCACTCCTGATGCGAGTCCCACTCAGAAATCTTCACGGAGTGGGACTGGGCGAGTCTCACTTACACTCTTCTTGTCATTCCTCGGTCGGAGGTCTGGGCTTTGAGAATGCTTTCAAGCCGATAGAGAAAAGGAAATTGTGCAGTGCCAGCAGAAAGAAAGAAAGAAAGAAAACTTTTCTGGCGGTCGGACAGAGCAGCACCTCGATTCGAACAAGGACCTCGGGGTGAGTATTCCATCTGCAGGAATTCATTGACAAGACACCCCCGTGTGCGGCGATACACCACGCTGCTTTTAAAACCTCGTTTTGGAACGGTTGAGATGGAAGAGAAGGAGGAAACTACGCGAGAAGAGTACAGTTGTGCCAGAAAAGAAAAGGCTCTGTTTAGCTCGTTCACAGCAGCACCTCGAATCGAACGAGGACCTCGGGGTGACCTCTTTGTAGACGCCAAGGAAGTCCTGTGTGCGGCGATACACCATACTGTTTTGAAAGCCTAGTATTGGAACGGGTGAGGTGAAAGAGAAATAGCTTTCACAAGAAAAAGAAGACGGGGTGAATATGTCTCAGAGCAGCACCTCGAATCGAACGAGGCCCTCGGGATGACTTTTTCGTGGATGTTGAATTTTTCAAGAAACCCCCGTGTGCGCCGGTCATACACCATGCTGCTATCAAAAACTGGGGTTTTCAGTTGCTGAAGTCGAAGAAAAATGGCTAGTCACGGTGCGGTAATCGGTGCCGGCCGATTGCCGGCCAAAACGATTCAACTTAACCCTCGACTTCCAGAAAGCCTGATCCGATAAGTTTTCAGACAGTCGCCTGAACCGAAGACACGATCTGTGAGAATGTGTTCAAACTCATAAAGAACAAAAACCAAATATTTCCCCGATCCTTTTCATAGCAGCACCTCGTATCGAACGAGGACCTCGGGATTACTGTTTTCAATTCAGTGCCTTGAAGAAACACCTGTGTGCGGCCATACACCATGCTGCTTTCGAAATCAAGGTTCCGATCAGGTGAAAGATCTACGGTGAGGGTTCGATAAACTTCAGAACTGGCTGAAGAATTGATTCCGATTTCCAGACAGTCGCTTGAGAAGAAAACACAGGCTTTGAGAATCGTTCCGAAATGATAAACTGCTCAGCAACAAAGAGGATTGGGAACGGAGGTGAAAGCATGGAAAAAATACATCCTTGTCCAGAACAGCAGCACCTCGAATCGAGCAAGGACCTTTGGATAAGTACTTGATCACCATGTCCTCAAGGCTCCCCGTGTGCAGCGATACACCATGCTGCCTCGAAGACCTCGTTTCCGAATGAGGTGCAAGAAAGATACGGAGCGTAGCGCAGGCTGATATTATAGTAGTAAACCCTGAGAAGTAAGAGCCCTTGGCAAACAAAATTTTGAATTTCTGGTCTCCTGGGAATCAGATAGACAGGGGTTCGATTGGCAGTGAGAAGAGGAAAAAGTAAAAGTAAACAATGACAAAATGTTTGTACAGGGCAGCACCTCGAACCGAACAAGGACTCCGGGGCGACTTTTTCATGAACGTCGAAATAAAGAAACCCCGTGTGTGGCGATACACCATGCTGCTTTTAGAACTTGGTTTTTGAGTGGGTAAAGTTGAAGAGAAGTTCACGACATCGGCTGATGGATGAGAACTAACCTGGCTCCGATGTGAGGACACCGGGTGACCGTAAGATACCCTCCGGGAGCAGAGCAAGAAAAAGGAAGGAGCTATTAAAAAAAAAAAAAAGCCTTTCCTTCTATTGCACAGCAGCACCTCGAATCGAACGAGGACCTCAGGGTGACTAGTTTCACTATGGAGCACTAAGAAACCCCCCGTATGCGGTGATACACCATGCTGCTGTTGAAACTTCGTTTTCGGGGAGGTGACGTGAAAGAGAAATTCACCGCGGCACAAGATTTCAGGTTGAGATATTTCCCATGCGGTCCCGATTTTCTACGATCAGAACTTTGAAAGTGTTGCCAGAGGGTACTCAGGCGGGGGAAGAGCGCAAGAAATGGAGAAAGAGGGAAAGGATTTGTAATAAACCCCTCAGAGCAGCACCTCGAATCGAACGAGGACCTCGGAGTGACAGTTTCACTAACGGTCAAGAAAGCCCCGCGTGCGCCACACACCATGCTGCTCTTAAAATCTCATGTTTAAGTTTGTGAGGTGGAAGAGAAATTGTTGATGCCCTCTGATAGTCCAGAATTAATATTGATATTCGGAAAACCTGATCGTGCAATTTCCGGACTTGCCATACACCCTGCTGCTTTCAAGACCATATTTTCGAGTTGGACAGGTGGAAGAGAAAGTATAGGGTACGCGGGATGGGCACGGTTCGATTTTTGATCAACCGTGCGTGGGTTCGATTCTCAGGAGAGGTACTTATTATTTTTATATATATTGTGTATGTAGATAGTACATGTAGTCCATTCTCTGTTGTGCCGCTTCTATACCCAAATCACTGTGAGTCCTATAAGATATGAATGCTATGGCCAGATCCAGCTGTGTTATTTATGTCAGGACAATAAAAATGCAGTCAGGAGTGCCCGGGTAATATCAAGAGGTAATCACCCTTAAAGTTTGCCACACAGGGTCGAAAACTGAAATAAGCTCCCCCCAGACCTACCTACCCTCCTAGCCGAGGTTAGCCGAGTGACATTCCCACGGTATTGACTGCAAATTTTGGTTTTAGGGTAGGATTGGGCCCTCTGGGAGTGATATGGGAACATTATTTGCTGCAAGTTTCTGTCTTCAAATGGACACCTAGCTTGGTCGGAAACTACAAATCCAGTGACCACTCAAAGACCGTAATAAAAAATGGATTTTTTTTTCTAACCCTTCTGAACATGTTTTCAGAGTGCTTTGGCCAAAGTCCGAAAACTGAAATAAGGTCATCCAAAGGGTACCTACCCTCGGAGGCTGTGTCCCGGGTTCTTCTGGTGGTTACCTCCTGGGTAATATCCAAGTCACGCCTGCTTTTGCTGATGTCAAGAAGGGACAAATTTTCAGAATTCCAGCCAGGGAATTCCTCTAAAAGTGCTTTAATCAGAGCCTTTGGGATGGTAAGATTCCCTGGAAGGTCTGTGGGCTGTGAATACTGCTTGTAGAGGATGTTTGAGCACAGAAAGTCGGGCTGGATGTGGTTAAGTGTCACGAGGGTCACATCACAACGAGTGCAGGATGCCAGTCTCCCACGCTTTCAATCAGCCAAAGACAGATTCTTTCTCTCTCAATTCTTCGTCTTTTCACTTGACCTCAAGACTCAGAATGACCTCCTTAATTGTCCCTATGTGACCGTCAACTGTGCCAGACATTATGTGCTGTGGTAATTCTGCACTGACACGATTTTCGGTGACACTTCGTAAAAAAAATCAGGAATCTGAAGTGGCTGCATAGCTCTCATAGAACAATATAGCTGTTATAGTGTTCAACAAGGTGGGACCTCAGTTTACACTGGAGAGTCCACTTTCAACCCAGAATTCATCAAAATGATTGCGTCGTTATTTGTATTGTCACTGGTTGAACATTTCAAGTTTTTTGGTGAAAAAAATGGTGAAAAGTAGTTTGAGTTTTACACAAATTTTTCACTTTGAAAGTGAAAATCTATGAAAAACTTTCAAGTTTTTCACCTACTTTTTCAGTAAAAAATTTGTGTAAAACTCAAATTACTTTTCACCATTTTTTTCACTGAAAAACTTGAAATGTTCAACCAGTGTGTGCTAGTTAACAAATGAATACATTTATAATGTACCTGCACCAAACTGGGACCCTGCTCCAGAAGTGGGGCTCTGACTGCTGGAGCTGGCGCCATCATTATTAGGAGCGCCCTCGGAGTCATCATCCTCAAGTGGCACCAATTGATCAAGACTCAATGCCCAACAAAGATCATTGCACTTGTGGTCGCGGATGGACGACTGAATACCGCTGTGGCCAAAGTCACCAATGCCAGAGTCCCTGAGATAGTTGTTAGATTCCAGGTATTATTTTTCCAAAGAAAGCTTACTCAGTAAGGGTGTGCGTCATGGGATCAAAAAGAACCAATGTGTCAGTTCCATGCATATGAGCGGGTGTGCCTAAAAGTATCAGTACAGTTATTTTGAGGAAATTGATCAATAAATACTTTGGATATCAGCAAGTACCACTGAATTATTGCTATGGCCATAGACAAAGTGTGCGAATGAATGAATTGTTTTAGCACAGAGATTATGACGGCGGCTTTGGTGGTTCAAAGTGAAAGTAAAGTGCTCAACAATTGTAGAGCGTTTGGTTTCAACCAACCAAGTAATGCCTGCATGAGAGTCATCAATTTGGGTGGTTCCTGATGCCTTGCTCAGATGATTGATCTCCTCTCCGAGCCAGAGGTAGCTTCTATTCTTTTCTTTGTCATAACTCTGGTCAATCTGAAGTTGTTCACTATAGCTATTTCATTACCAGTGTAAACATTGACCCCACAGCGTCGAGTACAAGAAGAAAAAGCTTTGAGAAAGTAACCTGCAATGGCGAGACGCTGCAGCTCAAGATAAATTTGCTCGCGGTTCTCCGATGACCTTCCTTGGCTCACCCTTGTTCTGAATTCTCGGACAGCAGCAGCAGCAATGGGGCATCTGTTCTTGGATTTTGTGGAGGAAACAGGATGTATGTCTTGCTATTTATTATTTTGGTATAGATTAATCAGCAATGGTATACTAGGCATTCCAATCCAGCTCACAACGGACAAGGGTTCTGAGATTGGATGTCAACACTGCGGTTCGTTGCACTTATCTTTCCTGTTACAAGATCATTAACTTTTGGCTCTATACAACACAGTCAATATTTTGCACCAAATATCGATCCACATGTCTACGCCGTCTACATGGTCCTCAAAAGTGTCCACAACACAATTATTGAAGGCTTTTGGCGGTGGCTGAAGACGAAAATGGGCTTGAACTTGAAGGCTGTAATTATATGCGGTAAGCAAGAGCGGATATTTGATTCCAATGTCACCTTTCATATGTAAGAATTTATGCTTGGCTCACTGCTATGATATTGATGCTTTTCAGACCGCTGTTTTATTGGATTTTTGTGCCATTGATTCAGTGTGAACTGGATGAGTTCAGAGCATGGTGGAATCATAATCGTGTACGATTACAGAGAGACAAGAACATGCCTTCTGCCCATGTACCAGCTCATGCGTATGAACATCCTACCCATTTCAGTGGAATAGATTGTTGAATTCGTGTCCCAAAGGAGGCTATTGCAGAGCTTCGTGATTACTTGACAGAGGAGGTTGGGTCAAGGGAAAGCCATCTTGGATGGCCTGGGGTGACGGCTGAATTTAAAGCTATAGCTGAGGCAGCATGGGCAGGTATCGGAAGCCCAAAAATGGATTTGGAGACTGCTTGGGCAGTTTTTCCAAAGATGTCTGCAGTCATAGAGAATTATGATGTATAACATGCTTCAGTATCAAAATCCATGCTGTAGACAAAGGAGAACTGTAAAAGAATGGACTACATGTACTATCTACATACACAGTAAATAAAAAAAGAATAACTACCTCTCCGGAGAATTGAACCCACGCACAGTTGATCAAAAATTGACCCGTGCCCATCCCGCGTACCCTAGTAACTGCGTAGGTTAGGTGGTAAAAAACCCTTTCCTTCTGTCCCAGACTCCCAGAGCAGCACCTCGAATCGAACGAAGCCCTCAGGTTTACTTTTTCGTGGATGTTGAATTTTTCAAGAAACCCCCGTGTGCAGCCATACACCATACTGCTTTTAAAACATTGTTTCCGAGTTGGTGAGGGTCAAGCGTAGTTCAGATCCTAGGCAGATACTATACACAGGCAGTCACAGACCTTGCAAACACGGAATTTTGGTCTCCAGGATCTAGGGTGAGGGGTTGGTAAGTGAGAAGTGGAAAAAAAGTAAAAGCAAAGTAAAGATAAACAATAACAAAACAATTTTCCTCCTCAGTTACAGCAGCACCCCGAATCGAACGAGGACCTCGGGGTGATTATTCATCCGTAGCCTCACGCAACAAACCCCCCGTGTGTGGCCAGCCACCATACTGCTTTTGAAACCTTGTTTTCGAGTGGGTGAGGTGGAAGGAAATTTACAGCGTAGCAGAACTATTGGCGGAAAATTATTTCCCAGATAACTTGATCCCGCCATCCATACAGTCGCCTAAGAAATGTCCAGTGCATTCACGGCGCTAGATCTGGAAAAGATCTGGAGGAGAATACAATTGGGAGGAAAAGAATCACCGGAGTGGGAACGGCAGCACCTCGATTCGAACGAGGACTCCGGGGCGACTTTTTCATGAACATGGAAGCCAAGAAATCCCCGTCTGCGGCCATACATCATACTGCTCGTTTCCAAGTGGGGGAAGTTGAACGAAATTTGGAGCATCCAGGCCGATAACTTGCAGGCCCTGTTTAAACGAGATTCTGGCACGAGCATGATTCCAGCATACCGAGGCGGGGAAAAAGACATTTTGTATTCCATGGACGTCGAATTCAAGAAAACCCTGTGTGCATCGATAGCCCATGCTGCTCTTGAAATCCTACTTTCCGGTGGGCAAAGTGAAAGAGAAAACAACCACACAGTGCAGGCTTACGGAAGAGATTCCCGAGGAGTTCCGAGAGCAAAAGCATGGCAGTAATAGATAACTCGGCCAGGCGAACCAGGATGAAATGGATGTTGACAAACATCGGCCTCAATGCAACAAAAAAGAAAGAAAAAAAGTTGAATTTCAAGCACTAAGAACAGCACTAAGAATGGAACAAGGACCTCGGGGTAACTGTTTCTCATTCCGCGTCAAGAAAAACCCTGCATGCCGTAATACACCATGCTGCTTTTAATAGCAAAGTTTAGAGTAGGTGAGGTGAAAGGGAAATACCCAGCACAGACTAATTAGAAGTTAGAACTGGTGTTCGATAATTCTTGCCGACTTCCAGACAACTTGATCCCGCTTTCCTGACAGTCGCTTGAGACGAAAACACAGGCCTTGATAATGGTTGCAAACTCATAAACCACTCAGCAACAAAGGGAGGATACAAGGGGAAAAAAGGATATCAATGTTTTCAGAATAGCAGCACCTCGAATCGAACAAGGACCTCAGGGTGACTAGTTTCCATTGTGCCCCCATCAAGAAAACCCCGTGTGCGGCGATACACCATGCTGCTGTTGTAACCTTGTTTGTGAGGTGAAAGAGAAATTCACTGTGCAGCAAGATTTCAGGTTAAGATATTTCCCATGCGGTCCCGATTTTCTACGATCAGAAAGTGTTGCCAGAGGGAGTGTAGGGTAGTCATACGGGAGAAGAGCGCAAGAAATGGAGAAAGAAAGAGGAAAAAAAATTCTCATAAACCCCCCAGAGCAGCACCTCGAATCGAACGAGGTCCTCGGCATGACTGCTTGGAATGGTGTCAAGAAACCCCCGTGTGCGCTGGTCATACACCATACTGCTTTTAACCCCTGTATTTGAGTTGGTGAGGTGGAAGTGAAATTGCCAATGCATGTTAACAGTTACAGCGCACCGGTAGTTTAGAAATACCGGCCAATAACTCGGCCTCGATATGAAGATACCAGGTAAGATATCAACACGAGAAGAGCTCAAGAAATAGAAAAGGAACAAGGGGGGAAAATAACTTTCTTTGGCCAACTTCACATAGCAGCACCTCAAATCGAACGAGGACCTCGGGCTGAGTATTTAATCAGCGTGGATCCAGGCAGAAGAAACACCCGTGTGCAGTAATACACCATACTGCTGGGAAACCAATGTTCCAATCTTGGGTGAAGTGCACGAGAAATTGACAGCAGCACAGGCTGATAATCCAGGACTATTGGCCGATATATTTGATCCCACCCACTGTCCAGACAATCACATAAGACCAAAACACGGGCTTTGAGAATGGGTTTGGCGTAATGAACAGCTCAGCGAGGAGGACTGGGATGAAATGAACACTACATAACTTCAAGGGCCTTCGAAAAAAAAGAACAAAAGGAACAAAAACCAAAAACCTTGCATGCCTTGCACACAGCAGCACCTCGAATTGAACGAGGCCCTCGGGGTGACTAGTTTCACTATGGAGCACTAGGAAACCCCCCGTATGCGGCGATACACCACGCTGCTGTTGAAACCTCATTTTCGGGGAGGTGAGGTGAAAGAGAAATCAACCGCACAGCGCAGGCTAACTTCCCGAGGAGTTCCGAGAGCAAAAACGTGGCAGTGATGAACAATTTGGCCGGGCGAACTAGGATGGGATGAACACCAACAAACATCGGCCCTTGATGCACTAAAAAGAAAGAAAAAAAAGTTTAATTCTCAGCGCTAAGAGCAGCGCCTCGAATCGAACGAGGACCTCGGAGTGACAGTTTCACTAACGGTCAAGAAAGCCCCGCGTGCACCACACACCATGCTGCTCTTGAAAACTTACTTTTGAGCTGGTGAGGTGCAAGAAAAATTGCAAGTGCCAGATGCTATCGGATAGTCCGGAACTATATGCAACCCACACTACAAGGAGAGGAAGCAAGCGAACTCGGGACAGTATTCCGTAGACAGGGAAGCTAAGAAACCCCCATGTGCGGCCTACACCATGCTGTGTTGAAATGAAGGTTCCAATGCCGCCAGGTGAGTTGCCCACGGTGTGACAGTAATACTTGAGTAATACACAGTGCAGCACAGGCTTACTGAAAGGATTCCTGAGGAGTTCCGAGAGCAAAAACACGACAGTAGTAAACAGCCAGATGGACCAGAATGATGTTAAAGACCACCCTCAGTGCAGCCAAAAGAACAGAAAAATCATCTATTTTCTGTGATAGCAGCACCTCGAATCGAACGAGGACCTCGGGATGACTAGGTTACGATGGGATTCGGCTGCAAGAAAGCCCCGCATGCGGCCATACACCATGCTGCTCTGAAAACCTAGTATTGGAACGGGTGAGGTGGAAGAGAAATTAGTGCAGGGTAACGGGCCAGCAATATGATACATATAACTTGACCGTTGATTTCCAGACAACTTGATCCCACTTTCCTGACAGTCGCTTGACACAAAAACACAGGCTTTGATAATGATTTCAAGCTCATAAACCACTCATGATCAGCGACAAAAGGAGAACACAAGGAAGAAGGTAAAAAGACGTCCTAGTTTTCTCACAGCAGCACCTCGCATCGAACGAGGACCTCGGGGTGAGTATTTATTTGTATTGCTCCGGCGTAATGAAACCCTGTGTGCGGTGACACACCATGCTGCTGTTAAAGCCCAGTATTGGAACGGGTGAGGTTTAAAAGAAATAGCTGTCACAAGAAAAAGTAGACGGGGTGAATGTGTCTCAGAGCATCACCTCGAATCGAACGAGGACCCCGGAGTGAGTATTCCATCAGCAGGAATTCATTGACAAGACACCCCCGTGTGCAACAATACACCATGCTGCTTTTAAAACCTCGTGTCCGAGTTGGCGAGGTGCCAGAAATATTCACAGAGCGGTTCAAACATGAACTGGCCGAGGAATAAGGTCAAAACAAAGTTAGAAAGTGGTGAAGAAGTTTTAAATGTTTCACCTACTTTCTCGGTGACAAATTTGTGTAAAACTCAAACTACTTTTCACCAATTGTTTCACCGAAAAACTTGAAATGTTCAACCAGTGAGAACACCAGGGGAAAAAACACAAGAATTCAACTTCTTTCAGAACAGCAGCGCCTCGAATCGAACGAGAACCTCGGTGTGACTACTTTCACTTTGGAGCACCAAGAACCCCCTGTGTGCGACAATACACCATGCTGCTTTTAAAACCTCGTTTTGGAACGGTTGAGGTGGAAGAGAAGGAGGAAAATACGCGAGAAGAGTACATTGCGCCAGAAACGAAAAGGCTCTGTTTAGGGAGTCGTTCACAGCAGCACCTCGATTCGAACGAGGACCTCGGGGTGACCTCTTCGTAGACGCCAAGGAAGTCCCGTGTGCGTCGATACACCATACTGCTTTCAAAAGCTTGTGTTCAAGTGAATGGGGTGGAAGAAACATTACAAGTGTCCCATGCCACGAAGTGAGCGCCCAGAATCATTGGCTGATAACTTCCAGACCTCAGCAAACAAAACTCCGGAGTGAGGATGTTCTCACCCGGCATAGAGGAATTGCGCGGCACCGAGCATGTCAGACGACGGTCCACCGGACTCGGGAAAAGAGCATTCAATCATCAATGTGTTAGTCCAAATCCATTATCCAGGGCCATGATGCTAATAATTCTGATCTGCCTGGGATCGACAAGGGCTCTTGGTTGATAACTTGGCCTCGATGTGAAGACACCAGGTAAGATATCAACGTGAGTAGTGGCAAGCACAAGAAAAATGTCTCTTGTCCTGCACAGCAGCACCTCGATTCGAACGAGGACCTTGAGGTGGTTAGTTATCAGTTCGACTCGACGAATAAACCCGCGTGTGCGGTCATACACCCTGCTGCTTTCGAGACCATATTTTCGAGTTGGACAGGTGGAAGAGAAAGTAACTGTGTAGGTTAGGTGGTAAAAAACTCTTTCCTTCTATCCCAGACTCCCAGAGCAGCACCTCGAATCGAACGAAGCCCTCGGGTTTACTTTTTCGTGGATGTTGAATTTTTCAAGAAACCCCCGTGTGCGGCCATACACCATACTGCTTTTAAAACATTGTTTCCGAGTTGGTGAAGGTCAAGCATAGTTCAGATCGTAGGCAGATACTATACACAGGCAGTCACAGACCTTGTGAACACACAGAATTTTGGTCTCCAGGATCTAGGGTGAGGGGTTGGTAAGTGAGAAGTGGAAAAAAAGTAAAAGCAAAGTAAAGATAAACAATAACAAAACAATTTTCCTCCTCAGTTACAGCAGCACCCCGAATCGAACGAGGACCTCGGGGTGATTATTCATCCGTAGCCTCACGCAACAAACCCCCCGTGTGTGGCCAGCCACCATACTGCTTTTGAAACCTTGTTTTCGAGTGGGTGAGGTGGAAGGAAATTTACAGCGTAGCAGAACTATTGGCGGAAAATTATTTCCCAGATAACTTGATCCCGCCATCCATACAGTCGCCTAAGAAATGTCCAGTGCATTCACGGCGCTAGATCTGGAAAAGATCTGGAGGAGAATACAATTGGGAGGAAAAGAATCACCGGAGTGGGAACGGCAGCACCTCGATTCGAACGAGGACTCCGGGGCGACTTTTTCATGAACATGGAAGCCAAGAAATCCCCGTCTGCGGCCATACATCATACTGCTCGTTTCCAAGTGGGGGAAGTTGAACGAAATTTGGAGCATCCAGGCCGATAACTTGCAGGCCCTGTTTAAACGAGATTCTGGCACGAGCATGATTCCAGCATACCGAGGCGGGGAAAAAGACATTTTGTATTCCATGGACGTCGAATTCAAGAAAACCCTGTGTGCATCGATAGCCCATGCTGCTCTTGAAATCCTACTTTCCGGTGGGCAAAGTGAAAGAGAAAACAACCACACAGTGCAGGCTTACGGAAGAGATTCCCGAGGAGTTCCGAGAGCAAAAGCATGGCAGTAATAGATAACTCGGCCAGGCGAACCAGGATGAAATGGATGTTGACAAACATCGGCCTCAATGCAACAAAAAAGAAAGAAAAAAAGTTGAATTTCAAGCACTAAGAACAGCACTAAGAATGGAACAAGGACCTCGGGGTAACTGTTTCTCATTCCGCGTCAAGAAAAACCCTGCATGCCGTAATACACCATGCTGCTTTTAATAGCAAAGTTTAGAGTAGGTGAGGTGAAAGGGAAATACCCAGCACAGACTAATTAGAAGTTAGAACTGGTGTTCGATAATTCTTGCCGACTTCCAGACAACTTGATCCCGCTTTCCTGACAGTCGCTTGAGACGAAAACACAGGCCTTGATAATGGTTGCAAACTCATAAACCACTCAGCAACAAAGGGAGGATACAAGGGGAAAAAAGGATATCAATGTTTTCAGAATAGCAGCACCTCGAATCGAACAAGGACCTCAGGGTGACTAGTTTCCATTGTGCCCCCATCAAGAAAACCCCGTGTGCGGCGATACACCATGCTGCTGTTGTAACCTTGTTTGTGAGGTGAAAGAGAAATTCACTGTGCAGCAAGATTTCAGGTTAAGATATTTCCCATGCGGTCCCGATTTTCTACGATCAGAAAGTGTTGCCAGAGGGAGTGTAGGGTAGTCATACGGGAGAAGAGCGCAAGAAATGGAGAAAGAAAGAGGAAAAAAAATTCTCATAAACCCCCCAGAGCAGCACCTCGAATCGAACGAGGTCCTCGGCATGACTGCTTGGAATGGTGTCAAGAAACCCCCGTGTGCGCTGGTCATACACCATACTGCTTTTAACCCCTGTATTTGAGTTGGTGAGGTGGAAGTGAAATTGCCAATGCATGTTAACAGTTACAGCGCACCGGTAGTTTAGAAATACCGGCCAATAACTCGGCCTCGATATGAAGATACCAGGTAAGATATCAACACGAGAAGAGCTCAAGAAATAGAAAAGGAACAAGGGGGGAAAATAACTTTCTTTGGCCAACTTCACATAGCAGCACCTCAAATCGAACGAGGACCTCGGGCTGAGTATTTAATCAGCGTGGATCCAGGCAGAAGAAACACCCGTGTGCAGTAATACACCATACTGCTGGGAAACCAATGTTCCAATCTTGGGTGAAGTGCACGAGAAATTGACAGCAGCACAGGCTGATAATCCAGGACTATTGGCCGATATATTTGATCCCACCCACTGTCCAGACAATCACATAAGACCAAAACACGGGCTTTGAGAATGGGTTTGGCGTAATGAACAGCTCAGCGAGGAGGACTGGGATGAAATGAACACTACATAACTTCAAGGGCCTTCGAAAAAAAAGAACAAAAGGAACAAAAACCAAAAACCTTGCATGCCTTGCACACAGCAGCACCTCGAATTGAACGAGGCCCTCGGGGTGACTAGTTTCACTATGGAGCACTAGGAAACCCCCCGTATGCGGCGATACACCACGCTGCTGTTGAAACCTCATTTTCGGGGAGGTGAGGTGAAAGAGAAATCAACCGCACAGCGCAGGCTAACTTCCCGAGGAGTTCCGAGAGCAAAAACGTGGCAGTGATGAACAATTTGGCCGGGCGAACTAGGATGGGATGAACACCAACAAACATCGGCCCTTGATGCACTAAAAAGAAAGAAAAAAAAGTTTAATTCTCAGCGCTAAGAGCAGCGCCTCGAATCGAACGAGGACCTCGGAGTGACAGTTTCACTAACGGTCAAGAAAGCCCCGCGTGCACCACACACCATGCTGCTCTTGAAAACTTACTTTTGAGCTGGTGAGGTGCAAGAAAAATTGCAAGTGCCAGATGCTATCGGATAGTCCGGAACTATATGCAACCCACACTACAAGGAGAGGAAGCAAGCGAACTCGGGACAGTATTCCGTAGACAGGGAAGCTAAGAAACCCCCATGTGCGGCCTACACCACCCTGTGTTGAAATGAAGGTTCCAATGCCAGGTGAGTTGCCACAGTGTGACAGTAATACACAGTGCAGCACAGGCTTACTGAAAGGATTCCTGAGGAGTTCCGAGAGCAAAAACACGACAGTAGTAAACAGCCAGATGGACTAGAATGATGTTAAAGATCACCCTCAGTGCAGCCAAAAAGAACAGAAAAATCATTTGTTTTCCGCAATAGCAGCACCTCGAATCGAACGAGGACCTCGGGATGACTAGGTTACGATGGGATTCGGCTGCAAGAAAGCCCCGCATGAGGCCATACACCATGCTGCTCTGAAAACCTAGTATTGGAATGGGTGAGGTGGAAGAGAAATTAGTGCAGGGTAACGGGCCAGCAATATGATACATATAACTTGACCGTTGATTTCCAGACAACTTGATCCCACTTTCCTGACAGTCGCTTCACACAAAAACACAGGCTTTGATAATGATTTCAAGCTCATAAACCACTCATGATCAGCAACAAAAGGAGAACACAAGGAAGAAGGTAAAAAGACATCCTAGTTTTCTCACAGCAGCACCTCGCATCGAACGAGGACCCCGGAGTGAGTATTCCATCAGCAGGAATTCATTGACAAGACACCCCCGTGTGCAACGATACACCATGCTGCTTTTAAAACCTCGTGTCCGAGTTGGCGAGGTGCCAGAAATATTCACAGAGCGGTTCCAACATGAACTGGCCGAGGAATAAGGTCAAAACAAAGTTAGAAAGTGGTGAAGAAGTTTTAAATGTTTCACCTACTTTCTCGGGGACAAATTTGTGTAAAACTCAAACTACTTTTCACCAATTGTTTCACCGAAAAACTTGAAATGTTCAACCAGTGAGAACACCAGGGGAAAAAACACAAGAATTCAACTTCTTTCAGAACAGCAGCGCCTCGAATCGAACGAGAACCTCGGTGTGACTACTTTCACTTTGGAGCACCAAGAACCCCCTGTGTGCGGCAATACACCATGCTGCTTTTAAAACCTCGTTTTGGAACGGTTGAGGTGGAAGAGAAGGAGGAAAATACGCGAGAAGAGTACATTGCGCCAGAAAAGAAAAGGCTCTGTTTAGCTCGTTCACAGCAGCACCTCGAATCGAACGAGGACCTCAGGGTGACCTCTTCGTAGACGCCGAAATAAAGAAGTCCCGTGTGCGTCGATACACCATACTGCTTTTAAAGGCTTGTGTTCAAGTGAATGGGGTCGAAGAAACATTAGGGTTATTCACAGTTCCCTTTTCTCCACCCTTTTTCCTTCCCTTTTTTGTGCCCTTTCTTGTTCCCTTTTCCCCGTTGAGCCAGAACAAGGATGTACAATATATTTACATAGATTTGAGCCCATCAAACCGACAGCTACACTATACTGGGTACCTCCCACCCTTGTAGGTAAGTTAGTGGGCAATTAGATACCACAAATACCAGCAAGACTGAAAAAAAAGGACAACAAAAAGGAAACAAAAAAGGGAAACCCAGAGGGGGGTTTCACAGTTCTCCCTTTTTCTTTCCCTTTTTCGTTTCACCAATCTCCCATTTCCATGAGTTTTGCACCTAGAGTCGCTGTTTCTTCCCTTTTCTACCCTTTTTACATCCCTAAGTTGAAAAGGGAAAAAAAATCCGGAAAAAAACAAAGAAAATCAAAAAGTACGAAAAAAGGGAAAGAAAAAGGGAAGAAAAAAGGAGAACTGTGAACGACCCTAATAAGTGCCCCATGCGAAGTGGGGCGCCCAGAATCATTGGCTGATTACCTGCAGAGAAACTCCGGAGTGAGGACGTTTTCAACCCGGCATAGAGGACCAAAGGAAATTGCGAAGCGACGAGTATTCACGGCGACGGATCACCGGTAGAGAACAAGCATTCAATGTGTAAATTAAAGCCAGGCCTGTTGAGAATTCCGGTCTTTTGGAATCGACAAGAACAATTGGCCGATGACTTGGCCCTGATGTGCGGACACCAGGTAAGATATCAACGCGAGAAGTCTGCAAGAATAAGAAAAAACGTCTCTTGTCCTGCACACAGCAGCACCTCGAATCGAACGAGGACCTCGGGGTGACTGGTTGTCGATTGGAGTACAAAGGAACCCCCACGTGCAGCGATACACCATGCTGCTTTTGAAATCAAGGTTTCGAGGGGGTGTCAATGAGGAGGAAGAGAAATTAGTGCGGGGTAATGGGCCAGCAATATGATACATATAACTTTACCGTTGATTTCCAGAAACTTGATCCCGCTTTCCTGACAGTCGCTTGAGACGAAAACACAGGTTTTGATAATGGTTTCATTCCCACAAATCACTCAGCGACAAAAGGAGAACACAAGGGGAGAAAGGATATTGATGTAATCAGAACAGCAGCAGGGTGGAGGGGGTGTCACTCGATAATAATTGCTGGGTCGCCGCAGGTCGCCGCTCGTGGAAAGGGAGGAAACAAGCGTGGTGGGTATTTGCTGTTGCTAGTCCACGAAGACGATAGCGTGCGGTATCCGCATCAGGCAGCCCACCTTCCACATCCGGCTCCCTGTCCCCGTTACCCATCCCGCTCACCCATCCTTCCTTCCTGCTTTGACTTTCCTCGTCCTGCCGTTCCTCCGCCTTTTCTCTCTCGAGTACTCATCACAGTCACTAATCCATCTCTCTCCAGAGCACTCATTCTCTCCAGAGCACTAGCTCATTCTCTCCAGAGCACTAGCTCATTCTCTCCAGAGCACTAGCTCATTCACTAGCTCATTCTCTCCAGAGCACTCATAGTTCTCCGGGTAAGGACTACTCATCGTCCCCACACCTTACATAAATGCAGATAACGAAAATTCTCTAGTAAAAACACGTAAAAAACAAAAAGCGAACAGAACGTATAAAAGTGTATAAGAATAAATGCAAGGGTCCGTGCTCCAAATGTGCTCCAAACTGCAATCTCCAATCTCCAATCTCCAAACCTCCTTCAAACTTCAAAGCTGCTCCCATCTCACCTCGACTCCACTCTTCCTCCACAACGCGGCGCGCACCCCGTCCCCGTCCCCGGCCACGACCTCCTCTCCTTGCGCTGCCCCCCGTTGCCAACCGCCGGACGCGGGAGGGGGCGGGGAGCCGACTCCTCCCTCCATGATATCATAACATACATAAAATCTCGTCTTTCTTTCTTTTCGTTCCGTTATCTTGTACTGTGTATTGTGCATTTGGTTTATCGGGGTTATAACGCTCCCGACCTCGTCGGTGACGGCGTGCGCTTTGGCGGGGGAGCGGGGGAGGTGGGACGGCGGTATGTCTGTTGAGGTATCAGTAGAGGTAAAGCGGGGTAGGATAAGAGATACGAGTGGGTGGGGGAGAAAGATAAGAGACGAGGAAAAGGAGGGGGGATAAAGAGGAGAGATGGGAAGGCGGCTCGAACGCATCTATCACGTCCCCTGCGCCCGTACGTCTACGCCCGTATGTACGCCCGACGATAAGACGGCGTAATGCGGAGATGCCGACATATGGCACGAAAGGAAGCACGGAGAAATGAGGAATGATGTCGTCATCATTAAGTGGAGGGTGACGTGGCACCCCAAAATGGCGCGCGCTCCGCTTGGGAGGGGGTGGTGCGTCGCTCGACGACGCGAGGAGGGGAGCGAGCGCAGAACGAAAAGCTCGAGTGAAAGAAAAAAGCGAAAATAAAAGCGAAAATAAAAGCGAAAAGATAAGAGACAATGAAGGAAGGAAGAAAGCACGCACATGCCGACTCATAATCATCTTCGCCATCGACACGGGCGGCTGCGCATATATCGCGGGCAGCGGGGCGTCCACGCTCATCCTGCGCCCGTTTGCGCCGAGGGCGGCTTCGGGGCGGCGGGGGGTGTGTTTGTGCGTGTGCGGGTGCGTCGTGGAGGTCGAGTCCGAGTTGTTATCCGTGGTGGTGGGCAGGGTCTCCCACGAGAGCTTGAGCCCGAGCCAGGAGGAGGTCGATGGCGGCGGTGGGGGCGGGGTGCTCTTCTTCTGCGGGGCGGGGATGGGCTTTTCCGATATAACCGATGTCGATTTCTCCTCATCCGTAGTAGCAGCCTTCGCCTTCGCCTTCGCCTTCACAGGCACAGCGACCACCTTCCCCTTCTCAGCGATAGGCAGCGCAAACGCCCGCCGTCCGGAGAACGTGAGGCCGAAGCGGAGCACGGAGCGCACGAGGGCGAGCACGAGGAGGGTGGCGAGGAGGGTGAGCGGGAGGCGGAGGGGGGCGAGCCATGCGTGTGCACTGTGAGATGAGAGCGAAGATGAGAGCGAGTGGGCGTAGGACGACGGGGCGAGGTCGAAAGGGGCGGCGAGCGCTTCGGCGGCGGGGAGGATGAACATCGTCGGGTGCGTGCAGTTAAGGACGCAGGTAGGGACGGCTGGCTAGCTCAAGGGTGCGCGGGGCACAACGGTGCAGCGAGGTCGAGGAAGGACGCAGGCGAGACGACGACGTGGATCCAAGGCGGAGACAGGACAGCGTGGATTATATGATATATCAGGCGGAGGCGGCCGTTGTAAGCCGGGTTTGATCCGTGTTGTCAATCTTCGCGAGGTGTGAGGAGGCGATCAGGCTCCATTAAGGCATGAGCTCCTTTGGGCGTTGCAATCCGCGCCGTGCGATTGCCGGGCCAAACCGCTTTTTGCAGGTGTCTCCTCGCTCCTCGCTCCCCGTGTGGATGGTACCTGAGACTCCCCTCCTCCTGCCTTTCCCTCCCCGCTCCTCGGCCTTTCGCTCATATGCATCCGGCCCCCTCTTCCCGTGGATAACGGCGCACAACGATAACAGGGCAGGATAACGAATATCCAGCGAGTTATTTCCTTGGCGCCCACAGCAGACTGCGCAACGTGGCGAGTTTTCGCCGGGACAGCCACTGCCTACATAATACACGTCGGGGAAGGGTAACTTGGAAGTTGGAAGCATGATCGTTAACTGGAAGCATTTGCAGCAGCGATATCAGCGTGATTATGCCGGGCGCCCCGGCGGTGGGGCGTAATCTGCTGTGCCCTGCCACAAACCTGTCACGGGCCGATGTATCTATCACTCTGCAATGTGCCTCGCGACGTCCTTCGTGCGAACTGTGAAGACAGGCCTAGGTGAAGACAGACGAAGACGGAATCAATCATGTCACGAAGCGCAAAATGAATGAAGTAACGCAACCTAACGCAACTTAACGCAATCTCAACGAAACGCTCAATCAATTGCTTACACTCATTCATTCATTCATTTCTATGCCAGTGTACCGTCAAGCTCTTAATCCTTTCCGTCTAATCTCATCTTCGCCCCGTTGCTTGCTGCCCGGCATCCGGCATCCGCAGTTTTCCTTTCTTGTTAACAGTTACCTCCACTTGCCAGTGCCTGAAGCTACATACACCATCGACCGTCCTAACCTTGGACTCGGTCTCGGGCTCGGGGGCAACACCGTCGTTAGTAGTTACACACCCGCCACCGTACATTACACATTACACACCCGCGACGGTGAGCTAGTGCCGCCCTGCCGCCACCCGCTCTACGTGCCTCACCTGCCTATGTTCCTGTGTGTGCGCGTTCCTGTGCCGGCGCCGCTGCCTACGGCTGGCTCGCTCTCGACCCGCAAGTAATCAATCAATTCCCGCACCTAATGCGAAATAACCCCGTCCGGGTCGCGTGCCCTGCTAATGTCTGCACTCGTTCTACTATCCCCTCTTCCCGGCCAGTACCTCTCCGGGCTCCCTGCCAAAGCCTTCGCCGAACGAGGAGCGAAGAAATGCCAGTGACGGGCGAATGCCCAGCGGACAGGGGCGAATACCCAGGGGACACGTCTGCTCTTCTTTTGCTCAGGACGTCATACTTAAAGTTACGATTCCTTCCAACTTCTCGCAAAAATTCTCCGTCGCCGGTGCAGAAATTCCTCCTCTTCCGATCTATTCTGCTTTGTCCTTCCCTCCGACCCAGTCCCGGCGCCGGCCCGACCGACGGATTACCACAGGACCCACTGCTGGCCCCAGGTTCAAAGTTATAGCACGAAGATCCAGGTTCAAAGTTCATAAAGATAAGGATAAGCCCTGCATGCATGTACATACAGACAGACTACTTATCACCGGCTCCGGCCCCGTCTCGCAAGGCGCAAATCCGATTTACGTAAATGCCTCTCAATCCAATCCGAGTTAAATGTCTCTCAATCCAATCCAATCCAATCCCACAACGCCAATGCGAATCCAATTTACAATGCGAATTCAATCCAATCCAACGCTACTCAGGCTTGTATACAGTAAGTTCTGGCAAGCAAGCTTGAATGTACGGATGTAATATATAATCAAATCTACGGGTGTAATATATAATCAAATCTACGGATGTTAATCCGCGGTGATGGAGTGTACACTATCTGCGGCGACCCTATAGCTACATATAAGTATGTCTTTATCTGGGGCCCCCGGCCAAGTGAAATAGCGTTCATCTCTGCGACCAGCAAGGAACATAACGTTAATCTGGCCATGGCCATGGGAGACAGAGATAGAGATAAGCCTCCTCCGGCTGGGCGCAAATCCGCGTTGAAGTTAATGCCACGAGTTTGAGCCTCGAGGGTCTCGGTCCGGGCGCATTCCGTCGGTACCTCCTTGTCCGTCTAGATCTGTCGAGTCTGTGCCGACTCAGATGCGTCTGGGATATCTGGCGGGGGAAGCAAGGAATAGCCGACGCGAGACGCGAGAAGGAAGGTCCAGGAATATATCCAATTGGGTACGGGTCGTCTCATCCCGGGTTCTATTTTAGTCTTACAATCTCTTCTTCGAATTCTCCCGGGTTGTCCTCCTTCTCGCGCTTGCTACTCCTCTGTTCTCCTATTCTCCTCTTCTCAGTCAATCTCCTCTTCTCAGTCAATCAACGTTCAACTTCTCCTCTCAAGACTCAAGGTTCAACCCTTCAAGTTCCGTTCTCCCGCCCTCCTAATACTATACTTCTACCCCACCGCGCGTCTTCGAACAAGTTATAGGTGCCAACGGCAGCCGGCTACTTATCACCATCCATCCGTCAAGCAAACTACAGGCGTGCCCGCACAGGAGAAGAAGCAGGTTGAACACACTGCTTCTCTTCTAAGTTCTTTCTCATTTGCCCACCATTGCTTGAATAATTCGTTCAACTCAGGTTCCCTCCCTCGCCGGGCCAGTGACTCGAAATCCGAATTTACGACAAGGTTCGCGCGTCTTTCTCTATTTTTTCTTCTTTCCTGATATATATGCTATCCGGAGCGGTGGCTTTTCCTTTCGTAAATTGTGTTGTCCGAGGCTCTCTTCTCTTCTCCCGTCCTCCTATAGCTATAGTCTACCCCGGGCGTTCAAGCTTTCGCCCGGCCATCATCAAGCAAGGAGAGGAGAGGAAGGGGCCGGGGGTTGAACAAACTGGTCCGGTCTTCTCCAAATTATTTCTCTCTCCTGTGCGCCTTCTGCCCTAAGCTCTCCCAACATCCTTCTACCCCCAGCCTTCGCAACCCGTTCCACTCCCGTCCGCCTCTCGGACCCGCTTCGCCTTGGATTCTTGTGCTTCTATTCCTGCTGCTTTGAGCTCTTCTTTGTTTTCATTCTTCTCTCTATCGATACTCGACGCGAGACTTGAAGAAGAATATCACGCGAGACTTGAAGAAGAATATCAAACCGTCCACGCGAGCTTGAGGATCCAGGAATGTTGGTAAATACCGTCGCCCCGCGGACGTATCCAATAGGGTACATACGCACAGTGCGGGTCGTCTCATGCCGGACCATCATTGCATAGTGCTTTACTCAACCTCATTTGGCGGCGCCGGGCTGCTGTATGCTTCTTTTGTCCAAGCGTTTCCTCAATCCTGTTCGCATCGTTCAACATTCATCGTTCAACGTTCAACATTCAACCTCCAACATTCATCTCAAGTACAATACTGTTCTCCCGCCCTCCTAACGTACAGTATCCCGAATATCCTTCTCCTTCAAGTTCGAGTCGCTGGCAGCTCAATTTTGCCTTGAGCTTCAGGCTTCCTTGAAGCCCCAGTCCTTCGCCGGCCGGGCATCGAGCGTCCTTTACTGCAGTCTACATATATATACTATTGATCTAACTACTGTGTGTCTCCAGCCTTCTTCTCCTGTGCCTCCAGCCTTCTTCTCCTGTGGGTAGCCTTTAATTCTGTCTCTTGTTCGCCACGGTCCCGAGTACTTACTTCTCTACCCCTAAAGTCCTGCTTTGCTTTGTGTTCCTCCCTTGCTGGTTTCTCCCGTGGCGCTTCCTCAACAAAGCTACCAATTCGACTCTAGGGCTCAGCTGCCTCGGTTCATCATCACGGTTGCGCTCTTCGTCTTCTTCGTGCTATCTTCTCTGTTCACGCACGTTCCCGCCCATGGCCACCCGGTCCGAAACTAATTAGAGTGTTCTCCAGTGTCTTCCTTCCTTCATTCCTTCCTTTACTCCTTTTTTTTTTTTTGCGGCGCGGTAGAACAAGCCACTCACAGCCACGCTCAAAACAACGCCACAAGTACTGCCTGGGTATGGTCCGGCCGAGTCTTCGTTCTGTAACACGCGCACGCGCGGGCGCATCTTGTTTTCCCAGGCGATTTTCATCGATATCCTTCACCTGCTTGGTCTCGGTCTTTCGTTTTCATCATCCGTGTTCACCCTGTACAAGCTTATCGACTCTCTCCTCCTTCGCTCTCCATGTGGCAGTCCAAACTTCAAAGCCAAACTTTCAACTCGACCAACGCGCAAGCTAGGCCCGTTCTTTCAACCCTACAAGCTTACTAAGCGCAACCATTGACCTCCCACACGCCCTCAAACTTTACATCGGCCCACGGCCGCTGCAGCGCCGACTATCGGACTATTTATCTCGGGCCGGCATGTGCGAATCTGCGTGTCCGGCATGTGCGAATCCGACTCTGCATGTCCGGCATGTCCGAATCTGCGTGTCCGATATGTGCGAATCTGTGTATCTATCCTCAGGCTTCCGGTATGCGCGAATCTACAAATGTCAAAGACTCCGGTATGCGCGAATCTACAAAGACTCCGGTGTGCGCGAATCTGCCCCTCCGTACAGAGCGTATCTCGGTGTCTCATTTATTCAATCGAGGCATCATGATCAAGGCAGTTAGAGGGTATAAAGCGGCTGCAGCGAAGGGGAGGCGGAGGGTGTGTCTTTCAAAACTTACTGCCCCCCTTAAACCTCGCTGCCCCCTCGCATTAGAATTAATTTCGCTTTCCCTGTGTCTGTGTCTGGTTTTTCTCAAGCTTCACTTCAAAGTCAAGGTCGTGCAAACCTCGGCTTCCCCGTTCCCGACCTGCAATCTACTGTATGCCGTTGCGTTCAACTTGAACCCCATTTTCTTATCCCCTGGCAATTCAGTCTGAAGTGCTACCTGTCTATATAAGTATGTTCGCTGTTAAAATCTGAGATGGAATGTTTTAAATTCCCTTCCGCGTTGAAGTCTGAAGTTTGAACTCGCTCGGTCTTTCCTTTACCATCGCTCACTCCATCCTCCAAGGTTAAATAGAACCTGATGCTGTGTCGTTCCATAGTGCAGGCTTCGCGCCGACCTCCCGTACCTATTCCTGCTCCCCTCCTCCCCAGCTACTCCTGAAATCCAGCCTGCGCTCCAGCCGAGAGGCTCCCTGTCTCAGTTCCCCATTGACACCACTCCCATTCTACTTGATTTTTTTCGAGCTCCCTTTTAGGTCTCATCTCCTCCTCGGCTGCTCCACGCTCAAGGCTTGGTTGCTCCTCCCCCTCGCAAAAGACTCCCGGCGCTCCCGTGCTCCTGACTCCCACCGTTCACATACACTATTTCCCTAGGGATTACAGATCGACGTACGAATTCCGAATTATCCATTCAGACATACGCATCTCCACACTTAGAGTGCGCAACGCAAAGTTCAGGGTTCAATTTGCGAGAAGCGAAATTTGAGAGGCAATTTCAATATTGCAGACAGCCGAACAGCAGTAGTATGTGTGGTTGAGACTCCACTTCATCAAATACACGAAGGTAAAGAAATTCATGGAGGGAAAGGTCATTCCGATTTTAACTCTCGTGTTACACCAACCCAACATGAGTCGTTTTTGAGTCGACGGTGAATTACCCTCCTCGCTCAGTGCGCAGTATGGTTCTCCATGGACCAGCGTTGTCGAGTCCTGATCTGCGTTCCTGGACGCGGGTGTAGCCTTAGACTGTCGCGATTATATTTGGGATACGTATTATCCATAGTACAACAGCTCATTCATCCATATCTGTCATGGTCCCTTTAGTCAACCTAGGCCTGGCCTGAATATTCAATACAAGCCGTACTTCATGGTTCCTCAGCGTAGTTCCATTAAGACAAGACAGGACACCAGTTCATTCGGATCATTTCAACCCGGGCGCTATTTCAATGCAGTGTTTCGACTCAGCAATGCCGCAGCTAGGAACTAGCACTCTCTTGACCTAAGCTCGGATGCCGGGGAGGACCTAATACGTGAAAGGACGCTTAGCAGCTCGTACACTGGTACATGCATCCGGATCCATTCGATTCGATAGGGTCAAATCGATTCGATTACAGCTGAGCTTGTCCTGTAACGGGCTACGATTTAGATGTGTAGCTTTAATGTATCTCTCCAGTTTAGCAATCTTTCTTCGACATAGGTACTAGTAACTAGACTGGGCTCGGTTCTCACTGTGCAGGAATTTTCCTGAAGCAAAATGTGGCCACTCCAGGTAGGTAACTTTCATCTTTGGGTCAAGCCAATAATTTGAACATCGCTATGTACTGTGAAAGAAGAAGTCTATTTAACCTGACAAGATGGAAATGAGAAGTCAGTCCCTCCAACACTATATACCCCGCCGGTCGCTCCGTTTCTCGTGGCACTGTGGCGGAGTGGTTAACGCGACAGATTAGAACCAAAATGCTTCCAAACGATTCATCTGTTCCACTTGTTGGGCGCATGTTCGAATCATGCCAGTGTCGTTCTTTTTGCACTTTTTTGCCTCGCACTTGATGTTGATTACCCCCATTGAAACGTTCATTCCAAACTAGTGCTATCGCTGGCTATCGCCCTGTTAAAAGCAGCTGGATCTCGATACAGGCATTCCCGCCTCAGGCTTTGAGTTGTGCAGCAGCTGCAAAACCAACTCTCTTTTTCTAACATGGATCTACTTTCCGATTTATGCATACTATGCCTCAACGTCGTTTCAGCTTTTACTTACCAGATACTGAGTCGAATGACAGGAAGGTCCATGACTTTCGCTCTCTTCTTGGTCTCTTCATTTCCCCGGAAAGGTCCGAAATCATTTTTACCACCTGGCCACATCGAATCGAAGGTACATACCGCCGTCGTGCAGTGGAGTTTCGCTAAACACATAATCAGATTTCCTATTCATTCCCCCATCCATGCTAAGCGCTTAGCATGGATGGGGGGAATTCGGAATATATAAATAGGTATTCGGAACAGAAATTTAGAGGTGAACTGGTTAATGCCAAATGGGCTGGGCCCAATGCACGCTACAGATAATGTCTGGGATTGACGGCATAGGTGTCTTATCCGTGAGGACATGAATAGGCTATTCGCGTCGCTAATATGGTCTCCGCGTTGTTAATTTCCTGGCAGTGCGATCACGTACGGCCCGTGTCGAGGGTCTTGCAGACTGTCAATGGCTCCTAACAAATATTTGTCTCGCAGAAAATCCAGTTGGATTGGGCGTTTACGCGCCTACTGCGTTTCTTTGTTGATGATCATAAGTACTGTGGGCATGGAGTCGCCACCCATTGAGGGCAGGGGCTTACTCAGATTAGGCATCCATGAATCGCGAGTATGTGGTTGCGACGGTATTTTTATTTGGTGGCAGGAGATGGTAAGAGTGATCAAGTTTTCTGTTCCGAAGAATTAAGCAAGGGTTGCACCTTTGTCGCGCGCGTCGCGTTGTTCTCAAAAATCAAGATAGGAGGCTGGACGATATCACCTCCTTCCATGTCTTCCCTGATTGAAATTCGAGACCATCGTTTTGATTCGATTCAAGCTCCGGGTGAGTGTTTTGGCTAAGAACGTTGCATCGGATTGAAGTTGGTGAGATTGAAGATAACGCCAATGTGCATAAGAGTTGATTCAACCATTTGGGGCATCGGTAGCGGTACGTAGAATCGTCGATTTTGACCGAGCGCCGTCCATAGCGCTTCGATTGCGATCGTCGCTAGTCTCTGCAAGTGCGACACTGTCGGTCGTCGATTGAAGTTTGAGTTCAGTCTTCTTGGTCCCGCCTTTAAAACCTGAGGATGGAATGAGGATCTTTCATGACGGTACTTGCTGTAACCAGCGCGGCATTGCGGCAGTCAATCTTTACATCACAGTGGGTCCGTGCGCATTCACATCAAGGCACGTTCGAACTTCGCACTTGACTTCTTTTTCAACCCCTGTTCTTCCCCCACTTTGAAAGTGAGTGGCATTCATTCTTTTCGTTGCGAAAAATGTAGTGCTAACCCTAGCATCAGACATAGTGCTGATCCAAGCCTCAGACATGACTTTCGACACCGATAAAGAATGGCCACTCGAGCTCGGCACAGATTTCGATATTGCGGCGAGGCCCGACGCCGCCTCTTGGTGCTGTGGCGCGTATAACGGCCCGTACAACAAAATGCTCTCTCACTGCTTCGGCAACGGCTTCCAATTCATGATCACTCCACATCTGGTGGATTCCACAATTTTCTACACCGTGTTCCACGGCGGCAAAACAGACCGCCCCGTCTTTGTCATGGAGGTCCAGAACAACGGGCATTCTATCCTCAACACCCGTAAATACGCTGACAAGCAGATGCGCGGCCGGTACGATGACCTTCTTTTCGAATGCCCCATCGACTTGCTCTACGGCGGATGCGTCTTCGGGTCCAAGATGCGAGTTTACTGCGGCGATAAGACCACTGGGGCCGTGACACCGCCTGATTTCGGTAAATATCATCTCGCGGACGCCTGGAGTGTCGACATCATGAGTCCCGAAGGTTTTGCGGAGATGAAGCGCATCGTAAGCTATATCAAGGAAAATGTCGCATCGAGGTGAGTGCAATTTTGTTCCGTGGATACATTCACGCAAAGTGATCTCAGGGGAGCAAATGTGAATCATACAGCGTCGGTCTTGGAGGGAATGGTGTTGGAGTGACCGATTCCAGTGTTATGGGTTGTGCTTGCTTGCCTCTACGTATACATGTATGCCTTGCTACTGATACAAAACCAAAGGTTTGACAGTTTTCGGTTTTAGGTTTCGTGTTGAGAACTACGTAGTACTTAATAACGCAAAGACTTTACGGTTATTCATTGGTCTCTAAGGAGGCGGGGGATGAAAGGTGGGATAGCTATGGAGGATGGATAGTCTGGTTGAAATCAGTCGCGTCGGATGGATCCTTAGAAAAACGGGCGAAATGATACTTCCCAGTGTACAGCAAATTTCGGCCACAACCTTCTTATCTCCGCGATCATGCAGCGGGAATGGGTCACTCTGTCGCCTGCGTTTTTGTGTCTGGATCATCTGGGTAGCGGATGTCCGTGCCTCCGGCCAGCGTTCGCTTCTCGGTTGCTTCTCTCACGGTATGTATTCCTTTAATTTGGCCTCGTAATTTTGCAGCTTCTTCCTCTACTTTCCAATAAAAAAAGACAAGCGACGACTATCCCATGCACGGTACTGCCCTCCAGCTCAGGTTTGTGAACAATGTCCTGTTCTCTCACCCCCACGCGGAGTCTGCACCGCGCAATAAGCATGCATGTATCTTCACCGAACATCAAACATTTTTAACACCGTACAGTGCACAGTGTCAGTCATTTACAAACTACCTCTGACATTTAGAAAGTCTTAGCCTTTCCATAGCCCCACCTACTCCCCCGTACCACATACATGGAACCACTGCTTTATCCTATTTTGGCCGCATCCACTTGCGTCTCCGACATTTGCTCCTCTTCCGTACGAATCAGGGCCTGTGGTGTACGCCAATCGACTAATCAGTCTTAGACTGCAGTTCGTCTTCCCTCGTGGTTGAATCTCTAGATCTCTGTTGTGTTCAAGGCTTCGCTCTTTATTCCATACTCGTTTAGTCCACCTGCATGCATCCTCCTGCAAACAGTCACTCTGTCAGACATCTGGCACCCTGCGAAGAAGCATCCGATCAAATTCGAAATAGATTCCCACGGTTGAATTTTTGCAGAATCATACTCTCGACCACGTTCGGACGAAAGATGATGAACAGTGACAGCCAGGCGGGGATACACGGCTTTCGAAGGTGAATTCAGTAGAGATAGCGGTGATGCGCCGGGCCCAAATATCACACCACAGTGCGCGGCCAATTTTTAACTTGGCAATATTTGCACATTTGTTCATATACCGAGTTCTATAGCGACACCATGCGCTGGTCTTTTCGTTGGTACGGCACAAAGTTCAACACTGAACAGGCCGAAAAATTCAAGTTGCAAAGTGGAAACAAGAACATAGTAAACAATCGTAAGTCCCGAACCACAAACTCCGCGCCACTCCAACTGCATATGTGGGCTTCCAAGCTCGACATTGTGGGCGGGGATTACGTAAACATGGGTCTGTACCAATCGCAACCACTGATTGCTTTGGATTAGTGTGAGAAAGCACATATAAGGAAGTTGTTATTTTCGTGCCATCTGATCATTGTGGGCGCGGGTACTCGAATCCCAGCCAAAGCTGTTTTATATCACTGAAAGAAAGGTTTAAAAAGAGAGGAGAATGGCATGAAAGATACCAATCCAGCTCACACCCCCGCCGTGTACTGCTCAACCGAGAACCCCTTCCGACAAGCCACTCCCAACCTCGAATCGACGGCCCGCACACCACTTAAACTGAACATTGAGCATGTCCAGCATCAACGAAGCGTCCCTCGCCCTCCTTCTCTCCGCCATCTCCGCTCCCACTGCCACCACCGGTAGCACAACCAATTTGATCACGGTCGGGCTCCTGGTTCTTGCCCTCGTCGCCACCCTTCTCGTCCGCTACGCATCCCCTGCGCAGCTCACGTTGCGCGTCCTCATCCCCGCCTTGGCAGACACCGAAAACGCATACTTCGGGGCGCTTGAGGCGGGTGTGATCTCAGCGTCCAACTCACATGCAGAGATGGCTGGACGACTCTCTGCGTGCGTGGATCTACTCCTATTCTCTCACTCAGTTCTTGCTAGCGCTGAATTACGGACAGCATTCAGCTTGTGGCGTCCACCCTCCGCGAAGCCGCTCTCCGGGACTCCCTCTCCCATGCCCTGGATGTCCGTTTCCTACTTCCGAGCCGCACGCTCGCCATCCTGCGATGCATTCGGCAGGTGCGGCGCCTCAGGATTGAGATCGAGGTGTGTCTTTTGCGTTAGAGGGAGCGGGTTGATATTTCCCTGAAGATTTACGCTTGGCTGACTCAAAGTCTGTAACATTGCGCGTGTAGATCCTCGACGAGTGCCAACTGCGCGGTTCCTCTAATTTCGGCGGCAATTTGGCGTCCGTGAGCGTGAATGCCGCGAAGTCTATTAGCATGGCCAGCCGCGCGGTCTTGTTTCGACGCCGGTATGAGCATAGTTTCTGGCATAGTGATTAATAAACATAGGGATGCAAGCCTGCATGCACATTTACTTCTTACCTTTGACTCGAGCTCCTTTGAAATCATGCTTCCGTTTCTCTTCATATATCTAGAATCTGTCCTGTTCGATCTAGTTGCACTATCCTTACTCGCTATATCCCTCTGTGCCATCCGACTTGTATTTATTCTTCGCGTCGTGTTTCGGACGGCCACCGCTATACTGTGTCAGACATGGACGCCTCGTTTCTAAACTCGCATTGACTTCTCGGTGTCCGTATATGTTCCTTTTGTTGGTTGATTTAATGATGATTCAATGGTACGCCTTGACTTGCCACAGTTCGCTGGTCTACTTGACAGCCGCAACCCTCTCGTCATGCAGTATGTGATTGAACGGAACAACTGTGCCGTTTGAACCTGACTGTGGCATGGATACATAGACAATTTCGGGTGTGCTGGAGCCGGCCAGCACCGCCATTTCGTTTCGAGAAGTAGCAGACAAAGTCTCTGAACACCGAGAAAAGTGTATGTGCATCAATTTTGGATGTGTTCCCATGAATTCCCTAAACCTACTAAATCCCCTTCTCATGGCATGCTCAATTCTTCACCGTGACACGATACCATGCGTTCATTCAATTTGACCTCAGGCACTAGTTTAATACAACAATACGTTGGCAAAAAACCAACGGCGCAGTGGGGTGCACAATCATGGGTTAACGAAGGGATGAAATGATTTAATTGGAGCATTGCGGACTAGAATGTCGATAGCGGCGTATTTTTCTGTTCCACACTGGTGGGGGAGGCGGTCTCCGACCAAGGCGATGGTCGTGAGGCCCAGAATTCCACATGGACTGGATCTCCCAGGGTGTGAACCGCAACTCTCCCGCCTAAGAGAGCCTAAGAGCTTGCTAAGAGCTGTCCGGCATAGGCGAGATGAGCGACGAGGACAAGAAAGATCTGATCTCCGACTCGGAGGCCAATGCGTAAACACCGTTCGTCCTGATCAGTTAGTCTCGTTACCAGTAGGGATCGTCACCGTACCGTATACGGTTACGGCCGTAAGAATACGGCGGCTTTACGGTGCCACTTTGACCCCCACCGTACCGTATACGGTACGGTCCGTACGCCGTATGTTTACGGTATACGGTTCGTTGAAAATCCATTGTCGCAAGGCTAGCGTTCTTCCAGACTGTAAAGTACAGTATTTCTTATCCATCTGTATGCATCTAAATGATTCAGTAGCTTCTGTGACACGTCAATTCAGACTTACAAAAACAACCGTACCGTACCGTAACCGTATGAGGTCGTCCAGAGGCTATACGGTACGGTTACGGTGACCGTATAGGCCGTAACCGTAACCGTATTATACGGCTACGGTGGCGATCCCTAGTTACCAGCCATTCTCGAGGGATAAGATCACGGCGTAGTAGTAATAGCTTTTGACAAATATCATGATTTCGGATCATTTCCGGTCGGAGTTTGAAGAATGAAGCGCAGGGATCCCCTCTCGAACGTCTGGGGCAATTCGTGCAGTGACACCTCCCATCGAGTGACATGTGTGACTGATGTATGATCAGACCGCATTCGGCTAGTCCCCTATCGATCTCATGGACCAGTATCATGGCCCATTTCGATAAGGAAATAGCGGGCGCCAGAATTAGGCAGTGCCCGAGAGAAAAGGAAATGCTGGGGGTATTCGTTCAACAGCTAGCGCAGACCAAGCACAAGCATAGAGTGGTCAAGCCAGGGGGGAGCTGATGCTACCAGACAGAGAATTAAAGTTCGATGACACCACTGGCGACATTGACACCACCTTTTCTGCGCTTCATTTTTCACTCTCCGACTGTTCCGACCGTTCCGATGATCCGGATACACCCGAACGTCTGGAGCCGAGACTACTGATCAGTCATCTGAACGGTGAGTGGGTCTGAGCGCCCGACTTGGAGTGTAGTTTCAGTAGTTTGCAGGATTCCAAATTGGGACAGTGGGAGGTCATGGCACTGTGGCGGAGTGGTTAACGCGACAGATTCGAATCAAAAGCCGTAGGTAAAGTTTCTATCTGTTCCACTTGTTGGGCGCATGTTCGAATCATGCCAGTGTCGTTTCTTTTGTTTTTTCCCGCTCCCGCCAGATAATATTGTATGTAGGCCCATCACATCAGTAACAACTGTATGGTACATACGCTTGAGGACGATTGCCGGTGATGGAAGGGTACTAGTGGTGCGTAGCCTCCAATGCCATCTTGTTCCACATAAGTCGAGAAAAACAAAGCTAGCTTGAAGGCTCACCGGCGATTCAAATTGTGGTATGAGTGACTGACAAGCTGTGATTAAAAAGTGTAGAAGGATTAGACTGATTCCTGTGAGGATCTTGTTAGATATTAGTCGCACAATTCTTCAATGACCACCTTTTATTCTCTTTTATTTCCATCGTTGTTTTTACACGTTTCTGTTGCCTCTTCCGGATAATTTTTCCGTTTTCAACAGATGAATTTGTTGTTTTCTTTTCCCAAGATGTAACACATCCTTTCAGGAGCTTCCAATGGGTTTGTTCAGCGATGCTCGTTTATATATGCCATCAGCAAATTGCCCGCGCGCAAATGATCTCCAAGAATCAAAAATGCTTGAACGGATGTCCAAGATTAGCCTGATATCCTCTTTGCAAACTCGCTCATTTTAATGACTGAATTCTGAAGCGATAAAAAGACTTCTGCACAAGGCGAGAGCACAGGCGAAGTAATGTGTTTGTTTCGGGTGCATGTTGAACCGTTCCCTTTTCGGCCGAAGAACTCCGAGTCGTACAGCGATCGGGAATGTCGGCCCGGTTTCCTCCTGGTCCTTTATTGTACCACCATCCACGACTTTGCTTTTTACCATTTGCTTCCTTTCGATTCGGATACGACCCAAGTACGGTTCAACCCCCGTTGGAGATTCTGCCACCGACGGAAGGCAAGGTGGCTGGAACTTCCGTCCGAAACGGCATCGGCATCGAGACTACAGATTCATCGTATTTCAAGCTAAAGATACCTCCAATCACAGTTTTACTTTGAAAGCTCGATAGCCTTCGATAGCACGCCGCCAATCCGAAGCGGAATACTCTAGGGCCCCATCAGCACTCTTGTCATGGACATGAAGTCATTGGCGTGTTGCATTGTGGAGTCCACCTTGGTCCGGCGTTCATCGAATTTCGACCACCGTGAAACGCCTACTGTCCGCGCTTCCAACCTCTTTCCGCACGCCGATGTCGGGGCGAGCAGGTACTGGCGGAAAAGCCTCAGTATAAAAGATCACCAGCCTCGCTTCCCAAATTCATCTCATTCTCTCTGGTTAACCCGTTTTTCGAGCATGATTCTTTCCGCTGCCTTCTTCATATTTTCTGCGATTTCGGGCACCCACGCCGCAGTCGTGCGCTATTTGCTTCCGGAGTCATTCCATGCACTGACTTTCTCGCTGCCAGGGCCCATCCGCCACACTGGAAATAGTCAACAAGGCCATCAGCCCTGATAGTTTCAACAGAACGTGAGTTCGCACCAAGGTCAAAGGTTGGGAGTCTTTTTCACTTCGATCTAGTGCTGTCCTTGCCGATGGCAATTTTCCTGGACCCTTGATCACGGGGAAGAAGGTGCGCAACTTTTCCGCAGTGCAAAGTGCCATTTATTCTGACGCGCGTACAGGGCGACCGCTTCAGGCTCAACGTAGTGGATAGATTGACTGAAGCAGATATGTTGACAGACACCAGCATTGTACATACTTCCTAGCTCCAAAAAGCATTATGTGGGCACTGATTCAATTCATCTATCCACAGCACTGGCACGGCCTGTTCCAGAAACACACCAACTGGGCGGACGGAGTCTCATGGGTTACACGTCGGTCGCTCCTGCTGTTCCGCTTTCCTCATCTATTCACGCGCGACATCATAGAATGCCCCATCACCACCGGCCACTCGTTCCTATACGACTTCGAAGTTCCGTAAGTAACGCGGATGACTATTTCACTGGAGGCTGCATTTCTGACCGATGTCGCAGGGACCAGGCCGGAACATTCTGGTACCATAGCCATCTATCGACTCAATACTGTGACGGCCTTCGGTGCGTCCTCTAAGTTTTATTTTGTCTGGAAGCTCATTCAGTACCTCAGTGGAGCAATGGTCGGTTAGTAGCCTTACTTGAACATTGCTGAACATCCTCTCACATGGAACAGTCTACGACCCTAACGACCCTGCGAAGCACATGTACGGTGTGTCCGGAATCTCGTTTACTCGGTCTCCAGTCCGACTGATGTCTTTGCATTTGCAGATGTCGATGACGGTAATGTGGAAGGCTCCCAAAAATTAGGGCCCATTGTTGAAATTGCCGCAGAATCAACTGTTATCACGCTCGCCGACTGGTACCACTACAACTCGTTCTTTGCACCCAAGGCAACGACCCCGTTCCCGAATAGTACACTGATCAATGGCCTTGGACGCTATGAGAATGGGGTGAGTGCGGCTGGTATGTGCAATGGCCACTGCTCATCAATCTTTTAGCCCCGCTCTGATCTCGCGGTGATCAAGGTCTCGCATGGGAAGCGTTACCGGTGCGTCCCGGCACTTTCATTTCCCTCCAAATTGTAGCCTCACGCAGACGACAGTTTCCGCCTCGTGTCGATTTCGTGTGAACCGGCCTGGGTGTTTAGGTATGTGCCAATCCAGAGACCTCCATGTCGGTCTCATTTTATGTATCCAGCATCGACGGCCATTCGATGACAATCATCGAAGTCGACGGCGTAAACCATGAGCCTTTAATGGTTGATTCAATCGATATTCACGGTGAGGTGTTTTCTCTTACCTGCCGCCCCAACAAGCTCACTCCTTCCCAGCTGGCCAACGTTACTCCTTCGTCCTAACCGCCGATCAGGCAGTGTCTAATTACTGGGCCCGCGCGCGGCCTACGCTTTTCGGAATGTATCAGGGGCTCGAGAACGGCACCAACAGCGCGATTCTCCGCTACACTGGTGCGCCAGAGCAGGAGCCGAGCACTCATGAATCCGCCAGCAAGTACCCGCTGGTGGAAACTGCGCTGCACCCGCTCGTGCCATCCAAGGTCCCTGGAAAGCATGCCCCCGGCGGCGCGGATGTGAACCTCCGACTCAACATCGCGTTCAACCAGAGCGTAGGGCAGTACTCGATCAACGGCGCGGTATGCAACATTTCTACCTGTCCATCGCTGTTCCGGGTCTGATGCGTATGCCACTACACAGACGTTCCTCGATCCACCTATGCCGGTCCTCCTTCAAATTCTTTCCGGAGCTCACTCGGCGCAGGAGCTGCTTCCGAAGGGGAGCGTCTACGAGCTGCCGCCGAATAAGGTCATCGAAGTGAGCATCCCTGGAGGCAGCATCGGTGGACCTGTGAGTGCACTTTAATTCTGTGTGATTACTTTTCGATAAAATTCGACAGCATCCCTTCCATCTCCATGGCGTATGTGTATCTCCTCCATGAGGCTGAACCAAATGACGGGTACTTACCATTTTTAGCACAACTTCCATGTCGTGCGCAGCGCAGGCAACTCGACGTACAACTGGGAGAACCCAGTCCGTCCTTTTCTCCCTCGGTAGTGTGAGCGGTGAGCTGACGAATATCCCAGGTCATCCGTGATGTTGTGACTACGGGAAACAGCACGGACGATCTCACCACCTTCCGGTTCGTTATTTCATGGTGCATTTGCAACCGGACTGTGCTCAAAATACCCTGACAGATTCGAGACGGATAACGCTGGTCCTTGTACGATTTGAATATTCTATATATAACTGCAAACGGGGCGGGCTAACTTAATGCAACTACGCAGGGATCCTTCATTGCCACATCGACTGGCATCTGAGCATGTGCGTGGTTGACTCTCTTTCATCCCTCAAGTACGCCATAACGCAATTTGGCAGTGGTCTTGCCGTTGTGTTTGCAGAAGACATTCCCGGGATTCAATACCAAGCGAAACCTCCCCGTAAGGGTCTACGTAGAAATTGGCGAGTACGTTGGCTCACCAGATTTGAACAGTCGCTTGGGACAGCCTTTGCCCGATCAACAATCATACTGCGTAGAACTAGCTCACGCGGAAGGTCTTACGGTTTCAGCTCAATTTGCAACCCTCTTTTAGATGACTGTTCATAGCAGTGTATAGCTATAGCTTTCAGTTTCCTTCCCGTCATTTATATAGTGTGGTCCCTCCTAATAAATGCTTTCGCTGGGTTTCAGCGCCTTAGTAATTGCTTCCTTCGATTCACAGATCACACCAACATCTCATTCAGACCTCTCGGTGACTACTGTACTATTACGACCAAAGGTTCACGGGGTGTCACCCGTCACCTCAAAGATTCACTGGACTGAAGGTTCATTTCTCGGCAATCAGGCCAACATTGCCATGAATGGTAGTCCGGCGATGGCCGGACAAGATTTCTTCGTGTTTTTGAGCCTATTTGGGCCAGAAAATCACTTTGTCACCGTCACTCGGGCGAAATGGTTCATTTCACCATTTCACAGGCCTCTGTCACCCGTCACCTGAACCTTCGGTCGTAATACTACAGTATCCCGAGTTTGCGTTGGTTTCATTTCTCAACTAGCCTAGAAGTTTCCTTTAAGTTGCTTTCAATAGTTGCCTTGCGAAGCACGTTTTCATTCTTACCTTTAGGCAAGTCGAACCAATCGTAAAAATCTGACCTGGGTTCGGCTCGATTTGGCCGAGATCATAACAATAGCAAACCACCGACATATGACTTTTGCCAAGACTTTGCACTTCTCTCACCAACTCATAGGGATCGTCACCGTACCCGTAAATACGGTATACGGTTACGGTCTGTACGGTCACCGTAGCCGTACCGTATGGCTCTTCGGCAGCACCTTTACGGTTACGGCCCGTAACCGTAAACCAGGCGGCCGTAAGAGGCCGTACACATACGGCCACATACGGCCGTATACGGTCCGTAAATCTGAACCACCAAAATGATCCCCGGAAGACGATGATTGCGCTACAAAGCGGCTGATAAATATGAACAATTGAAATATGATTTTGGTGAATGCGTGAAGAAACAATATCCCACCTCCCATGTGGCGCGGGCCTCCAGTAGCGTCAACATTTTGCAACAATTGCAACCGTGAGAATATCTAATTCGGAACTTTCAATGGAAAAATCAGAGGAATAGAATACTTGGAACAATCTGGCTCATTTATTCGATTCCTCCTGCACCCCATTGCATACATGTAATGTGTGAATGCGTAGCTAGGCGGTATTTTATTGTTGTGCAATATATACGGCCGTAAAGACCGTATACGGCCGTAAATTCGACCGTACCGTACCGTAAGAGCCCCGGGACATGTCTTACGGTTACGGTTACGGCTGTTTCCGTCACCGTATGCCACTGTAAGTCATACGGCCGTAACCGTATACGGTACGGTGGCGATCCCTACCAACTCATCATCGCTACCGCTGAATTAGCCAGTCCGCGGTTTCACAGTGGCACGACACAGCCGAATCTCCGCCCGGATTTCGTATAAGTATGTTGTGCACGCAGGAGGTCCCTTGGGCCTTCTGGGAGTAAATTCGGCTGAAATCATCACTAGCGAAAGCACCCCTTCTCTTTAGGCCAGCCCTCTGAAAATGCTCGCAATCAATACTCCACTCACGAAGCGCCTCAGTGAGGGTTTACCCTTAGTATCTTGGTTCATTTACGGACTCACCTTCGTACTATTTTAGAGCTGAAAACACCGATCATCTCTGCATCAGACTTTTGACATTTCGATTGGCGCGTTGTCAGGCGTTGCACAACACGACAACGGCCCGTCAAAACGCCACAACGCGACCCAACAACGCGACAACGGCACAACTCCGGAACGTGAGGCCGAAAAAGCCACAACGCCGACCAAATCCGATGTTGCTGTGACACAGCAGTTGATCGGAACTGAAATTTGTTGTGATAAAGGTGAAGCCTCCATTCCTGTATCCCATTCCAACATACCCTTGCATATTTTCAAGCACAACATCCAGCTCACTGTCGTCGACAATGATCCATCAACAACGCAAAACGCCTGAAAACGCCGAAACGCGGCAATCAAAATGTCAACTGGCTGATGTGCACCGATGCCGGGTGCGGCTACCCCCGAATTGACTGCCGCGGTGTCGGGCGCGGGAGCGCTGGGAAGCCTCGGCGCTGGTACGATTGCCTACTACATCTGACCCAGAGAAATTTGACTCCATTTCCCTAGGGTATTTCCCCACGCAGGTCTTAAAGGCGCAAATTCAGCAGATTCGCACGATTCTGAAGATCGCAGACGGGGAGCCGGTGCCCATTGTGCTAGGGTTCCTCGGTTGGATCCTCGATAGGACAGAGACGTCCGATGATCCCCGGCTTCTCGCGCTGCTGGACGAGAAGCCAACAGCTGTCTGGTTCGCGTTCGGCGACGACCTCAAGAAATACGTCGCGCAGGTCCACGCACACGGCGAACGAACCGGCCGCAAGACGTTCGTCTTCGTGATCATCCACTCCGTCGAGGATGCGCGACGGGCGGCGCTGAACGGCGTCGACGCAGTGGTGGTCCAAGGTCGGACAGGAAATATCACTATTGCACTGTGGCTAACAAGTCGATAGGCGTCGAGGCCGGAGGTCACGGCGGAGCGGGTTCCCCGCCGCTTTTTGTCCTCCTGCAGGCCGTGCTGCGCGAAATCTCGCCTGGGGGCCCGCTCGTCATCGCCGCCGGGGGCATAGCCACGGGCACACAGATCGCCGCGCTCCTCGCGATGGGCGCGGACGGCGTCGCCCTCGGCACGCGCTTCCTGTTCACGCCCGAGTTTGGGTACACGCCCGAAAAGAAAGACCTGCTCATCAACGCGGACCTCAGCGCGACCGTACGCGGTATGGCGTTCGACGAGGTGGGCCGCACGATGGGGTGGCCGGCGGCCATCGATGGGCGCGCCATTGCGAATGATATTATTGCCGATTGTGAGGCCGGGCTGAGTCTCGAGGAGCGCCTTGCGCGCTTTGATGAGAGTGCGCGGAATGGCGAGACGTCGCGCCTTGTCGTTTGGGCCGGCGTTGGTGCTGGGCTGACGAAGGAGATTGTGGGCGCTGCGGTGAGTGCGGCGGATTGTTCATTCACTTTCGTGCTGATTGTTCGTAGGATGTTGTACGCGAGCTGCACGAAGAGACGGTTGAACGCTTGCGGCGCTCGGCTGGTCTCTTGAATCTCGATTAACGGTTGACTCTATACCGCTGTGTTTGCAATATTCACTACGACGATATAGTTCTGATCTTACTCCTCACTGAAAAGCACCATAAACCTCGGCATTCAACAAATTCTACCTGGGAAAATCTTACCTGGCGATCACTTGCGCAGACTGATACATAAGTTCGCCTCTACTGTCTGGTTTCAGTGGCTTTCGACGTGTCGAAACGCCGAGCGCCGTCCGGTCCCGGAAATCAGCTGCCCCCGCCAACCTTTCTGTCGGGACGCTCGGTGGCTCCCACAACTCGAACACGAAGGACATACACTGACTGACCAAAATGATTGACCGGTGGGTTTTTGAGCATTTCTGGCCAACCAGACGATACTTTCGCATCAAACAAGATGTCCAATCCTTGAGAACGTCGAGGCCGACCTTTCCGCCTATTTGATGACATCAGAATTTTGTGATGTCCCATCGCTACGGCAGAAGGCAGGAAACCACATTTTTTCAACTTGTGCAGTGATTTTTTCTCGGAAAATCTGAATCACTCAGATTGTAGCCCTGGCATTTCTATTGAGTTCTGGAAGTCAAACTATGAAAAAATATACAGGTGAACAGGCACTATGGGGCCCGCAAAATGGCCAAAAATGGCCAAAACAGGCTCAAATCAGTAAGATAGGGCCAAAGTTGCCACTTTGCGGGCCCTATAGCGAGAAAGCCCCTGTATATTTTTTGATGGAATAACTTGTGAACGTTTTTAAAGACTGATGGCTACAATCCCTATGATTCAGAGTTGTCCAAAAAAAATCTTTGCACCAGTTGAAAAATCATGCTTTCCCCGAACTGGTTGATGTGATGGCGCATCAACAGTTTTTGATCTCATCAATGGGGCGAAAACGTTCGTCTCGTGTTTCTCGACAATGAGATATTTTATTTTATGGAAAAGTATGGTGTGGTTGGCCAGAAATGCTCAAAAACCCACCGGTCAATCATTTTGGTCAGTCAGTGTACAGATGGTGATGGCTGGGCACCGGCTTTTATGACAACGGGCGCCACGGATTTCGATAGGCGCATCACTGGCTGACGCTGGTCATTGGTGTGACGCTTTGAGCGAGCTACGTGCAGATGGTTGAACAATTGTGTGCCCGGCTGATCTATTCATTGGTAGTGACGCCCTGGTTCCGACCGAACTTCTGCGCATTTTCAGTTAACAGCTCGCAGACAGCAATCCTGTGATTACCGGTGCTCAAGGGCGTTGCGTAAACCTGACATAGAACACTGTGGGCTGACGGAGTGTCAAAAGTAACTCCTCCCACGATGGTTTCGTTGGTTATGTTCGGATCCTACGATCTTCATTGACGGAAATTGAAGCACGATACCATCCTGGCGGGGCGGGCTATCATCGGCTCTGGGTACAACGAGAAATGGCATGCTCGCCGTTTCATTCACCCATTCACCATGATAACATGGCCAACAGGCGTGTAAGCACGTTCAAATTCAAGGTCTTGGTTCATTTCCAATGTGTCGCCTGGTCTCGCATCATCAAAAGATTACCATGCAGCTCCTCACACCGAAAGCCGTTGATAGATATGCGACCGCCCTCGATTTTGAGGCTAGCACTCTTGTTCGGTCATTTTATCGCGAGTCGGAGAAGGGACGGTTGGGAGTCGACCCATCCAAATATGCGGGGCGCTATGCTTTCAAGTCAGTGTTTGCTTCTTGTTGTAATCACTCAAACCCACATTTCTGTTCAGTAACATGTTGACTGTTTCCTTTGGAGCGCGAACCGATTCCGCTACCGATCCCTTGGTTGAGAAGGCGGTTGGGCTCACAATGGAGTTCATGGAGCTCACTGGTGCGCCTTCTCCAGCCGCTTAGCTAGTATGCTCATTCTCAACCAGGACCGTGGTCAAATGCGGTTGATTTTATAACTCCGCTTCAGTGGATACCTTCGATTACGCGGTCCCGAGGACGAACTCTACACAAATCCCTAATGGACGTCTACGGGGCATGTATCTCGAGGTCAAAGCTCGAATTGACGGCGGGGAAGTTGTGCCGTAGACGTATGTAATCATGCTCTGGTTCCTCGCGCTTTTGGCCTCCCACCAGGAAGTTCAAACCCGCGCACGTGAAGAATTGGATCGAATCGTTGGACGGGACCAATGGCCGAATGCCGAGGACGGGAATCGTCTACCGTACATCTGAGCTATTATCAAAGAAGTAAGAAGTTGATTTTCACGCTGCTCGACGGTCTCGTTCATGATTATCTTGAAGGTCCAGCGTGTACATGCACCCTCATGGATGGGAACGCCGCACTGTTCCACGGAAGACTACGAGTATAATGGAAGGTTTATTACCAAGGACACCGTTCTAGTGCTGAACTGCTTTACTCTTCACCACGAGGAACGGTACCCTGACTCGTAAGTTATTATTCTGCTTAAGCGCGCTGCCAATGTGAACATATCAAAAGGTACACCTTCAACCCCGACCGCTACCTAAATGGCCAACTATCCTGCGCCGAATCCGCGAGGCTCGGGAATGCGATCCACTGGACCTTCGGCGCGGGCCGGCGTATTTTCCCTGACCTTGCGGTGGCGGAACGTGAATTATGGCTCGCCGTCTCCTGGATTCTGTGGTCGTTCACTGTTACTGCGATCCCAACGAAGCCTATTCTTTTGGAGGAGTATGAAGGGAGGTCAGGTAGGACTCCGGATCCTCTGCCGTTCAAAATGAGATTTGGAGATTTGAACCCAGACACAACTCCGTGGGCGACATGATGGATATACCCCAGGGTTCAATGTAAACCCGACCTTCCTCTGGTCATCGCGAACAGTTTTTCTGTTATCGTTTTCACTTGACGGCAAAGATTTCGGAAATGTGTCCTTCATTAACGATGAAATGCATTACAGGAAAGGAAATTGAGCCAAGGTTCAGCTGTTCAACGTTCAGCCCCCAACTCCCGAAAAAGGAAGGTTTGCTGAGAAGACTGATTCATATATACTCACTTTTGATTGAAGTACTTTGAAGTGCTCCCAAAGATCATTCGAAGCTGTGTGCCTCGACAGCTGTGTTAGAGCTTTACAGCTTTTGGGGTTCTTCGTTAGACGCACGGAGGCAATGCGAGGCAGTGATTCATTTCCTATCAAGGCAGTGTGCGGCTGCTCTAATCCGATCAATCTCCACTTAGCAGTTTGCCCAATAATAGGCATAGAAACCGAACGTATAAATACAACCGCCGTGCTGTCACCTTTTGGCCAGTACTCACTGGGTACCTAGTCATCCAACCACTCATATCTCTCGCAGACTCTAACCACCATGGCGGACCTCGATTCCAAGGATTCTAAAACGGCAGCGTCGGAATCCCTTCCGACTCCCGTCCAGGTACTTAATCTCGTTGCATTCTGGCCACAGTTCACTCCTAATCAAGTATTAGATGTCGCACCGCCGACCTCCCTCGCCATGCGACCAAACTGCCAATTTATTTGCCCTACCGCGGAATATGTCTGTTGTCTCCCGCAGATTCGGTGGCCTTAGCGGAATGCGGGTCATTGTGGACCCAAGCCTGCAGATTCCGAAATCCTTGGTCAAGGACAACTCGTACAGCGACCCACCTGTGGCTAATCTCGAGCTGTCCGTCACGTTTGGCGCTGTGGATGCCAACATAAAGGTTCTGCCGTTTCCGGCAGGCACGGTCCTCGCGCGCGAGCCCCACAGGCCCTGGGACATGACCGAAAGCAACTTCAACAAGGGACTTCAAGTGCATTTGAGATCACATAGTACAACGGGAAACATCACCCTTCGCGTGGTGTGTTGAATATATTTTCACTTCTTTCATTTTGAGTTAATTCTTTTCGACGCAATTCATAGGACTCAGCTCTGGCGCCCATTTTTGTTGACGCATCCTCAACCTTTGGCCAATTGCGCATTTATTTACCCCGGACCTTTCACGGGCCGCTTAACCTTTGGTCCTGGTCTCGTAAACCGCGCTTCTCCGTCGAGCTCAGCCGTGCCTGCAGGCCCATGAGCGAAGATGGAAGCATGATGCGCTGGTTCGTCGGCGACGTCGCCGCGTGGACGTCGAACGGAGAGTTCGGTGACAAAGCCAAAGTGGAAACCACTTTTGGGGATATTTGGGTTGGGTATGTCGGCGAGAAGGACGAGAGCGCTCGCGCGTTCAGGTCGGTGTGGATGCACTGGGTAATCAACGTGGCAAGTGTGGTTCTGATACTGTGGGGAATCTACGTCGTCCCAGAGCTGCTGTGGAGGTTTGTGAAATGGGCGTTCCGGGTGTTTTATTTGATTCCGAGCATGTTCTTGAACCTCTTCTAATCGTGTATGTTTTATCTACTTGTTCTCCACCCGAGTCATATGATGTTTTTCTTTTCTTTCGAAGTTCAGCATACGTATGCGAAATTTCCTCATTAACGATATCAAACTGGGCTTAATTATCACGGAGCGCCGACTCAAATCAATTGCTTATTGGAGTGAACTTCAACTTGAAGTTCAAGCCGCCAGAATGAATTGCCGAACGGAACACCGCATCTAGATGCCGCGCGGCTTTCGCAGTAATCTATAAGACCTTTGTGCTCTCGCCCCGAGTCTCTACTTACAACGAGTCTCCAACTTCAAGTTTGCCCTCATTTGAACCTTGCTCCTCATCCTACTCCTTCCGCAAAACCGGAACAATTCGGATCATACACGGCCCTCTTACCGGTGGATCTTATCACTGCAGCACCGCTTGCTTCTTGCGCTTTCTTGCGTTCTTAAATGGGCCTCCTCGCAGCGGTATTTTCCCTGTTATCCGTTGTATCGGCGGTGCAGATTCCCTTTCATAGACCACAGCATTCGAAAGGTGTCTTCATCACCCCCGAGATCGACAACTTCGTCACTTCTCAGCTCGCGCAATGGAACTCGTCTGGTCTCTCGGTAGCTGTGGTGCGACAGGATACCAGTGCACCCGGGACCTGGGACGTTGAGTTTGGCTCTTACGGCACAGCACAGGCTGACGGCTCGCCAGTCACTCCAGACACCCTTTTCGCCATCGCATCTAACAGCAAGTTATTTTTATCCATATCTGTGGGTCTGTTAATCAAGAACGAGTCCCTGGCGGCGGCAAGAGGAGAAAAATTACGATGGGACACGAAGATCAAGACCGTTCTGCCGGAATGGGGTCTCATGGACGAGGAGATGCAGAATGGAGTCATGATACAGGACATGCTGTCGCACAGGACGGGATTGCCGCGCCATGACTATTCTGGGTCTGCTCGCAAGGGAGGCGTATCGGAGATGGCAAGTCTGCGGTTTCCCGGTCGACATAACTGCTCATCTAATAAACCTAACAGATATCTACTATGCAGTACCTGCGACCGTCAGCAGCGCTCAGAGAGCAATACCAGTACAACAATCTCATGTACGAGACGCTCTCGCATCTCCCTCCAACGCTCTTGAACCAGACATTCGAGTCATACATCGAGCAACACCTATTCTCGCCCCTTAGGATGTCGTCGTCGACGTACTCGGTCGCCGAAGCAGAGGAGGGCGGGAGATTAGCGCATGGCTTCCACTGGAGCATGCAGGACTATCTCGTCGGTTTCAACGGCACGAAAACAGCCACGGTGCCCTACTTCCAGCGCCCTGGGGAAGAAAAAATCTGGGCAGGCGCAGCAGGGGTGCTCACCTCTGCGAGGGATTTGGTGAGCGTGCTTCCAGAACCTTTTTACGTCCCATTAACAGCATGCAGTCCACGTGGGTCGCAATGCTTCTGAACAAGGGCCGCCACCCCACGACGAACGAGACGGTTGTCCCGGAAGACGTGGTAGAGCATGTAGCGACCGGCGTCAGCGTCGCTCAAGGAAAGGCGGCGTATCCAGAACTCGTATGTCTTGAATCTATTTTTTCATTATATATATCACTGGCTAATATTTCTTCAGAGCCCGGCGGTATACGGTTGCGGCCAAGATCGGTCCTCCTACCGCGGCCATGAGATAATTGAGCACGGGGGAAGTAACCCCGGGTTCAAGACCCAAGTCTCGCGCTTTCCGAACGACAACCTCGGCGTCATCGTTCTCTCCAACGACGAAAACGGCGGCCACATCCTTGAGTCCGTCAAATGGCGGATTGTCGACCATGTTCTGGGCTTGGAGCCTATAGACTGGGCGCAGCGGTAAGTACTATTTTCCTTCCACCACTTCCACCTTTCATGCAACGTACATATGATTTACGTACATAGTTACTCCGACAAGCTGGACGAAGCTATCCGCAAAAATCAAGAAGTGACACCACGCCCCTCGGAGCCCGTGCCACCTTCTGTCCCCTTCAGCGCCATGGAGGGAACGTTCAGCCACGGCGCGTACGGCTCGATCCAGCCCTGCTTCGTCAAGTCCAAAAGGGCAGGCCTTTCCACTGCGTGCACGAGCGTCATCAACACGCGCATCGTACAGCGCATCCTCGGCGCGTCGAACCTCACCGAGACAGTCCCGAATTTCATCATCCCGTTTAAGCGCACGTTTGCGACGCACCTGCACCTCGTGCACTTCAACAAGAACACGTTCAACGCGTCGTTGATCTGGTCGAACAGCGATGCGAGGGAGAGGGAAGGGTACCCGCCGGAGGGGCACGTAGTGGTGGGGTTTGACGAGCGGTATGAGGTTGAGTGGGTTGGGAGCGGTGGCAAGGGCGAAGGCGGAGGGGAGGGGGATGGGTTTGCGTTCAAGGGAAATTTCTGGGGGAAGCAGGGGGAGGTAAGGACGCTTGAGGGCGAGGGGAAGGATGCGGCGGAGGTGTGGTTTGGGAGGATTTAAGGAAAGTTGACGGATGTTGAATTTACTTCGAGGTTATTCTGTACCTGTTCTGATCTCAGAGTCTAGGTTTCGGGGCACTCCGTTGTAATAACCTCGAAACGAGAATGTGAGCTCTACATCGAACCCTGGGGTCCATCCATCATGTCGCTCGGGGCAGATACGCCGGCCCGCGCCGGAGGTCCAGTGGTCCCGCTTCATCGCAGCTCCGAGCCTCGCGTTGGAGTTGTAACTTGGTCTCCTACATCAACAACGCCACACATTATAATTTATTTCATAGCATCTCGCATCCTGTTCGCGTTCTCTTTGGCCCTTCAGCTACTGTACTATTAGGTTCAATTCGACATGGGGTGTGACCCGTGACGTTTTGAACCACATTCGACATTCGACAACCGGGCGCGGTGACCATGACCGGTGGCCAAAATTCGACATTTTTCGACACGAAATTTAGTAAAAACAGTACTTCCAGGCGACCCACTGACGGTGTCACGGTGGACCATTTCGACACCGCGCCCCGGTGACCCGTGACATTGACCAAAATTCGTCGCCGACAAGGGTCCCCGTGACCCGTGACTGTCGAATTGAACTTAATAGTACAGTACCCTATTATTCCTGCTCTTCTTGTCGCGCAACCTCACCAGTCCTAACTATCCGTGCCGTTTGGCTTTTATCGCACGGCTCGCAATTCAACATCGCTCAAGTACACCAGGTTGATACAGCTCTCGATAGGTTTCAACCGTCCGTGTATACAGCAGAGTCTTCGGGAGCGCCAAGGCGGGAATGGTGGTTGTCGCCGTGGCACATCCTAATATATGCATGTTCTGCGTATTGGAAATCGCGATTACTCGTATCTTTAAGCAAATGGCGAGGTTTCCAAGCACGCCAAGAGGATGATATCTCCATTCAACCTTTTTCAACCAGCCGCCGTATCTCTTCGCTGCGGGATTTAACAGCAATTTTCGTCCCGTGGTTGAAAAATTTCTTGGTGCCGGAAAGCTGTAGATTCCAACAGCTGTGGTTTCTCTTTTGGATAACCCGCGCCAGCTTCCACAACACCGCAGTCTGCCGCAGACCGCAACTGCTGATTCACCCTTTTACTCAATGTAGAAAAGGAACTGGTTGTTCTTCTTGGACCCACCGTCTCCCATCTCTCCCTGATTTTTTTTTTCGAACAGCGGCCTCACTCCCTTTGCTCGACGTCTCCGCTGCGGTAGCTAACAGCAATTAGCGCCTCGTGGGTAAAAGCTGTTAAATGAGGCTATCCGCATGTGTTTTGCTCTCCCCTTCGTCTTCTAAGCCAAGGATTTACAGTGGGAAGTGTTCTTGGCGCCAAAAGCTGTAGATTACAACAGCTTCCGCCAACTGACGCCCATCTCCTGACTCCCAGTTCAACAGCACCTACACAGCACCGCAGTATGCCGCAGTAACCCGCAGCCTTTGATCGGCGGTTTCACCAAGGATATAAGGCGAGGCAGAAATCCAGAGAAAAAAGGAGGAGGACCCCCTTCCCGCTCCTTTGTGTTGGATTCGTGATTCGAACCTAGGCACAGCAATTTTCAATCTTAGTCTCGGCAGCAAGTTTCCTCAAACCCTCAAAGACTCTCAAGAGTCACTGCAACACCGCAACCAGGCACTCACTGTGGGACTCCTCCCAGTATGTAGTTCCGGCCACAGAAAATACAACCATCCGTTCAGATTTGCAACTGTGCATGTGCTCTCTTCAAGTCTCTCCTGAGTCGCGTACATGCTGGTTTTCGTCCGCATTGTGGGCTCTTAGATAACTACTCTGCCCTCCTATCGCTTTTCCAAGGCTGACGTGTCCCGGAGAGGTTGCAACCGGACGCCGTCAAAACAAATCAGAAAGCCGGAGTCTTTCTGAATCTCACGGTACATGCTTCTCTCATTGCCTTGCCAAATTTCGCTGCTCTTTCAACCAAAAAGTGTTTTCCATCCACTCCAACTGCCGACATTTGTGCTTGCATTTTGTAATCCAATATATCATATCTACTTGAAAGCTCAGTGCCGTAGCGTAGCGAAGGCATTTCTTGTAGAGCTAAAGAATTCGAAGCCGTTTCGATGTAAGATTTGCCTCTTCTATCTGGAACGGGGAAGCGGTATACATTGCATCCTCCGCTGAACGGTCTAGATCTAATACAGATACAATTCTACAAGCTACCTTTCACGACGTACAACAAGAACAAGGTCAGACTACACGATAAAGCAGTCGATTTACAGCGAGGACACTATCTACGTATCTACGTTTGCTATTGTTGTTGGCCTTTATGCCGATGGTACGGATGAAGAAGGAATATGCCGGTTATGCAGTCGAGATGTAACAGGAATGAGTTGGAATGCGAAGGAAAGCGAGGGACGGAAGGAAAGAGGTTGAAAAGAATGAACCTAACGCGTGGCGACCAACTGCAGCACGCTCGCCTGGGACAAAATGTGCACGAGCTCTGGAACTGACAGCGGGTGCGGGGCGACGAGTTGAGGAGGTGGAGTATCAGCCTCACCACCCATACCCGCGCCTGCGCCTCCCAGGGCAGCACCCGAACCCGGAAAAGCAGCACCCATGGCCATGCCTGGCAGAGCACCACCACCCATGCCCGCCAAAATGCCGCCCATGCCGGACTGCGCGCCACCACCACCCGAATTGCTATACATCGACGCCGTGTACGGCCGCTCGCCCGCCTTGTACCGCTGCATCCACCGCAAAAACGATGATCAGTAAAGTGAGTGAACGCAACGCAAATTATTATTTTTGCGTATGCATCGACACAGAAAATCAACCATCCAAAAAAGCGAACTCACATTCGCGTCCCCCGGGCACTCATACGGCACGATGTCCCGCCAGTTCTTCGTCCCGGGCTCCAGCATGCGCAGGATCTCCGCGCCCTTGATGACGACCCCGCACTCGAAGTTGCTGATTTCTGCGACGCGTAGCGGGTGCACGTCCTTGCCCTTGCCCTTGAACGGCAACACCTTCCCCCACGCGGCGGTGGAGAAGTTGTGGGAGCCGAGGTACATGTATACCGGCGGCTTCGTGCTCGCGTCTCCGTTCGCGTTCGCGTTCGCGTCGGTGTTGGTGTTGGCGTCGGGGTCGGCATGCAGCGCAATGATGCACTTGATGTGGAAGAGGCATCCGGCGTCCTTGAAGCGGTAGTGGTGGAACAGCGGCTGCAGGTACTCCGCGCCGCATTCGGCGAGCTTGCGCCAGATGATGTGCGAGCCGATGTTGCTTGCGCCCTGTCGTCGAATAGATGAGACCTTGGATGGAAGGAGAATAAAAGAAGCAGACGCGCACCTCCTCTCCGAGGTTCGTGGCCTTCACATCGTCGCGCGTCGGAAACACCATCTTCAGCGGAGGCTGACCCTCGATCGAGACTTGTCGTCCGCCGGCGCACGACTCCAGGAGGTTCTTCACCACGCCCGCCGTCTCGAGGCGGCCCACGGAGCCCACGCACCTAGGTACAGAAATTATCATACGTTTCGTTGTCTCCCACATGTGCACCACCCCGAGTGTGCGCAACTTACACCTCAAACTCCATCTGTGGTGTCTCCTCCTCGGCGTAGTCCGCAAGTATCTCCGTGCGCACGATGTGCCGGAGGCGCAGCTGCCCGTACGCGTTGGCCTTGACGCCGCTGAACGAGGTTGGGCGACTTGTGACGAGGTGCACCGTCGCGCCGGAGAAGTCGAACTTTTTCGACTGGCTAGTGAGGTAGCGGCTGATGAACGCTGCGGGGCACTCGAGGTCTTCGAGGTGCTGCACGAGGTCGCGCTCGAATGAAGTGGGCGTATAACGTGCCTTGGGCGGGAGGAGGGGAAAGTCCTTGAACGGGATGATTCGTTCGTTCGTGCAGAGTAATTATATGGAAAAACTTACCTGTATGAACCACATGTTGTCGCCATGGACCACGTCGAGCGCCATCCTGAGATCAAAGTAAGCCGTGCCTATCCCAGGGAGAACAAATAGTATACAGATTTGCGGAGGTGATGACCAAACGCAGAAATTCGGGGTACACCAGGATCATCATCTTGCTGTGTGCGCAGCCAGAGTTCATGGTCGGATAGAACGCGTGGAAGTTGCGTCCATCTTGCCCTCCATTATTCATGTACGTAGTGAGATTGGGATGGCCACTCACACAGCTGCTTGTACCCTTGCGCGGCGGCCTCCGCGCAGCCGTCAAACTCGGCACCCTTTTTCGGACGCTCTCCACGAAATCCGGCAAAACCTCTCAATCCCATCACGTCCAGGGTGATGTCTCGGCCGACGTAGACGTCGACCGTCGGGCGCGGACGAGCAGGGGTTTGGCCCGGGGAAGCAGGGCATTCCTCTCCGTGTTCGAATGGGAAGTACTGGATCCGTCTGTGTGAGCGCGAGATACACCGACAAGAAGGAACACTACGGGAAAAAGGAGCTCATCCTCGATGCAAAAGGAGAACACGAAAGCGGCGGAAAGCTGGTCCGGGTGGATGAGGTCCTTCAAGCCGACAGCATTCGTTGCGTACTCTCTTCCCGGCGTGCGCGTTATTCGCACTGCACCGCCTGTGTAGTCTTTCCTCTCGTCTTTCCGTTTTTTGCCGGTGCGGTGCTCAGAGCCGTTGTCAGAGGCCTCGAGGCGGCGTTTTTCGCCAGTTTTCGGAAGCGGTGAGCTCTCAACAAACGTACTGGAGTTCAAGGGCATGTATTGGTCCTGCATGCTGAAGGCCAAAACTCTGCACGAAATCGTCACCTCATCAGATTGCCGCCGCAGGGTAAGTTTGACGCGACTGACTTGTTGAGTTGCTCCTCCTCATATCCGTCCTGTATTTCGTCCATATTTCAGGCCAGCGTGAGTAAAGATTCTACGAGCAGATGTGAAGAAACGCGGGCAGCTGCCGCAGGATGGTGGACGCAAGGTGGACGCGTCGAAAGAGCCACGAGTGTCACAGCGTGACCGTAACAAACGTGATCCGAGGCGACTGATTGACAGCTCGTAATCCTTTCTTGATCTCTTTCCTCGTTTTTTTTCCTGCATCGTTTTCAGGACTCTGTCAAGTGCTAGCGGAGCGCTGGTGGATTCTCTCGTCCAACGCGACCTACCTCGATAACCAAGACCCATTCCGAGCGTTTCCTTGGATTATTTTGGATATAAAGAACTCGCAGGGCTCATCCAGTGGTTTCATTGTCAACTTTCAACGACGAGTCTGCAGTTTGAACTGCGAGGGTTTATATCCACGGCATCCAGCCACTGCTCTCGCTCCCCCAAAGTTGAACGAATTTCGTTGCCAACGCGTGAAATGCTTCCCACATGGGGCTGTGTCGCTCCACTTGAGCTCCACTTGTCGTCAACGGACATTGGTCCAGAACAAAAAATTATGGAAGACGCATCACCCACTCTCTCCTTGCGCCATGCCACAGCGCACAGGCCCCCTCGACATTCGGCTGCTGCTCTTTCGTCTCCCATTCGCCGTTACCGCCACGGTGGTCTTTGTCTTCACCTGGTTCACCTTGTATTCCTCGCCGGAGGACCAGATACGCGATGCGTCGGACGTCTGGACTCCCGTGGCAGCAGAGTCGAATTCTCGACATCCCCAGCCCAAACTAAACGTCACAACGAAGCTCAACCACTTTATTCAGCCCGCGTACGACCCTACGGTTAAACATTCATGGATGGAGGAAAACCGCAAGACGATGGAAGTTTTATTCTACTGCATGGAGTCTTCGAGCTGTGGCCAGAACCAAACGAAGAGTGAGTAGACTGATTCCAACCCATGTCGAGTCTATAACATGCCACAGTCGTGATTCTGGGGTCATTTCACTTCCGGGGCGCCTTCGAGGGCTGGGACGGTGGTGAGGACATCTGGGCGCGATCAACGGTGCGATGACAGCGGCTCCATATCCATTCATCATTCGCCGCTGACCAGTCAAAACGAAACAGGTTATCGCGTTGAGATCCTTGGGCTACAGCTTCCTGTATTCATGGAACCTGGAGCGCACCGTCCACATATACAAGACTTTCCCGAATCTCGTCGTCGCCATCTTCGATGAGAATGGAGAGGTAACCGGGTGCTTCAAGGATCCAACCTGCCTCATGTCGGAGAGCAACCTGCATGGCATCCCGGCGTGGAAGATCTTCGCCTTCCACTGGTGGACGTACAGCTCTCACCCCCTCGGCCCTCAGTGGACGTTGAGCCCCGAGCTTGTGAGCCGCGCCGATCCACAGCTCCACTATTTATTTCCTAACCGCTGTCCACAGTACCTCCGCGCGGGTAACGACCATACGTACCTCGGCTACAGCATCGAGCCCTCATGCGCTCTGCGCCCCTTCATCCCTCACTCGAAGCGCAAGGCGCAGGTATATGTGATGGGCAAGAACGGCGGCTACTTCGCACCAGAGGAACGCGCCTGGGAGCCAGAAGAGCTCGCCTTAGCAGCGACGACCGCGCAAGTGCAGTTCGTCGCGGGCCTGCGTGACGACGCCGCACTGCCTGCGCCACTTGACAACATGGGCCACCTGTCGCAACGCGAATTCTACGAGGCCCTCGCACAGTCGGTGGCGCTTGTCGGGATGGGATCTCCCGGAACGTGCGTTCAACCACATTGAGCCCCTAAAAGATAAAGCTGACGCGACATGTAGCTCACCCACACCGTACGACTCGCTCTGCCTAGGCATTCCGTTCGTCAACCCGATAATCGAGTGGGACCTCAAGAACCCCGACGACCGGACGAAGTGGTCGACACAGCACCAGCGGCTGCAATATTTCGACCCGCCTTACGTGTACAACGTGTACAAGGGCGACCGCATGGGCTTCGTTGACGCAATACAGCGCGCCATCGACAATCCCATCGACAGGTACGGCGCCGAAGTCAATGTTATTTTACAAAGATCGCTCATTGAAATTTTGTGACTTGCAGTTATGTTGTCGACGAGATGCGGATTTCCGCGATCGAGCAGCGTCTGGGGCGTATTTTGACGACGGATTGGAGAGCAGAAGCGCAAATAATCATTGACCAAAGACGGGCCAGCGGCCAGGGTGAGGTGAGCTCGAGATTCTTCGTGATATCGCCGCGTTGTGCTTATACTGTTGAGGTTTTCTTGATCTGAAGACTTCCTTTAGCATTTGATGACGCGGCTCAGGCAGTCTCGTATCCGAATATTCATTGCCATTGGCGCAGCCGGCATCTGATTTGTCTCGCTCGTTGACTCAATCAACCTTATTTATCTCACTCGCTCACTCATTCTCAACCAATCAATCACTTTGTACTTACAATACTCACCAATAGATAGATACTCACCCGAATGGTTCGGGAAATCCACGCTCTCCTAGTCTTTCATTGATACCCAAATCCTGTACAACCACTGATTGTCAAACATAGAATACAATGCTGATTACACATCCTTTAAGTGAGGTTGCGACTTAGAAAACGTTTGTTCCTTCCATCCTCTACGGCTTACATATCTCAGTCGTGAGGACTCGGCCGATGTGAGCTAGCCGAGTCTGTCATAATCTACAGTCGCAATTTCCGGCCTGCTTTGAGAACAGAATATTCTATGACCAAAAATATATGCGCACACGAATCCTTCGCTACGCCGGCGCTTTGAAGACTCTCCCTAAACCCATGTAAGTTGTATCGGAAACCTAGCAATGAAACCCTGTTTCAACAAGTTTATCTGACTGCGGTGGTGAAAATATCTGCGACTGAACAAACCTGAATCAACTGCATCGGAGGACACTCGAGGTATTCCACACCCCTCAGTCGGTATTCCGGCAGGGACAGGTACCGAAGGGAACAAAAGGCGCCCAGTTGGCGTCCAGCATGTTGAAAAGGCCCAGATTGTCAATTGAACGAACTTGCATTGAAGACGATTGTATTTTTGAACCCCAACATCGAGTTGTAATACGCGTGGACGGCCTAATCTGTCCGAATTCCCACCGACTACCCACCTCGTCTCCCTCTCAAGAACCTAGGCAACACAAGCATCGTCGCATGTGATTCCGAGGGTTGGATCCCCGGCTTCTACATTCTGAAATGCGCATGGAAGTACAGCTCTGTGCACGCCGCATCGTTGTAGATGCTCACACACGTGGCGTTTTCCTTTGTACGTCAAAACCCGGACAATCAGACGTGTGGAGGACAAGACGCGGCGTACTACCACTCTGAACGCCAACTTTGAGGCGAACGTGCTGCACCGACAAGACAGCCCAGGGCAATAGAAGCAAGCGTACTACATTGGGGTATCATGGGTGGCACAAAGCACTCAGTGTAAATCTAGTCCATCATCCCCCCTGTGCAGTGGCGAGGGTAGTGCCTGTCCAAGGCGGCATGCAGGCCCAGTCCATCAACGTTGCGAGCAATAAGACCCCCACATCGATAACAAAAGTGCCTGCAGGTGAGTTAACCCATTATTCGAACAGACTTGGGAATAGGAAGGGAAAACATACGAGTTGCAAGCCGGTGCGATGCACGTCATATGGTTGCAACCCTCAGATCTCTCGACGCGTGTTCTGCAAACCTGTTTCAAGAGGAGAAAAGGTAGAGTTGAGTGAACACGTTTTCGACTCGTTGATTTAAGCAGGATAGAGATACGCAACTGGGCACTGTTTCCACCCCAAACGGCGCGCCAAATCGTCCATCTCCGCCTGCCCGTCGCATGTGTGCCGCCGGCGGTCGTCCGCGACAATTGCGCGGCACCGCCTGCACCAGACTGCAGTGCACGGATATACGGGACAGTCGATTATTGGGTTCTCGCTGTGCTCTATGTGCGCGGTTTCGTGGCATCTACGTCAATAAATTCAGTCGAAAAACATTTGATGAAGATAAGACGCACCTCGGGCACTCGAGCCTGTCACCGTGCGCCGCGAGGGACATTTGCTCGAATGTATCGTATTCGGCAGGGGTGATGGGCAGCATTTGGATCAGCCAGTCGTCAATTACTGCAAGAGGTGCACTGGGTTAATTTTATGGGCGCTCGAGTCAAAAATACGGAAGGCGACTCGCCACCGACGGCGGAAGAACCGGCAGACCCAGTGGCCGCGAGGCAATTCGGGCAGGGAATAGGATATCGGCGGTCTCCCGTCAACCTTGACCGAACGTAGTCTGTCATGCACTCGCGGCAGAATTTGTGCTGGCAGATATCGACTTGCGCGATGTCTTCCACGCTGTGGGATTCCTGGCATATGGCACAGTCGAATTGTGCTGATGTGATCTCGTATGGCGCAGCAGGAGACCGGTTGAAGCGCGACTGCGTTAGTGGCAACAAATTCGGGGAGTTGGGTGTCCCACCGACCAATCCGTTTCCGGAATTCGCTCTTCGATGGGATCTTGCAAAGTAGATACTTTTAGAAGCATATAGATGGCGAACGGGCCAAGACTTACTGAGATTGCGGTTGCGCATGGGACGTCGGTTGTGGAGGGTTAGAGTATCTTCTCGCTGTGGTGGTTCCAGAATTTAACCTATTGCGTGGATGTTAGGGCTCATTGATGGGACGCCAGGGAGAACAACCTTGGCGTGTTTGAATCTTGAGGTCGAGAATTCCGTTGACTAGGGGTTGATATGGAAAATTCCGAAAAAGCCTCCCAAGATTCTCCACCGTTGGCCTTACATCCTGATGGTTGATTGTAGGGTCCTTGGTGTAGAGATATCCACATAACACATCCGTTCCGATATCGAATCGAGGCAAGTTATCCAGGTGTCGAAGGACTGCTGCGCATAGATGCTCGACGACATACGTTCCGCTATACCGGTCCATATTACGACCGGTCACAACAAGAAAGGTTTCACGACAGGGGACATAGAAGCAGAGTATCGCGGCGTGATGGAAAATGAGCACGACAGCGGTGAGCCAGGGACTTTGCTGCATAATACTGAAATACAGGTCATGTCCATCAACCTGATACAGGCCACTCGCGACGCACCCAAAAAGCGTTATGAGTCCTTGCCGACGCCGAGCGGGGATAGTACCGATATAAGTGCCAGTAGTGACACTTTGAATTGGTCTGCCCACAATAATGTGTGAGAAGACATGGCGGTAGACATTCATCAGGCGCTACAATAAAATGATCTCAGGAGCTGACCTGAAGATCGATGAGACACAAACATTGAGATCGCACAAACAACCAAGGTGTGGTCCAGTTTCGCTGTCAATTACGGTTTTCCTCGTTTCGAATGCGGCGTCTATTCGCCGTTGAAACTGGGGAAGGTCTACAAGTCCTTCAGTGCCCTCGCGAGACCCAGGGATATCAGGGATAGAATTTGTTAGGCGGGTTTGATACCCAAGGCGGGAGTTAGTTGGCGGCATTGCAATGTGGCCTGAGGAAGGGGTAAGGTCACGATAAGGTAGGAAGATTTGATTCAAGAGCGCCATTGTGTTTGTGGTTTTATAGACCATGAGCCGCTGGAGTGGATTGATTCCCAAGCCTTCGCGTAGAAACAATAGTTCTATAGGCTGAGGTAGTGCTGTCCATAAATATAATATGCAATAATATGATATTAATAATTCATGATATTACAGATATAATACGGGTTCAAGACGAAGACAAAAATATGAATACGGGCTGATATGATATAATATGATACGAGTATAATATGATATGCCAGGACTATATTATGCGTATTATTCTAATATTATGATGTTTGAGCACAGTTCCCAGGCACCTTTGGGGTTCATTTTACCACTTTTTTGGGTTCTCCCACCTCCAGAAATACCATAATATCACCAGGCAGAGTACAACTCACAACAGCAACCAAAATTCACTCATCATGACTGAACACAATCCTCCTCCAGTTGTGTATGTTTACTTTCTGATCATTGATACCTGGGTGACCTACTAGTATAGTGGATTTAATTTGGTATTTGCGCCCAACAGGCTTTCCACAAATCAATATGGTGAGTGTACCACAAATGGTTTGAACCAGTGTATTTGAACTTGGGGTGAACATAGGAGTTGAACATTGAAGGATATCCAAACGGAACATTTTCATCAAGAAGCTAATATGAATCAATTTTCTGATTCTCTCTGGTCTTAAAAGTGATGATGAATGTCCTCCAGCAACCTGAATAGTTATACAGAGCGAAAAATTGAAGAATGGACCAGTAAAAAAACCCTGAAAGATATTAAGAATATATCCATAATATATTCTGATACATATTAATAAATACGGGAGCGATATAATATGGATATAATACGATGCTGGAGACGGTAATATGATAATGATATAATATAATACGCAAATCTTCGTATTAATATCGTATGTGGACAGCACTAGGCTGAGGTCGTCGCTGAGAGGAGAAGACAAGGATTAAGACAATAACATGTAGCACCCGGCTAACTCGTGCCACGATAGCCGAAGTACTCTGTAGATAGGCAGAGTTTCGAAGTTATCAATGACTGTGAAGGCTCTGAGTCGAGTCCTACACTGTTTGACAATCTCCGCCAGCCTAGATCAAACCATTCGCCCAAAGCTACCGAACTGGTCAAAAAAATTGGCTTTGCGCATTGCTCAGTGCATATATACACCGGGAAGTTTGGCCAATCCCAGTCCAGTCGACTATTGATCTTCATGCATCAATAGATAGCCAATGGCGAAAACGGTCCACAATGTCTGCAGTTTTGAAGTAATCGGCTATGCGACAGAGATTAGGGTAAGAAGGAGAGACCGGCGGTCCTTGGGCGGTCCAGAGACAACCGCAATCATGATTCATGACCATCATGAGTGACATGATGAGTCGCCACGTGGTACACTGCCCCCGGAAAGTTCTTCTCCTCACTTCGAGAATCGACGTCTCTGTCTCTCTTTCTCAGTGACTGCTGCATAACTGACTCAAGATTTCCGCAAATGATGTTCAAAGGATGCATCCTTCTCTCGTTTGTTCCGGGGCAAAAATGAGCAACGGTAATTCGCAGTGGACCGCTTTTTTTTGGCTGAAATGCCCGCATACTAACCACCTCTTACCACCTCACAGCTAGGCTCGGCCGTGGGCAGTGTGTCTGCGATGTTCCAACTACACGGATTGGTTTTCCGCCGAATAAATCCCGCATTTGTTGGCGGTAAGTGGTAGATCGCCGGAAATTCCGGTTGGTGCGGTACAAACCACAAATTCAAGCTGAAGTCTTTCCGATTCATTCGATTTCGCCAGTATATGAAACGGTTTGGAAGGGGAGGGAGATACGGGACAGAATGGCCATATCGAACTTCCGGGAGTAGAGAACGAACCTCTTCGCCGATGCTTTACGTTTCAGCTTTGCGCGCCGTCAGTGTTCGGACAGCAATGTCTACCCGATGAATACTTCCACCGCTCCGAGAAACCCTGCCGGAGAGTATCATCAGAGTCCCGGCCCTCGCGAACCGCCGAAAATGCAGACAAACAGTCCCTGTGGCCACAAATCGACAAGATATAAAAGGAGTCCATACTAACCCATTTCTGCATCTATCGGATCCTTCCCGACCTTCATCTTCTTCTCAAGCTTCTCATAATTTCTTCACTTCCAGCGATGTTACCCCTTTCCACTGCCGTCTGTCTGAGCATGCTTTTTGTGACTGCGCTCTGCGGTCCAATAGAAGATCAAGTCAAGAAGCTTCGGTTGGCACCCACCGCTGTCGACCGAATCAATGTTTTGTCGGATGATAAGCAGGTATGGATTATTTTATGTTCCCTTGGACGTATCGCTCATGAACTCGTTCCTCAGTTTGTATTCGACTTCCTCAACCCCCCGAGCGGTAACATACCTAGTGGTATTGTCATCGGGGCCGGCGGGCACACGGTAGAGGCGTCCTCGGCCAACTTCCCCGCTGTAATCGGCAACGGCGTAGCTATGAGTGCGTACCCCGCAAAAGAAAATTTAACTCGCAAAAGACCGACTTTCAAATTCCTGCAGCCATTGGATTCCTAGGCCCATGTTCCATCAACAGTCCCCACACCCACCCGCGTGCGACAGAAATCAACTTCAGTGTAAACGGGACGCTGCGCACTGGACTACTAAACGAGAACGGTGCACGTTTCATCGTCAACGATCTCCCGCCCGGCTCAATGACGGTCTTCCCCCAAGGCGCGATCCATTTCGAAATGAATACTGGTTGTGGTGAGTGGAAGTTTAACTAATTTGGCCAGGCCAAGCTGATTCATGTTTTCACTGTAGAGCCCGCTATGTTCGTCGCTGGATTCAATGGCGAGGATCCCGGCGTTCTTCAAGTCGCTCAGCGATGTGAGTCTCAATATTCAGCTTCATTTCCCGGTCTTTAAATTGTAATCCATCATTCCAGTCTTCGGTCTCCCGATCGACATCGTCGACGCGACTCTGGGTGGTATTGGTGTCCAGAAAGTTGAGGGGCTCGCACACCTGGTAATTCTCTTCCACTCTCCATCCCTCCCATGTAATTACACCAATCTGACTCATTCACTAATCCAGATCCCGGACAATTCCGTCGTTGGCACGGACGAATGCTTGAAGCGGTGTGGACTCACACGCCCCACACAGCCGACGAAACAACAACAGCCGCGTGTCTCTGGGAATGCATTCCCCACCGCATCGCATTGAGTGCTCCCGTTAACCTTACGCCTTTCGATAGTTAATAGTTACGCATATTCTCGGAGTAACATCGCTGTATCGTACTTTGATCAGTGTACTGATATTAACTTTATTTGATACGATAACTTGGTCTTTAGGGCCATTGCTGGCGCATGGCAGAACGAGTCTGGCCTCCGGCCCTTTGAACCACTCCCAATCAAGTAGCTGGAACTCCCTTACTTGCAAATGCTGAGCTGTATTCAATTGCATGCTGGCAATTGAAAAATTGTCGCGCCACTCGTCGCCGACCTCCGGTCGCTCCTCGTGGCCCGGGGAAATAATCACCAAGTTTTACAGTGGGAAAGCAAACTTTGTTTCAGACCACCAACGATAGGCAAACACAAAGAGAGTGGTAGAAGAAGAGACGAGTTTGGTAACACGGCAATACGGCACGGCCGAAAGCAGTGCGCACAGTAAAACGGAATGACAAAGAAAGTAAAACTACTATAAAGGGAAGTGAAACTCCCACACTGCACCCTACGTCATGGCATAAAGGCCAACCCTAGTGGGGGGAACGATGACTAAAAAACAACGAGTCAAATGTCGTAAACTCCATTTTTAGACTCGTAATTCGCAGTTCTGAGCTTCAAGTCAAAAGGGCGAATGCACTACTTATTTCTCTGCAGTTTTATACCCGAGGGAAGGAGCTGGTACTCGTGTAGAATGTGACACAGTTCCAGCTACACCTCCTAGTCACTGCGTTCCGACCCTCCGTTGATAAGCCGTGTAAAATCCTACATACACTTGTATTTTGCAATTTTAAGCATCTTACATTAGTAGAAGCACAATCTCTGATAAGCTATCGTGAGCTCCAAGCTAGTCATATAGCATAGGTTAAGACTGGGACTCAGTATAGCGGTACCTCCACAAATTGGGGCCAATATACTGTTTAACTGGTTAAAACTGAATACCAAGGCTATGAAGGCCGCCATTGGACAAAAATAAGCTTGGCAGTACCCGAAATATCATACAGAAGAGCTGTTAGCTGGATTGGGAACAAGGAGACAATGACACAGGCAGGTGTACCAAGGATTTCCGAATCCATCATTTAAAGAAGCAAAATTGGTTTTACCACCAACACGACGCGACACGATGGGATCACATACTTACTTGGACAGTCCAGGCCCCCGGGCACTACCTATAAGGTTGGTCCGCTTTCTATGGAAAATTTCCGCTGATTTACTCTATGAAATTTCGATTCTGGCCGCTGATTTACTCTATTTCGGCGCAACCCTTGGGGGTACATGTCAAATTTTCTCCCCGAAGGCCTAATTTTACCACGTCCAGGCCGTTTCCGCGTTTCTTGACTTGATAATTCACCGCATCACACCGCGGGCAAACCCTAGGGCACCTGTTTTGCAGGTGCCAGAAGGGCACCATGCATGGCACCATGCACGGCACCTACTAGGGGACTTTTTCCTGCAGGGTGCCTTGAGGCATGCCGGTAATCGGGCCACCATCCGACCCGCCAAAAAAGCTCGGGCGCTCAAATTGGCACCCGGTGCGGACCGACAGCGTGGTGAGGTGCTGTTTATTCCGCAACAGCTGCCTCACCTGCCGTGGATGGTGCTATCTAGACCCAGTGCAGGTGCCGTGCATGGTGCCCTTCCGGCACCTGCAGGCCAGGTGCCTTGGGCATTGCCCCCGGTGTCAGCCAACAGCGAAATAGTGTTGTCAGCCATTTCGAGATGTTTCCGGTTTCCTCAGGCTACTTATACCCCAAAAAGAAATCTCGCGCTCCGCGCGATTTACTCTACGCCGGACGGACCCGACCAGATTCTGGCCTGATTTACTCTATATCTAGGGCCAGGGTAGGGGTCATTTTCAGGGCTTGATTTACTCTACCGCGGAGCAACTTTATGGGTAGTGCCCGGGGGCCTGACAGTCCGGATGCCGGCGAACATCACTGAACGGTGTGCCGGCTCATTGATGTTTGGTGAATGCCGTTGTCGGAGTCTTGGCGTTCGATGAAGATCAGTGATTTCCAATGATCGGAGGTGAAAAGTCCATCGAAGATCAGTGATTGCCGTTGTCGCAGAGCGGCTTCGCCGCTCCGCGTTTATTACTGGACTCATTTGCAACTCATTTGGGACTCATTTTTCGGAGTGCGGAAACATCCGAACGTTCCGATTAGCCCCGTGAGCTGCATCCACGTGAAATGCAAGTGGGCTTCGCCGGAATAACTCATGGCTGACTTTTACGTCCCTGTCTTCCACAAGCTGGCTCAATTTGCATTCAATCAAGATTTGAATGAAGATTCCTATTCCTCCCGAGGACACGGACAAGTTCGGATCAGATCGTCTCCATGATCAGCACGTCGTTTCATTATTTGTCAGAGGGCTTCGCCCTCTTGCTTTTCGATTTCTTTAAATGGGCCTCCTCGCAGTGTTATTTTCTCTGTTACCCGCTGTGTTGGCGGTGCAGATTCCCTTCCATCGACCACAGCACTCAAAAGGTGTCTTCATCACCCCCCAAATCGATAGCTTCGTCAAGTCTCAGCTTGCGCAATGGAACTCGTCTGGTCTCTCGGTAGTTGTGGTGCGACAGGATACCAGCACCTCTGGGACCTGGGAAGTCGAGTTTGGCTCCTACGGCACAGCACAGGCGGACGGCTCGCCGGTCACTCCAGACACTCTCTTCGCCATCGCGTCTAACAGCAAACTATTCTTGTCCATGTCTGTGGGTCTTCTAATCAAGAACGAGTCCTTGGCAGCGGCGAGGGGAGAAAAATTACGATGGGACACGAAGATCAAGACCGTTATTCCGGAATGGGGTCTCATGGACGAGGAGATGCAGAATGGAGTCATGATACAGGACATGCTGTCGCACAGGACGGGATTGCCGCGCCATGACTATTCTGGGTCTGCTCGCAAGGGAGGCGTATCGGAGATGGCAAGTCTGCGGTTTCCCGGTCGACATAACTGCTCATTTAATAAACCTGACAGATATCTACCATGCGGTACCTGCGACCGTCAGCAGCGCTCAGAGAGCAATACCAGTACAACAATCTCATGTATGCAACCCTTTCTCACCTTCCTCCGACGCTCTTGAATCAGACATTCGAATCATATGTCGAGGATCACCTGTTCTCTCCTCTGCGGATGGCATCATCCACCTACTCGGTGACCGACGCGGAAGCGAGTGGGCGATTGGCACATGGCTTCATTTGGAGCATGCAGGACCATCTATTCGGCTTGAACGGGACGAAAACGGCGATGGTGCCACACTTCCAGCGCCCCGGAGAAGAGGCCATCTCGGCGGGGCCCGGAGGCGTCTTATCATCGGCGAGGGATCTGGTGAGGGTGTATGCTCCGCACTTACACATCGTACTGATGTTTCCCAGTCCACCTGGATCGCTATGCTCTTGAATAAAGGGCGTCATCCTATAACAAATGAAACAGTGATTCCAGAAGACGTTGTTGAGCATGTTGCAACCGGTGTCAGTGTGGCTCGTGGAAAGCCAGCATATCCAGAGCTCGTATGTTATCCATGTCATCGCATATCGCAATGGTTAACATTTGTACAGAGTCCAACTGTATATGGATGTGGCCAGGATCGGTATTCGTATCGCGGACATGAGATTATCGAACACGGAGGTAGCAACCCAGGTTTCAAGACGCAAGTGGCGCGCTTCCCAAACGACAATCTCGGCGTTATTGCTCTATCCAACGACGAGAGCGGCACGCATATCATGGAATCAGTTAAATGGCGAATCGTCGATCATGTTCTAGGCTTGGAACCCATCGACTGGACTCGACGGCACGTCCCTTGGTTGTTCACCTCGTACACCTCACTCACTTCACCTATCATAGCTATGCTGATGAGCTCACCGAGGCCATTCGTAAAAATCAGGACATTACTCCGCGCCCTTCATCGCCCGCGCTACCATCTATCCCATTTGCGCAAATGGAAGGAAGCTTTAGTCATGGAGCGTATGGAGTCATCCAGCCCTGCTTTGTCGAATCCGAAACATCTGGCCTTACCGCTGCTTGTACGGAGCTCATCAACACACCCGTCGTGCAGCGGATCCTTGGCGCATCGTCGCCCGAGGCGTTCCCCACATTCATTGTCCCTTACAGGCGCACGTTCTCCACGCATCTGCGGCTCACGCACTTTGATGCAAACACCTTCAACGCGTCGCTGATCTTTTCGAATGGGGATGTGCGGAATGCGGAGGGGTACCCGCCAGACGGTGACGTGATTGTGGGTTTTGACAACAGATATGAAGCTGAGTGGATTGGCAACGGCGGGGACGGAGATGGGTTCGCTTTCAAGGGAAACTTTTGGGGAATGGAGGGAAATCTACGGCCAGTTGGAGGCGAGGGAAAGGACGCCGCAGAGGTGTGGTTTGGACGAGTTTAGCACCATAGTGCGTCGTCGTCGAAGGTCCAGGGTGCTAAATGTAATTCCGTGCTGCCAATTTTCGCTCAATCGGTTCGGAGTTTTTTCAGGCCCCTGTTTAGACCTACAATACTCCTCTATATCTATGTAAAATAACCGAGCACCCAGGGGAAAGAATCAAATTGCTGTCCCCAGACTATCAGAGTTGTGTCCGACATACCCTAACCTCTGGAGATGTCCCAAAGTCCTGAAAAAATTGTAGAGTAGATGTTCTGCGTGTATCGGTGTTTCTCATTGCTCAGATAATTTTTTCAGACCCCCATTGATGCAATACAAGTAAGAGAAGGGTCCATCACAACCCGCTGACATCTCAACACACGGAGTGACTTTTTTCTGTGGGTGTCCTCAAACGGGGATGATGGAGTCTGCTGCCCCGCCTAGGCGACAAGGTCATGCCTGCTCGTTGCTGCTGCTGTGTACATATTCACGGGACGTTGACCCAGGGATTTAGCAATGTATCAATGTTTTTTACACCGCCGGCATGCCGTACACAAGTACATATCTGATATGTTTTTTTTTTTGATTTGCAAATATTCAACAAGGAAGGTTCTGGACGAGATCCCCAGTTGCTAGGTTTCATGTCCTCCAGTCGAACTTAATTGCTATCCCGGCTGTCGCCACGGTCGACTCCACACTTCTCACGAGCTCATCGACTCTTGAAACGCGAACAGAGATCCTTCAGTTTTCACTCCCACAACCCCACAACTACATGAAATTCGAGGGGCCAAAAATGTATCAACTGAACAGAGAAATATCGTAGCCGTGATGGCAACCTGAACGGTCGTTGCTATGGTCGCCTGGCCGGACAGTTAAATACACATGCTTTTAAACGTCAAGTCTTCATTACCCTCCACTCAACACACTCCCATAAACTACTTACTCCCACAATGTTGTTCTTCTCCCGCGTCGTTTTCACCGTGGCAGCTGCGCTGGCGCTTGTGGCGACCGCAGAGGCGCGTTGCGGAGTGAGTTCCTTTGCCGCCTTCTGACCACCATTAATTGTCACCACCCAGACCCGTGGTCTCCCTGATGACTGCCCCGACGTGCGTGAAACTTTACTGCGCTGAAGCTGCCCGAGATTTATGTTGGCATTTTCAGAACTCCTGTGGAAGCGCAGCGTTCGGCTGTTTTGCTTGCGATTCAGGCAACTGCTAAATGCAAGGTTGATGGAACGCTGCTTATGTTAGTGCATACAGTATCTGACACCATACCCTCGCAGACTTAACTCGACGGTTCTTGAATCGATTGGGATGTAACGATAGTAGTTTGAAAATGAGAGATGTTTCAACCACCAAGATTGAAGTCATAAAGCTGAGAATGTATACAAGAGACAGCAACTGAACAAGCCGATTCGAACCTCGTAACTTGATCCTAGCTTACATATCCAAACTCGAAACCACAAAATGCACTCAAGTCGCTAAACTTTATCAAAGAGCCACCATCCAATAACGGGACGAACAGTAGCATCTTTACCCGACCCAGAGAGCTGGGAGTCCTCGCTTGAGCTTACGCGCGTTCCGACCACGCCCGCCGTCATCATGCACTTCGTGTCCTCACCGTTGTTCATCGAGACGAGACGAACGTCCACTTCGGCATAGCTAGACGGAATATTATCGCAATCGATGTGGTGGAAGCGTGCACCGTCGGGGGTGAGGCCATCAGCGTGTCCCCGTAAGTAGCCCAGAAGCGTCCCGCCGTTAGGATGCAGAAATTCGGGAGCGTCGGCTGGTTCCGGGACATCCTAGTCAGCGAACTACGAAGCAAGATACAGTCCTTACGGGCTTGAATCTAAGTCCCAACCACTTCCCTTGGTCGTTAACGCAGAACGTAGTGATCCAACCGGAATAATCACGCAGGCGGCAGGGAAGGATCAACGATGTTCTTCTCGATGAGGTCGACGATCTCCCTTGCCAGACGACCAAAATCATCAAATGCAGCCGTTCTAAGTGTTAACTGCTTTTTGCCGTCGTGGGCGACGAAGTTGGCGGGGAGGATCTCGGCGTTTGCATTGACGTGAAAGTTGAACTGGGTGAGTATGGCAACCCAGACGTCGTCGGGACGTAGAACTAGGGCGTAATGTTGGTTGTAAGCGGAGATTATGGTAACTATTTGGCTTGGGCCAGATGTCGTGTCAATGGATTGCATTCGAAGTGCCCCCGTCGGGAAGACTTGAACATGCGACAAGAGGTGTGTCTGCGGATTTTTTGCCTGCAATACTGTAGATGTACCGGAGTATTTGGCTCTTGAGAACAGATATTTATCCGCTTCTACAGGCGATGGACCAGCCCAAAAACAAATGAAGAAAAAATATCCATCAAATTTTGATAGCGCAATGGTACGGCTATTATCCTGAGATAGACCCAGACTCTCATGACAGGGTTCCCAAATTGGGATGTCATGAGAGTATGGGCTTTTCCGAGACTACCTCTTGTGGTGGTTGGAGACAAGCAGGCATGTCACAATGTCACGTCTGACACTCTTTCTCCCTGACTTTCACCTGACTTCCACCTTGCTTTCACTCATTCGCCATGAATGAGCAACACCATGCCGATATTGTCCGAAAATTGAATACCACACCTTCGAAGGTATCCTACGCTCAATCTATTTCCCTTGCGCGGTGTGCTGAAAGCCTGAATGACATGCAGTACATCGAGTCCGCTCGCCACCAATCCGCCGCGGGTCTAGCTGACTTGCTGGACCTCTCTATGACTTGGGCATATGTCCCGAAGACCATGGATCTGGGCATCATCGACATGTTTCTGTCGCATCTGCGCGCCGAAAAAGCACCAATGCTAACGCGGGTCCCCCGCAAGTGGCAACGCGACGGCGACTTTGCGAATCTCTCCCTGTTGGCTCTGGGTGGGATGGAGAAATTCCTAGACGATCCAAAGTTCGAGACGCAGAGCCGCGCCGTGGTCGACGCATGGCCCGGAATATTCAAGTGGTGCTCGTACATCTATGATGCGCGCGTCGCTGCTGGGTCGGTTCAGGACCGCCGGATGTTTTCCGACTCGATTGTCAAGGTCCTGTACACCTTCTCATGCTTTAACTTGTTCATCAAGGCGATGGTTTCCACTGCCGGGTGCCTTGAACTCCTTACCAAACTGTGGGCGCTCGAGGACGTCCCGGCAGAGGCAGAGAGCATCATCCTAGGCCCCATCCAAACAGCAACGCTTGGCACCATTGTCAAATGGGCCACGCTACTCGGTAGGGAGAACATACAAGATCGGGTGGTCAAGGCCGCTGGCGGGGACGTCAACGTTGTTGTCAAATTGCTTTTGGGTCGGGTCAAAAAGGCTACGAAAGCGTTCAATCCCGACCTGGGTGCGCTGGGATTGTCGTGGCACATCGCTCTCGTCACTGAACTTTGTCACCCTCCTCATCCTCTCTGCCGGGCCTTCTTCGAAAACGATGTCATCGGCGTGGTGACCCGTGCATTTGTTGCCATCTCGCGAACCGTAACTCCAACCCCAAACTCTCTGTTGATGATGACGTCGTGTTTCGACTTTTTCACCCGGTGCTTGGAGGGCGACGATTATCCGGAGCTGGTTCATGCCGTCAAAGCGGGGTTCCTGGGTGCCTTTTTGGATTGCAGCCGCATGTTCTCGGGGCTGCCCGCAGACACTGTCGATGAAGCACTTCTTATCATGGGCCAAACCCTCCCGAAATACCTTGTGTACCGCTCCTTCATCGAAGCGGTCAATTCGGCTCTGGAGCATCTCCGCACGCCCCACTACCAGCAGCTCATCGCCCAGCCAAGTGTAAGGGGCGTGTGGCTGCCGTTCCTTGCGCTTCTTGCGAAGCGCATGCCGACGCTCAAACACATCCAGAACCTGAAGGCTGAGGGCACGCCTGTGACGTGCGACTACATCAGAGTTTGTTCTGCCCCGCTTAACTTGTTCGTCGTCACTAACTGGATCCCAGTGCGAGGCTATCGACGCCAAGAACACTTTCAAAACATGCGCCGCATGCAGGAGCGCGTACTACTGCTCGCCGCAATGCCAGAAGCTCGCGTGGAAGGCGGGGCATAAGTCTCTTTGCAAACAGACCCAAAATGAGGATGCCAGTTCGTATATATATGCACGTTCTTGCCGCAGCTGGTTGATACTGATATATTCGCATATATTCTAGGCCACCGCGAAAAGGGCCGCCCAAAAAGGGACATGCCGTTCTGCCACACACTCGCGACCGGCGAGGCTAATATTGAATTCGCGCGCTTCCATGCGCTCGCGGACAAACACTTCCCGAACACGCCCCGGCGGGCGCTCTTTCCCTGCATCGATTACTCCAAGGTCCCGACGGAGTACAGCGTCAAAGAGTTCAAGGCGGGCCTGTTCAACCACCCCGGCGTATTTCATTCTGCGGCGGACGCGAAGGAGGGCGAGGCACGCTTCCAGGCGATGATGGATAAGGTGAGCCTGGACCCGGACGCGACTATTGTGCAGAGCGTTATAGCAAGTGGCGCGACGATTGAGATACTCGTCACGCCGATGCCGTACAAATGTTATTGGGAGGATACGAACACTTATACTGGCTCGAGCGGAGACGAGGTGAGCACGAGTGATGATGAAAGCGAGGGGACTGACGACGAGAGGGGCGATCCAAGTCTCAACGATATAGACTAGCGGTACGTCGGAGATCGTCCCGGAAAATGGTCACCAATAATATGCCTCACGAAAAGAAAATCTTTCAGTGTACATAAGTACTACAGTAGTCCTCTTTCAGCGTAAGTATTCGGGTGTGACTGGCGCAGCTCGTGTGTTTGTGTACTACTGTACTGTCTCGACCGAGTGTTCGCGGGGTGTTACACGTTATGCAAAGTGTTCACCAAAGTAAGTGTTCGGTTGGCAATAAATTCCCATAAAGGGAGTGTCGGGCCGGAAAAAAACGGCTGTTCGCCCCAATTTATGCGATTTTTAGGCGTACGTTACGGTTACGGATGTCCCAAGTGTTCAGTTCACAGGTCTCCGTTACGCGTTATGTGAACACCCGGTCGAGACAGTACAGTAGTAGTAATACCTGAAGGGTCAAGGTGAGTTTTTTTCTCTCTCTTAAGAAGCAGAGTCACTCTCCGGCCGCTGCAAAAATGAAGTTTAAACTGGAGTTGATTCAACTTTGCCGGACTGTCGGAAGTCAGAGCTATCGGATTAAAAATAGCCCTGGAAATATCATCGATTGGCACTTGACATGTAAGTTCTCGCTCTGAGCGAAGTCTCGTTGAGCCCGATGGTTCGTTTTCAGTAGTCCCCCGTAGCCAGACTCCACAAAAACATATCTTCATGATAGTCGATAAAATATCGTTATGGATGTTTGCAGCACCTTTCGATTTCAGAGCCAGAGTGAAGAAGTTTTGTCTCGCGGATTGGAAATTGATAAACTCGATCGCGGAGACGGTGGCTCGGATTCTAGATACTTCGTATTCTTAACGAGATGTCGGGCTTGTGTTTACTGTTCGTCAATTTTGATTCACCCAAAATTCAGCCAAGAATAAGCCAAGGACATACCAAACATCCCTTTTTGGCATTTTATTCTCGCCAACAGCTAAATTCGTCTTGGCTTCTATTTTGGGCGGCCATAGCCTCCAAGCTGTTGAAATGCACCGCAGTTCTTCCCAACGGTAATGTTTTGCTGCGCTAAAGCTACGCCGCAGTTGGGCAAAATTAAAGCTAGCCTTGCCGTCCGTCGTTCTTGCAAAGATAAAAGTGCACTAATTTCGGGCAATTTATTCTGGTTTAATTTCAGTGGAAGTTGCCTACCGGAGCGTAGCGGACGCATTTCTTGTCGGTAGAAATATATTGCCCTGGACCAGAGAAAAAAACAACGGATTTCACAGCGGTCAAAGATGGCACAAAGCAGAGAGAGAGAAAACCAATCGAAAGGTATCCTGATTCTTGGGAGGAAGGAAATTTTGAAATTCAAAAAGAAAATCTCGCGGAGAGCCCAACCTCAGGTAAACTCAGCTCTACAACCACTTTCGAGAAATAGGATTCGACCACTGCGCGCCTGGATGCATGTGTCAACACGAAGAGAGAGAAAATCACACACAATATCGCGTGTGCCTGGGAACCAGTTCCGGTGAAAATGGCGGAGATGTGCCTCCATGTTACGCAGGAAAATAGTATGAGATGAGGGTAATATGGGAGGGAATGCAGAACGACGGCGAAAGCGGAAGATGCATCGGACACGCGGGAATATGAATGGATTCGAATACGCGAGACGACGCGTATAATAAATGGAAAGCCTTGTGTCCTACGAGTGCTACACATGTACAGCTTGCCGTGAATTCAGGTCAGAATTATCCATCTCAAAAGTAAAAGGAATTCATACCTAACCTCCCCTTACTTCTTTATTATAATCTTCCAGACCATCCCTATTTATCCGTGTACATCCACCACCCAGGCATCGGCTGCACCGTGTCCCACTGCCGCACGCTGCCCTCCTCGCCTGCCCCCTCCTTCCCTCCCTCCCCGCCCTCGCTGCGCGACACCATCGTCCCCACCACCCCCGCAACCATTGTACACGGATCCATCTGGCTTGGATCGCCCTTGTCCGAGAGCTTGACGGGCACCTCGACGTGTGCGGCGGGGACGTTCGCGCACTCGACCTTGTGGAAGGGCGTGTCGTCGAGGACTAGCCTGTCGGGATCCACGTAATGCTGGGGGTACAGGGCGCGCGCCCAGAATTTATCGGCGGGGAGCGTGTCGAGTGGTTCCGGGGAGAGGGCGAGCTACAGGTGGGGAAAGGGTGGTCATTTTTAATTTGATTTTCAATGTCGAAGGAATAAAATAAACGACACACATCTTCCTCCTTATTGAGGTGGTTCCCGATCCATTTGCCGTCCTCGTTGAACGCGCAGAACGCGGTGATCCAGCCGGAGTAATGGTCGTGCCCGCTCCCGCAGTGCTCAAACCTTGCAATGCGGCCCCAGAACTCCTTGTTCGCCAGCGCGTCGGGCGCGTCGAACGCGCCAACGAAGCGTGCGATGACAGGGCGTAGGAGGTGATACCACGCGGTCGTCTGCACCCCATACTCCTTCAACTTCTCCAACCGGCCCAAAATATCCTCCCAGTCCGCCTTCGTTCCCTCGAGCGTCACGCGCGGGATCCCACACTCGCACGACTCAAACACGTACTCGAAGTACGCCTTGAGCGTCGACATCATGATTATCGCGCCGACGGTGCGGTCGGCCTGCGTGGTCGTCGAGAACGCGGGAATAACCCACGCGCGCAGCGCCGGGTCGGAGATGACGCCCGCCATAAGCCCCACCATCTGACGCGCCATCTCCGCAAAGTCCATCGTGGTGCGCGTCGCCTGCTTGCGGACTGTGAGCTGCTTCTTGCCGTCGTGCGCGACAAAGTTCGCGCGCAGCAGCTCGGCGTTTGCGTTCACAAAGAAGTTGAACTGCGTGAGGATCGCGAGCCAGACGTCGTCTGGGCGGATGACGAGATTGTGGTGTGAGTTGTAGGCGGAGATCACGGTGTGCACGAAGCCATTGGGGCTCGGGATGATAGGCGGCGGACTCGAGGTCGATGTGGGGAGTTCCGTCGCCTTCGACTTTGTGAAGGGATTCAGCTTGGATAGCCGTTGGTTCAACTTGGGCTTGTTGCCGCCTTGGCTATCGGGCAGTCCCTTCGTGAACGAGGAGCCCAGGATGTCCCCTGCGGAAGTGTATTGGTGTGGACACGTCCGGGCGAGGAATTCTGAAGTCGTCAAGCCATCGAGTTCCGCCTCTGTGATTTTTACGGGCTTGGCGATGTGGTCGGCGACGGTGAAGGACACGGGCATTGTGGCAAGCAGCTTGTCCTTTCTCCTCCTGTGGTCGTGGAAGCTTTTAAGAAAGCGGTCTTGCACAGGTTTTGGAAGTCTCTGTTGAAGATCAGTGATGTAGCTGATATGATGCAGTGAGATACGAACTCAGTTATGTCGACTCGGACCTACCACCGGTTTAATTGGTTGATGTTCCGATCAGCTGGGTTGCTATCTGGCAGTGGCAGTGCTGCTATCTGGCACATTTTCCCATTGCCTCAGTTTGAGCCCTCCACAAATCATGAAAATAATGCGTGATACATCAGAATTAGATTGGATGGTATTGTACGCTTCAGAATCGTAAAGCCAGGTTTCACAGGGGGGGGGGGGGGGTATATTATACTCGCGCGGTCCACAAGATGAACAACGAGTTTACCGAAGACAAACAAATAGGTACGTAAGGGTGGTTATCCGTCCGTAAAACTACAAGATGCCAACGGAGCACGCACCATTCCAGGGGGTCGATCACCACAAGACGCTGGCATACCGTGGACTGGCCGGCTCTCGTAGTCGAGGCTGGACTCCAGTTAAGACCCTGTGGGACCTGACCTCAAAGCGGTCAACGCTAGAGTACGGGAGGAGTTCCCCCCTCCCAGGCAAAAATCCCCGGAATCCACCAGTAGACGATAAGCTGTCGTGGGTCTGTCCCTTTGCAGTATGCATGCGGGAGCCAACGACCAAATGTGAAAGAAACGAGACGATTTCAGATGTAGTGCCAGCGGCAAGCCTTGAACATATCATATTCATAATTGTACTCGCAAAGATGCGGATTTAACGACGGGTGGTTGACTGTCTAGAATTGTGGCTGCCATGGTCATCGCCACGATTCGATACGCCCCCTTTCCCACCGCGATAACCGCCGCGCGCAGAGCCATGGGAATATTTCTTCGATCCCGACCCGCTAGCCGATGTGTTGGCGTCGTGGCGGGACAGCGCGCTGGCAGACTCGCCGTGATCCTCGCGTGCGATCGAAATCTTTATTCCCTTGTAGCCATCGACCGTGTGCTTCTTCCAGGCATCCATGAGGTCCCATGCCGCTGGCTTCGTTCGCACGATAACATGCAGGTATTGGCCCTGCCAGCTCACATCGTACGGGACGGGGAGATCGAAGTTTGGGATGGCGGTGGCCATTATCATATCGAAAGTACCGAGTGGCTGCTCCACGAGACCAAATTTTACCGGCCCCAGTACGATGGTCACGCGCGTGTCGATATTGGGAATTTGGCGCATGAGGGCTTCACGATTGCCATCGCTCTCTGGCCCATGCAGACGGGGCCGACGTGAGTCCCGCGAAGGGGAGCGAGAGGGCGGATGGGTGCGACGGGGGAGAGGACGCGAGCGGGAGAGTGAACGTGAACGAGATCGGGGAGGCGGTGGCAGTGGAGCGGCAAGGATCGATAGTTCGAGGCGCGCGATTGTGGCCTTGAGCTCTCGCAGCTCTACTTGAGCCTTGGCGTCAGCTTTTTCGCGCATCAAGTTCACCTGAGCCTGTTCCTTCGCGTTGGCTTTGATATGTGCGAACAAAACATTGCGGTCCTTGGTGATGGTGTCGAACTGACGCTTGATCACGTCGGTTAATTTCCCAACGGGTCCCTCCATGTCGAGCTGCTCGAGTTGCTCGGTATGCTGTTCTACCAGGGTGAGCGCACCGGCGATTTTGTTGTCCAGTTCGTCTAGAGCTGCGAAGATTTCGTCCTCGTCGGCGTAACCTTCAACAGAGGAGGCCGCTACGGACGGAGATCGCGAGCGGGCGGTGGGAACGTCCTGGTCCATGGGAACCGTCACCGCTTCGCCGTTCCGTGTACGCCCACGGCTATCGCGGACCGTGGCACGAAGCCTGGTCTCGGTCACGAAATTCCCGTGCGCGCGCTCTAATTGGATGACGCGTGTCTCAACTGCCGCTAGCGCGTCGGCGATCTTGGCGATGTTCTGCACTGCGCAGGAAGCCATCGCCGTCGCTGTCGCAGCCCTCCCATTGGTGGATACCGGCGCCTCCAAGGCGTAACGTGCAGCCGAACTCACTGGGCCAGGACCTGTGGGGTCTGTAGCCACAGTGGGCGTGTCGTCCGCTGGTTTATTGAGCGGGGGCTGCTCGAGCGCCTGCGCCGTTGCAGTCGACGACCGCGTAACGGTGCGCTTGTTGGAAGCGGGACCCAGCTCGTCGCCTCCTAGCGAGGCCTTGAGCTCGTCGCTGAGAATGGTATTGTCGCTGTCGGGTAGATTCGCGGCAGAGGGGGCACCATCTCCCGCCGGGGGAGTGATTTTTTTGGTTTTCAAGGAAAGTGTCAAAGGGTTGGGTGGCTGAGAGCTCGAGATCCATTGGAAGAAGGCTGCAGAAGAAGAATGCGGAGTGGGAGTCGAGAGAAGAGAAGTGTGCGTCTATCTTTTTCCATTTTTTCCGATCGTGATCCAAAAGGGTATGCACCACGCGTGCCAAGTCATGCTGTGTTTCCTGCATCGCACCTCAACTTGACGGCGGTTCCAGCAACAACATCGGGGTGCCCTCATACACCTTCAGCACATCAAATGCGAATTTGGCGAGAAGTGCTGTTATCTCTCGACGTGGCAGAACACCTCTGAAAAATCCAATAGGACTCTTAAACTGGCCCCGCATCTCGGGAAGTTTCGCGTACAAGGCGGTCAGGAAGGTTTCCCGGAGTTGCATCAATTGTGGCTGGTCACACATGAACATTGCATGGGCCGGGTCTTCAACTGACTCCTTGCAAAACCTGCAGAGGCGCCACTCTCGCGCGACAATATTCTTGCCACGCTCCTTCCACCGGCGGCGTTCAACTGCAAGACTATGACTTGACAGGACCATGCGAGTCAGAGCCCGGCGGTGACCTGGAGTTTTGACTCTCAGATAATGCCGGAAAGCAAGGGTCTGCTTTACAAACTTTCCGCTTTCGTTGTCTTTTTCCAGCCGACCAGTGAGCAAATCTTTGGTTCTTGAGGATGTGCTAATCTCATGATCGATCCAAGATTCCATCGAACTTTTAACTGCCTTCATAGCCAGCTCAACGGCATCAACTTCCAGATCCACTGTAATATCCAGGGACACTGGTATGTACAGTTTGGATAGAACGATGCGGAGATCATTTACCCAAGAGATCTTTTTAGCGCGAGCAAGCGTAAGCGAGTCTTGTAGAGCATTCCATGCCGGCCGTTCCGATTCCCTCAATTCAATGAGGTGACAGAGATTCTTGAGTGCCAGATACACTCGTCGGTATCTTATGGGCCAAATTCCAGTTTCAGAGAATAGAATTGCTTTGAGACATCGGGAGCCGACACCTAGCATTCGCCGTAGGAACTTGCACTGTACTTTTTCAAGCATTTTCAAGCCCTTCGAATCGACGTCCAAACAGACCTCACAGCCCGCAATGAGATATGGATCTAGTCGCGCCATGTACAGAGTTCGCATGTCCCATGCCGGTAGGGCACCAACGAAGCGGTCTAATCCCATTATTACATTCCCAGCTGTTGCCGCTTTTTTTGCCTTGACCCTGTATTGTTCGCGCCAGATGCATTTCGACCCGGTTTCGAACCATATTCCCAAATAGCAAGCTTTTTGCACCTGCTTAATAGGACTTCCCCCGAGATGGAATTGCGGACAAGTCTTTTGCCGAGGGCCATACACTTGGTATAAGGATTTGGGGATTGAGGTCAGGCACCCATTGTCGTCAACCCAAGTCTGGGCTCCGTTAAGGTGTATCTGGAATCCCGAAGCGCCCGAGAAAGCGGTCAGGATGTCATCAGCATGTTCGACGTGTGGGATCGGTACACCGTTGAGTTCGATATCTTCTGGGTGGTGCGCAAGAATAAAATCTGACATGAACAAGTTCCACAGATGTGGTGAACCCGGGTCCCCGGTAAGAATGCCGAGGAGAGACCGAAACACAGGCGCAAAGCGGCCGTCGAGGCGTACAATGTATCGAATACGGTCATAGAGCAATTTCAGCCATTCAATCATTGGGCCCGTCACACCGAGTTTGGCTAATTTAACCCAGAGCGTCGACCTGTCTGTTCCAGGGAAGGCATTTTTCAGATCCAGGTATGCAACATAGAGGGGTTTGCCCAGCGCCTGCGCCTTGTCGATGAGGCACAGCAACACAAACGGGTTACTGTTTGTACGGAGGTGCGCCTGGAAGCCATTCTGAGTTTTTGGGACAGCACCGATGTACTCTGCCCCTTCACGAAGACGTCTATCGATGATCAGTGTGAGCATTTTAAGCATGCAACACTCCAGTGCAATGAGACGATAGCTTGACGCGTCTGTTGCATCCTTGTCCTTTTTGAGAATCCCAATTAAGAGGGAAATCAACCACGGGCGAGGTGCGTCCCTGTTCTTCACGCAGAAGTTGAAAAACTCCAACAGCTTCTCGTTTGGAATGGCCATGCAATCTTTATACGAGAATGCGTCTACGCCGACCGCCGTATCAAGTCCGTGCTCCTTGATATGTCGTTTCATCTCTTCGATTTCCTCCAAGGTAATATCGCGAGTGTACGACTGGTGTGGGGACGTATCGACTGGTTCGTTTTCAAGGTCACGAGCCATCCTGGCGTTGAACTCAAGTTGATCCGTGTTGAATGTCGCAGGGGTTGTCTTTGGGTGATTCAACCTTGCCTCAAAGTTGTTTGATAAGTCATTCAACGAGACCTTCGACTTTTTTGGCCGAGCATCTGTGTGCTTTCGCACAAAATCCCAGAATGATTTATGGTCTTTACAGGCGAGAAGTTCCGCTCGCAGTCCGAGTTGCAGCTCGTGTACCTTAGCGCGGCCGCGGTGACTTTCCCTCGTAAGCTCCTCATCCTCGTTATCATCCAGTTTATTCCACAATTTCAATTTCTGGGGGGATATTTCCTCCAACTCAGTCAAAACTTTGCGCTTCTCAGGCACAGGCACATGTATTTTGGTGCATGGTTGAACATTAATCGGTGCGGCTTCGAAATTCGAGGCACCCTGCGGAACTTGCAGTGCCGCTTTTGCAAGTGCATAAGCTCCGCGTTTGGAATCGTTGTTCGCCTTGGCCTCAACATGAACCAAAATGGTTTGGCCGTGTCTTCCGGCCAAGAGCCGTACAGTATCTTTGAAAATGTCCCCGTTATGGCCAGGCCAGCCGATTGACATATTCTGCGCCGCCGAATAGCAAAGCTGGCGAATAACCAGTTTGGAGGTGCAGAAAATTAGAACCGTCTTGTCAGAGTCGACATTTTGAATAGCTTGGTGGATGGCGTATATACGCGCTCTGTCTGCTGTAGGGCGATCCGGGCCGGGAACCTTGAGTGACATGTTCAAGGGGGAACCTGGTCCAAAATATATTCCAGCACCTGCCGACTTCGTTCGTACAGATCCCGGAGAGGCCCCTTCGATGTAGATGTGAGTAGGGGTTGATTCCGAGAGGACAGGGCCCCATAGCGAATTTAACGCCTGTTCGGGAGTCTCGCGCGCAGCCATTGTTTCTTGATACAGAATATCAACTGGTCTTGTTCCGGCGAAATCGGGAGCCGTGTCTCGCTCATGGATGAGTCCTGCGGAGCGCGAGACTGCAGATGCGTCCAAAGTCAAACAGATCCGAGTGTGATCAGCCCAGTCGTTTTTCGGGTCCGGTGCTGGCTCTTCGATGTGGAAACTCTTGATCAGAGGGACCAGGCTTTCTGAAACCATAGCCAGATCGATTGTTGATCTTCCTCCAGGTTGCCACGAAGTCAGCCGTCCGGACGATGACGTTTCAAGAGTCGTGCCGTTGATGATACAGAGCCCATGATTGTCACATCCATTCAAAATTTCGTGTCCACGAGTATTGATTTTATCATCTTTCGATTTGCGAGGGAGCTTGTGCTCGTATCTTGGGACTTGCTTTGAGCCAGTTCGGCCATTAATGTCAGTGAGTAGTGCTACGGGTTTGTCCTCGCTCGGGCTGCATATCGCGACCGTCTCCCATAATTGTTCAAAGGGATAAACCTCAGTCCAACCCTGCCATCGTGAAGTGACAGGTGGGATGTAGGCTCCGATGAGCCACATGGAACCCAAATCAATGACGAGGATGTCGGGCGAACTCAGATGAGACTTGGAAAAAACTATATCATCCCGAATTAAGAGAGCGACACCACCCCCACGGCGCTTGGTCTGCCGGTAAGGTTTACGGGGAAGAGAAACCAGTGTATACCCATCTGGAACATCAGCCGCGTCTTCTTCACCTGGTAGCATGTCCGTTTCTGCAAAGAACATAATGTCGTACTGCTCCAGTATTGCGCGAAAGTCGGGGCTCGTCAACTTGAGGGTAAAATGGTGATATATATTCCAATACATAATCTTTATATCCTTGGAGCGAGAGTGCACACTGCAACGAGGCGTCGTGAAGTCAGCTCCGGCGACAGCACCTTCTTGGTGCGACGGTTGATGACCATGTCGTTCCGCATGCCCACGGTCCTGTCCGGCGTTTCCCGTTTGCTGATGGCTACCGCCCGAACCAGAAGTACCCACGCTTGCATGGGAGCGATAATTTGCTGGTGCAGAAGCACAGTATTGAGGCGTCGCAGCGAAACGATAGATCCAGTCCGAAAGCGGCATGCTGCCAGTGTTTCTGATCGGGGAAAGCAGTTGTGCGCCGACGAGAGATTGTGCTCGTCCATAAAGACCGGTAGGCCACTGCTGAGTTGTGTACAGGCCAGCGGCACATGTTACGAGCAGGGCAATGTGGAACCAAAAATCCAGGCACCTTGGCGCGGATGCGCCAAGACCACTCCGATCGGGATCGGCGGCGTGCGGAAAACTTCGGGTAGCGACCCGGCATCCCCGGTTGCGAGGGAAAGCGCCAGCGAGACGCTGCTCGCAGTGGTGGCAGTCGCCCACATTCCCGTCCCCAACTTGGGGCCTTCGTCCACGGTCTCGCGGGCGTTGGTCAGCGCGGACATTTGCACGACGGACAGACGATTGGCGTCTGGAAGCATGGCGGCTCTTGTAAGCCGAGCAGCGTCGTCTTGTGGTCGCAAGGCGGCGACGTCGACGGTGACACCCAGAGACACATCGTGTGTCAGCCCCCCAAGCGGGACACTGGGGTCGGGGCGTAGAGACCCCTTTTGAATCTTGTGGCCGCTCCCGAGGAGGGCAGAGAAGGTGTGCAAGCTGGGGCGTGCCACCACGCAAGCCTCGTCGTCCTGAGGCAGCGAGCACTCTTTTTCCGCCAGAGCACCCAGGGATGCTTCGTGTGTATGTACCCCAGGCGGTACATTCGGTTCCAAAGTCCATAGGTAGCCCGGAGTTGTATTTTGAATATATACCATGACGTCCAGTTCTTCAAGACCGGAGGTCTCAAGAGGCGTCTAACATTGGGAAGGAAATGATGTTCTGCCAGATAGCAGCACTGCCACTGCTATCTGGCACTTCTGTTAATGGGCCCGGTTTGCGACCACGACAAATCGCAAAAATAAACGCAAGGATACTAGAAGCATAACAGAGAGTATTCACATCTTTAGATTTTTTTAAACTCGTAGCTTTAGGACGTGAAAGCGGTGTGCCAGATAGCATTGATGGGGCACGTGGCCATCTTTGCTATCTGGCACTTTCTCTCTCTTTCACTTTTTCGTCCTGCAGCTCAGCCTCTTCCCTTGCCGCTGGCACATTTGACATTTTAGCATTTATTCTGCTACTCTCAGCGCAAAAGTCTACCTGAAACACGCTATCTTCCTTGCACGGAATCATCTGGAGCAGAATCAAAGCAACTTTGACAGATTTCATGACTTCGCGGCGGTGGGCGACCGATGTGACCCAAGCGTGCTCAGAACTCTGGATCCAACATGAATTCAACTGCTAGAAGGTCCCGACAGAGTCCCCAGGTCTGTTTTTATTGAATGTTTTATGCTGCAGAAGTACGTCAAGTTAGAATCTCGCATGGTAGCACAGTGGTTCTCAAACTACTTATCGTCAAATTTGGTCCGAGACTTCTCGGCAATGTTTCCCCATCACTCGTGACAGCGAAACCTTTATTGGGTCTACACAATCTGTGCTACGATGTGGTGCAAGGTGAGAGCTGAGATTTTGAACTTACAACTCATTCAATCATTTGGATGACTTTCAATCTGTCTAGCTTGTGCAATAAGATCGAAAGGTACGCGCCTTACATTGCTGCCACGCGATCTGATCCATCCGGCATATTTTTAAATGAGATTGAAAATTGAACGCGTATGATACAGCTATGTAAAGTCAGCTATTTTGCCTTGGCGGATGCAAGCCGATCCAATGGTTTCGAGGCCCTCCGCCGGCGGCAAATAAACATCGGGTGGCACCCATAATTGCACCTGCAACAAAAGCTACCTCCAGGTTTTCTCTGTGATGTTGTTCCTACTTAACGCACCATTCTGGCGCCCTGTGAATTCATAGAATTGTATATCTAGCTAGGAAAAATGTTACCCGAGTCCCTCTGTGATTCGTCTGAGCTCTCCTGAAATCTTTCCTTTTTTGATTTCTTTTTCGTTTTTTCCCGTCACGGTACCCAGTACATTGGAAAAAAAACCGTTTAATTCACCTCCTCTTCTGCCTTCGTTCAGTCAACTAGCTCTGTCTAAATAGTCATCCGCCGATGTATAGCGTCCGCTCCCCTCGCTGCGTTGAAACCTGCTTGTCGGCAGCACGCCGTGCATTTCAACAGCTTTTCAGACGATTTGGGAAACTTGGATAAAGAAGCACATCTCGTGGCTCGCTGGCGAGATCAGTAGACCTCAACTGTCAATGTTGAACTAGGCCGCGAAGACCGTTCGGCTCCCTTAATAGCGCCACAGCTTCTATTGCGAGAATGTATTGAAGACAGGGCATCCCCTGAACCCTGGTTTCGGTTATCTCAAACTCTCCCCACCGGTCAATTCCGGGACGACAGGCTTCTTTTCGAATCACAATCCCGGCTATGTAGCGTGCCCTGCGACTAGCTCTGATCTCAACACAAAGTTCAGCGAATTATTGCTCGAGTCCGTCAGTCTTTCAGTTCACCGCTATTCCCGCTTGGTTTATCTGTCGGTAGAGCCATCTTTCATCTTAAAACGAACTTCCAGAGCAAAATCGCCTGGATGGAAGTTGCATATATTTGTCGAGTAGTAGTACACCGAAATCGAACAGATATATGACATGACATACAAAGTAATCGATCCGACGGCATACGGGAAATCGAGCAAAGTACGGCGGATTACACAAATAGATTGCGGTCCGAATGCGAACCCGAACCCGAATTGGAGCTAGAGTTGAACCGATCCGCGTTGCATTTTGTACGACACCAGAAGTTCAACTTGAACATGGGCTCAAGCGTTCAACTACATTTGATAAATCTTCAACGATGGCCAATCTATTCAGCTGACGTCAAGCCAGAATTCGAGCATGACAATTGGAAGTTGAAGTTTGAAAATACCGGGAGATGACAGACAAAGCGTTAGTGAACTTCTTATGCGGGTTGGACCTCGTGAGCAAGTTTAGCCACTAGCGCAATGTCGAGTAAATTAAGGCTTTAAGGCACTCTGTTTCAGAGAGTTCAGCCATTTTACCTTAGAGTTCTGGCGACTTGGTCAAGACTTTCACCAAGAGCGAAGCGCGACCAGGACGTCAGAAGACTTGCAGGTAAGCTTTGCATGTTCTGGGCTTTCAACCAATTATTTGCACAGTCTGCAAAGTCTTTCCGACCGGGGCGAGTGGGTGGGTTGATAGCAACACAGAGGTGAGCGCTTCGCAGTGTGGTTGCGTTTTCAGCATGGTGAGATAGAGGAGTTGCCAAATAGAAGCATCCTTCCTTGATGCCCGTCTGAAATACGGCGACGTGCTTGGCAGCCTTAGGCGGTTGACGAAACGCAGAATTCCCAGTCCAAGGCCGGCGAAGACAGCCCGGAGCCAGTTGGAATGAGGGCAGAACGAGAACATGCAGTTCTCGAATACACGAGAGTCGGTGGAAATCTCCGAAATTGCAGCGTATGTGTTGGTCTAGTGTGGGTCCAGTAGCTGAAGCGGAATATCGTTCTGTGAGAATCCAGGGAAAATATTCGTTTCAAGAACATGTCTTGCAGCCAATGAGACACGGCCAATCCCGAAGCCAGGTACACCAGAAGAAAACGTGTTTAACGGAGGCTTGGACTGACGTGGCACGGAGGAAGAGGCAGAAATCTCGGGGATCAGGTCATCAAACAACCGGGATCTCCGCGCCGGAACGTTTGGAGTGCCACGAGGCTGTGCGCGGAGGAAAGGGCCCGCGTCTGATAAAGACAGTTTCTCAGATCCTCTTTCTTTCTCTCATCCTCTTTCCACCCCCCTTTCCATTCCCTTCCGTCGATAATACCTAGTGCGCACACGTCCTCCAAGAAAAGACTCATGCCCTTGCTGACCATGTCGACCAGATTCCAGGATGCGCTTTTTCTTGGTCACTTTAATCACCTTTTTCGCGCTCCTCTTTACTCTGGCTTCGGCCACGACTACAACAATGAACACGGATGACAATGGCGGCGGCCATGCTCGCGTCTCCATGAGCTTCTTCCGCCCCTGGACGTGGACCTTCCCACTGCCCGCAATGGTCCCGCCCGATGCGGCCGCACAGCATGTCAGACGACACGGCCCCCGACGCCGCGCGATGCACCCGTAGGAACCTGGATTACAAGTGTGTTTCACAAGGTTTTCCATTCGCGCGTTATCTTGACGAATTTCGTGGGTGGAGCAGCATCCCGTCCTCATGATCACGATCCTACGTTATATATTCTCATGGACTTTATAAGCTCGGACTTTCCCACCTATGGCTAATTTGACGAGACGGACAAGCGAACAAACTGAATATTTAATGTACACTGCATGTACAAAACGCGACGCGTGTGTTGCTACAGTACGTCTATGAATGAACGAGTTCCTTACTGGACAAAGAAGTTGCAGTGCCTACATCTAATCTTCCACGAGGTCCCTCAAGCCTACAGGACTGAGAAATTTCCAGCGAAGTCCTATGCCGAACAACGCGCGCACTCCCTGCCGCCTCAGCAAAGTTGCATGGTGTTTTTCAATTTCCAAGTTTGATGTACTACCTGATCGGCATTGAGTCGAGGTCCGTCTTCGCAGCCGCCACCTCCCCGGAACAGCGATTGTTGTGTCCCTCGATTTCAGGCCGGCGAGATACTGCCGCAGTATTGCCGAGGTCTCAACAAAGAAGTGGCGACTGAATCTTCCGAGTTGTATTGAAGCAAGTGAGTTTTTCAATTCCAAACACATTCAATTGCCGACTATCGTCAAGTACAATTTTATTGAATGCTACGAAGGGATAAGATTGAACTTTGATGAACTCGCGGCGTTCCAGAAACCCGAATCGTCCCGAAATCACTTCGAAGGAGTGAACTTCAGGCCATCGAGCTTCGCCGTGAACGTCGCCGCAGCCTGAATCGTCTTATCCTTTAAATTCCCCTCCACAACCCCGGCAACACAGTTCTTGAACCCCAACAGCGTCGCGACATCGCAGTTCGGCGCCTTTCCGCCATGCCCACATCCGCCCGAGCCGTTCGTCTGAGCGACGGCGGGCCCCGCACATTTCCCGCTCGAGAACCCACAGCAGCCCTGCTGGCACTCCGAGTCTGCCGCGCACGTCTCGAAGACGGTCTTCTTACTCGACTGCTTTGCGGAGGAAACCGGAGGAGACACAGGCACGTCGGTACCTGGCGGCGCCGCAGCTTGGTTATCGCTCGCGCCCGCACTAGATGAAGAGGGCGTGAACGCGAGCCCGTCCAGCTTCGCGGTGAACGCTGCGGCCTTCTGAATCGCGGGGTCGGAGAGGTCGCTGTTAACCGCGCCGGCAACGCAGTCGCCGAGCTTGAGCGCTTTGGCGACGTTGCAGTTGGGGGCGGCGTTGCCGAAGCCACAGCCGCCGTCCCGGGTTTGCGCGATGCTGGGGCCAGCACATTTACCGGTGGTGAAGGCGCAGCAGCCTTGCTGACAGTCGGAGTCTTGGGTGCACGGGCCGGTGACGAATTGGTTGCCGCGGCGCTGGGAGGCGAACCGCGAGGGGAGCTCGTGGGCGTGGATGCTCATGGCAACTACAGAAGAACAAAGCTGAGTCAATAAAATTATACTGGATAAACGTTGGATGAGCGACGGAAATTCTGACCGAGGGTGAGCGCGAGAAAGGGAGCAGAAAACTTCATCGTTGTTGCAACAAACGCCGATTGATTGGAAGGAAGGAAGAGTGAATGTGTGGGACAACGCAGTTGCCTGAAGATGCAAAGATGAAAAGGAAGGAAAAAGTGAAGAAGAAGAAAGAAGTGGGAGGGCGAAGCAGAATAGGAAGATCGGGGTTCATGTCCACTTTTATGTATGGCCGGACTGTGGCTAGACTCTACGCCGTGAATGGTCCGTGATGTGCACCTTTGCAACGCCGCCCATCCCAGTTGATCTCTGAGCGGTCTCCGGTCTCGAAGGTGAGGTGCCGGAGATTCGTCACCTCCGTCGCTCTCGGACATGGATTCATCGTCGCTCTCCGTTTCCGCATCCTCATCCTCTCATGCCGATTTCTTGCCTGGCAGGATGCACATCCGTGCTAGTTCCCTAACCACACGCAACTTGTGTGTAATATCTTTGTCTTCTTCAGAAGATGTTATTTTCTAGGTAATTTTTTTATACCGGGCTGAAACAATTTCTCCGTGATCTCCCATCCTGCCCGATATAGGGCCAAGGTCCCACGCGAGTTCAGATTGTGCAGATTATGCAGGGGTGCTGTCGAGGACGAAACACACGCACTATTGGACTGCAACACAGAGGAGCGGCTTGTTATGCTGCGCTCTGACTTCCTGGACGGCATTTCCAGCCGCGATCAGGCACTATTTGCTTTGTATGGCACGATGTCGAACTACGACTTCTTGCTCATTGACAAGCTTATAGCGTCACGGAAGCTCATCCAATGGGTGGCGAAGTATGTTTTCAACGTCCTCGCACTGTATCAAGAATTCCCTCGCTTTTTCCCTGTCGCTTTCAGGCTTCCTGCTAATTAGAACCATTACCCGTCTATTCAGTTCTGTCGCGAGAGGCGTAGGTACTATCGAAAGAAGTACTTACGTTGTCACAACGATTGAGCCGTAGACGACTGTAGCGTACATTTGGATGCGATGTACGTCGGTACAGTACCTGCTTGTTCCTGATTGGGACCTCTGCAGTAAAATACATCCTCCTCCTCCTCCTCCTCCTTAGAGTTAGAACAATTCTCTTGAGCAGCATGTGCCATGGGTAGATTTGAGCTTTCTTGAGCTTTTCCCAAGCTTTTCCCTTGTTTTTTTTTTTTTGTGGCCTTCTGGAGGGCAAGGACGAGGCCGGGGAGAGACCTCCGGGGTATTTCCATCTACCTCAGTAGACATCTGGGAGAATGACGGGAGTTTGCTGTCATCATTTGGGATCCTCTGGGCCGTATTCGGGCGAATCGGACTCATTCGGGCAAGTTGTTTAGTAGACGACTGTAAGTAGGCTTGACACTGTACTGTGGCATTCACACATTGTGCCAACTGGGCTCCTGAATCTCAGAAGATTGTATTTTGCACAGAAATTATATAGGTATTGCGGTCCTACGAGGATAGACATTCCAGCCCGGGAGACGAATTTTGTCGACTCTCGCTTCAAACTCTTGAGGGTTCCGGATGGCTACCGACTCGAACGTTACCTTGGTCAACTCAGACCCCGGAAATGATTCCCAAACCTCCGATTGCGGCCTAGTCCGTGACTCGAGCATGTCGGCAACGACGCCACCGTCGAGCTCCTGCCTCGGGGAAGAGATCTGAAGCGTGTCAAGGTGAGGCAGAAAAGACGTGGTCGTGGCGTGGCGGTTGAGAGCTTGGAAGAAATCATTGTGGAGGGTGCAGAAGTCGATAGAGAGGGATGTGATGGAAGGCAATGTCTCTAGGAAGGAAACCAACAACTCTGGTTTGAGGAATTCGATACCACGCAACGAGAGTTCTCTGGGACTACCACCAGAGAGTTGCGCAAACTCGGAGTCGGCTGTGTGGCAAAGTACGTCCACACTTATCAGTCCGGGACACGAAAATGACATGAAGAAGGACCACAGATCTGTGTGCATGGGGGTGCCAAATTTCAGAAAGCGCAGTCGTGGACTGAGGATAGTGGCGGGACTCAAGGGTACCGTGAACACATCGTGCTCGGTGTAGCACCAAAGTTTCAAGGATTCAAGGCCTTCACAGAGTGACAGAATGCTCTTGAGCCAGGGAATATCCATCGTAGTCTGGATACTCAGCGACGTTAACTGTGACCAGGGGAACCTGTCCACCAAAGACGGCAGCCATGATGATCTGGCAATGCCGATTTTCAAGCTCAGTACACGGAGCTTTGGTGCAGTGGCGAACAATGGAAGTATTGGGGTAATGTTGTCATTTACAAGCCGCTCAAAACTGAGGGTGATGTTCAGAGTGTGCAGGCTGGGGAAAGTGTCCGCATTCACTCCAAGGGGCGGGCCATGAGGAAAGTCCGTGAGGTGCAGCGAAAGGTTACGGAGACGAGACTGGACCGAAAGTACAACGTTCTTATAACCCCAGTCCCGCGTAGAAATGGATAGAGAAAGAGGAGCGGCTGCGGATCTGTGTAATATTTCGTGGAAATGTGTTGAGGGCAGGTGGAGATCCACATTGCTCCACAGGAGGGGGCATGAAAGTAGAACCGTACGCCAAGGACTGCAGATCCGGCCGAGGAGGAGGGGCGCCGCACGTTTGTACGTGATAGACTCCCCACTGGCGCGCACGCAGTGCCCAAATATTTCTGCTAGAAGTTCTGGGGGAATTCGACGGATTGGTGCCAGGGCCGCACTGAGCGCCTGCACCTGTTTTTGGCGGGCTGCTCGGCGAGCAGTAACATCGGCTAGGGCAAGAGATGCCTGTAAAAACTCCTCCTCGAGATCGATGAGATCTGCGTTCCCGCGCTCAAGCTGGGCCTCGATTTGAGGGATCTCTGAGTCCGTAGGTGCGTGATCACTAGGCAAAACGATGCCATTGACCTCTATGAAGCTGAAGTTTGGTTAAAACCGAGAATTCAGAAACCTCGAGGTCCGATACACATACCCAGCTGGCAAATCCGGCGACTGCATTGAGCGATGTGATATCCGTGGCGGTCAAGATGCTTGCACTGGTTTGCGGCAAATATGTACTATAGAGAGAAAATTCGGTTTTGCGTCGTGGTGGTCGCAACGAGAGGTGCAGACACTGATCATGCATGATGGATTGATGGATTGGATTTAGGGCCGGCTCTACCTTACGTCAGGGTTGAAAGTGCAAACGGCGAATTTAGCATTGTGGGAGCTCGAGCGAGCTTAAAGCGCGAATCAATCAGACCGGTGACCGTTCTGTCTACGGGACACAAACGTCGGTAGACAGACCGGTCGATCTGAGTTTGAATTGGGAGGAAGGCAGAATGGCCACTTCGTAGAGAGATCGGTTACCGGTCTACGATTAGACTACGAATGATAGTTCCCGCAGTACCCACGTCTCCGCGATCGTGCTAGGAGAATTGTCTTGAAAACCATGGTCTCTCCCAGACAGACTAAGGTTCGTTCCTCACATGTTGTATGAAGACCATGCACTGTGACGATTTGCGCGTTTTTCCCAGGTTTCCCCCCCCCTTTTTTATTTTTATTTTTCCTCAATTTTTCCTTTCTCTTTTTCTCCATGGCCTTTGAGTAGGATAAATGAGGGAGGCCATGCACTCAAGTATAGCAGACAAAACTGTAAACTGGTTTTTTTTTTTTTTTGGCAATCGGGCCGAAATGCCGAAAGCCGAAACGACGCGACGCTGCCGTGACTTCCGTTACTTCCTCTTCTGTCTCAAACCACCATGTCGTCAAACGAGGACAACGATTCCGCAGCAAAGAAGAGAAAAGGCCACCGGCCCTGCGATATGTGTCGACGAAAGAAGCGTAGGCTGCTCATTTGTTGACTTTGACTGGGCATTGACAGTGACTCAGGCCGTTGTAAGTTTGTCAGCTAAAAGCCGGAAGTATGCATCGATTTTGAATGGACAGGTGACGGTGGGGATCCTTGCGGCCACTGCATACAGCATGAATTCAGCTGCACTTATCAGCAGCGAGCGATGGTGCGTTGTCATTCGATGCATTTGTTGGCATTATAATCCGACTTTTCGACGTAGCAACGCACAACGGCCCCATCCAGCAGGTATTCCGCAGCATCGTTCACTCAAATTCTCTAATTGAAACAATCAAAAGCTATGTCCAATCTCTGGAAAACCGGCTCAAAACCGTGGAGGCAATGCTTCGCGAGTCGATGACCATTACGTCGGGAGGCTCCGACTCGTCGCCCGGCGAGTCATCACCCACTGCGGCCACGGTGTCGAAAGTCGTTGGCCCTGGAATCCAGCTGATCACCTCAGCGATCCGAGGCCTCAACAGCCCCGTGCCTGCCCCACACCCGGACGACCTCACGTTCGCCAAGGTTTCGGAGAGCCTACACTCGCTGTCGCTCGACAATCCGGGAGACCATGGCTTTCAGGGCAAGTCAAGCCAGGCGATGCTCGTCAAAGCCGCTGTGGAGCTCCGCAGCAGCCACACGCGGCCATCGGCGCGCAATCGGATGCCGCCCCCAGCCAAGCCATGGACGACGAAACCAGTCAGTTTTGTATATTGTCTATTGGCATCCTCAGTATCTTTACATATGTTCATTATGAAAGTGGGCCCGCCCCCCTCCACGGCGCAACTTCGACTTCCCGCCGCTCGACCTCATGCTCTCCCTCATCGCGCTCTATTTCGCACACGTCAATTCCTTCTTCCCGCTTCTGCACCAGCCAACGTTCGAGGGCTCGTTTGCTTCCCGCCGCTACCTACACGACGACTCTTTTGCGGAGGTGCTGTTGCTTGTGTGCGCACTGGGAGCGCGGTATACGGACGACCCGCGGGTGCAGCCTACCGGTTCGGCAGCCGCATGTGGTATGGCTGGCTGGGCCTGGTTCGACCAGGTACGTTGCGTAACAATTTCATCAGAGCTGATTTTCCCTCGCTATACTATCTTATCCACTTCCCGATTAGGTACGCCTCGCCGGGCATTCTCTTGCGGGTCAGCCTACGCTGGGGGATCTGCAGTGTTATTGCGTGCGTAGCTTCGTCATTTGTAATTCCTGGATGATATTAACCACCCTCTCACAGCTCGCCGTCCAATTCCTCGACCGCGTCTCTGGCGCACGCGCATGCTGGACGCTCGTTGGCTTCGGGATCCGCCTCGGGCAGGACATCGGTGCACACCGCATTCGGCGCCGGCCAGGGGCGGGGACGATCACGCAGGAGGAGGAGCTCGAGAAGCGCGCGTATTGGTGCTCCCTTTGCTCATAAATTTACTTGGCATTAATTAACGCGTTGGTTGGCTCCAGGATAATGATCCTCTTTGATACGCAGCTCAGCGCCGCTCTCGGCCGCTCCATCGCTATCCAGTCGCACGAGTACGTACCGGTCCCCTTATTTTCGCGTTCTTCCGGGCCAACTATTTTATGCGCTCCTCAGCTTCGACCTCGACTTGCCCATCCTCGTTGATGACCAGTACTGGGATCCGCGAAACGGCGGCGCGGCGTTCACACAGCCGCCCGACATGCCTTCGCGTGTGGGCTTCTTCACCTGCCAGCTGACGCTAAACAGAATTCTGTCGTTTACGCTAAAAATTTTGGTACGTTGCTCTTTATAATTACCTCCACTCTGTTGCTGCTTCCTCTTCATACTGTTATCACTTTACTACTACATTGTTTCGGTCAGAAGACTGACGCCCCAGCAGTACTCCACGAACCGGACGAAGAGTCTCATCGGGATGAATGAGGAGTATTGGGAGCAAAAGGTCGTGGTTGAGCTCGATTCGGCGCTGAATACGTGGTTGGACAGCGTCCCCGCTCATCGTGAGTTGTATTTCTTCGCTATCGCCCCACCTTTTCGATTCAATGTCAAATTGCCTGTATAGTCCGATGGGACCCCACTCGCACGGACGACCTCTTCTTTGACCAGAGCGCCGCGCTCTACTGCAGCTACTACCTCGCGCAGATCCTGGTTCATCGACCGTTCATCCCCGCTGTGAGACGAACTGACAGTGCCAGTGTGAGTACAATCTCTGACTTGACCTCGTTAAATCGACGCATCCAACTTCGAACCAGAAATTTCCTTCCCTTACGATCTGCAACAATGCAGCCCGAGCGTGCAGCCACGTCGCAGATACACAGCAGCGCCGGCGCCCGGATAATCCTCTAGTCTTCGGACATGTGCGTATTTGCCAAAATACTCCATCCATAGTAAAAAGAAATCAGCGGGTAGGGCTGATGCTGACGTTACCTTTGTTTGATAGACCGCGGTATTCACCGCAGGCATCGTTCTCCTGATAAACATCTGGGGCGCAAATCGTACGGGGCAGGTGCCGGACGACGACTTATCGGACGTGCACAGGTGTATGCGCGTGCTGCGTGCGTACAAGGCGCGTTGGCCCTCTGCGGGCCCACTGTTGTACGTACATTTATGCATGTGTGCCCAGTGGAGATTCTGACTGATCTCGTTCACTCCACAGGGACACGCTGGAGCAGCTCCTCAAGGTCGACCATGGGCGCTCGCACAGAGACCCGGACGGGGACTTCGAGCCCTCGCCTTTCGTGGGAAGTGCACCTGCCCCTGCCCCTGCTGTGTTAAATAATCCCACGGCGGGTCCAAGCGCCCACGCGCAAGGTTGGCCGGAGTACGACCCGCGCCTGGAGTCGGTGCTCGATCCCTCGGATCTGGCTTTCATGGACCACGTCATTGGCGCCGCAGAGGCGCCTGCACGCATTCCGCACACACCCGGCGCTAATGACACAATGAACGGCGGCGGGACCTTCCCCGCCAACCCGCCGAACGGACTCGGGATGCAGGCATATAATAACGCCGCAATACCTGCTGATAACGACATGAACTTAGACACGGTGGCCTTCTGGTCTGCGGCGCCGAGCGGATTTGAGTGAGATGAATATCTTGAGTACGTGGTTGTGTATTTGTCTGACAGGGCGGCTTGTTTAGGGTTTCGGACTGGGATATGTTCCTCAGCAATATGGATGTGGGGGAAGTTCCAGAGGATCCGCGGCAGGTGGGGAATGGGCACGGTATTGCGGCAGCGTGGATCTGAGGGTGCAGTAGATTCATATAGAAGGCATTTCAACTTGAGTTTTTCTGCTTCAAGCGACGGTTCCGCCACCTACTACCCCCGTGTTCGGGGGGATTTATTATACTCGCGTGGTCCAATCGGAAAAGCATTGCTTCGATCAATTCGTACCCAGCGATCGATAAAACTCTCAAGCCGAGCAGATCCGTGATTCGACTACATTGGGATGTTCACCTGCAGTATCATCAACAACGGAGTTTCATTGTACTGAATGTCACCACACCTGAAGCTTTTCATCCGGCTCATTCCCAAATTTATCCCGGATTACAAGGTTTCGAAGGAGGATGAATCAGACAGAGATGCAATGCACATGAATCTGAGCGGTTGATTTCTATGGGCTGAAATTTCCACTGGACGCGAGGGACAATGTGCAGATTGTGTGTGGAGAGCAAGTGGAGAGTAAGCGGTGTTTGAAAACTGTCCATACTGAGAATTTTGGAGTATCGGGCGTAGTCGGGCGCATCGGGGAATTTCGGCCTATAGCTCGATATGTTCAACTTTGTGTTCAACATCCAGTGGCGCCGCCAGTACGTCTCTCAGCGCCGATAGACAAAAATATCCAGCCTTTTCTCCACGCCACCCAATGCTTCAAGTTTCCCTTAGAACCTCAAGTTGGAGGAGACTGATGTCGAAACTTCGTTGCTATGTTCAAAAAGGTTCAACAGACTTTTAACAAATAGGTTGCGAGCTTGTTCAACTCCAAACAGCCCCGAACAACCTCAAAAAACTTTTGGGCAGTTTACTTCGTTTTCTCTGGGACTGATCCAGTATTTGGCCATGGGTAAAGAGTATCCACATGCTCCCCTCTTTACTGTTCGAAGATTACATTCAGAGAATGGATTCCGTGAGCACTAATGGCCACCGACCACTTTTAGCGACAGCTTTCCAACACACTGCTGCTCTTATCTACCTACGTCCGCTCAATTGGCTGTTTGCCTCTCGCCATGACTCTACTCACTTTCGTTCCCACTCGAGCTCACCTCCTCACCACTTGATTCGCTATAAGTATCAGTATCCTCCCAAAAACATTTGCGCTGCAGGGGCGTCATGAGGAGCTCCACCGTCGCCCCGCTCGCAATGACGCTCTGTACAACAGTCGCCTCGGGGTCGAGTTTCATCTTATCCATCATCGCCTGGAATGCAGCCTCACCCGCCGCCGCGTCAGCCAGAGAATGGGATACCCCGGGATGCTTGAAGAGGCCCGCCTTGATCTCCTTGACGATGTATTCCGTCGGGACCTTGGAGTAGTCAATGCAAGGAATCAACGCCCGCCGTGGCGTGTTCGGGAAGTCTTTGTCCGCGAGCGCATGAAAGCGAGCGAATTCGATGTCGGTCTCGACGCTGGCAAGCATGTAGCAGAACGCTAGGTCAGCTTTTGGGCGGCGTTTTTCGCGGTGGGCTGGAGAATTCCAATCAGGTCGGACTGCACTAGAAGCATGTATGTACGGACCAGCATTCTCCTCCTGAATTTCTTTGCAAAGTATCTTATGTCCCGACTTCCACGCGAGCTTCTGGCACTGCGGCGAGCAGTAATATGCGCTCCTACACGCTGAACATGTTTTAAAATTCTTCTTGGTGTCCACAGCCTGGCACTTTAATGCAATGATTCATGAGACAGGTATAATAGGGGAAATAAAACGAACCTCAATGTACTCGCACGCAACGGTCGTGCCCTCAGCCGTGAGTTCGTACATTTGTTTCAGGACAGGCATGCGCTTTTCAAGAAGCTCAATGAACGGCAGCCACACGGTCTGAACACTTGGGTGGGCGATGAGCCTTTGATAATGGGGCGTGTTCAAATGCTCGAGGGCAGAATTGACCGCTTCAATGAACGAACGATACACAATATATTTCGGGAGGATTTGGCCCATAATCTGCTCCGCGGCGTCGACACTCTTTGTGGGAAGCATCGCGAACATACGACTACTATCCAGGAACGCGCCGAGGAACCCTGTCTTAATGGCGTAACCCAACTGCGGGTAATCGTCGCCCTCCAGGCACCGCAAGAAAAAATCGAAGCAAGAACTCATCATCGACACACAGTTTTGGGTTGGAATTACAACTCGTGAGAGCACGACGAATGAGTCAGTCACGACAGCAATGGCATCGTTGTCGAAGAAGGCTCGACGGAGCGGAGGTTGGCAAAGTTCGGTTATGAGCTCGATGTGCCACGACAAACCAACCGCACCAAGGTCAGGGTTGAATGCTTTTGTTGCCTTCTTGACCCGACCCAAAAGCAGTTTGACGACAATATTAACGTCACCGCCTGCAGCTTTGACCACCCGGTCATACGCGTCATCGTTTCCGAGGAGTGTAGAATACTTGATGACGGTGCCCAGAGTCGCTGTTTGGACCGGCCCCAAGAGGATGCCCCCCTTCGCCTGGGCGTCCTCGACCACCCACAGTTTGGTGAGGAGCTCGAGGCACCCCGGAGTGGAGATCATCGCATCGAGGAACCAATTGAAGCAGGAAAGTGTGTATAAAAACTTGACGATCGAGTCGGAAAATACCTGCCTGTCCTTTGCCTTGGACGTTGGGGCTATGCGCGCGTCGTAGATGTAGGAGCACCATTTGAATAGCCCTGGCCATGCCTCGTAGACGGCGCGACACTGCGTCTGATACATTGGATCGCTGAGGAATGGCTGCATTCCGCCTAGGGCCAGCAGGGAGAGATTCGCAAAGTCGCCGTCGAGTTGCCACTTGCGGGGAACCCGCATCGACATTGGTGCTTTGTCGGCACGCAGATGCGACAGAAAAACATCTATGATGCCCAAATCCATAGTCTTTGGGACATCTGCCCACGTCGTGGAGAGGTCCAGCAACGCAGCTAGGCCCGGGGCAGATTGTCGGCGAGCTGACTCGATGTACTGCACACAGTGCCACCCAGACTCAGTACACCGCAAAGAGGAAAATAGATAGGATGTGGGATACCTTTGAAGGGGTTGCATTCAATTTGCGGACAATTTGGGCACGGTGTTGCGCGTTCATTGCGAACGAGTGAAAAAGTCAGGAAGAAAGAGAGTCACATTTGTTACATGGTGACATTCCTCTTTGCCTCAAACCATCACGGCTTTTCCCACAATTCGGTTTTGCGCTACTCCCTGGACGGGGGGTGTATAAATGTGTGGTTCAAGATTCAAAAATCTTCTCACAGCATGTATAACAAGCCCTAAAATATTTCAAGGTTTCTTCGAATTTTTCCACTTGTAAAGGGCATGTTGGCATGAACAATAAGGTATCTTGTTTTAAGACTTGTCATTGCCTTCGCCGCTGAGAATATCACGGACAAGGACTCAGAATGGGCTCCGCGGCATCCATTGAAGGCCCATCCCGCAAACAACATACATTCTTTCCATCGAACAATTGCTAGCTGTGGAAAATTGCCACGTTATACGCTCCTGAATTCGAAGGTCCATCTACCCAAAGCTGGCCAGTGAGAGTCTCGTAAGTGGGTGACTCTAAACACAAGTCATCAGTGCCTGGCAAATTCCTACTTACCTGCTGCCAGTTCAGCGTCTTCAATTGCCGGGCCGACATCAAGAGTCAAGAGTCAAGACCGCAAAAAGGATCGTCCGGTGTCCAACATTTTCTGTGTCTCACCCAGTTTTTTTTTCAATTCAAGGCTGTTGTATTGAAGTCATGATGGGTGTACTGTCCGCTCCATTTATATCAACGTCTGCTGACTCCCATTCTATCTTTTAGATCCATGTCTGCTTGATTCAATTTTCCTCGAAAATCAGGCTCGTCCCGCCTTGCCTCTTGCTTGGAGCCCCTACCCGACCCCGACTCGACGCATTCAAGTCCAGTCAATAAACGCTGGTGTAAATTTTGCCACGTGTGCGCACTCGGTTGGTCATGTACCCTGGATTCCGCATGGGGTATAGTAGAAGAGTCACTGGCACCACTTGGGCCGAGTCTACTGGTTGCCTCACCGATTTTCAACCCGATCATTCGTCGTACCAAACAACCTTCATCAATATCTAAGCAACATCAAGCTCCCGTTATATATTTGCGCCTCAATCGACTCAGCTTCCTCCCAACTACCGAACCCCTTCAACCTATGTACTGCGCCAGAATGGCTTTCGGATCTTGCGCCACCCTGAACTGTCAGTCTGACCAATGTGTAGCATCAAATCCAGTCATCAATCATCGCCAACTTAGATACTTAGTTGCGCACGTCTTCGGACTATATCTATTGGCGCTCCATGTATTTATTGCCTTGACCTCACTCCCTCCTTCCTCCTTCCCCTCTCCGTCCCATGTTCGACCTTGTTACGAGGACTGCTGCAGGTGCAGCACACTCCGCAATGGTCGCCGCTGGTCCTCCGCAGTTTGCCTCCGCTACACTGGTTTTCCATACCGTCCTCGTTCAGCTTGCCCTGGTGGTGGCAGTCATCCTGCTCCGAATCCCTCGTGCCTTCGCCAGACTGTGGAGCGCCTCAGAATGGACGCGTGGCCACTTCCTCGGATACAAGCCCTTCATTTCCGCGCTCTCTCCCCCATCACACCCTTTCCTCGCCGCGAAAGCCATCAGCTCCGTGAATATGACGGGAATCCCGACACGGGGAAGCCGGCGTTGGTCGTATGACTCGTATTACGACGTCGCGAAGCCCTCGAGCGTCTTCCCCATGGTCGGTGCCCCCAAGAGCCCATGTCCCCCGCCGCTGAAGCCCGCCCCGTCGTTCCTTCGGCCCGTTGTGTCGGTTCTTCGGTCGAGAGTGGTGTCTGGACTTTCGGTGACCCAAATGATCGTATGCGTAGCATACCTCAACGTTTTGCTGTACCCGTCGCTCTATATGTCTACTGGGCCGTTCGTGGATTACAACCGCTTTGGGTACATTTCGGTCTCGCAGGTCCCATTCGTTGTTGCTCTGGCGACGAAGAATAATATTTTAGGAATGCTCTTGGGAAAGGGATATGAGAAGGTGTGTCAGTAACTGTGCATACCGAGACTGAAACTCAACGGCTGTCAGTTGAACTTTCTCCACCGGTTTGCCGGGATACTGGCTATTGCCACCGCGAATATACACGGGCTTGGATACGGTCAGTCATTTTTCTAATGGATTTTCGCACGGTTGATAACGCGACTTCGATCCACAGTCTACAATTGGTGTATCCAGCAAACCTTCATTGAGCGTATCAGCCAACCGACAAACTACCTCGGTCTCGGTGCTCTTATTGCTTTCGATGGCCTCCTGCTGAGCTCCAGAGGATATCTTCGACGAAATGCCCACACTCTTTTCCTTTTTTCGCATATATTTTTCTTTGTCGCGCTTGTTGTTCTTGTAAGTGGCAAAATGCTGTTCTTTCAGTGTATACTTCTCATATTCTTCAGGGCGTCCTTCACAATCCTGGATTGGTTCCATATCTCAGCGCCACCAGTGCCATCTACCTGCTTGATCGATTTATGCGTATCGCAAAGACCCGCATCACCACCGCAAGCATTCGAGCGATTCCGGAGTTCGGAGCGACTCGGGTCGAGTTGCCGTACATCAACCATGGTTGGCGTCCTGGTCAACACGTCAGACTGCAGATTCTCTCTTCAACGATGGGTATCGTGGGATGGACAGAGGTCCATCCGTTCACTATCGCGAGCCAGAGTCGTGGGGAAGAAGGGTTAATTCTCATATGTAAGACAAGGGGGATATGGACGGATAAACTCTTCACGGCTGCGACCAACGGTCAATGGCGGGGTGTAGGAAGGAATATCAAAGTCGCTGTTGAAGGACCCTACGGTTCGTAACAAAATGCAATTTGACATTCAGCATTATATCGCTCATCTGATTTTTTCAGGCGGATCTGGCTTCGTGATGTTTCATAGCTATTCGGCGGCTATGTTTGTTGCGGGGGGAAGCGGCATCACCTTCGCCCTCGGTGCGGTTCAGGAGCTCATCCAACATGGAATAAGGGGCGAAAGTCGCGTTCGAGTGATGGGTCAGTCAACCCGATAAGTTTCTCAACCCATTACATGTATCTAATCGCATCACTATTTCAGAATTGATTTGGGTCGTGCAGGACGCCGCTTCATTACGTTCCTTTGTCCCTCAACTCGCTGCGATGATCAAACAGAGCGAACACACAGACCTCCGCATTTCCGTGCACTACACGAAAGCCATTGTCGGGTGCCCACCCATGTACAGGGATACTCACCCGGGGTTGTTGTTGAAAGCTGGGCGGCCTCGATTGTTGGAAATATTGGAAGCAACCATCTCGCACGCGGGCAACGGTGTCCAAGATCGTTGTGGTATGATCGTCGCTGTCTGCGGTCCTGTAGGTTTGGCCGACGATGTGAGTGATGCCGTTGCGCAGGTCGATCATGGGAAGGTACACGACATCGGTGGGATCGAAATGCATGAGGAGTAAGTTTTCGCTCGGTGATCTAGTAGTTGGTTGACCCTCAGTTCTCAGGGCATTCAATATGTGATTCATGATAGATGGTTGACAATCAGAAATTTCCACAAGTTGGCGGGGCCGACTATGTGGATTGTACAATACTACAATAAACACGACTGTTCTGTATAGTAATACTTTGTTGTAAATTCGTGTACCGATTCCCCAGCGACCGACCCATTCCTTGCGGCGCTCAAATTTATCTAGTTCCTTGCCATTATAAGCAATTTCTGGCCTATCAGAAGAAGTGTTATATATAATTGCATTGCTCGGGTACGAGGAACGGCCTTCAAGTGAATGCTGAGGGAACAATGCGAACGTACGTATATATCGCAGCGGTATGTAGACCGCTGAATGTCATATGAATTTCCAACCAGGCAGACGGAATCGCTTCACTCTCGCTCCAGATTCTTCATAGTTCGTCAGGGTCCCCCACCTGACCGTTACATTCGTCAATACAAACTCCGGAAATCGGTCTGAAGCCTCTTCGGAGTCAACTCGCGACCGAGCATATCCGCAAGGACTGTGCCCTCGATATTGGACGCATCGATGTGCAGTGTATCGAGGAGAGGCAGAAAGGAGGTGGTCGTGGTGTGTCGATTGAGAGCTGCAAAGAAAGTATCGTGGAGAGTGCAGTCGTCGAAAGAGAGTGACGTGATGAGGGGTAATGACGCTAGGTAAGCAACTAACAGCTCCGGCCTGAGAAATGTGATGCTATGCAAAGTCAAATGCTTCAAGGTACAGTGGGCGACGGGTATGAACTCGGACTCCACGGAGTCGTTCAAGCGAATATCCAGAGTTGCGAGGCCGGGGAAAGAAAATGTGGTGAAGAAGCACAACAGGCCTGCGTGTTTATCGGTGCCAAATGTCAGAGAATGCAATCGTGGACCAAGGACAATAATGGGGTCCTGAGTACAAACAAATGTACCGCCACCACCATAACAGTGAATATTTAAGACTTCGAGCCCACTGCAAAGCAAAAGAAGGCCACGGATCCAAGAGATATTCATTGGAGTGCGAATGGTCAGTCGCGTCAATTGTGGCCACGCATACGGGAAGCGGTCGTCCAAGGCTGGTAGCGATGATCGTCCATAAACGCCGACAATCTCTATACCAAACTCAGATAGTTGGGGTGAATCGGCAAACAGTGGGAGCACCGCGGAAATGTGTTCTGTTGCGACCTGATCGTTCATTGCCCAGTTAAAGTCGAGGGTGATGTCCAGTTTGTGAAGGATGGGGAATCTGTGCGGTGTCACGGCAAGCGGCGGACCGCCACGGATATTCAGATGTAGTGAAAGCTCGCGGAGACGAGACTGAATTGGGAGGACAGCATCTTTGAAGTCCCGATGCTGCGCAGAAATGTATAGAGAAAGAGGAGCGCTCGCGGATCTGTGTAATATTTCGTGAAGATGTGTTGAGGGCAGGTGGAGATCCACATTGTTCCACAGGAGGGGGCATGAAAGTAGGACGGTACGCCAAAATGACTGCAAATCCGGCCGAGGAGGAGGGGCGCCGCACGACAGGACTTGATAGATTCTTCACTGGCGCGCACGCAGTGCCCAAATATTTCCGCTAGAAGTTCTGGGGGAATTCGACGGATGGGTGCCAGGACCGCACTCAGTGCCCGCACCTGTTTTCGGCGGGCCGCTCTGCGAGCAGTGACATCGGCGAGGGCAAGAGATGCCTGTACAAATTCGTCCTCGAGATCGATGAGATCTGCTTTCCCGAGCTCAAGCTGAGCCTTGAGCTCAGGAACTTGTTCTTCAGTCGGTAGGTGATTCCTTGACAAAATGGTATCGTTGAGCTCTATGAAGCTGCCGTCGGGTTGAAAGGACTCATCAGCAACTCATGCAAGGGTGACAGTCTAAACACGCACCCAGCAGGTAAGTCTTGCAACGGCATTGGTGAATGTGGTGCTGTTGTCTATGTTCAAGTTCCGGGCACTGGGCAGCGGCAGAGGGGACTGCAGACCCCGGTCTTGCGTCGTGGTGGTCAGAACGAGGCCAGGTACACAGCCACCAAAGCCGATGGCTGTGCTGGAACTTTCTTTCTTCTCACCACATGTCGACCGACCACACCGTGCTGGACCCGCGCCTTCCCGCGGACCTGGAGAGGAATATATTTGAACTCGCGGCCGAAACACATCTCCCAGGTATTCCGGGCCTGCTCTTGGTCGCAAGACGCGTCAAAATTTGGTACGATGACCTTTCCCGGCGCCAAGCTCGGGGCTCACTGTATCCAGGACGGAGCCCATTCTATACAGGACGTTCATTATTTGTGAGACTTGGCTGTATAAGCATCATGTCGGCGAACCAAGTCTTCCTATGATGACCCCGAAAAGCTTCCTTCAATTACTGGATTCCCGCCCAGCCGGTTTCTTCCACGACAACGTCCGACATCTACTCTGTGCAAACACCGCTACGAATGAATCGCAGTTAATCCTCGCCAAATGCAGCGGCGTCCAGAATCTCTTTTTTTACAGCATGGCTAACTGTACCCTCCTGGCTCCGCTTGCAGCGATTGCGCCCGAGCAGCTTCATGTCAATGGGCTCCGCCAATTTTTCCCTTCAGAGCGCGTTGATTACTTCCACCCACTCTTTACGCGGGTCACGCACCTCGAGCTGGGCAGCGCCGATTTCCCCGCGGATGCTTCGGGCCTGGTCGCACTCCCCTGCCTCACACACCTCTCGGTCAACCATTTTGCCGCGTATGTGCATCTGGAGAGCGCGCTGGCGCACTGTGCGCAGCTGCAAGTGCTCGTGGTCGTCCGCTTTGAACCGAGGGACGTGAACCAGCCGTTGTTGGCGCATTTCGCGCATGAGCCGCGTTTTGTACTGCTGTTTACGGAGCTCGGCTCTCCGATGAAGAACTGAAGAGTGGGCGCACAAGGCGGCGAGGACCATTGGAGAAGAGCCGAGGCGATTGTGCGGGAGAGACAGCTGTGGCAGTCCGACAACCTCGAGATATGACCATCACACTGATGATCCAGCTTAGTCCAATGTGTCGCAGTTTGAACTCCAACAATAGGGAAGGCAGCGGGAGTACTTTCTCTGCTCACAATTCCCTCCTACAAACCAAGTATACCCTGTGACATCTTATTGTCAAGATCAGTTTCCGGCTTGATATTTGGGTGACTAGAATCTATTCTACCACTAATGTTGGAGGGTTGACAAGCTGCGCTGTAAGACCTCTCTGGACAGACATTATCGAAGAGCTGTACGAGAAACATGCCTCCAACGGTTGCTGATCCACGCGTTGGACCTTACTGTATTTGGGAAGGATTCTGCCCCGGCCCTCGTTCTTTCCGAACATTCGTTGATTTACCATGCATTGATGGAACTACATATCAACAGTTCTAGCGGGCCCAAAACTTGTCTTGTATCAAATTCACATGCATCATTCATCATCTCTGAATCTCACTAAGGAGGATGCAGTTAATGGACTCTGCATCAACGTTGATTGAAGGATCGTCCCAGAATTATGGCACATATAGTGTGCAAAAAATAAATGCTGACATCTCCCCTCTGAACACAGGGTTTTTGCTGACAACTGACCGTTTTTCAAGATAGCTGACATCGTCTGTAAGGCACTTACAACTGCTCGGTGGTCAGATACAACCTGGCCCAATGTCTTCTTACATGTGTGGGACTTGGTTGAATTTTCATCGAAGTGATGGAAATGATTACAACAGTGATGGGATCGGACTTGCCGAAATCCATAAACGGAAAGTACGGTGCTTCTCGATAGTGACTACCAGGGAGGTTGTAGGGACCTCCAAAAGCAGGACTCTGTCGTAATCAAAGCCGTATGGTCACACACATTGGGAATAAGAATGGGTTTTAAAGGTACACAGGACCATTTGGAAGGACTGGCCAAAATTCACTCTTTCGGATGAAGGCTGTTCTCATAATGCTGAAAAGGCGTCCAGAGGATGTGAATTCAGCAATCTGATCCAATTATTTTTATCCGAAACTCTTTGACAGACCAGGAATCCAGCCATTGCTGAATTATTCTATTTCACCCGATTCGGAACTGATGGGAACACACACGGCAATCACTGGTCAAGTTGTCTGCCAATTTGGAGATGTAAGCGGGAGTAGATGCAAGGAACTTCGGGAGATGCAAGTAGACTTAAACAATTGTCAGGCAGGAGTTGAAATTTGGATGTAAGTTGCCTGCAAAAACCCTGTAAAATCGGACGAGTTTTTGCACAGTATATCGCCCATACAGAATCCTTTCTTGTCTTTTCTTTCGAACGGACTCTTGCAATTCAGCCATACAATCAAATTGCGCGACATCACTTCAATGGACAAGAGCGGTCAGCTAGCAGTTTATCGAAATCAGGGATGGCATCCGAGTCCAAACGCAGTATCGCTACATTGTGATTCATTTCATCATAGACGCAGATGGCGGTAGCAAGAAGGACGCGTGCGTTATCAGAACGTGTGGATTTGATTTTCCATCTTGTTGGGTGCACCAGGTATGTTGTGTTTTAATTTGCGAATCAACTGTAACGGCTTCAACAGCGCAGTTGACCTCAAGGTGAACAGATTCCGTCCAACTCCCGACGGCGAATCATTTCATTTCCAACACGCCAACCCGGATTGCCCGTGAATCATCCTTCTACGTCCAATCCCAGTCTCCCCGCTTTTGTTCCAGGCGGCGTTACACCTCCGTGATCACGCCCCGCCACTTTCTCGTACATTGGCATTCCGTTCTGTTCTGGTCTGGCGCCACTCTGAGTCATTCTATCGCATCTTAGCTCACTCCATCGTGGCGCGGACCGGCGTTTATCCCTTTTGCACCTGTGTTCCGCCTATATTGGTGTCTACGCCGCCCGTGGTCCGTTTACCACAATCCTCTATGCCCGCTCCGTCATGCAGTCGGTAGTCTCAGAGCGCTGCTGTGTTCGCTGTTGTCTTCCATCCCAAGGACCATGCTTACGCCGGTTGGCACAGGCCGCGCTTCTCGCTGCCCTCTTACCACCGCGCGCTTCTAGCGTGGTTCACCCGCCACCGGGCGCTTCTTGTACGCTCTCACAACCAACACCAGCGCGCTTCTCGGGACTTTGGCTCACCGACTAGATTCACACTCTCTTGGGAAAAATCAGACCAACAATCAGATAAGCGTCACTATAGCTAGTTCCACAACTGCCTGTCCCATATTCCCTACCCATTGCCGTACTTTTATATATATATTGGGTGCGCCGAGTCCCGCATTCAATGCATCTTGATAATCCTCTGATAGAATTTTAGCTCCTCCCGTTCCTCCCATAATCACCGAGCCTCGAGACCAGGACGTCACCGCCGTTTTTCCACCCGTACTCCTCTGTCGTAAATCAATGCCACTCGGCAGGCAATATCCGAAATGGTCGTTTCCAGAGGCTATGCAGCTATCTTTCTCTCCATGGCCGAATTCAGTGTGCCCTTCCGGCTTGGAGGACTTGAACTAAGCGAAATTTTGTCCCATCCTCAGAATCCTCAGACCGAAGTTCGATCCTCTGTCTGTGTCCTGCCGTTCTGTTTCGTCTATCGTAAATGTAGTCACCAACCGCCATCCCTCGGGATCGGCGGCCGATCTGGCCTGATATATATCAGAAACTGGCCAACGCGTGCTGACTCACTCACATAGTCGTCCAGTTTAGCCATGTCCACCTAAACTCCAAATCGAACTGAAGACTTTTCATTCGATTGGTTGCTGCGATTTTAACGCCACCAGTTCCATCTTTCGTAAATCAACCCTCGGCAGGAAGAATCCGAACACGATCCTTTCTATGCGAGATAAGAAGAAATAACTCACGTATTCCGCAGACTGAGAATGAGTCATTCTGCGATATGAAAGGTGCCGGAACCTGTTTCACTCACGAAAACGTCGGACTCCCAAGCTCTGATCACCACTTCAGACTCTGGGATTCGGAGTACAGAATCATCAACAGCCTTCTAATTTCTAGGGTGGATGCCAGCGCCCCTTGGTAGAACCCAAGTAGGGCGAGAACGTAGAACCCGCCTGAATCGGTTTGGTATGTCTTAATATTTGTGCTTCAATCTCGGGGCAAGTTCACATCATCACCAACCAATCCTCATTCCATGAGCTTGCAAAATAGATATCAACCCGGGTAACCCATTTTTGAACGTGGGACTCGGCGGTGCGGCGTGTATGCCCTTGTGGCAAAGCCGACCCCCCGAAAGTGAAAGGTTGCCGCATCTCAGTTCATCTGCCAGTGGGACCCGGATCTCCATAAATCACGGTAAGGCGGTAGGCCACGTTTCCGGTAAAGAACGGGGACCCACCCTCGGCAATCGGCTGCGGTTAATAAATAAGCGTGCATTCAATTGAGATGTCCATCGGCTCCTTCGCATGCGGTTCATTGTTGAAGTGGATATTCCTTCTAATTTATAACGCAGTGACTCCCCTGCTTGAAACATGTTCAGCAAATTAACTCGGGATCTCAAACATGAATATGATCTCCTCCATCCCCGAATCCTCTCTCTCAGACATATGCATCCACATCACATCACATTCACGATGGGTTGGGATAGGTAGAGAACGTCTTCGATTCAATTCGCCAGCCTGCAGGCCGCTCAAGACCACCGAATTCAATTGAATATTGGTCCGCGATGGGGATGGCCGGTGGGCACAGATATGATATCCGCGCCCTATGCACACCGATATCAAGTCCGCTGCACGAAGTGGTACCGCAGTGCAACATTACTCTGTCCAGCGCAGTTCCGGGCGCTGAATCACGGCGCGTCTAAAAAATCTGCGTCAACTCTAGACCCAGGACAGACGGCAGCGAACCTAGAGAAACTTGGACCTTTGCGAGATAGCCTGGACTTACTCTCGTAATTAACTGATGCAGCGAGAGTCAAAGAGTGCCAGTGCCCTGCAGGGACTGATCCGGCCCTGAAGCGGTTCGTGATGAGGCCCTGGGTTGAAGCCGCGCATAGAACAGATGTTGATAGTACAATGATGGCTAATAGCCTCCAATGGCACCGAAGCCATACCGGATTAAATGCGGGGAGAAAGGAGCGATAAGACGTGACGAGCACCAGGGTTTCGCGATGGCTGGCCAGTACAACTCCATCTTCGCATACTTAGTTCTGCACTCAAGGCGATATATCAGATTGGCTAATTAGTTTCCCATTGGAGGTAAGTCATCAAGACCAAGCGCATCTCTGTTGGCCGAACTCGACTGAATGGGACCTATGCACAAACTTGGTGTGAAGTTGTTGAATTCCCCTTTTGCCGGTGCAGAATTGATGGACGAATGAAGAAACTCCGTTTGGTCGGTCTTTTATCACCGCATCATGGGACGCTCACCCAAACAGGTTGAACTCAGAATTCCCTTGATTCATGGCTTTTACAAGAAATCGTGCCTGGACGGTGACCGTCGGCCATATTAGGCATTGGCAGCGTCGATCAGGATTCTCTGTTTAATTAACGGCGACACGGTCAATTAACGGTGGCATATACTGCCAATGGTGAATTGTTGAGTTGATTGCGTCGCACAAATGTTCAACTTGATCCAGCTTGATATCGCGCAATTGTTAACTGATCTCCTCACAATCAGGTTCGCAATCACCGAAAACCGAAAACATGACATAAAACACAGGAAAAGAGAGAAGAACGCCGACCCCCGCGCATCCTCTGTCAGCTAATCGAGAACCCTCCGTCAACATCAGCTACTCCTTTTCGGAAGCTTCACATGAGGATTGAACGGATGAGTTTGTGCCTCTCTCTGGAACACGTTGTGATACCCATCTAGTGGCGCGGCATGAACAACAGGAACATGAACATGGCCGATCTTCGGCGCGCGCCTAAGTGATAAGCGCAGTAAATGGCGGCGCAGTTGGAACATTCAGCGTGAGAACTTTGTTCCTCCATTGACGATCAGAGGGTGTTCCAGGCAGCATAGCATCCAGAACTCTCGCACAGCTGGGGCCCTGAGAGAGTTTGGACAGCACCTGACTTATAATTGATACTTTCTCTGCTATCGATTATTTGGTTGAGATATGGGTTTCGTTTAACAGGATGCATGCCGATCAGAGCTGCTGATTTTCAACATTCAGGCACGTTCGCTCAAGTATTGAACAGGCGACAGGTTCGGGACTTCGGAAGCAGACATTCCCCCTGACCCTGCACTGACTGGACATCCTCACCGGAGGCCGCTGGTAATGATGTATGACACGGCTGTTCCCAGGACGGCGGGAGTGGATCATCCAAGCCTAATGGCAACCACGCCTACTTAATTTAACGCACCACTCTATTGAATGCGCGCAAAGATCTATTCTCTATCTACGGATGCCTACGGGTGGGTCCGCGTGGACCCTGGCTTGCCCACATCTCGCGGGATCCGAGACGCAGGGTTAAACAGACTCGATGCATTGCAATCCTGCCGCGAGGAAGTCGCATTGTCGAAATTTGACAACGCGGGCGTTACTACAAGGCAATGCAGGAAGGGGTTTTGGCCAATGTAGAGGAGCTGATTGGTTAGTTGACCCGCCCGTGACTTTAATCTGCACTGGTTCAATTTTTTTGAACGAGCGCTGGCGTAACTTGTTTCCCCGTGTTTCGATTCGTTCACATCTTACTTCAATCTATTTGTGCGGAATGAACATTCCGATACTATCTTCAGATTCAGCCCAGGCTGGCCGAACATTTGAACATAGCGTCCTGAACTGACCTCAACCAATCCATCGACTTCCGAACATCAACTCATCACAAAAAGCAGCAAATGGTCTAGACCCGACTTCGCGATGATCACACCGCAGAAATCAGGAAGAACCGTCGCACATACGCAGAGGAGAAGCGATCCAGGGGGACCGAGGATATCACCGCGCTAAACGACCGTTGTCACGGAGATGAGAAGAACAGAACACAAAACGGAAGACTGCCGACCCGGGTAAGGCCCCGTAAGGCATACCATCCGCCAGCATCGGAGTCTATCGGAGTCCCTGGTCTTCCTCTGTCCTTCACAGCATGCTGTGATAATCATCTCGTGGTGCTGACGCGAAAAACTTCGTCTCCGCTCCATCTTGGCGGCTAATTTTCAGCAACACTATGGCCGCCGGCGGCAATTGTGCCCCTCGGAGCCTCGTAGACATTTCGGCAAAAAGGAAATGAAAGGCGAGTGAAGCAGGCCACACGACATCGGCAAGACTCTAAGCGCTCCGAGACGCCGATCGCTATCGATGTTGATTTTTCGATGGCCTCTGGTTGAGATCCATTGCGCACCGTGGGCTCAAGGAGTGTCTGGCGTCTGTTGGTATGGACTCCGTCCTAACGGATAATCCAGGATCCATACCTAGGCATGTCATCTTTGGGGCGGTCTATAGCACCTGGAGACTGAGGGTGGTCAAGTTTCCCATGAGTCAAAAGCCAACAGTAGAAGGTCGTAGGAGGTTCTGCCACTGAAATGGAAAGAGGTTTCAAACCCTCCCATTCACAACAGTTTTCTCTGCTTCACCTGACTGTTCAGGTTGCTGGAAAAATCTTTGAACCGTGGGATCCCGGGTACTCTAAGCTGATCGGCACCTAAACTGAACAACTACGAGCCTAGAAATTGGAGTTCTTGTAGGATACGTAGAGATGGAAATTCAAATCTCGCGGGCCCGAGAACAAGCGATTCAAGTCCGGCGACGTAAGGAATACGGCGAATAGATAAGGCAATGGGTTCGCGACGGATCGGTCGGTGACCAGAGAACCCTCAACGGATAGCTAATAGCATATACACCAGTAAGTTGAACTGAATAACCCTTCTTGCTGAGTGCAACTGTCAGCGCAAACGTACATACGCGCTGCGCGAATTTCTGCCAGGTTTTGGTTGAAGTTCAAGACTAGCTAATTGAAATGATCTCCCAAATACCGACCTGTCTTCCCCGGAACGGTCTCCTTCCTCTTTTGCTTGCCGTATGATCGTCGGCCTCTGGCGAATGAACACGCTGTGATAACCATCTCTCCGATCTGGTGGCGGCCGCACGCAAAATGGAAAACACGCCCCATGGCCACCGCATTCATTCCTCGGCGCGCGCCTAATTGATAACTCACAAGGAATCTTCGCAGCATCTTACTGATAAAATGAGCGCAGAATCCAAGCGATAAGATAAGCTGTGTCGTGAATGCAGCATAATTTTCGCACGGGATTCCGTTCCGTCGCTCATATTTAGCCGCGTTTCGGGCCAGTCTGGGACCGCGGGAGAACACAAGCGCTCCGTGTAACAACGCGTATGTAAGTTGCCTTCGCGAATTCTAACGGTGGCGAGATAGAATTTCGACAGTGGCGCTCTGGGGGATACCCAGGCCCGCAGGGGCAGGGAGGGTAGTCGTGACGAGATTCCGCCATAGTAGTGCTCCGAGTGACGAAAGAGCTTTGCCGCAACGGCATGTAGACGAACGAAGAGTACGAGTCCTGCGCGATGAGATACTATTCCTCTTTGAGTCAGCCAGAATAGCAATATTACTCGTGATGTAGTCCATTCCGTGTTCTCACAGCACTATTCCAAGAATTGCAAGCGGACGAACGGACCTGGGTAGTAGCTGTTAAACTTGAACAGCGACGAGCAGGCGAACAGACGCGCGCCCGCTGAGTTCTGATATTTGCGCGCAGCGGTGCGTTCTGATATCGATGATTTTTAGATGTTGAATAAATAGAAGAACAGTACGGGTGCAGTGCAATGACACCTACCTCAATATAGCTCAACCCCACTTCGAGCCATGTGTACCCACCTTCGAGATAGTTCGACGAATAGTTGGGGCGAAAGGGACGCTCGGAATAGAAAAAAGACGTAACCTCGGGATATGGAATGGCCGTAACCTCGGAATGGGATGGGCACGTAACCTCGGAATAGCAGATCTTTCCCAACCTCGGTGCTGGAACGCAACGTGTCCGATGAGTCCGGGGCCAGTTTAAGCGGAGACGGGGGAGATTGGCAGGCGGAGATGTAGGGTACATCTGTGGGGGCGCAGAGATATATCAGAATCAACGCAAGGCGTATAATCAGCACGGGAAGATATATCTCTCGCGCGCTGATGATTGCATGACGCCCGCGGTGCGCGCTGATTATTTGTGTCCTCTGATTCTTTCACCCTGCACGCCGGAGATATAATCATCGCGACATGATATGCTTAACACGGACACGGAGAGATTTAATCAGCGTGCCCCGCATCACGAAAATCATCACGATCGAGAAAAGCTCGGGTTTCTGACGTCGACGTGAGTGACAGTATCAATACCGGGTTATCAGTGATACGATTCGGGGTAAGTAAAACAGAAAATAAATGAACGAATATTTCGTTTCCGCTGTCAAACCACTGCCAATGGAAAGCTCCAGGATCCATTTCGCCGTGATAATCTGATGAGATGCGAGATGAGACGGGAAGCCGGCATCAGGGCATCGCGTTTATTGCCACGTGTATCGAAGGCACAGCATCCGGGCGGCTGTAATGGGCCTTTGCCACGTGGGGGAGGGTCTGTCCCAAAACGGAAACGGGAGCCTATAATGTAAAGGCTTGGAGAGATATTCGCTTTTCCGTGCTCCCACCACCACGCGCCATGGCCGGCACCTACGTCCTCCTCCAGTACGGCGCCGACGCCTTTAATGCTCGCTTCCAGGATCTCGAGGGCCGTCCTGCGTTCACCGTGTATGTTCTCTGCGATTTTCATTTATTATGGAGGCTGACGGCGCTATAGATCCCCAGTAGGTGTACCCTTGTCTTGCGCCCACACAGTTCCTCTGACTCTGGATGTATAACAGGCCTCGCACAATCCTAATCTCATCGTCAAGCTCTCGCGCGAAGCCGCATGGTCGCAGCACCACCCTGGCACGATGGGACCAGACGCCGCGTACTTTTATTTTGGGCCATCTGTCCCCTCACCGTCGAGCGTATACGGCCCAGGAACGCCCACACCGTCACCCGGTTACATTATGTATGGCAACAACCGCAACTCAATCCCGATGAGCTACATGCGACGACAGAATCGGGAGGGTAGTCCGTGAGTGGCTTTTTTGCATATTTTTATTCTTTTCCATCCGCGAGCTCTGTGGTCTGCTATCCACTTCATGAATATCATCCTTCACTCCTGAGTACCGCGTACATCATCTCCCCACTTTCCGCGCCCACTGCGATTAGCTCCGGCCCGCCGCTGATAGCACCTTGCCCGTTATAGATCACGCTACTTCACTGCCCAGAGCGGCCGCGACTACAAGTGGAAAATAACTCCCCAGCGGATGGAGGTGGGTGACTTGCCGTATATTTCTCTTCTGTACCTTTTCTTTTTGCCTGCCCTGCGTACCTTTTCTTTCCCTGCTATCTTCCTTCATTCTACCTCCATGCTTCATGCTTTCACTTCCCATTTGATTGTTGCTTGGCTTTTCCCCAATCTGATATCTGCTTTTCTTTTTTCGATTCAATAATTCCCCGGGTCGTGGGTGGCTTCGAGTGCCCGTGCCCGAGGCCGAGTCTGTGGCGTCGTATTCCCATCCTTCCACCCACTCCTTCTCCCTTTTTCCATTCGATTCCCCCTTCTCGTCTTTTCCATTCCGCCGCGTGGGGACCGGCGCCACCTCGCGTGCGCGAGGCCGCGGAAGCACGCTCATCTCGTTATGGATGGAGCGCGTAATGGATCGCACTCCAGTCGATCGGGCCCTGATTGTCTGTGTCCATTTGCGTCTGATGTCGTCCGATTCCCGGGATCGCGGATTATCTCCGTGGTTCCCAAAATACAGCGGCGTTTCTGGCGTGCTTAAAATACGGCGGGCGCTCGCTGTATCCCGCCTTGATGCTTGGCACTTGGCCTTCAGCACGGGGGCCATCTTGCACAGCAGTGGGCGCCTCACCTGCACCCAAGATATCAGGTGGTGGGCTGCGGCGGACATCAGCACGGTGGGCACTTGACCTGCGTCCGGAATAGTTTTTGGACGCCATACCCCAGACTCCGGGCTTCACAGGCGTTCTGAGGCCCCGGCGCATCCTGGCCCACGCAGGGAATAGGATTGGGGTCTTCGCGAACTGTGGCGTGGTCTCGTTTCCTTCCTCTCTCCATCCTCGTGGCCGGAGGTTTTATCGCGCGACTTATCCATTCACCGCTTCCCCCCTTCGTCAAATCCGCCTTCATTTTTTCGCTCGGTCATTCAATCCGCTCTCACCTTTATTCCCTCTCATGTGGTTCCTGCCTTTATTTGCTCTTCTTGGAATCATTTCCTCGTATGCTTTGTACTGTACTTGACCGTCGGGCGTTCGCGGAGGCGGTAACGACCCACGGATTGGCGGCTTTCCGAAGCGCGGATAGAGTTGTGGCGGGCGTTTTATTACAGTCGATTCTCCCTATTCTGCCGCCTGCTCATTCCGTCCTCCCCACCCTCTACTTGGTTTCCAGTCTAACATCCGATCCAGTCATTCATCCTCTCATGCCAATACTCACCCACTTTCTTCTCTTCCAGTTAACAGATGGTCGTACGACGCTCGCCGTTTGGGAAGCCACGCCGTCCTTCTCTTCCGCATACGCGTCCTCCGTGAGTACCCTCCTGCAGAATGATTCGACACCGATAGTTGACGTCGACATCCCTCAGTATGGAAACGCCGTCACGCCAAATCCGGGCGGCGAGGAGTATGCGGCGCGACTGACGATCCGGCATGCGGGACTAGCGCTTGTGACGGAGATCATGGCGACGCTGACGATGAACCGTATGGGGGAGGCGTTGGGGTGGTAGGCGGCGGTGTCCGGCGCGACGAGCGGCGAGGAGGGGAGATATTCAGTACGGGGCGCGAAGATACGGATGCCCTGAGTCTGTGGGGAGGAGCGCAAAGCAGGCGCAGGCGCTGCTGAGAAAGAAAAACGCAGAGCTGAGGCCGGAAAAGGAAACGCAGACCACACGGATTTTAGTCCTCATGACATGACATACTCACTACCTACTAGCATTCTGTATCACCACCCCCCTCATATATTGCGCGCCCCACAGCGGCACGCGCATGCATGTACTCCGTATACGTATCGCACTGTATTCGTCTTTGTCTTCGTACCATTCAGCTCGAGTTCACTGTGTCAATCACTCATTCTCTCATTATTATGCGTATTCGAGCCGTTCCATGATGTGTCTGTGGGCTTTTCATGGAGTTGTGCGATTTTCGAAGTCGTCGGCTTATCAATTCGTCTTGCCTCCCTATAATAGTACGTATAAATCGATCAAGTATAAATTAGAATGCCCTTGGGGATGGCTTGGAGCTCGGGCCGACTGTGCTGGTCGAATATCAGCGAATATCCTGATGAAGGATCCTCATTGCAAATAGGTCTCTTACGACCGACGGAGGTTACGGAACAGCGAGGAACAGCGCCCATTTAAATTACGACGAGCGGAGGGAAACGGTTCCGCCTCCGTGTGTGTCTCTGTATTTCAGGACGTCTCCGTATAGCGCCGTATCTCATCCGAATCCCGATCCTGGGCGCGATACGGTAACGAGAAAATACAATCGATGGCTGATGCGGAGCATATGCTCAGCGCTCAGCTCTCGTCACCGTTAGTTCATTTTCACCTGTCTTCAGCGCTCTTCAGCGGCGCGCGTTCTTCTTTTTTGGATGGGAGGTCCGACTTTCCGAGGAAGTGAATAAATCCCTTATTATAATTGTATTATAATGTCAAAACTGACGTTTCGTCCCCAGTCGGACGCGCCGCTCGCGTGGTGGCGGTGGCGGGATTGCTTCGGCATCGCGTGGCTGCTTGCCCGAAGTCCGACACGCGCGGCTTCGAATTCCATTCTTTCCCATCGCGGAGTTATCGATGCGGCGCGCTGATGGCCAACGTATCATATGGTCTCCGGGCTCATTTTGGTTTCTGCGATGAATGTAGGTTCCCAAGCGAGTAAGTTGAACCTAGTTCAACCAGTTGAACTTGTGGGTCCGATTCTTTTTAATTGACGGTGACAGATGTCACCTCGCGTGGCGGCCTGACAGTGACAGGCACCACGTTTTCTTGGCGACGTCGGTCGCGTGGCGGGGTGGCGGTGCCATCGCAGGGCGCGATCAACCTTGCGCTCGCGTGGCATTGATGGCGCGATTACACGTGGCGCGTGCGGTCCGGAATTTCCGAATGATTGTGAATCAATGATTCTGATTCAAGTTCATTCCATTCCCTTGAACGGTTGCTCACCGTGAAACCGAATACAACCCCTGCTTCCTCAAGATTTTGCGGATGGTTTTCTCCCGTGCAACAACAACTGTGATTCACGTGGAAGTCTGCCGCCATCTCTTCCCACCGTTCCGCCAATTATGACATGCAACATACGGAACTTTGAGCCGTGGAACAGAGGAGTGATGGAAGCTGACTGAAGCTGACTGAAGCAGCGGAAAGACGGCCCGGTTTCAACGTCCAGCGGTGTTCAACGGGTGACGGTCCGACGTCCGATGTGGTAGGATGTGGTTCATGCCTCACGGGTACATAAAAGGCCGAGGAGGCATGCATCCTACGTGGAAAACAAGACGGAATTCATCGCGTAGCGGCGTATCGCGTTAAAGGCCATTTTTCCAGCTGTAAACCCCGTTCCTCCAAAGTCCGAGGGTTCCCCGGCAATTGAGTAGGTGATCTCTTCCATGGAAAATTGGCTTGTTATACGTCTGCACAAGACGGAGGAATATGGCATGCGGGATACGAGTGAGTTCACGATTGCATCGTATCATTTTGTGGGGCGCAAGTATTTTAGCAAGCCGCAAGCGGAAACGAGCAGGAACGTTCGACCACGGAAATCCGGGGTTATGCGCTGACTGAGGTACTACGCTCGAGGGCCAGTCGGAGAGAAACCCATTTCTATCCAACGGTCTCACTCAATAGATTCTCTTTGGAACTTTGGGTCCAGGATCCAGGAGATCCGCCGAAAGCGCATCTCGGTTGAGTATCTTACACTTTGTTTCGAAAGCACACAGGTCCTGATATGCTCAGTACCAAAGCCACTGAGCTCGGCGGATAAGATATTCTCAACTAGGTCCGGCTGTGAGGCGAACCGCTATCCTCATATCCACGTTCACCATACAATTGCGCAGCTGGAATGTTGGAATGACGCTGGGATAAAATGCCTCAATCACGAACCGTCACTTGAACAAATTTTATTCAAACCATCATCTATTCGAAGTTGAAACGTGAGGATATCGGCACATTAATTTCGGCAGTTTGTATTTAAATCACAAGAATCGAACATTTGGTATGGCTGTAATAGTGTAAAATAATTCCACTTTGTAACAACCTGTTTTCAACATCAAAAAGTCTCTGGCTCAAACTGCATAGCAAAGAGAATTGAGCAGGTTGTACATTTCAAAAGTAAAAGTTGACCAGGTGACTGGTAATGAGACCCTTCAACCCTGTCAGGCTGGTTTATACATGGGTTCATTGCTACACCATAATTGGAATCCCGATATGGATTGTGGCATACACGCAAACCGCTTCTCCTCTGCACCCCTGTATTTTATATCTTCCCTTGCACTGGCCGGATATCCCATTCCTGAAAACAGTGATAGATCTGTGGAACAGGATTGGCTATCCCTGTTGATGCAGTCTCACCGTGCCCTAGGTCCACGGTTCCCTTTCTATCCGTTAAACTTTCTGAGTTCAGGTTGTTCCCGTTGACTCTGAAAGACATAGGCTGTGGGAAGTGAATAACACGGGAACTACTTATGTACGTAGTTTAAACTCAAACTTGTTGATCCTTTGGCCTCGAGGGCAAACCGATGTTGGATACCCACCTGGGAAGGTCCGACCCATTTGTATGATTCGGATAGAGTATCAGACTTAGACCTGCGGCAGTGCGACTTTTCTTCCATTCAATCGTTGGTTGGTACTCTTTTAATCAAAGCCATCAAGGTTGCTACTTTTCTTTCAACAAATGAGGGGTGTGCACTTTTTTAAACACAAATAATATTTTTACAGTATTACAGCCATAATTTGGACAATCAAGGCGAAAGAAAGAATTGACCGGGCCGGGGCGCGTGCCCGACACTTCTGTATTGAGTCCCCAATGTTGATCAGTCCTTGCATTGGGAAATCTGCCTCCACAGCACGCTGTGACAGACATCTGGTGGTGCGGTGCTGGCTGTGTGCGCCCGGCGGGTGGAAGCGGGCCGCGGGAAAGGAGCCCCGCGCCAACAACGCACCAATGACGGAAGGAGTAACGATGCGAACTGCGGTGAAATTGTGGAGAGACAGCGGGCCGTAAATGTGGGTTGAAAGCAGGCGGAGAACTGAAAATTGGCGCCGATAAGCAACCGATAAGTAGTTGCTGTGTCGGTCTTTGGTATTGAAAAATTGCATGGATCCGCGTTTGCCCAAGTTCAAGTCCCTGAGGTCATGATTTGGCCTGAGAATTTCGTTCTGCCCTAGCCGCGGAGACGCTGACCAACATACAATTATTTTTGGCCTGGCGGATCTCGACGTGGTAAGTAAGGTATTTCAACTAGCTGTGAGGCTAAAAAGTTCCCGAAGCCAAGTACTTCGATGTGCTTTGAGAAGTTGAAACCTGGCTATTATCGCAGCTCCGCTGTAAAGATAGAAGCCTACGCATTAAGTTCACTCTGCTTTCCACATAACCTACCACATAAGTCCGATTGCAATGCCGGCACGGCACATCTTGCTGCTCGCCAATAATCCGGATCCGAGTAAGTACCTCGGTGGATGGAAAAGAAACAGGGCGATACATCTTGTAAACTAGAATTACAACATTCAGAGAAATCCAGTCGAGACCCAATACTTTAACCACGCATGGACATACTGGACGCCGACCGGTCGCGCATTCTTTACAAACGGACTAATATCTTGGATCACTGTAGTTGAGGTCCCAATTCCCCCGAACTCGGAGCCCGAGGCACCGGCGGAGGCTCTGGACAGGTGATAGAAGAAATCAAGGAGCTTTATTGCTGGCTGTGGAACGGTCGGTGATTGAAAATCATCGGAGAGAAGAGATGGAAGCTCACCAAAGTACTGTCATCGACTGTTGAGCCGTACCACGCCGCACGAGATTCCAACTGGCTACACCACTCGGATAAAGATACAAGTTTTAGCTCCATGGTTTTGCCTTCGCATTTGGCTGTAGTCTCTAGAAGATCATGGAGGGATCGCATGACGAAATTCCACTCAACAGGTCGAGGATGGACGAGGTTCATGATGGAGCATGATTGCTCCGCATCCGGCTTAGGACTGAACGCGACTTCAAGCACCGCATGCGCAACCGTATCAAAGTCGATCCAAGAAACCACCTTCCAGACACGGATGCGTCAGAAGATCAGTAGGATCTGGATAATATACGCGTGCGGGGACGCACCCCATTTGCTAGAGGAAGGGACCCTAAAGTGATGCTGGACTTGACTAATATTGGTAGCCAGTCGCTGGTGGCCCACGCGCCGTTTGGAAGCGATCCACAAATTTGACCGATTCGCAGACAATCTGCTTGGAGTCCACTCTTGGCAAGGATCTGCGTGGAGAGGCATGAGAATGTGCAGACGTCTTGAAATGCATTCTGCTAACTTGTTCAGCAACAAATTTACTTTGCCCGTATCCTGTGGCGGAGCTCGCTGCGAAGCTCGCATCTGCGGGATTATCAGAGGAATCCGTCCCACTAGCGACACCCCAGGGCATCGCAGAGGTGATTGAGGAGGAAAATAGGAATCGCTGAGAAAGTGGGGCCGACAGAGCCAGGTCAATCAAATTACGAGTCCCAGCGATATGCTGCTCGAAGGCTGCCAATGGGAGGTTAAAATCCAGCGTCCACGCATTGTGGATAATCAACGTGACTGAGCTGCGAATCTGCAAAGGGGTTGTGCGTCAGAGACACCATACAGCGCTTGGTTGAATTGCTGCCCTCACTTCCTCGTAAAGCTCCGGGCTGAGACCCAGATCCCCTTGATCAGTTCGCCCTGCAACGAGCACGAATTTCGTAGATTTTAGTAGAGCGGTGTCGAGTCCTCTGTCATTGAAAACTGCCCGGTGGCGTTCAGCAAGGCTGGAAAGCGAAGGTCGGTTCAACCCATAAACGCGAGAAACTCTGGGGTCAATCAAGAGCAACGCGAGTATCTGCGAACCCAGGCTCCCCGTCGATCCAGTCAACAGGACAGTCGCCAGGCCACCACTATCACCCGCGTCCACATTCCGAGGCGACAGCGTGGCCGTATACATAGCAATCATATCGTCGATCATCTGCTTTGCATCTACAATTTGGTAGGCCGTTCCCGCCACACGCCCGGCGAGGAAATTCGATAATTGGTCGATGCTCCGATAGTAGTATATTGTGCTCTGCGAGATGCCGATAGCTGCATTCTGCACGGCAGCATCCGCAGAGGAGCGCATGGCCCGGACGAGACGGAGCTGCAAAAATGTGGCGCTCAGGCTAGTGAAGGCCGTTGCTAAGTTCCAAAACTTATTTCATGAGGTTCAACTGCACGCACCTGTCGAATCCCTGCTGGAACAAATCTCCGACAGAGGTAATCTCCGAGCCTTGCGACAAATCCACCGTGAGGTTAAGCAGCCAGCGCTGAATACCCTTCTGGTCCCACACTTCAGGTGCGTTAACCGTATCAACAGCAACGGGTTTCTCGATCGTTTCGTAACTGGAGTAGGAACGTGTGTCAGAGATTGGGCGACACTACACGGTTTGAGCGGTCACTCACAGTGCCTCGATCTCCCCCGAGTACATTTCTAGTGCCGCACGACGCATCACCGTTCCTTTTCCCGCACGTGGCAGGGGCTTGCTCCGGGCTGTGAAGATGATCATCTCCTTGAATATCCGGCTGAAGGTCGGCGCTATGCTGTTCGCCTCCTCGATTATCAGCCTGCATGTTGCAGTCAGTATACGAAAGAAAGGAAACCCGAACAGCGAAAATCAAGAAGGAACCATGATCGCATACCAGAGCTTCTCCCGCAATTGAGCAACTTCCGAAGCATTCAAGGTATCGATTTGTTCGGCGGGCGCAGGCTCAATGAGGATGCCCGTCTGGTTGTGATCACGGCCGAACATAACGGTACCAATTATGCTGATAGGACTTCATTAGTTCTGAGTGTAGATCGTGAAGGTAACAACACACACCTCGGATGGCTCATCACAATGTCCTCCATCGGTGCCGGAACTGTGTTCTCACCAGATAAATGGATAATCACGTCGTCACGCCGCCCGACGCTACATTGCTCGGTCAGAGGCTATGATTTCTGAGGCCACGATTACTCATCGTACACTTTCCAGAGATGTGGCTTCTCTGGATGATTCACAAAGAGATCCGAGGTGGCATAGCCCCGGACATCATCGAGATTCTCGACCCCGAGTGTATAGGTATCCGAGTGCTGCAGCGAATGAACAAAAAACACGAGCTAAGGAAAATGAAGGGCACGTCGGGTATATCAACTCACCAGAACATGACATTCAAACGTCCCGTCGCCCTGCGGGATCCATGTCAAATCAACCTTGTCAGAGAACCGCAACCACTCCCACTCGTGTTCATCCCCCGGCAGAGGAACCACAGCCGTGAGCGTGCCGGATTCGGTCGCCCCATAAACAGATCTCAAATTCAATCCCGCGGTTACAAGCGCGTCGCCCAGCCGGCGTGGTAGGCAGCCACCCGCAAATCCCTAGTTAGATTACATTTGTTCAGCAACAAGACATCTGTACAGAAATGTTTCTCCAGGAGAACTCACTATGAGAGCAAGGGTCTTCAGGTACGCAAGCGCGTCAGGCGAGCGGGACCATACGGCCAGCAGCGCGGGCAGGATCATTAGCACCTGTGATTTTGTCTTGCGCGTATGCGTGAGGATGTTGTCTGGCGTGGGGAACATGGGCAGTGCCTCGGGGGACAGTGCGGTCGGCGGGTAGAGCGCTGCGGTTATTCCGCCGTAGATTGGCTGCAGCAGTTGACCGTACATCCCGGCCAGGTGGAACGAAGGGAGCGGCATGGCGGCGACGGGGTGCGGAAACGCGTCGCGGATCTGGTCGACTATGCCTGCGTGAAGTTAAGTGCGAAGTATATATCTGCCGGTAGAAAAGTCGGCGGACCGTTGGATGCCCACTGCATCAGAGCGCGATGCGTTTGAGGAATCGCCTTTGGCATGCCGGTACTTCCAGATGAGTGTAAGTAGATGCAGATGTCGTCAAAGGAGGGCGGGGTATATTCGCCATACGACTCGAAAGCGCTAGCTTCTGTCTCTCCGCCGATATTCGGATATATCTCGTTGAGAGATGGGACTTTTTCTATATTGAGATGGAAATTGGGGTCGGCCTGTGCGGTTCCCTGCTCAACTCCAGCGAGAAGCGGTTTCAGCGTGGTGCAAGTCGCAACAACGCGATGACAGCCTGTCTTGAGTAGCAGATCGACTACGGCGGCTGGGGAATTCCGAGGAGAGATAGGAAACGGCTGTGATTCTTTCGGTCAGGGATTATTACCACAACGAAGGCAAAGCATACGATCAAATTCGCCCTAATAAGACCGACTAACAAGGCCTGATATAGCAAAGTATCGGATAGAGCTAGGACGGCGACAATCTCTTGGTCTGCGCCTTGATGAGCGGGCCGAAGGATGTGTGCGGCGCGGTGGGTGGCACGATTGAACTCCAGATTCGTGATCGGCACGACGGTATCTGATGGGTCTGGTTCGGCGTAGACATATAGTGGATGTGTGGGTTTGGCCGCAGCACTTTGAGTGAGAACGTCCGGGAGGAACATGGCGGCGTGAGTCAAGGTACCGTCGAGATCAAGAAACTGTGCTGTGAAAAACGATATCAGCTTCCTGCTCCGTATCACCGGAAAGAACTGATAAAATTGACCTGTAGGTGCTTCTCCTATGCCTGAGTGGCACTTGTCCGACATTGTTTCCACGGCCTGTCCAAATCCTGTTGCGATCGCGGTCAGAATTCTATTCAATTGGTCACCAGGACACACTACTTTTGTTGGAAATCGTGGCAGCGAAATCATAGAATGCACGTTCAACTGCGCACTGCTTGTGAAAAGGATCAATCGGCGCCTGACATTCAAGTTTTTTCGTCTGTTTGGGCGGGCCCGGGAGTGGTTTTTGGAAAAAAAAAGCGGACAACGGCGAGTCATAAGAGTTCAAAAGGAATCGGCGTGATATGTACGGCTTGGAAACCCGGGGCTCAATGGGAAGACGAGCGTCGTGTTGGTGGTTTGGTGGCAAGTTTGGTCAAAGTTTGGTGGTGGTTTGAGAGAGAGTGACGGGTCACGGTGGTAACGTGGGAAGTGCCGCTGATGCGCTATGTGATCGCCGGAGTTGCCGAGCTGAGCATCATGGCGGTGGCTGTCAATGGGTTGGTTCGTTCGATTGACACCAGGTCCACATAGAGTTCAACTCCACTCAGCGGAACAGACAGGAAATTCCTGACGTCCGCAACACAAGTTTCTATTTTTATCAAAGATTGAGAATGAGTCAATGACGACTTCACCTGCATTGAATGCAATTTCAGCTCGAAACCGACATTTCATTAAGTACGCCTTGTCTCCGCCGGCTTCCCGGCGAGGTGACAATCATCGCATTGCTTCCCCTGTCGTAGAACGCTCCGACGTCATTTGTTGCTTCCGTCTCTCACGCTTCGACGGCTGGAACGGTTTTCTGTCGCCAAGGCCAAGGCTCTGACGACCTGCTATCTGACGTTGCGCCTCTTCACCTCCTCTAGCACCAGACGGCGTAGAATGATACTTCGTTGCCATCCCTTCAGGCTAGTCAAATAGCCTCACCCTATGTGTTCCTCTACAATATAGTCACGGCACTCAGCCGACCACAGCTGTATATCCTGGTGAATTGTTTTCGATACTACACCCAGATTCCCCCATACAACAGCCTTCACATCTCATCCGCTTGTCAAGGATAGAGCGGAAGTGGCCATTGGTACGTACGTACTACGCATAGGCAGACAGTCGACCAAATTCCAGGCCCGCGCCATGACGGGGTTGGGTCGACGCGTCATGAAAGAGATCGAGGGTGTATATAAACTCTGCAGAGCATCTTATTTTTCTCCAGCTTCGGCTTCTCCCTCTCATAAATTTCACTTCCAACTTCTCCAATCTTGAACTTGCCATGTTCTCCAGCCTCTTTGCCACGTTTGCTTTGGTATATTGGAAATTGTTCCCGCGTCCTTTTTCTTATTACGTTCATCTTGTAGTCCACTGTCTACGGCGCCGCTGCACTGGGACCTGCTGCCGTCAATTTGCGAACCGCCGCCAACTACGCTGTCCTCGCAAAAAGCGGCATCGCCTCAACGCCGCCGTCGATCATAAGTACACCTGCTTTTCTGCAGTCACGTTGAACCACTCGCCCAACATTTTTTAGCCGGTGCAATCGCTGTCAGCCCAATCACCGCAACTGCAATAACTGGATTTTCGCTCATCCTGGATTCAACAAATCAGTTTTCCACCTCCCCACAAGTTTCCGGGCACATATTCGCGGCGTCTTATGCTGCCCCGACACCATCGATCCTGACTGTCGCTGTCGGCGACATGGGGACTGCGTTCACCGACGCGTCTAGCAGGTTGAACCCAAATTTCACAAACCTCGCAAGCGGTAACCCCTTCCTGCCATTTCTGCATATTCCATTTCAATGCTAAGCTGTCCACCAGGTGCAATCGGCGGCCTTATTCTGGTCCCTGGACTCTACAAGTGGACCAGCGCAGTCGTCATCGGTAATGACATTATCCTCGCTGGGAGCGCTACGGACAGTGGGTTGAACTGCGCATGTACCCTACGTAGATACTGACTATTCCGCAGCGTGGATTTTCCAAATAACAGGCACACTCAACATCGGTTCCGGAAAGAAGATCGTATTGGCTGGCGGCGCCGTTGCGAAGAATATTGTTTGGGTCGTCACCGGCGCTGTCACCGCCGCGTCTAACTCTCACCTCGAGGGCGTGATTCTCGGGAAGACTGGAATCAGTCTGCAGACGGGGGCAACGGCCAACAGCCGCCTCCTCGCACAAACTTCTGTCTCCCTGCAAAAGGCATGCTTCGTTTTTACTCGTCAGAATCAGTTGAATAATGCTTTTTGTCTGTGCAGGCTACGGTCAACAACTGAACGATGCACGAATCGTGGTCTTCTGTAAAAAGCTATCCTCGTAGCCTCTTCTCTTCCTCTCTGTAAATGGGCTCTTGTGGACCTTAAAATTATGTATACTTCCAGACGTAACCGTGTTTTCAATTTTGTGTCTGTCCAGACTCATCTGGTGTAAGACGGTGTGTGTCAGTGAGTAGCAAGCAATACAGTATCAGTGTGGATGGTCATATCTGGAAGATGTCGGACTGACCTGTGCCCTGGCGCAGATGTCTCTCCCGCACAATCGTCTCCGCTCTGCTCCAATGGTCCTCGCCGCCGAGTGCACCCACTTTCCAGTTCTTCATCGGAGAGCCGAGCTCCGTAAACAGCAGCACGAAACGCGGCTCGTGCGCAAAATGCGCCAACCGCGGCTGGTTCACGTCCCTCGGTTCAAAGCGGACGACCACCAGCACTTCGAGCCGCGCACATTGTGCCAGCGCGCTCTCGAGATGCCCATACGCGGCAAAATGGTTGACCGAGAGGTGCGTGAGGCAGGGGAGTGCGACCAGGCCCGAAGTATCCGCGGGGAAGTCGGCGCTGCCCAGCTCGAGGTGCGTGACCCGCGCAAAGAGTGGGTGGGAGTAATCCACGCGCTCTGAGGGGAAAAATTGGCGGAGCCCATTGACATGAAGCTGCGGCGGCGCAATCGCTGCAAGCGGAGCAAGGAGGGTACGGTTAGCCATGCTGTGAAAAAAGAGATTCCGGACGCCGCTGCATTTGGCGAGGATTGACCGCGATTCATTCGTAGCGGTGTTTGCACAGAGTAGATGTCGGACGTTGTCGTGGAAGAAACCGGCTGGGCGGGAATCCAGTAATTGAAGGAAGCTTTTCGGGGTCATCATAGGAAGACTTGGTTTGCCGACATGATGCTTATACAGCCAAGTCTCACAAATAATGAACGTCCTGTATAGAATGGGCTCCGTCCTGGATACAGTGAGCACCGAGCTTAGAGGGAAAGGTCATCGTACCAAATTTTGACGCGTCTTGCAACCAAGAGCAGGCCCGGAATACCTGGGAGATGTGTTTCGGCCGCGAACTCAAATATCTCTATGACATTTATTATCGTTGTTTATTCTAACTTCAAAGCCAACTTACAAAAAATTAACTTTCGGGTTGAATCAAGGTGGAATGCGACAGCCAACGTCCAACTTCCAACTGATTTCTTGCTTTTTTCCCAGGCCCACGATACAGATCACCTGTCACTTCCCAATTGGGAAGCCCCTATTTTTCGTTCATACATTGAGGTCGTCGCTGTACCCTCGGCAGATGTATGGATGTTCAGTGCTTCGATGTAAGTAACTTGCCCCACATCAGCTGGGAGAAGTTGAACTTGTATGGCTCTCACCTGTCGAGGAAATATCAATGTGATATGTTCAGGAATCAATCAACTTTGCTATTTTGGCTTCCAGGGTACGTTGGTTCAATTTGCTTGGAAGGTAGTATTGTGCACTGACAACAACAATTCCGCCTTTCATCTTCCCTCCACTACGCTGATTTTCCGTTCCGTACAGGTAAACCACCACTTCTATGCCCTCACCTCCTCCAAACACATTTGGTTTGTGCGCGCGGGCTCATCGCCGCGCCCCAGGGCGAGGAACTGTACGCGCTCTCAAGTGATGTGCTGCTCAATGAAATCAAGCGCCTCATCGCTCGGCTGCGAACTTGGTCCTCCGATTGGGAGCTCCCGACGGCCACTCGACGACAACTCCGGTCCCACCACCGCATCACAGGAAATTAGCAGCATCGTGCACCTCCTCCCGGGAGGACGGCATCCGTTACTGCACACGGGACGAGCAGGGAGCGCGGGCTAGCATACTATGATCCACATTCGACGCGCTGGGTAGGGTTACAACGCAAACCATCATCCTCGATTGTGGTTCACAAACGGATGGATATTTAATGGAAAAAGCTTTTATAGAATGGTGCTGCCCTGACTCCTGAGTGGTGCGTAGGTGGCCTTACGTGTGAATTTGATTTACAGAAATGGGAGAGTGCGGTGGTGTGTCTTGGTGTTACGGATGGGTGCGTACTTTCCTGTTCTACTTCCCACACATGCTGACCTGTTGTATTTTAACAACAGGAACGAAGCCCCCTCGAGCTCCCTCGTCTTTTCCGTCGACCTCATCACGGGTGAGTCGCGCGAGTTATTCCACTTCGTCCCTGGACACGATGCACCTGTACAACCTCGAACTCTGTGGTGATTATGTCGCAGCAAGGTGTGACGGCGGGCAGGGGAGAGGGTGGATGTCCTGCTGTTGAGTTGGCGCAGCAAAGAATTTTGTCTCCGGGCGAATGAAACTCATGTGAGTACGAACACAACTTTAACAACCTTCCTCAGTGAGACATTTTGCCGACTGTTGGCTTGACATAATGAAGACCGCGTTCACGCTCTTCCCGCGACATATCATGCTCGCGCAGTTTCCCTCCGCGATTGAGTTTTTCTCAGACTAGCAGCACAAAATCGAAACCAGGCAAGCTTCGACTCTACCCCTTCGCGTCGCTCGCCGCTCTCTGGCGGTCTGCCGCAAGCTCAGACCAGAGTCATCGTCTCAGCGCTCAATAGCTCCATATATATATATATATACTCCGCCCATTTCTCTGGAGATTCCGGGCTCCACGCGGTGCAGCGCCGCCGCCATACAAAATCCCTCCGCGATGATAGCTACAAGCTCGTCGTGGAGGAAAATTGCACTGAACCGCCGCCCACCGAATGGGTATGGACGGAACCTGCTCCCTCCGCATCCCCGTCGACTGTACTAAGTTGATTCTGCGATTCAATCCTGGTTAATCACATGTGCGACTGGTGGGTCAACCGGGACACGAGCGACATATTGTGATATGTCGTGTATGCACAGGTTAGGAAAGGAGGGTCTGGGACGATTGAGTGGGGGGAATCGAACTAAATTACTTGCTACGATACAAAGTCCGGCAAACGAGTCCAGTAGCGTGGTGAATCACCGAGATACATTGCCAAGCCAAGAGTCCCGAGTTTACTGTTTGCCAAGTCTCCCGAGAGTCTCCCGAGTGAGATCGAACCGTGGGAATCCAGCAAATCCATATTGGGGGTTTCCCGAGCGGTGAACGTTGGCTGCCAGCATGCTTGGCTTCGTCCTGCTTGCCGAATCATAACAGGACAAGGTCCCAAGGAGGTCTGAGTCAAGGTTGTTTCGCTGTAGCGGTTGGAAATCCCACCGCCGCTTGCACAAATTCAGCACCTAAACTCACCTTTCAGTCCATCTCAACACACCCGAACGAGGCCGTTTCGGCCGCAGGGTGGACGCTCAACCGGCGATGGGGCAAGTCCACCACATCTTTTTTTTGCACCACTACCCGCACGCACGTGGGTCAACACAAGTTGAACATAACGAATAAATGTGTTCAGGCTGGTGGATGCAAGACTGCAGAAGTACAGTGGGCTTCAAGTCAGGTTTCTGGGAGTGAAGCACCGACCCCATCTCACTCGTCCTCCAGGTTGACTTGCTAGTAAGAGATGAAATAACTAGATATATAGCAGTCAGAAATTAACAAGTTAAAAGATATTCCTAACTGCAGGTGTTGCCTCAAGGACATGCTTTGAGTTACGTGCCGTCATCCACAGCCAGTCCAAGTATAATCTCTTCTCTCATCCAGTCTTCGGCCTTGTTTGGCGATGGCCACCAGGTACGTAGCATCATTTTCACCAACAGCGCAGTTCCCATTCTCGTACACCCGGGCATGGGTCATTGTACCACAATGTTGATTTCTGCCCCGATACCCAGAGGAGGAAACGTGCGTGCCGATGCACAGAAGCTGCCTGGTGAAAAATTTTCGAAAAGGATCCCTCTCAATGTAGTTTGAGTAATCCTGGTGCTAGAAGAGTGTATTAGCATTTTATGAACCACCGGAGATGTGAAAGAGGACGAGCCTACAGCATCACTGGAAATTCAATTTCCATTGCGCAGCATCTGCCATTCCGGGTGTCCAACTCATTACAATAAGCGTCTTGGAGAACGAGGAAGAACGATTGATGCAGATGTGAAATGCTCAGAGATTTCGTTGAATCTGAGCTTCTGTGGTTGTTCAATGATATGCTTGGGATACCCAAAATTAGTCTGTGGTGATGATGGACTCGGAGGCAACTTGAGGCAAACCCCAGAAAAGACAGGACAAAACTGATATGTGAGGGCACACACGCAGGCAGGTATAAGTATGCTGCAGGAGCATTTGAATGCTCATTGCTAGTTGAGATTCGGAAATGACTCGTTGCAGGCTTGCAGCATGGCATTCTATTGGCTGGCCCATGGGGTCACCAATTGAGATGTACAGGTCTTCTGAGATTTCTCAAGTCTCCGGTAGAACAACTGGAGGTGATATGCCGCGGCGGCGGGTTGCTGCGGTTGCACACCGAAAAGTTTATTGGTGAGAGAAAAGGTTCCCGATTTGGAAGTGACAGGCACAGCCTCGATGGAAGTTGAGAGTTGGAAGTTGGATTTGATGTGAAGAAGCACAGCACAGGAAGTTGGATTGTCCTCGAATCTACTGAGTACAGAGCTAGACCAGCCAAATTTCTTGTATTGTACAGTCCACCAAGTGCGACTACGAATAAACAACGAAAAAAACGGTCATATCTCTCTCTCTCCAGGTCCGCCGGAAGGCGAGGGTCCAGCACTGTGTGGTCGATCGACATAGTGGTAAGAAGAGAGCAAGGTCCAAGCTTTTCAATTTAATAACGACGTTCCTGGGGTGTGAAGATTTGAGCTTTTCTTCTTCTTCTCATTTCCAAGTAAGCTAGAAACCAGACCTCTGGGGCACTTTCTGGGTATTTTCATGCAGTTGGCTCTTGGTTGGCTCCTGGAATCGGAATTGAGTCGGAATCGGGCCGAAATGCCGAAAGCCGAAGCCGAAACGACGCGACGCCACCGTGACCTCCGTTATTTCCTCTTCTGTCTCAAACCACCATGTCGTCAAACGAGGACAACGATTCCGCAGCAAATAAGAGGAAAGGCCACCGGCCTTGCGATATGTGTCGACGAAAGAAACGTAGGCTTCTCATTTTTTGTCTTTGACTGGGCATTGACAGCCACATGGATCACCTAGGCCGTTGCAAGTTTGTCACTCTAGATGGCAGCTGGAAGCAGGAAGTATCGATTTTGAATGGACAGGTGACGGCGGGGATCCCTGCGGCCACTGCATACAACATGAATTCAGCTGCACCTACCAGCAGCCAGCGATGGTGCACTGTCATTCGATGCATTTGTTGGCATTATAACGTGGCTTTTCGACGTAGCAACACACAACGGCCCCATCCAGCAGGTATTCCGCAGCATTGTTCACCCAAACGCTTTCATTGAAACAATCAAAAGTCATGTCGAATCTCTCGAAAACCGGCTCAAAACCGTGGAGGCAATGCTTCGCGAGTCGAGTACCATTACGTCGGGAAGTTCCGACTCGTCGCCGGCCCAGTCGTCACCCACTGGCTGTTCCAATTGTGGGACCGCGCCAGTATAATTGACTCTCTCTCTCTCTCTCTGCGGCCACCGCGACGAAAGTCGTCGGCCCTGGCATCCAGCTGATCACTTCAGCGATCCGGGGCCTCAACAGCCCCGTGCCGGCCCCACACCCGGACGACCTCACGTTTGCCAAGGTTTTGCAGAGCCTGAACTCGCTGTCGCTCGACAATCCGGGAGACCATGGCTTCCAGGGCAAGTCAAGCCAGGCGATGCTCGTCAAAGCCGCTGTGGAGCTCCGCAGCAGCCACACGCGGCCATCGGCGCGCAATCGGATGCCGCCCCCAGCCAAGCCATGGACGACGAAACCAGTCAGTTTTGTATATTGTCTATCGACATCCTCATTATCTTTACATGTGTTCATTATGAAAGTGGGCCCGCCCCCCGCCACGGTGCAATTTCAACTTCCCGCCGCTCTCCCTCATGCTCTCCCTCATCGCTCTATTTCGCCCACGTCAATTCCCTCTTCCTGTTGCTTGTGTGCGCGCTGGGAGCCACATATTTGAAATAGCAGCTCTCTCCTGTCCAATCGAAATTCCGTGGCTTGTACGCGTCACCCGGCGCGCTCAAAAGCTGGTAAGCTGGGTATACATTTTCGAATAGCTGAACATATAAACTCGCTTCACAGCGAGCCCCTCCTTTACCGAACACTTGTGTTTCTATTTGACTACAATCCAATCGAAGGCCTGCCATCATGCAGCCTCGTGAATTTCAGAATGTCGGGGACTTTGAATCGATTCTGTCCGTCGGTTCTGGCGCGGACCCGTGCCATCCGCGCAGAATGCCACTCCGCCTGCTTCACTGTGGTATTGACAATCTTTTCGATCCCGCTGTTGGATACACCGCCCACCCCTGCTTCTGACACACTTGCAGCTGTTCCACGGGCTCGAGGCCCTCAAGTATGACGACTATGCCGAGTTCGCTACCCTGCCACTGTGCGACAGCTCACCCACGTCGCGTTTGATCTGTACAACGCCTTGGAGTGTGTTCTCGTATCCTTATATGTGCCGCTCCCTGTGCCTCCTACTGGTGCTGGAAATGGACGCGACGACCCCGTACACGAACATTCTTGCCGCAAGATCTACGCTTTGTGGTAATGCGGGTCGATGTCTATACAGAGGATTGGCAGCGAGGCGTTCTATGGACGAAGACTTTTGGCAGCCGTTCTTTGCAAAACGCATCTCCGATCGTCCTGATGCATGCAAAGATTGATCCGCCATTCAATGCAGGTCGCACGTTCTTTTTAGAGGAGCCTACTAATTAGGACGGTATTCAGTCCTGTATCGAAATTTTATCCTTACGCCAGCAATTCTGCACTATTCTGCACTGCATAACGCCAGGCTCATAGTTCATTTGAATAGCAGAAGCAGATCAGTCTATAACCCGGCATTTATATCTGTTCACAATACGCGACAGAGATTTCCGCAAAAATATCCCCTACAGAGACCATCGATCATGTGCCTGCGTCAAACATCGTCCCAGCTGGATTCGATGCCTTTGGTCTTTCCTTTTTTTTGTGGTCTATCCGTCGACAGATGCATTCTTGCCCTTTTCATGTTCAGGGAACGCTCCGCAGCTCTGGATTTTTTCCGTGATTTCAAGTTGCGCTAGGTCCGTGCCAGAATCCAAAGAAGGGTGCAAAGAAGACCATATACACCGGGAAGTTGGCCTTAAAACGAAGATTAGAAGAGATTAGACTAAACGGGGAAAAACTGAAGTTGGAGTTGTTTGCACCCCGAGTGGAGTGCTTGGCAAATCTGAGACTCCTGTCTTCTACCATCATGTCGGAGATACTACCTCAAGAGCTCATCGATGCGATTATCGAGAACGTGCACGGCCCCAATTTGCTCGCATGTTCATCAACCGCCACATCGTTCGTCTCCTCCAGCCAACGTCGAATTTTCCGCTGGATGTCGCTCCACGGGCTTGCCGCCTATGAACGCATGGCGCTCATCCTCACCGGATCTCCTCACCTCGCGCAATACGTGCTCAATTTATCGCTCGATATAAAAGAACTTCCGCCGAATTCCGCCATCCTCAAGTCCATACTGACCCGGTTAACCAACCTCGAGCGTGTTTCCATCATCGGGTTTGCGCCTCAATGGCCGAGGAACCAGATTGGCTTGAACCCCTGCCTTGTCGAACTGCTCGATCTCCCCTCACTCAAGGGCCTCGCGCTGCGCAATCTCAGCGATGTGCCGTCCTCGCTGATCATGCGAGCACTGACGACTCTTGAAGAAGTGCAGCTTTGTATCCTGGATCAACGCGGGGAGGATCTTGCGGATGCGCTCTCCACGCTATCCACTGCTTCCGATGCGCTGCCAGTGGAGTCCCCCCCAACGCCCACAGCCCTCTGGCACCTCGAAATTTCTGGTGATGAGATTTCCTACCTGCTTCATCATCCGCAACGCGCGGTAGCCCTGAAGCATCTCGAGCGGTTGTCCGTCGTCTTCCCACCCGTGCACCAAGCGGAGATGCCCGAGTTCACCACGCTGCTCCTCGCTTGCTCGACTACGCTCAACCACCTCGAGCTTGAGCTCGGTATGTCTTGCGATTCTCTCAGTGTATCATCCGCTGACATATCTCTAGACACGCCGCCTGCGCTGCCCACTTTGCCGGCCGTCAAAGTGCTCGTCCTCTGGCTCGACGTCGAGCTCGCAAAGACGCCGTTTGACATCGCCTCCATCCTCTCCGCCGCCGTCGCATCGACGCCGCACCTCGAGGACCTTACCATCGCGTTCCTCGACCGCCCGCCGAACCCGAACCGCCCCGTGCGCCACCAGTGGAAGGGTCTCCGCCCCTGGAATTGGGCGGATGTCGACGCGGTGCTGGTCGATGACATTCCTGACCTCCGCCGGGTGCATTTCTCTTTGCGGTATTTTGACAAGGTCGACGAGCGGTATGAGGCGTTTGGGCCGTACATTAGCGGGAATCTCCCGCGCACGTTTAACACGGGGTTCTTGCGGTTCTCGTACAGCCGCGGGAGCATGCATCCGATGGACAAGTTTGTCGAGAGGCGGGTGTGAATATCGGTGAAGAGTAGGTGCGATTAGGTGGGAATGCAAAGCAGGTGAGTGCTGAATCTCGTTCTTGCAGTTAGACTCTTTGACGGAGGGTAAATTCAGATGAAATTATCGTATCTGACAAAGCCGTTTGATCTCAATTGAAGAGCGCAACCTCCAGGTCCACGGAAAGCCCCCGCTCTTTTCTTCCCACTCCGAGCCGGAAAATCTGCTGGCGTTTAAATCCACGACATAACACACAAGTCGACGTTCGTAATCTGGAATGGTGAACCATGCACGCCGAGAACCATTGACACATATTTCTGTCCCGTTTGCTCCGTTGACTACTAGGGGGCACCGGAAACGTTCCATATCCATTGGCCACGCGTCGATTCAATGATACTACCAAATGTTCAACTTGGTTGAGTTGAGCACTCGTCTCAGTTTTCTCGACCTTCCTACGGCCTGTGGGTTTCAGTTTCTCACATGCCTCGGGAGGGAACTTCAAGCCAATAATGTTTCGGGTACGATACACGCTCGGCTGTGTCTGACTTGACAAACGACATAGGCACGGTCGGCCACAGTGCGTGTAGTCGTCAGTCTTGTTCACGTCTTGAACTGGGCTTGTTCGCGACGGGGTCGTCCATTTTATCAGTTCCTTATCCTCAATCTCCGCTGAACAAATTCGCTCCTTGCATAGACTGCGAGCATGTTTCGGACCAATGTTTAATCCTGTCTCAGCACTAAACGTGGGGAACAACATGCGAGGAAGTCCCGCTGCAGCTCCGGTGAAGTACAATCTAAACAGGGGTTGGCATCATGATCACGTCCCAGTGCGGCACACCAGTATCGTCCTTCCTCTTCGTCTTCAGAGTTTATCTCCCCTTCCTCTTTGTCTTCAGAGTCTCTGTCCTCCATCCCAACAACCCAGGTGTATCGGTTCAATGAGCTAAGCTTTCCATGAGTCCTAGGCCACTCGTACAACTGCCAGAGAACGTCACTGATAGTAACGACTTTGGATTTTGCGGAGGGTAACGTCTCTGGATTCTGCGGAGGCAACGTCTTTGGATTTATGTGTGACGGAGATCTTGAGGCCGGAATGGTTCATTAACAGCGTGATCTCTTTCACAGAGGGTGTACAAGCCGGTTCGTTCAGAATCAGGTCAGACTCGAACACAGCCATCAATCTCTTCTCGAACTCATTCTCTGTCAACGCCAGATCGAGTCCGTGTTGGGCGAGGTTCATCGCATAGAAGTCGCGATGCAGTTTAGAGTGTATCTTGAGGTTGGATACGGTAGTGGGCTGTGGGGAGCTCATGATAAGAGAGGGCTTGGTTGTGTTGAAAGTCCAGACGAATGCAGCGCCTTTTATACGGGGGACGCGCAAGCTTTGCTTATTCTCCGTTCGGTAGTTGGCCACAGTGATGATCGGTGTTACACTTTCTCGTCTCCCGAACGAGAAAAACCGTTCGTTGGCCACACTCGTCCCATCCCCCGATCAACATGGGCCACAACGGGGGTTTGACTCTGGAATTGATTCGGTTCTGGGATGGAACGCATAGAAATTGGAACCATGACAGCGGGGCATACACACAGTAGAAATTGAGTTGAACTGCCACGAATGGGATGGATTTCGCCGTTGAGCGCACCACTACGATTATTCTTTGAAGCACATATAATGCCTTTGAACCGGACTCCTCGGGTGTCTATAGAAGAAATCTCCTAGTCCGTTCCGAGCTCCATCTTGAAAATCCCGCGACGCCCATATCGAGACAACAGGAGCATTGATGACATGACCACACACAGCCTTGTTCAACTGTGGCCACACGCGTGTGAATAAGGCAAGGCATAAAGCGTTGGAAACATCAGTGACGGCAGTGCCCTGCGGCGCGTACATATATAATCGGCGTGGGTTTAAAGGCATTGCTCTACGAGCATAGGTTCGTGGTTTGTTAAGGCTGGCTCTCGCTACGCAGAACCGAGGTCGCAGAACGACGTTATTCAAACTTGACTCTGTGTTCAACAAATGATCACGCAAAGCGATAGATGATAATTCATGCTAAGGTACAGATCCATTATCAAGTGCGCTACGGTTGGGATGCATAAGTCTGTCTACTCATTTCAACTGTCTGAGGGGCTGGCACTAGCGCTAGGGCTGGCAGTACGGCTGGCAGACTTGCTGTGACTGTTGCCAGACGAAGAAGAGGACTTTGGAGGGTGCGGTGGAGAAGTCTCTTTAATTTTACTCTGCAGGCATGTGTCCGGTGTAAAGCTCTTGCACTGGAAGGAGCTGAAGCTTTTCAATTGCACTGCAGGCAGACCTGGCCAGTTGACGATTTCCTTCATATCAGGATTCTGCCCTTTGTCGCAATCCATATTCCTGCATCGTCCGGTTCGATCATGGGTTATTATCTGCGCGGAGAGAACACACGTACACGTATAGATCACAGGTCAGAGCATAACTGGGATAGAAGCTGTTGATTTGGTCGTTGAAAACCGATGAATCATTGAGATTATGACATCGATTGGCCGAGACGTCGAATGTCGCTTGGTCTCCTTCACAACCGGGCTTAGTGTTTACTATGAGTGTGCCGATGAAGTCGTTGGGGTCGGCGTGCGGAACTGCGCGCTTCTACGGCAGTAAAAATTAGTTGAATTGGAGGGGCCACGCAATGGACTAACTCACCACAGATCTACTGTGGACGGAGGGCATTCTATTGTGGACGGAGGGCGTTAAAGCTGCAACAGCAGCTGCCAGAGACAAGAAGGACAGGGAGATGCTGAGATGCATGTTGAGGCTCGTTTGAAGGTGAGAGTGAGGATGTCTGTAGATGCTTATTTCGAGGGCCTTTTATATACCAGGGAAACGCTGATGTCTACTCTCCGTTCCGGTCACAATCTGTGGCCACAACCAAGGTCCGCTGGCCGAGCAATCTGAAACGCTTGTATGGACAGACGAGCCGAAGGCCTCCGCATCTCGGATCTATTCAGAAAAAAAAAATCACAGGAAGAGTGGCCACAGTTCAAGAACCCGGGGAACTAAGACAAGGCTACTCATTCGGTCCGCGGGCATATCTGGGAGTGCGAAAGAGAGAAGGTTTCTGGGGCTTGAAGATCTCCCCGCCCGCCGGAAACGTTCCTCGACCGACGTGCTTCCCGTGCAGGGGCGAATTCCAATCGAGGACCACAACGCAGGAAGGGACAGAGCCAGCGGCGGCTGACCTGTGCCACATTCCACGGCGTTTTGGGTAATTCCAGATACGGCAAGGAAGGCATCAAGCTCTCAAATATCTGGGCAAGGATTTCCGGTGGTGCGCGGGGGCCAACAGCGCTTGGTGGGAGGAGGCGAGACACATAAGCTGGGCCCGCCCCCCGACCAGGGCATTTCTGGCTGAGGCCAAAGTCGCGATTCGGTTTTCCATGAGCGCCAGGCGGTTGAACGCAGCGGTGAGAAAAGTCTCGATATACTCTGCCTGCAGCTCTGAAGGATGTTCGTTGGTTGGGAAGAGGAGGGGGAGAGCTGGGTTGAGTGGTTCGGCCGTCGATACGAAGCCGCAATTGGAGCATGGGATTAGAGGTATGAAGAGTGCGGGAAGTGGAAGCCGCGACTCGGATGCGGGAAGTGGCGGACTAGGCAGTTCTGGAGTGAAAAAGGCTGATGATGGAGCAATAAAAGATGTCAAACGTACTCATAAGTCGCGTCATTGCTGTGTTGAAGGTTGACAACCGCTTCGCGCATCGAACCCAACTCAAAAGCCTCGCGAAAAGGCCCTCAAAAGCATTGATTTTTTGGATGAGCCGATCTGTGGGATACGCCGCAAATCCCACTGTCCTCGCTGACCGTTGAAGTTCAGCATATTACACCGGTTTAATCGTGCACCATGTACATCGACCCACTTTGCGGCCGAGCGATATCGACGCCGTCAATTTCGATACGCTCAAGCGAAGGCCAGATAGCAGGGTCAGCCAGGCGCGAAAGTATCGGCTGCGCATCGACCCGCGCAAGCACCAGATGTGCCACGCCGCCTGCAAAGGCTGCCATCAGGCCGTCATCGACCCCCGAAGTCTCCACCCCCGCGACCTCCAGGCGCCTCAGAGCGGGGAACCGCGTCGCACGCACGACAGCGAGCAGCATTACGAGCGCGTGGCCATGCATATCCGCGACGGCGAGCTCGCGGAGGCGCGGCGCGGCGAGGGCGGCGCCGAATATGTGTGCGAGCGCCTGGACGAGGTCCATGGAGGGCGCAGAGAGGCGCGCGAGGGATACGGAGGTGAGGTGTGTGGTGCTGAAGGCGGGGGTATAGGGGAGGCCGTTTGTGGCGGGGCTGCTGCCGTCGAGTGCGAGGTGCGTGAGCGCTGTCATGCTCGGAGGACGCGGCTCTCGGGTGGGGTACTCGACTGAGAGGAGCTTGTGCTCGTCGAGGATTGTGAGAGAGGATTGGACGAGTTCGATGTGGGTGAGGCCGGCTAGGAGAGCGGCGTCGGCGGCGTATATCATCGTGCGCTCGAGGCGTAGAGACCTGAAGATGGCGGGATCGAATAGGAATGGTCCGAGGTGCTGGATGCGGCCGTTGTCGGACTGGACGAGCTCGAGATGCTCGAGTGCGGATAGTGAGAGGCGATGGATGCGGGTGCGAATGTTGTGCAGGACTGGGTTTGAGGCGATGATTTTGAGCGATCGCCAACGCTCGACGTGGGGGAGTAGTAAGTCAATTGCCGCCTCGTATTCGGTGCAGAACCGATATCGAAAAGCATCTAGATGTATGCAGATACCCAAAGGCAGATTTTTCGACCGAAGAAGCACTTCCCCCAGGACAGAGATCTGACGATCATGGTTTATGCGAATCCTGGTCCATAGCAAGGGAGTACTAATGGAAACTTGTCGCCAGTGTGAGTTCATAGAAGCCAGTGTGAGTTCTGGACGAGAATTTTCGTCCAAGTACCGCAGATAGTCGTAAATTCGGCGCAAGACTGCCTCAGGTGGAGAATCGAAATTTGGAGCTTGGTGGGAGTCGGTAGTGCAGTCCATTCATCAGACAGAACGGCTGCTGTGTTCAAAAGCTTGTCATGAGTACCACAGCGAAAAATCCGTTCCACAGCTCACCAGAGTCAGAAGCAAAGATGGTTTTCGGCGTATCGATCCGATGACGGACAATTTCGGCTTCGCTACCTAAGGCTTACAATGACATTACTTGTCCGATGGCGAATCGGCGATGAAGCTGAAGGTTGGACATTCACGACCACCAGTTCGGCCAGAGCGCCAAGAAGTTATCTGATTGGGAAGTTGTACAGTTTTGAATAAGAGCGCGACGGTCCTGCTGCGGAGCTCTGCAAGGTCGACCGTGTCGGGGTCCTCAGCGCCGTTGAGCTAGCAGAGCTTCACGGCTCCGACGCGGGGAAAGACGGGCCACTGCGGGAGGGAGAGGTGGCGCGACTGCAGCTGCCAGAGGGAGACGCGCCGGAGCGGGGGGTGATTACTAATGAGCCGGAGCGGTCCTGGAGACTGGTGGGGTCTGCCCATAGCTCGATGTCTCGAGCTTGGGGAAGAGCGAGGCGGAGGCGGGGCCGGGAAACATGTGAACGATGTAGCGCGTGCGGACGGCGAGCCTGCGAAGGTTGGGAAGTGAGAGTGGGGGGAAGGATGTGGACAGTGAGGGGATTGACGCAGCGGGCATGTATTTGAGCGTGAAAATGTCGTGGCGGTCGAGGAACGCGGTCGCTGTCTCGGGCGTGATGGTGTCCGCCCAGATGCCCACGTCGTGTAGGCTGGGGAGGGTGAGCGTGGCGGGAATCTCGGACCATTCTGTTTGGGAGAGGCGATAGGAGCGTGCTGGCCGTGTTCGAACTCACGACGACCGGCGTCCACGGGTGCTCAGGGAAGAGCGGGACGCAGACCGGATATGCGACGTCGAACGACTTGACGGAGCGAATGGAAGGAACTCACTGCTGCGAACCATCGTGCATCTCGACCTTCGTGTACCCGTCGCGTGTGTATGGGTTCCATCTGCGCAGGGTGAGCGGCGGGCATGTGAACAGCCCGGTGTCTACCACGACCACGGCGGCATGCGAGTTCCCACAGATGGTAGACAGGGCGAGTTCACCCATCTTCCAGCCCACTGGGCGCTCGATTATATTTCTATCAAAGTCGAGGCAGATCTGGCCCAGGCGCCGGTCGGGGCCGCAGAAACGGTGCAGTAGGATTTCCATACGGCGAACATCCTTTGCTGCAGGATTTCCGGTAGGAGCAAATGATAGTCGGTGTAGCGTGCCGTTCCACAGCGTGAGCGCTATTCGCGACGCACAAAGCGCGGGGGAAGAGTTCATCGTTACTGACAGAGCCTGTTTCAAGTAAGAGGTCGTATCTCGAAAGCAATGATTTCGTCCCAAGGTGGTAGAATCGTTTCGACACTGCGACCATCAGATGAAGGGATTTGTCGTCCATGACTTCGAGAATGACAGACAGCATTTCGTTTGGTAGGGATGTCAAGCAGAGAGGCTCTTTCTCCGATTCCGGCTGCGATCGTGTAGTTTGGTGCGGAGTGGTTCTTCGTGTACGACTCAGAGTCCATTGTATGAGGCTCGACGGCATGACGAATATATCCTGGGCCACAGAAAGCAAAAGGCTGTACAATGGTGGTGGTTTGAGTGCAAGTGCTGTTGACAGTTGACAAGCACAGCCAAATCAAAGTCATCCAACGCCGGTCGGATCGATATGCCGAAATCCGTCTGCTTTTGACTTTGGTGAGCTGTGGAACGGATTTCTTGCTGCGAGACTTATGATAGGCCTTCGAGCGCAAGAGTCAGTAAGTGAACCACATTGCTGACTCCCACCCAGCTCCGAGGCTGCACTGAATTTAGGACTATCTACGGTACTTGGACGAATATTTTCGTCCACAGCAAAATATTCGTCCAGAGCAGTGTATCGTCATTAGTCACTGGCCACAAGTTTGTATTGATCCTCCTTCGCTGTGGACTAGGATTCGCAGAAAGCAATCTAATCTATATCTAATCAGACGGCGATCACAGAATTGTGATGCGGTGTGTAGCCGCACTCATCGCTTGCTTCCTACCTCCATCTTCGCAGCAACCCATAGGCCAGCTCAGACCTCAGCCATGTCGAAAATTGCACGCATCAGTCTGGATGTTCTCAGCGAAATAATGATTCTTCATCCCTCGACAATCGAGGAAAAGTTTGCATTTTCACAGGTTTCACGTCTTTGGCGCAATCTAGCGCTTGCCACGCCTCTCTTATGGTCGTCTTTTACATGCATGGACGAAACAGATTGTAATCGACTTCCAGTCGTTCTTGAACGCAGCGGTGCTACAGCGGGACTCCATATCCGGCTTCGCTTTTCAGATCCTTTTACCCACTGGCCCTCCGTCGCCTTGGAAGCATTACTTCCCTATGCGGCGCGGATCGAAACATTGGATGCAGAGTTCAGGCCCAGGATAGCCTTCGACGCCATGCGTCTTCTCAATTCAAATGTGGATTTTCCTGCACTGCAAACCCTTCGACTGCAGAATTTCAAGCATGGTTCAATACCCATCGTCTTGCTATCTGCCCCCAAACTCCGTGTACTCGACGTCCAACAATTCGCCTCGCTGGACTGGAACAGCATCTTGGTTCCCACTTTGGAGGTCATCAGACTGGTCTCTAACAACCATACCAATCTCGGGACTCTCTCCCATATCCTTACCCAATGTCCACTCGTACGCCACGTCGTGCTGCATAGCCACGATGGATGGGACGATGCAGATGAAGACTCCCTGGCCCATCGGGATGACTTCAATATCCGTTCGCCTGTACGGCTAGCACCAGCACTGCGCGAGCTGGAACTCCAACTCATACATCGCGACATCCGAAAGGTCCTCGAAAATGGATTCGCTGACGTCGTTCTGCCTGCAGTGACGGCGTGTACCCTCGACGACGACCTGAACCACGTAACACCACTCGCCGACGTCATGTTATCCGGCCTCGGTGTCCTGACCGCCTTCTCCTCCCTCGATAGCTCAGCCCACATCGAACTGCGCGACGCCGCCAGGCACATCCGGCGCTTTGAGGGGTACAACGCGCAGGAATACCTCTCGACCACCGAGATCGCTTCTATATGGAAACATCTGTCTACTCGTTATGGCCTGCACCACTCCGTGCGAGAGATACGAATCCACATATCCGCATGGGACGCGTACGCTGCGGGCTTTGCAGCGTACCCTCCCCAGTCAGATGTTACCCTTACTCTCCTAGGGTCCGCCCTCCGGATTGAGAACGTCGATTTTGCCAGCATGCTAATCCCTGGTCTCGTCAAAGTCCAGTTCAACCCCGACGAAAGTCGATCATGCGACCGAAATGCGAGGCTCGACATCCCAGCTATCCTCCGTATCCTGTCCCACATCGAAGGTTCTCCGGCCCAAGAAAGTACACAGGTCTGCATAGGAGAAAGAGGACAAATAGAGTTGGAGTTGGACATGGAGCTGAATGTCGACGATTGGGATGACGCGGACCTCGAGGACACGAGAAGGCAGTTTCGCGTTGCCGGGCTATCTGCTCTACAGGCTGCGTTGTCTGCGCCTTGGGTACTCTGCAGTCACTGTACGTGTGCATTCATCTCCCCTTTCATCGCCAGTGGCCACTCGGATATCTGAAAACCTCCAGGTTCAAACACTGGCGCGGGTGAACCTTGAGATATTCCCACTGGCGAATTCTTTCTGGAGTCAAGGTGATCCAACCTTTCCCATCGTGCTATCTTACGTCAACAACCAGAAAAGAAACACATTTTCTGCACAGTACGTACCTTTCAGACGGAAATATGTGAATGCGCAACGCGGGATTAAAGTGAGTGCTAAACAGCGTCGTATCCCAGACTGCTATCTTGTCCCTAAACCTCGCTGCGGGAACTTCTGACGCCACTGGCAGCGGAGTTTAAAAATATTAATGAGACGAAGAAGCAAACGAAAGAAGCCTTGAAAGAAGCCCAAAAAGAAGGCGTGGGAAATCGATGTGGCTGTTCTGATCTCCGTGATCCTTCGAGTTTTCCCTTCCACCATCGTCTCTTCAGGCTCTGTTCTTCTACTCGCTGCGACATCCATGTTATCAGCTTGCTGCATGAGCTCATCTTGCTCGTACCCATTGCCACACTCCGCTGAGCCTGCGTTTCATGAGCGTCGTCCTGTAAGGAATACGTGGCGGCGCGCCGCCGCGCGTATGCTCCTTCAAAACGCATCTTATCGAAGACACGCGTTCAACGCCATCCGAAACTCCGCTCTTTAGGGTTCAACTTTCCCTGAAACGCTCTGCAACGTCAACGCCAACGCACAAAGCGATGTCCCGATACGAGACGAGGCGAGACCGCCTTCCCAATCCCGCCTTGTTCCCAAAAAGGATACTTCATCCTCTTTGGGAACACATTCGTGCAAGTCAACCGTTCTCCGCCGCATTGTGATGCTGATGTCTGCTGCTGTCAGGCCCTTGATCCCAGCGCTGATCTTCAGCCGCCAAGAAGCAAATTGTACAAAGGGATGCCCCAAAATCGACGTTCGTTAGTTCGTTCAATGGGCTCCGTTTATAAAGCCACGTCGATCAGGGTAGCTCTCTATTGTCTTCGCCCAAAGCAGATATCTCCCTCCATTTCCCCCGCGCTACCTTTCGCCCATTATCCCTCATCATGCAGTGCAAATTCATTATCGCTCTGGTCGTGTCTTGCTGTACGGACTTGATTCACTTGACATCTGGGAATAATCCGGCTGACCTTGTTACAGTAACACTCTCTATTTCTGCCGCACCCGTTGCCGGCACGAGCAAGGACCTGCACATCCTCGTCCGGGAACCTGTACGTGTGATCCTGTTCTCCAGCAGATAATATAGGATGTTCATTTGTTTCTCCTGCAGGAGCCCGCAATTGCTGCAGCCGCCGCTGAGGTAGCACGCGCACCCGAGCCGGAGCCAGGCTGCAAGATGTACTCGTGCATCTGGTGCGTACTACTCACGGCTCTGGTATCGCTCTCTCACTCATTTCTGTTCTCCCAAATCTTCAGATTGCCAAACACCACAAAAGCCTTCGTTACCGTACACCCGGCGAACCCAACTACCATCCTGCATCCTTGACAGCGCGCCACCTGCATACCACCCCGCCCATCCGCATACCACACCTTCACATCGACCCTAATCATATTCCCTCGCACCGCACCCACTCACGACGCACTCGAGCGCCTTTGCTCGTGCAGTCTCTGTATTGCTACTTCGCTATCGCTATTCTTATCGCTTTTCCTCTTCGCATCCCCCCTTTTTACACTCGGCGTATTTCCACCTACGCGCCGTGGATGTGTACCCACACACGACCGCACCCCACTTTTGCCTCCTGTCCAGGACCTGGCCGTCTAGATAGACTTGTATCTTGCTGTATCTGTATTTTTATCACATCGCATCGTTGCGGAATTCTTATATGTGTGGATGAACATCTGGACGCATTCATTGAAAGTATCTCGTCTCAAAGACTCAGCTTGCGACTTCTGGAGTTGCCGTGGCGCTACATTATTATATATGCAGCGCGGTAGATACAACAAAACGGACCGACGGCGAATGGTTCGCAGCTGCGATGGTTACACTCATGTTGTTGCCTTTACTTGCAGCCCTTTCCCGTTCGACTCGGATTCGGTCCATTTGAACTTGGCGCACCAGTATTTTTATCGCATCACATCTTGGGGAAGTTATCTCTATGCAAATGAATACCTGGCTGTTGACACCTTGTTCTTGTCCGACTCAAAGATGCAGCATGTTTTTTCCTGGAGCCTGTGCGGACACAGGTTGTACGTCTTGTTCGGTTTTTCAGTGATCTGGTTCATGGGGCGCAGTGAGTAAAACAGAAGGGACCGATGGCAAATGGCGAATGGGTTCGCAGCCGCACACAGTTAATATTATCTTCTCCGCACTATTTACCTGCAGCCCTTTACCGTTCGATTCGGGTTCGGTCCATGGGCTGACATCGGTAAACCGTTTTTGGCCACTTGTACGATCATTTCGGGGGACATGTACCAGTCTCCAGCTCAGCGAAACTCGATCCACTCGCGTCTGAACACGGAAGTGGATCGATCCGGCTCGAGCCGCTCGATCTCCCGCCACCGTACATATCTCCATTTAATTAATATACATTCATTTCAATACTACATGAAGATGTACTACCTTCCACCTGATCCAGTCCGAGTCCATCTCCAGGATCGAGCCGACTGAAAAAAAATTAAGTAAAGAGTCCTCTCGAGCCACCAATCGCGGCTCGAGCTGCATCGATCGACTCGGAGTCCGCTCGATCCGGCAAATAGTGGCTCGAGCTCCCTGTATTTAGTCCGCTCGAGCCGTCAAACCATGGCTCAAGCCGTATGGACCGAATCCGCTCGATCTGTCAAAATAGTGGCTCGAGCGAGTACGCACATTCGGATCGAGTCGGCTCGTCGGTAAAAAAATAATTCATGACACACCTTGGATCCACGAACCTACTATCCCCGAAGTGGGATTTTTCCAGACAGAAACTGTCCGTTAGTCATCTGCCGCATCTCTGGCCAAGGAATGCCGCTGCACACCGTAAGTTTCATTACCCAACTAAAGCACTGTTGTTCGTGCACCTTGGCCGGGTCCCACGTACCATCGATACATTTTACATACGGCGGGAAGATCGAGTCCGAAGAAGGACTGAAGGCCACACCGATGGCCCTACAACACTGTGCCACTGGTCAGTGGCATCCAGCCTGGGCCCTGGAGGATGTGGGAGAATTTCAGGGCAATGAGCTATCTGGGAAAGAGAAAAGTAGACCGACATGAGCACACAAGAGAAGGGGGGTCTGGACATATAGAAACAGTAGCTTCGCCCTTCGGTGGTTTCACGGTGAGTTTTCCACTTTTCGCCCTTGTGTTTCCTTAAAAGGAAGGCCCTTTTGGGGAACGGCAGGCACGGCACACAAACGGCACACCAAATTTTAGACCCCGCAATGTCACATCACAATTCAGCTACAAGATGGCATAGCAGCAAGTGCCAGGACTCAGGATTCCAGCACCGGGATGATTCAGACATGAGCAGGGCAAAATAAGGGCCAAAAGAACTGAATTGTAAGGAGAGTTAATAGAATAGTTTGAATATGCTACAATGTGCAGAAGAGGGGTGGCAATTATGAACTCCTGGCTGGATTCTCAGACTCATGAATCATCGGAAGGAGGCCCTTCAACACCCGATTGACGGAAAAGGTGCGGGGAACGCGCAATTACATCGTACCCGCCAGCGAGTACACGAGTGCCACCGGCCGATCCTGTGGCATCTCGAGGGTGTTGTACACCGAATATGTACCACCGACGGCGTGAGGAAGCTGAATTGGCATCGGGAAACGTTGAAGACAGAGCTACAGTGCGGGGATGAGGAATAGGCATGGTGGTGGTGGTGGTGCGGTAGAAAGGAGCGTGTAACGCGTCACAAGCGGAGGTTCAAAGATTTGATCCCAATCGAACGGCCGAAAACGTGGCTTACCGTTTAAGGAAATGCTTAGTCAGGAACTCAAGGGCGAAAAGACAAAGACTTTCACGGTGATGGTGGTGAAAAGAGAAAGAGTTTGTATCTATGTTCGCGTGTTTGGACTTCCTGTTGTGTCGCATTTGATCTGATCTTTTGCTTTTGTTTCTCTTTCTTGTTCTCTCATCTCCCTGCGACGTTGACGAGGCTTATTCATCCGTCTCGTCAGCTTCCCGTCCCGAAAGCTCATCCCTGTACTGGCGGCAAACTGGCGGCCGGGCCAGGAATTGTCGGGAATCGAGTCAGTGGTTACCACTGTCAATGCCCTTTAAGTGAGGTGCCACCCACAGTCACTACTACTTTGCCACCTGGGTATTCCTCAGTCCTGTCCGACCTCGGTGTGTGTTTTATTTCCCTTCTCTAGATAAATTGTTGATAAGTTGATACGGGATGTGAACAGTGTGACACCTTGCGAGGCCTGGATGCATGTGCCATTGCACTCCACTGATGATGTGTATTCGCGACGTCGTTCACTACTTTTGACTTGTTTTTGAACGTCAGAGCAAATTGTGTGGATTGAGCACTCGGTCCTTATATGGCTCGAGCGAAGGATTGGATCGAGGGGCTCATTGCAGCTCGAGCGGTTCATGCGGCTCGAGCTGAATAATTTAGAACGAGTTGGCTCGATCTGGTATATTGAGGATTTGGCTCGAGCTGCCTGTGAGCTGAGGATACCATTATTGTTAAATCTTTACTGCTGAGCGCTACCAGAAATATCGAGGGCTGGCTCAAGCCGCTCGAGCCGGATCGAGCGGCTTCCGTGTTGAGACGTGAGTGGCTCGAGATTTCCTAGGCTGGATTCATCATGTACATGCATCATTCAGAATAAATGATTAGAAAGTGTCCGTACCCATGAAGGGGTTTACATCGCCAAACGGGATAGCTCATGTCCCGTTTTAAAAACACTCTCGTTACTCTCAGACATACAGAACGAGGAAGCGTGTTTTGGTTGCGTCCGGACAAGAAGAATACCTCCGGATTCAAGTTGTACAGTGTGCAAGAAACAACAAAAGGGACCGACGGTAAATGGTTCGCAGCTGCGCTGTTGTGCAGCTTACTGGCCATAGTTCAGTTGGCTGAATTGTTAAAAATCAAAATCAGATTAGATTAGATTCGGCCCTGGCAAACACCCCCAAATGTGAGGCGATGCATCCCTATTTTCTCTTCTCCTTCTTACGGCCACTCGCCAAACGACCTTGCAACACTCACCCGGGCGGGCACCCGCTCCTTCCTTTCTAAAAGCGTCCGGCATGGATTTGGACTGCTGCGGGCTTTGTTGTATCTGCATTGGATGTGCCGGTGTGTCGCGTAGACTCCTTACAGCCCAGGATTTGCTCACCGCGATCCAGGCTCAGGACTTTTTTCCGCGTTATTTAGATGGATGCCTGTTAACAATGTTTTCAAGGCCTGCGGGTGCAACTGCTGCAAGAAAGATGAGCATTTCGACGACAGCATGACGTTCCCGGATGCCACGCATTTCCGTCCCCAACCTCACAATCGCCAGCCCAGTCGCTCATCTTCCCCTCCGATGGCACTCCCAGACCATCCAGCAGAAGATCATTCTCAAATCGATCCCTACAACGTTCCGCCTTTGCCATTCATCCCCCGTCCGCGTCCATCGCACTACCCTCCCACATCTCAATCCGGCCAGGGGTCGATGCTACAGGAAACAACGGGTTCGCGGATGGAAAACCGTGGGTCTTTTCTTCAAGTTCTATATGCAATCTTCTACCCTCGCTGATGCAATGCCCACAGAGCATTCCAGTGGACTTCAGAATCAATACAATTCCGTGCAACCACCCCCTGTGAACGGCAGAACCTTTTCGGAAGTGGGAAATTGTACGCCAATTTTAGAACGAAAGGCTCCTTTCACTGAAAGAGCTTGCAGACAACTCGAGCCGTGAATTCAACGGGGAGCCTGTCCGCGAGCACAAATAAAGACTGATCCTTGTATCGTCTCTGTCACTCATTTCTACTACAACTCTTTCACAATTTCATTCCTTTGATTTCCAGTTCTCCTACGCAGACTTGCAGACTGCCTCGGGAGCAAGGAGCTTCGATGTGTGCTAGAATGCGGAGGAGCGCAGGGATGTAGAGCCTCACTTTTTGTTGGCCTAATCGGGTTTCGCTGCCGCCGCTTGCATTCTCACGCAGGCCGGGCGGGTTTCAGCTGCACCTTGACTAGACCAGGAATGCACATTTTGTGCTTGTCCATGCCACATTCCTCCCTCTTAGACAACACGGATGATCTTGCACCCTTCAGTCTGCTCTCTGGCCATCTTGGTGCTTCTTTTTGACCTGGCTTCGCTGCAATTTTGGCTCAATCTACCATAATCTCTCCTTGCGCGATTCTCGGCCTGTTTTTGGCTCACTTACTTACTTTTCCTCCACCTACTTCAGACTCTGCGTAGTGAGTGTATCCTATGGTCTTGCAGGGCCGGGTCAGTATCGCATAAATGCTTGTGTTTCCTAATTCAGATCGGCCATCTCGGCCCGAGCTTCTCCAAGTTGGACATGGTGGCAGTGCTTGTTCAACTTCTTTCTGATCCCGAACAGTCCCAAACCCTGGATACATCAGTGCTCCATCTTGCTCAATGTCGCTGGATTGTGGCGATCGTTTCGCCAAAGTACCCTAAGGGTTTATCCTTCCACATCGGCTGTATGCAGATGTTTGAGCGAAATCAGCATGCAAGCCCACAATCCGAGTCGTACATCTAGACAATGTCTATTTCCTCCCCGCTGCAAAGATAGCACCGGGGCGCAGCCAGAGGATCTATTTGCGAGGAAAGTCTGGTCCAACAGAGGTCCTTTTGTTCGTTCCGTCTCCGAGAGGAGTCCCCCAAGCCGCTGATGAGAGTAGCCCTCATCTGCGGCAGGCACTGCCCGACATTTTGAAAATGTAGAGGGAAAAATGATTCGGAAGCAATATTCGAGGAGAACGTCCGGTACAGACTGTTAATTCGCATACAATTGATGCTCGGCAACGGTGGATAACCCCAAGTCTTTCAACTCAAATACGGTCGAAAAGGCGGCCGACCAATGAAACTGTCAAAACCCTTTGCAACGGATCAAGTACAATATAGTCAAGTGACCTGTACACATGCATGATGGCCAACATTGTTCTACCGTGGAACGTGTCCCTCTTACCACTCCCTCAGTAATTATTAATCTTGGTAGACACGTCCGCAGAGAAGACACAGCTCTCCACAGGGTCTTCACAGTCCCTGTGGTACCCTATATGACGCAGCCCATCGTTCAGAAGCTGTGAAACTTCGGAATGCTCGAATAGCTTTGAGACGTAGTCATCAGTGGAAATATTCATGGAGTGGTTGAGATATGCCCCAACCTCCATCATGCGTTCCAAATCCTACAGAAAAAATATTATCAATTACATGGAGATAGAATGCCCGGAGTTGAGCAAACCTCGGTATCTGCACGGACGACGAGGAGGGGCTGAGGCATCGCATATTTGAGCTCTTGGAGGTGCTTATCGACCGCGTCATTCTGGAGCCACTGCCATAAAAGAGCAACATCAGATTTCCCGCCTCGTCCGGGCCAATTGGGAACACACCAGGGTGTAACTCAAAATGAGACGCGCGATGGGCAGGGCGGTGATCCGGTCCATCACGTCCTCCATCTTCTTTCCAAATTCATGCGACGACATATTCGGTGGGCAGTGGTATATGCAGATCACGTTCGTGTGCGCTGTGGTACCCGACCCAGGGCCTTCTATCTTTGTGATAATATCCGCCGCAAAAGCTGTAGCATTTTTGCGGAAGTCGAAATCGTCGGCCTCAGCAAATAGTTTCTGGAGCGCGGGGTCTCTAAGCAGCTGGATCCGAACAACAGAGAAAGTCCGTTATAGATAAGGAACATGTACGGCACGGATTAACATAGACCTGCCGCATCCAGATGGTCTAGACTCTGCTTGCAGAATTAATTTGTGGCTGAGGAACCGCAGTTAGCAAAAAGCATACCTCATACTCTGCGGACATTACCACAGTCGGCGCTGGCGTTGGAAGCCCAACAGACCTATCAATATCTCAGGAAAGAGCTTTTGTATTTGTCTGGACGTACTTCATGTGGTTGTCCATCAGTGTATTTTGAGATATCTTTGGACCCTTCAATTCCAGGTACATATTGATAACAGGGGTGGAACAAAAACATACGATATCCAACTTCAGGAGACATTTCTGCGCGATGGGAAGGGCTGCGATGGCATTCCCAAGGGCATCAGCTTTCGCCTCAAACTCCTCTCGTGTGAGGTGAGCAGGAGCCTTGTGGATGCCCATGAAGCATGAGGCTGTCTTGATGGAGGTCATTGAAAGCGATGAAAACGGGGACCTTCTGGCGGACCGAATTCAAAGGCAGGGTTTATATAGCCTGACGTATGTGATGTAATGGGGTCGTCAGATGGCTTGAGGAACATCGCGGGGCCAAATTAGCAACGAATGGTGTATCGGCCACGGCTACCCAGTGGTACGTTATTCGCAACCGCGCTGAGAAGGTGGCCATTCACTACTTTTCAGTAGGCTCAAACACCTCTGGATGCGATTAAGACCGTAACCGAGTCGCACCACAAATAGCGATCGAACCGGTCCAGAAATAGCGGGCTGCCGACAAGACTGCGGCGATACCGATCAGTTTTGACCCGATTCATGGGTTAGGGGTTCAATGCCGCAGGGACTTCCCAATCTTGTACTGCAATATAAGAACAGAAGAGCAACGAAAGGTAATGTTAATTGAACGTAGTAGACAGATTGTCAACCAGGGCAGAGATGTTGCCCACTGAAAACCGAAATGATAGATAGAAGCTTGATAGAAGCACGGACAACACAAGACCACCAGGATTCATCCTGATCGATGGGTCGAATATTAGTGGAACTTCGGGAAGAGATCATTGACGCAGGGACAGCACCTTCCAGTCAGGGGTCAGTTTCCTTTGACGTGAATATACCTCACCTTCGTCACTTCGTTACTTCCCTTAAAATTGAGAATGTTCGTGACTTTGATGGATTTGCGTGAAACTTTATGAGCGTTTTTTTTCGGTGTTTATTATGATCCCAGGCTGTTAGTCTGTACTTTTTTTCGCAAAAATGCAGTGTTCAGAAGAGTTTAGTCGTTAGTCATAAGTTCAAACTCTGAACTCGCATTTGATGGTGTACTGGATTTAGACAGATGTTTCTCACGCTTCATGCTTCTTGATGCGCCTTTTGCCCGTCGTCCGAGCCGCCTCTTTTCATTCCTCCTGCTGCTTTCAGGGGAAATTCAAAATTCAAGCCAGAAAATGCAACCTGTTGATTGGCACTGACTTGAACACTTTTTTCTCTGATTGAGATGCTTTATTGCAATCAAATTCAGGAGTCACTGGCCTCCTACCCATGGCTCAAGCACTCAAGTCTGGCCAAATTACAAAAACGCAGAAAAATATCCACCTCTTCTTTTATAACATGTATCATTCTGGCTGCCTCTCTGGTCCACAGCAACTTGATTGAGGTGAGCTGCTGTCAACCTAGGGCATCATGGCACAGAGTTCCTACCTTGAAAACATGCTCAAGAACCATGAAAGCCACCTGTATTTTATGCAGGCCCCAAAAAACAGGATACTAGCAGCGAAAACCAGTGCAATTTGCGAATGGTTGAGTATGCCGAAGATAGGGGCTTCGATGATCACATCCCGTTTGGGACATCGGAACAGTCCGGCCCGGTGAAAAGTTCGGACTTTCGACCTTCGTTCAGACCAAATTTAGACAAAAGTACCGACTTAATAAGCAACGATAATAACCGTCATATAACTTCGTCACTCCGGTGAGTATCGGAGAAAGCTCGTCACTTGAGACAAACCTTTGTGAAAGCTCGTCACTTCCGTGTGCGTGGGAAGTGTTTGGTCTTGGTTTGGTCACCGCTCTCCATTGAACAAGAAGGGAAAGAATAATGACACCAAAACTTGCCATTTCGAATTGGTTGGAACTGTGGGTTGAATGGCGCTTATTCGACGATTCTGGGTGAGAGACTCCTGATCTGTTTGTACTTCAAGTGCTTCGGATTGTCCCCAATTTCTCCACCGAATGAACTCGGTTCGAATAAGGCATTGAACCATGCGTTCAGGATTCTGTACATAGGGGTTAGCTACAGTGGACTACCTTGCGCTTTAAAATACTTACTCCATTTCCGCACATCTGTGCGTGGATATAACTATTCATGTTATTGCCTGAACTTCTTTAGGGAAGAATCGCTGACAGGCAACATGTCTCTCGCAGCAACTACGCATGTACTACAAGTTCAGAAGAGCGCTGATGCCGCGTCAATGGTCATAGCTAGGCCGCGCCAATGCGTGTTAGTGCCGCACCAATGCGTGCCTTTTCTACCAGACCCACACAATGACCTTCGACGCGGTCATGTGGTTATCTAAGTGACGAGCTTTCAAGGTGTTCAGAAGAAGTGACGAAGAACCAGACAATCCAGCTTAGTCTCGGAAAACCCCAGACTCTCATGACATCCCAATTTGGGAACCCTGTCATGAGAGTCTGGGTCTATCTCAGGATAATAGCCGTACCATTGCGCTATCAAAATTTGATGGAAATTTCCCACGGGCATTACTTGCTGGAACAATGCCTCTTGTACCACGTTTTCGTCCAATCTTCCAGAAAGAGTCAATTTTATGCAGTTAAAATTTGTTCCGTACCTCTGGACTGATGCAAAAGGGTTTTTGTGAGGGCCAACTCAAGGGTGTGGCACTTTTTGGTTACCGGTGACACTGCCACAGCAACGAAACCCGCCGAAATTGCATCCATTGAGAGGGATCACTTGGAATAATTCTAGGCAGTAGAAAAATGCCTTCTTATTGTGCAACTAAGTTTATTCTCCCCAGAAGTTGGCGGAAACAGCCCACAGGAACCGAAACACAGTGGACATGGCCGTGGGAAATTTCCGTCAAATTTTGATAGCGCAATGGTACGGCTATTATCCTGAGATAGACCCAGACTCTCATGACAGGGTTCCCAAATTGGGATGTCATGAGAGTATGGGGTTTTCCGAGACTAAATCCAGCTGAACTCACAAAGTTTCGCAGAATGCGGCCTCAAACTCACAAACTTCTCCGGGGCTAATTTGAACTCACAAACTTCCGCAATGCTAAGCGAAGTAACGAAGTGACGAATGTGGTGTGGACTCCCTTTGCGAGAGCTGCTTGAAGTTGGCTTGAAGCTGAACGAAACCATACTTTGTTATTTACTCGTCGCAATTTAGCGTACAAATGATTGTGCATCGTGTTGGTATATATCAGTGATACAGATTTTCAAGAACTAGAGGTACGAAAAGCGGTCGTGCAATACTTTGAATGGCAGAAAACGGATCGGTTGGGACGGATCAGTTGATCATATGTTTGTTTCGGCCAAACAAGGCTCCCCTCTGCTTCTGCCACATTATCCTGCCTGCGCGTTCATATACACGACAATGGTGAAAACCGAAGAGTCTGATTTCAAATTATGCTTGGCTTCGTCCGCGGCCCCATCTGGGAGGGCGGATCCATTCACTGCTGCCTCGGAGGCACTCGACCGTGCAAGAAGCGCATTTTTGGCAGCAGAGTGGCCCACCAAACAGTCATCGGCTAATTATTCGGAAGACCTCCGTGGCTTGCAGGAGCAACATGCGCGCGCGAGGTAGCTGATGTAACCAAAGGTCGGCATGTGGCGGCAAACTACGTCTACCAACAGGGCTGTCGACCTTTGCTGATGGAGGGTCGGCACAGCCTGTTCCGACGGGCCCTTGAAACGCAGTGTCTCAAATCTGAGCCAGTTTTCTTCTTCCACAGTTCGCTCGTCATTTTCCAGATCATGCCATGGCCTCGCGCGTCACATTTCGTGAGTATGTGCTCCATCGTTTCTGCTACCCCGCACTTCTGGCAGGTCCATTGGTTCGAGGCCCGGGATTTTTGTCCAATGATTTCCAACTCTGTAACCATCGTGAATTAGCATCCAGAGGAAATACCGGATGTTCCTGGGGAGATCCTTGTGTCGTATGGAATTCCAAACACGATTCTCAGGTGGTGGCTCGCCCTCGGGTCCAGCGGCGGCGCCCTTCGCGTATGCCATATTCCTCCGTGTGGCTCGTCGATTAAGTGCTTTCTGGTATGCCGGTGTGCTCATTTCCTTCTTTTGATGATTTTGTACGCTAGTGACTGTGTCATCATCATCAGTTTCGCTCCTGGCAGAACCAGGCGTAGGGGGATGCGCATATCAATTATATCCTCCAGGGCTTTCTTCGCTCCTCTGCCGGCTAGGTCATCTGCCCCGTCATTCCCCGCGTTACCGGAGTGGCCCTTAATTTTCTGGAACGATGTCCTAGCTTTGCGTTGACGAAGCGCGCCACCGTGGTACGCAGCAGCGGTCCATTCGACTTCGTGAGGAATCCTTCATCCTCGAAGCGCTTTAAATTCTCTGTTAAGCTGTCTATCACATATGTTGAGTCGCTTTTTACTAGGAGCGGGATATCCAAGGGGTTGTATTCGGCGGCTTCCTTCACTGCTAATACCTCACCAGTTTGGTTCGATGGTTGTAATTCTTCCGGTACCCGGATAGCCATGTTCCTGCAATCCCCAGGGCCGTAGAAGAGGCCAGCGCCAGCTTTCGCGCTATCTGTTCCGTTGTTCAATGCCGACCCGTCCGTCTAAACGATCACTGTCTCTTCATCTGGTTCTGGTTCCATCGCCGTTCGGGGTGGGAGGCGTGAGATGTCTTCCTTGTCGTCTGCAAAAATGCCAATGTATCCGCTAGTTCGTTTTGTGTCACGGTTACGTCAAAGGTGGTCGTGTTTTCCTCCGCTTCTCTGGCATTTGCTTCCTTATCGTCGTCTTCGTAGTCCTCAGGTTGACGCCGCATTAGGTTCCACTTCGGTTCGAGAGACTCAATCATCCTCCAAGCTTTCTCGAAGCATAGGTGGGGTGTTTTGTAGCCTACTCGGGTCTGAGTGCACGCGGCACATTTACAATCCTTCCGGTGAGTGTGTCCGCTGGTTCTCATTTTGCTAGGCCAGTACTCCGCATGTCCTACTGTTTCGACTGCGTGGTTTTCTTTCAGGCATTTCACAGCGTGTCCAGTGCTGAACATAGCCTTACTCGCAGCTGATTTCTCGTCGTACCATATTATGGCATCCCTATGTGGCTCCCGTGATACCGCAAGAGCCTCCATCTGGATGTTGTATTTTGCCGCTGTCTCGGTCATCCTCTCAAGGTCGGGGCCTAGGGTGTGTTTTCTTTTTGTTTACCACCAAACCAATTCCGACAAGAGAGGTAGTGCGGGAGCTCTGAGCCTGGTGTTAGCGTTGCTATGGTCAGGGACTAACTAAACTTATTTCTCTAAACAGGGGATGTACTTCGTCGAACTCTGCAGTACCAGGCTGAAAATTCGCCTGCAAACCCTATGTCGTGCCGGGTTAGTAACACGTACATAGCTCGCAATTTGCCAAACATTTTCGAGTTCAGAACCGGGAGGCAACAGTTTTAAAAGCTACGATCAATATTCATTTACCAGTCGAATGCCCTGCGGAGACGGTGAGCATCTTGACACATTAGCAAAAGAGAAGTTTTACTCGTCATGAATTTCAATACCGCCAATTTGCTCTAACCTCACAGGGTCGACTAGCCCAACGGCGCGACTGACATCGTCAGCAAGGCCGACGGGACCGCACACACCGACAATCAGGCCACACCGATCGCGGGCACCATTTATCGCGCGCAAGATGGTTGATTCCATCGCATCAATCAATCGAGGCCGCCCAGGATTTAACGTCAACCCCGGATGACCGCCTTTGTTGATAGGCATATTTCCGAGGACGGCTTTGGTATAGTGCACGAAAATACTGAGATATGTGGTTGTGGTCTGCTGGATCATAGCAATGAACTGTGGGATCAACGGCACCCATGTGCCGGCATCTGGCACAACCCAAATGAGTTCTGCAAGGAATTTGAATCAGCAAGTGCGTTGGTAGATTTTCAGGCGACTAACTGATAACTCGGACACGACTTTCGCCTTTCATGTCGTGCTGGATCAACTCCTGAATCGCACTCAGGGCAAAGGTGATGCCAGTTCCTCCCGCAACGAAAACTGCGGCGGAGTAGCTATTGAACATTGTGAAGCCCGGCCCGCCTTGAACACATGTGAGCGGCAGATTGAATGTTGGCACGCATCATACGCACCATATGGTCCCTCGACGGCGATTTTGACATTCATCCCCACACCCTTCCCCCATCCATGCGATGCGGCCGCCGCGAAAAGGTCGTGCGTCCATGCCCCCCGTTTCTTACACAGGAGAACCAGTCCCTGCTCGCCGTGGCTCTCGCTCGCGATAGTGAACGGATGGACCTGCGCCCAGCTCACAATACCCATCGCGGAGGAAAGAATCTGTATTCTGACGTGTTGACCGGCTCGCCAGCCCTTGTTGATATAGGGGAACTCAATGCGGGTTACTCCGAGTTCGGGAATTGGGCGAATGGTGGCGGTTGTGATACGGGTCTTGGCGATACGCAGGAGCCGATCAAGTGCGTAGATGATACCGGTGGCTTGGATGTATGGTACTAATTCAGGCTCGTGGAACATGCACTGAGCAGCGTCAGAAAGTCAAGAGAAGTAAATAGCGATGAACACTCACAAACACGATGGCCGCGGTAAAGAATATTATGTGGGAGAATAGGAAGAAATTGTACGCATTCCGGCGAATGTATGCCGTGGAGGTTAACAGGAGAATATCGAAAGCGAGGAGAGCACCGAGACCGAAATAGTTTGACGGTTGGATGATGCGGTCCATGAAAACGGCTTTGATACACCATTTGTAAACTGATCGCCTAATAGATTAATCCAATGGAAGATAGGAATAAAGTGGAAATAACTGACCGTATCCGACCCCGTGTATATTCGCCGTGGCAATGGCGAGGATCCCAGCGAAGCGATGAAGGAAGTTCAACTGTGACGTCAGTGAGTGTTGTATTCTTTATATACAGAGTTGCGCACGGACCTTTTCATATCCCTTTCCCAACAGTACTCCAAGTACATTATTCTTGGTCCCCAAGGCCACGAGGAAGGGCACTTGGGATACCGAAATGAACCCGAACCGGTTGTAGTCCACGAAGGGTCCAGTAGTCATATATACCGACGGGTACACCAAAATGCCGAGGTACACCGCGCATACAATCACCTGGATCGCGGAAACTCCGGGGGATACCCTTGACCGGAGAATGGAAACCATAGGTCGAAGGAACGATGGTGTGGGCTTGAGCGCCGGTGGATACCGGGGCTGGGGTTGTGACAGATGGATGTCCATGCGCTTGAACTCGTAGTGAGAATCGTCCGACAACGACCAATCTACCGAGTCCGCCTCCTTCAACTCCGGCAGGGTGATAGGTTTTTTGGGGACAGAACCCCTGAGGACCGGCCGCCGAGACCAAGTAAATGGCTCGTAGCCCAAGAGGTGTCCCCGCCTCCACTCGGAGCAGTTCCACAGTCGGGCGAAGGCACGTGGAATTCTGAGTAAAACGACGAGTGCCACCAGGGCAAGCAGAACGATGACGGTATGGAACACCAGCATACCGCCCTCGAACTGCGTGGGGCCAGCCGCGACTGGCGCGGAGCCTGCTGTACCTGCAGCAGTCGTCGTACTGGTGGACATGGAAGCTTGAGCATAGAGATTCGGATGGAGTCATTAAATAGCGGCGCCAATAGAATGAATTTGCACACCTTGATAACCAAGGAAACCATCTGCCGGTGGAGAAAGTAGGGGCAGTTTCGTGCCTCTACAGCCATAAACGTAGATCCTTAATAAATGCCCGACATGTTTGAGCAGCTGTACAATGCAACGCACGCGCCTACGACCGTTCTTCCTGATTTGTTGACATGTGTGGTCCGGGCTTTAGTCGACACCTTCAGGCGTTCAACTACAACTCCGAGCCATGCACGCCGGCATTGAGCATCGAAGTGCTTAGCTCGCGTACAGTGGCCGATGCGGGGAGTTTCTCTCCCAACCATAGCCATTATGATGGCTGTTTTGTGAAAATCGGTGGCCATGTTGTTCCTATGATCGGAGCATCCCTGGCGTTATCGATCCGACACTAACAACCGACTCTGGAACCACGCTATATTTTTAGAGAAGGTTTTGAAGTGCTAACATTGCCGCCGTGGAGGTCATTTTGTCGCGCAGAGAATGCGGCAGATGACGACGCTTCGACTCCCTGCACCAACGGGGGTAAATACGAACCGGGATGTTGAACGAGTCTTCAGGATTGTGTCAGGATGGAGGTAGTCATCCATATTGGTCATCGCTACTGCATGTACTCGCTCCGTGTTTCCTATGTGATCGAGCCTTCTTGCCTTCGCTCCACGACCATCTCTTGACAAATTGGCACAATCATGGAATTGGCTGATTCTCGCGAACCCAAAGTTTGGTTCAAGTTTGGTTGTGTTTCCCCAGCGCCTATCAATGGGCGGCATGGTGACTCAGTGATCGCTGACATATCAATCAGGCGCTTAACACTCTCAGCTTTTACCTTCATCTGCGCCCTCTGCACCATCGCAGCATGGAGAAGGAAGCCATCCTGATCCAGCTTCGAACCAGCTACTTGCCCACACCAGTCGAGATCGAGGACACGCAAAGGGAACTTGCCTCACTTTCGGCGGAACTAGCCTCACTTGCAGCAGAACAGGCGCACCTCGAAGAGCGGATTGGACAGCTCACAGCCCGGCGCCACGAAATCAATCACGCTATCGAGCTACAGGCGGCCCTCATCGCTCCGATTAGGCGTATTCCAGACGATGTCATCCAGGACATCTTTCTGGCGTGTCTACCCACACATCGGAACGCCGTGATGGCCACAAGCGAGGCACCCCTCATTCTGTGTCGGATATGCAGCGCATGGCGAGCGCTTGCACTGGCTACCCCGAGGATCTGGGCCTCATTGCATATACCCCTGGCTTTCAGCATCGAAAAGTCCCCCAGGACACAGGCTATTGTGGAATGGCTGGTGCGATCCGCTTCGTGCCCCCTGTCCCTCTCGATATGTAGTAACCCCGCCGATATTTTTTCGGGTGCGGCTGAGCCGCTGTCAACCAACTCGAGCTACCGGGAGCATAGCCTGCTGCTGGAGACACTCGCTCGATCAGCGCCTCGGTGGCGGGATATCATGCTATCTGATCTGCCCCGCTCCTACTCCCGCAAATTATGCGCCAGTACAGCTCCCCTCCTGCAGGTTGTCCGAATCAAGGACGATTCAGGTGTCGCACAATGGTCCAAACTTTGCTCTGTCTCGAATGTCCGCACGCTTGATCTCCAAGTCGAATTCGCCAGCGAGCCCACGTTGATAGTTCCCGTGCTCTCCCACATTACACATCTCTCTATAGCAGCCCATGGTGGTTCTTGGGGGCCGCTTGGAATCTCCGGCATCCTCGCTCTTGGAATCCTGCAGAATCTGAAGCAGTTGGTGTCTCTCAAAATCCGTATTTTGGACCTTCCGGTGCCAAGTGGACATACCTCTCTTCCCGTCTTGAAGTCCTTGGAACTGCATAGTTCCCAGACGGACGTGGAACGCTTGTTGGAAAACATTATCATGCCGGCGTTACTCCATTTGTTCGTCGATGTTATGGAATTATCGAACCCAACTCCCTCAACGTGGCTCTCCTCCCGCTGGGCCACCTTCAGCCAACACTCCCCGCTCGTCCAAAACCTCGAGTTCACTCTCATTAGTTTTACGAGGGACACACTCCGGCAAACACTGCAGAACTTTCCCTCTCTTGTGACGCTCGTCCTGATCGACAGCGGGGGATGGCGGAAGTCCGCCACACCCGACACGGGAAATGTTCTCACCCTACTCGCGGAACCCACATCGACCAACGTCTGCCCGTCGTTGAGAACTCTGGAAATACGACATACCGTGGCTATTGCGGACGAGATACTGATTAGGTTCCTCCAGGCGCGCGTGGACGCCGGCGGGCCGTTTCGCCTTAAGATTGGCTTTGAAGTGTCAAATAATGCGGCGGTTCAAGTTCCAGATCTCGAACGATTCACCCGGCAAGGGATCCAGGTTTCCATCATTGAACATCCTTCTCAGTGGGGATCGGCGCCATCTACGGCCTGGACTGGTCTCCCCGTGGATTCTGAATAGTTGAATGAATGGTAGTAGCGCTGAAGTTCATGTCTATCCAGGCTGTTTCGGGCCTGTATATCTATGGGCGATATACCACATGCGTCTCCATCCCTTCAAGCTTATTTTGAACGTTGAACTCGAACATTTAAACACTAGCACGATGTCGGAATTTGAACACATGCCGCGGCGTACCGATGCCTCACGTGTCTCTGGCACCGGACCGCGCGGTGTGAATCTTTTCGCAGGCACGATACACGATAACGGGGTGGGTGTACCCGGAGACCCGCTCGCACTATGACCGCCACGGAGGCGACGCCCCTCCTCGTCACCAAGTCTGCGCCTGCTGACGCCAAATCCAGCGATCCGAGCGAGCAGCTCAAACGTAGAGGCCTCTTCAGCCCCTACCGCCGCGTCCTTCTCACGACGTTCTTGCTCTCGACGACGTTTGCATTCGTGCGTGGCAGATCCCTGTTGGTTGGGGAAGCAGCTGGCACTGACCGCTGGACGATCGCAGACCGCAACGCCACTGTTCTACGCATACCGTATATTCAACTGCCAGGAGTACTACTAGTCCGTCCACACGCCGGCGATCAAAATCTGTTTCCGTGGGAAATCTGGCGAAGAACTATAAAATACAATTTCCCACCCATTTGTTTCCCAAAGAAGAAATTGGGAAATATTTAGACTTTTTCCTGTCAGATTTCTACTGGAAACAGATTTGATCTTCCCACGGGAAAAATTTGAGAAAACTGCCAACTTTTTCCCGCAGATTATCCGGGGGAAAAAGACAAGGTTTTTCCAATGGAAAAGATCCGGCCGGAGATTTCCGTAGAAAAAAGTCGGTCTTTTTCCTGAAAAATTACTATATATGGTCATTCCCCAGGAAACATGCTTTCTTTTTCCTATGGAAATTTCCGGCCGGATCTTTTCCTTTGGAAAAATGTAAGCTTGCGCTCAAAGCGAGCTCGCGAGCTCGAGCACAAAGCCGGCTGACTAAGAGAGTGCGGAGAAAGCGATCGTCGATCAATCTCTCTTGTCTCCGACACTCACTGGTATTTTTCAGTACTGAACTTCGTTGTCTTCTCTTCTCTCCCAGTCTACTCTATCCAACCACCCAACCTTGTCTACCGACAATGCCGGAATCCAAGGCAAAACGAGCCCTTTCCTTACGTCGACTGGCGGAGGAGCCCCTATCCAGCCACAAGGACGAAACGGGCCCGACATCGTGTTCTCAGGCAATGCCATGGCAGTGTTGAAGAAGATGGAGATTCTCCGCATAGAAAGGAATAACAAGAGAGCTGAAAGAAGGCAGGCTGAGGAGGATGGAGTCTCGGAGGATGAGGCTGACGAATTGACCCCTTTTGTGATGGTGGTCCCGTCCGGTGAGATTTCTCAGCCCAACGGAGAACGGGAGACTCCCGTCCAGCCTACAGAATCTGCTCCCTCCTCCACCCTTCTTTTCGACGACCTCGAGGCGGAGAAGAACAGCTTCACCGCTAACGACGATTCGATTCCTTTGGCCATATTTTCCCTCGCCAAGAACCGAATTTCACCTCCGTTAACGCTATTCTTGCCCGCTTCCCTTGAACGCATCCGTTTAAGCAACATCAAGACGGTCAAACACAGTACCGGCGAGTCCGTACGGGTTACCGTCATCGACATTGCGGAATTTCCGGACGAGGATACGCTGGAGCAGGCTCGCTGGTTCCCCACCTACAACATCTTTCTCAGTTTCATTCAGTCCTCATCTGGAGTTCGCATCTACGAAGGATTCGCCCATCACTTGAACCTGATCATGCCGGATCCCGATCTTTCTACCTGGTTCACCGCCTACCGCGCTTTTGACAAGAAGATCCGGGCACAATTCTTCACCAAACCATATATCATTGATATCCAGAACGCTGAGTATCGCACCGCCTTACAGAACGCTAAAAATTCCTTTCTTCATTCCATGCAGTCGTCTTCCGCGTCGGCCTCTGCGCCTGGATCATCCAGCTCGCGTGGTGGTTCCGGGTCAGGCTCTCACGGCAAGGACAAGTTCGTCGAGCGTACCAAACCTTACGACCGGAACGACAAAGACGAACGCAAGAGGAGCACACTTTGCTTTCGGTGCGGACGGATTGGCCACGGGGCGAGTTCCTGCGACGAAAAGAGCCCGAGCCGTCATGGCCGGGAGTTCGTCGTCTACGCCGAGCGCAACGGCATCTATCGCATCTTCGACAACCGTCCCGTTTGCATGCGTTTCAACACTGGGAAGTGCGACTCCACCGCTCGCCCACACAACATCCACATCTGCTCCCTCTGCAGTGACTCTCACCACGGAGCGGTCGATTGCGCTCGGAATTGAACATCTGAAGGTTGTCACGCCCTACCATGCTGCGGGTTGGTACGAGGCTTTACGTGACTGTAACCTGCTTCAGCGATACCCTAATCTCGTCCATGACATTTCATTTGGCTCACCTATTGGTAATCCCCCAACTCCAACTTCTACTTTCATTCCACCTAATATGCCGACAACTGATCTCAACCCTTCCTTTATCGATAATTATCTCGCCGGCGAGGTCACCGCGGGTCGGATGAGCGGGCCGTTTTCGGTTGCAGAAGCTCACGCTTTCTTTGGCAGTCATTTCCGCACCGCCCCTCTTGGCCTCGTCGAGAAGGAACCAGGACTCGGTAAATGGCACATGATTCAGAACAACTCTGCATCTGACGCCGCCGGCGATTCTACCAATTCCTGGCTTGCCGCGAAGGATATTTCTATTCGCTGGCATACTTGCGCTCATATGGCTGATATTGTGAGTTTCATCCCATTTATTTTATATGCTCTTTGTTTCGTTCTCTTTGTTCCTTCCAGGTTTGTTTTCGCGTGCCGCAATTGGTGTACGCCTTTTCTGTGCCTTTGTGCCAATTTTCTGTGCCTTTGTGCCATTTTCTGTGCCTTTGTGCCAATTTTCTGTGCCTTTGCGCCATTTTCTGTGCCTTTGCGCCGTTTTTCTGTGCCTTTGGCCATCAATTTGATTACTTATGCTTTCGTTTCGATTCCAGGTTGCAAACGCACCGCCTGGGACACAGGTGGCGAGTTTAGACCAAGCCCATGCGTTCCGCTGCTCGCCAGTGGTTCCCAAACATAAATGGGCGCTACCGGTTCTCTGGCGTGGGTCTATTTGGCCCGACCATACCTTCCCGTTCGGCCTTCGCACATCTGGGAACGTCCAGGGTACCATCGCTGACGCGTTTGTGGACATTCTTGACGTCAAAGGCATTGGTCCCACCCCCAAGTGGGTCGATGACTTCGAATTCTTTCGTTCCCCCATTTCCTCTCGTATCTTACCCGACGGCTCAACCGTCTACACCTACGCCTACGACCTCACCACCATCATTCGTATCAGCACCCGTCTCGGGATCGTCTGGAACGACCTGAATGACAAAGGCCACAATTTTGGGTACATCACGGAGTACACGGGTTTCACTTTCGACGTCGCAAATAAGCGTGTTTCTCTCAGCGAGAAAAAGCGCCTGAAATACCACGGCAAGGTAACATGTTTTCTGGCCGCTTCTGCGGACGGCAAAGTGAAGCTTCCTGCCGTTCGGTCGATCCACGGGACACTTCAACACGTCTCCTTCGTGTATCGTGACGGTCGCACATTCCTTCCCTCACTCACCGCTCAAATCTCCGCATTTCCCAGCGACTTTGCGTCACACAACTTGTCGTCTCGGGCCCGGAACGATTTACTGTGGTGGGAACATGCCCTTTCCATCCCCGGCGTTTCGCGTTCGCTCCTCGTTCGCAAGACCGTTGATCTAGATGTTTGGGTCGATGCTTCGACGGACTTCGGGATTGGCATCCTCATCGGCGGCCGATGGGCTGCTTGGAGACTTCTGCCCGGCTGGAAAGCCGACGGCCGTGATATCGGCTGGGCGGAGTCTATCGCCATCGAGCTGGCTTGCATATGGTTGTGCTCGACTCGCGACCACGATTTGCTTGACGCCAATGTCGTTATCCACGGTGACAATACCTCCGTTATTGACGCCTACAAATTGGGGCGTTCCAGGAATGTGCCCCGTAATCTATCCATCCGTCGCATCACCGAGATGCTAATCCCTCGGAATCTTTCCATATCTCCTCGCTATGTTCCTTCTGTCGAAAATCTCGCTGACCCAATTTCCCGCGGCAAATTTGGGTCTCCACATCATCGTTTGCGTATGCCTCTCTGGCCGCCTTCAGGCCATGAACTTCATTCTTTTATCGTTGAATGCACAGGTATTTGTTCTGTTGCAAACATGTTGCACTTTCCTTTACCGTTTATTCAGATTAGCATTCATCGTCTCAGCTAATGCTGACCGTTTACCTGCAGTCGGGAGTGGACCTTCGGTCAGTCCTTCCCGGCCGCAAGCTGCACGTAAACAACCGGGACCACGAAATTCATCCAATCCTTACAATCGTCTCAAGCCCTCGCCTCTACGCCCATCCGTTCTCGCCAAGGAGCGTATCCGAACATGGCGTACTCCATATACCTTCCACTCTTTGCGTTCCCTTTCCGCCTCATTCTCTCCTGATTTGGTCTCTCGTTGGCAGGCTGTTCTTAGCGCCTCCGTTGACGATGCAACTCATGGTTCCTATGGTGCAGGTCTCCTCAGGTTTGATCATTTTTGCGACCTCAACAATATTCCCGAGCAGCAGCGCATGCCCGCGAGCGAATCCCTTCTTTCCATTTTCGTCTCTTCTTACGGCGCCGGTCATGTTGCAAGCGGTACCGTTTCCACCTGGCTTGCCGGTCTCCAACTCTGGCACGCAGTGAATTTTGCGCCATGGCATGGTGCCAGCCTCCTGAGCCGCACCCGAAAGGGAGTTTCCAAATTGGCTCCCCCTTCTTCTCGCCGCTTACCCCGCGACCCTGTCTCCTTCAACCATATGACCGTGCTTCGCGCCGGTTTGGACCTCTCGAACACCCGTGACTCCGCCATCTGGTCCGCTGCATGTACCGCCTGGCGAGACTGCGCAAGGATTGGCGAAATTCTCGTTGATTCCCCTTCCAAATTTGACCCGGCGCGTAATGTTACCCGCGGATGTCCCAAGAAACGAGGTCGAGCCGCGAACAACCACAAATTTGTGAGTTTCAAGGTTCCTTGGACGAAGACTCAAAAGGCTGCTGGTGATTGGTTGAATTCAACCGAGACCTTTGACGACGTCGATGCCGTCTCTGCTTTCGAACATCACCTGTTTGTTAACGCCGCTGTGCCAGATTCGGCTCCGTTATTCGCTTACGCTACCCTTTCCGGCTGGACCCACCTCACGCGAGCCGATTTCTTGGGTCGCTGCAACGAGATTTGGATGGCAGCCGGAATGGAGGCTCTGAATGGCCATGGTTTCCGCATCGGCGGTACGACACATTTACTCCTCCATGGGGTTGATCCCTGGGTTGTAATGAAGCTGGGTCGATGGAGTTCCGCCGCGTTCCTTCTTTACTGGCGCAACGTCGAGGAAATTTTGCCACTATTTATCGGTGATTCCTTGGATACATTTACCTCCCTTAAGCAGTCTATCAGTCGCATAGCTAATTTATAGTTTGGGGAGTCGCCTATCAGAGGCCGACTGTCCGCTCTTTGCATTCGCTTTGCTTTGGGAAAGCGGCCTTCTGATTGCCTCACTCACAGAGAACCGAGAAACAATAGTTCCTCCGGCTCCTCTTCCCAAACACTTTCATTTGTTCATTTATTTCTAACGACTTAGTTAGCTGTAAGCTTGCGCTCAAAGCGAGCTCGCGAGCTCGAGCACAAAGCCGGCTGACTAAGAGAGTGCGGAGAAAGCGATCATCGATCAATCTCTCTTGTCTCCGACACTCACTGGTATTTTTCAGCCCACCCACCACCCTTGAGTCCTGGTACTCGGAAGACCTCAGAAAGCGGCCTTCTGATTGCCTCACTCACAGAGAACCGAGAAACAATAGTTCCTCCGGCTCCTCTTCCCAAACACTTTCATTTGTTCATTTATTTCTAACGACTTAGTTAGCCCTTGTCTTTTTCCCCCGGATAATCTGCGGGAAAAAGTTGGCAGTTTTCTCAAATTTTTCCCGTGGGAAGATCAAATCTGTTTCCAGTAGAAATCTGACAGGAAAAAGTCTAAATATTTCCCAATTTCTTCTTTGGGAAACAAATGGGTGGGAAATTGTATTTTATAGTTCTTCGCCAGATTTCCCACGGAAACAGATTTTGATCGCCGCCGTGCCACTTGAATTGATTATAATCCAATGACCTGTCAACTGCATAATCAAACGAACATTCCTTCAACCGGCCCACTTGCTACCGGCACATAAAATAATCGCCCGCAAAACCAGCATGTCGGCCAATGCACTCTCCCGCGCAGCGTTCCTTACACTCGCGTTTCCGCGCATTATCGCACGCGGAAGGGCGTGGTTCGTGCGACAAGAACAGGGACCGGGAAGAACCAAAACGAGTGGCGCGGATGTAGAACAGGAGGGCGGGGTACCACCAACTCATGTGCCGAGGATGCCGCGGTGGAAAGCGTGGACGGCGAGCGGGATACGAACACGGGGAGGAAGCCGCGGGGAGAGACGCACGGCAGCGCGTTTGACCTCGCGTTCCTGCGGTATTCGTGCGTCTATCTAATCCTTTCGTTCATGATAATGAAGTAAATCTCCTGACCCACACTACGCAGCATGATCATCGACGCATTCGAGTCCTCGTTGCGCTGCTCGTCTTCTCCGACCGCAGCGCACACATGTGGGCCGCGGCGCTGATCCTTCCGCTGGCGTCGGGCACCGCACCGGCGTGCAAGGGTGTGCTGCTCGATATGGTGCCTGCGGCACGGAAGAGTGACGCGCTGAGTGCGATTGCGCTGGTTGAGGTGTGTTGTTACCCCGTTTTATCCTTATTCCTTCTATGTTTTCGTTGCTGCTTCAAATACTTTGAATCGGAGCTGATGATTTGACACATAGACGACCGCGATGATTACGACCGTGTCGTTATACGGCGGGCTCTTCGCCTTCCTATCCTCCCTCGGGCACCCGAATTGGGTGTTTGTTTTCAACGCTCTCACGGCGCTGATGTCCGCGGGCGTTCTGTTTGCGGTAAGGTTTCCGAGGGGGACACTGGTGGTGCGGTAGCTACCGTACGGAGGTCAACGCCAAGCGACCAAGTCTCTATTCATACTATAAGTTCGATGTGAAAGGTTCAATCCTGTACCTCCGTTAAATTAAGACAGTAGGAAACAATTGGAGTGCTTTTGGTCGGCCGGGTAGTGAAGCGGCTCCACGCATTGTCTGATCCGCGTCAGTAAAAAGTCACTTATGGTGGCGTCGTCTGATTAGATACTCTGCCTTGACTTCAGGAAGTAGGCATTTCCAGTATACATCGTGCGTAATACTGATACTAACGGAACCAACATTAAACTCACTGGCCAATACCCCGTTCAACTTCGATTATTTTCGCCTTGTCGAGCGAGGACTGCTTGTGGTTGAGTTTACAAAGATCGTTTCTCGTTGCCATATCAGCCAACTGCGAAGTATGGATAACCGATTGCGACGCATTGTATTTCAATAGCCAGAGTCATTGACATGTGCGATGGCTGGAGAGATGGTCACAGGATGGCGCAGAAAATTCGAAGCAGTCCGGTCCCCAATTCTTGCGTTGGAAGCCGATACCGTTACAGTGGTTTGCAAGCTTTCGAGTTCAGTGTTCAGCTATGTACGAGAAGAGTGTCATGAGAACCAAACATGATGTATTGCCGACACATATACGGGACAGGAAGCGCGCGGATGGGTATGGACGTCGTCCGTAGAGATGGCCGCAACGCAACTAGCATTCTGTCCTTCATTCCGACCCCGCTGGGAGTCCAGTCCAGGCGGTTGGAGCCGACTCTGGATAAGTATGTGAGACGATAGAAACGTAGATCCCCTGCTCGCGGAATCGTTCCACATCTGGAATTATAACCACCGCGTTGTTTAAAACCTCGAAGACAATCTTAAGGCGGAACTCCCCACCGGCGTCCACGCGAGCCTGGAGGAATCGCATCAGTATCTCGTGCATGACCCGCGCGCTGTACCGGATCTCGAGCGTCCGTAACGACGGGCAGACGTTTGTCGATATGGGCTCTGCAAGTAGGGTGAGAACATCGTTTGTGTCCGGTGTATCGTCGGAGCGCCATCCCCCGCTGTCTACCACGACCAGCGTGACAAGAGAGGGAAAGTTCCGGATTGTTTCCCGGAATGTCCCGTGCGTAAATCTGGCAAGAGTCAAATCGAGGCTTTGCACGAGCGGCGAGTGCTGGCTGAGGGTGGCCCACATCCAGGGAGCTGCGGGGAATACCTCAGTAGAATCGACAGACAGATGGAGTAAAGCCGGCATGATAACGTTGGTCGAAACGTGCACCACGTCCGTAAAGGACGCTCGCAGATCTAAAGACTCCAGGACGGGGAGATATGCCGTTTCATTTGGCAACCGAAGGTTCCAAACAACGATTTTGAGAGACACCAATTGCGTCAGGTTCTGCAGGATTCCGAGAACGAGGGGGTCAGGGATTCGAAGCGGCCCCCAGCCGCCGCCGCCACCATGGCCCGCGATGGAGAGATGTGTAATGTGGGATAGGGCAGGGAGTATCAGCGTGTGCTCGCTGGCAAGGGCGACTTCGAGATCAAGCGTGCGGACACTCGATACAGAGAAAAGTTTGGACCATTGTGTGATGTCCGAATCGTCCTTGATTCGGACGACCTCCAAGAGCGGAGCCGAACTGTTGCACAATTGGCGAGAGTATGAGTATGGCAGATCGGACAAAGAAATCTTCCGCCACCGAGGTGCGGATTTGACCAGTGTCTCCAGCAACATGTAATGATCTGGGTCGGTAAGGTAGGTTGGAAAGGGGATCCCATCCGAGGGAAAGTTAGCGGGGCCACAAATCGAGAGGGACAGGGGGTACGGGGCGGATCGCTGCAGCCATCCCGTGATAGCCAGTGTCCTGGTGTGCTTATGAAGAATGAACGCCAGGGGGATATGCAACGAGGCCCAGATCATCGGCGTAGCCAGCGCAAGCGCTCTCCATGGGCTGCATATCCGACACAAGATGAGGGGCGCCTCGCTCGTGGCCATCACGGCGTTCCCATGTGTGGGTAGACACGCCAGAAAGATGTCCTGGATAACATCGTCTGGAATACGCCTGACAGGAGCGATGAACGCCGCCTTGAGCTCGATGAATTTGTGAATTTCATCTCGCCGTGCTAAGAGCGCTCGAATCCGCCATTCGAGCTGCCACTGTTCTGCCGCAAGTGAGGCTAATTCCGCCAAAAGTGAGGCAAGTTCTCTTTTTGTATCCTCGAGTTCGTCCGGTGTGGGCAAGTAGCTGACTCGAAGCTGGGACAGGATGTCTTCCTTCTGCATGCTGTGATGGTGCGAGGGTAGATGAAGTGTAGATGAAGGTAAAGGCTGAGAGCGTCAAGCGCCTGATGGATATGTCAGCGATCACATGCTCCTATTGATAGGCGCTGGTAAAACAGAACCAAAACTTGAACCGAAACCAAACCGAAACCTACCGAAACCCGGATTTATGTACGAGAATCACCTCAGCGATGGTTGCCAGAAGACTCAGCCTCGAAGGTTGTTTACAACCTGTGGGATTAGGAAAATTCGAACGAGCAGGACTCTGGGATCGCCACCCTACCGTATATGGCGGAATGTGTAGGATTGAGAGCGCTACGGGGAAAACATCGGGGGTGACAGTTCCCCGCCGCGTTCGTAGATGACTGTGATCCAATTTGACTGCCTTTAATTCTTCTATTGATTTATCTTTATTTATGGCTTCGCTGGATACTGGGCGACTCATAAACTTGTATAGACGCTTTCTTCCTTTATGGCGTACAGAACCCGTCAGTCCTCAATTCGTAGCGAGCGTGTCCCGGAGGAGCCGACGTAGAACTTTACCACTTGGACTCTGGATATATTCGTCAGTCAATCCTTAGATCCTGCGGCCGGGGAAGGTCACCTTTGGAACGGCATCGATGAAGCGGACCCCGCCCGCCAACCATTTTTCCTTTACTTTGTGGTCGGCCACATGCTGTGGTAAAATCTTAGGTCTTGGCCACTGATTAAAATATTGCAAACACACCTGTTGAATCTCCAGTTTGATGCGAGCCTCGTCTGTTTCATTTGCGGACAGCTCCTGTTTCGCTAAGTCACTCGGCACGATAAATGCTAGTGGGACCTCTCCGGAATATCTACGGTCTCGCTCAAATTTGAATTGAAAAGGTGCGACAAAAAGAAACAAAACTTACTCGTCGGGAAAGCCGATAACGCAGGCATCGGCGACATAGCGATGGGCGATAAGATGATCTATTCGAGAAGGTTCAGTGGAATTCTTTGGAAAATAGAAATCAGCTACCTTCTAGCTCCGCGGGTGCCACTTGGAATCCGCGAACTTTGATGAGTTCCTAGAAATGTTCAATGTTGAAAACAAGGTGAAACAGACATTAGTTGCACCTTCAAACGATCCACAACAAAGAGTTCGCCAGCCTCCGAAAACCGCACTTCATCCCCGGAATGAACCCATCTAAAGAGTGTATTATTGTGGATCAGTGGTGGCAAGAGAGAAAACACATACCCGTCAACGAAGGTTGACTTCGTCCTGGCCTCCAGTCAATAAATAATTGTGTCCGAGGTGAAACAAACTCACGCCTCTTCGTCGCCAATATACCTCATACCCATAGAGGGACTGGTCACCACTAGCTCGCCTGCTTCGTCAGGCCCGCCATATGATCCATCTGACTTTAGAACTTTGGCGACGCAGCCAGGGAGCATGGGCCCACAACTCCCATCACTGAGATGTTTCAACGGTGACTGGGCCGCGACAATAATGCTCTCAGTCATTCCTAGCAGTTTGATCAGAGTCCCGAGCTGTTAGCCAAATGTCGCGAAATTATACCGTATCCTTGGGAGATGGTGGCGTTGGGGAATCTCTTTGATGTGTCGTGTATCAAAGGGACGGACGTAGATGCACCGCCAGTGATGATGTGCTTGACGTGGCTGTAATCCTGACCCTCGACTCGGGGATCCTAATTTATGCTCAAGTTAATTCATACGAATCGTCGGCGAGCTGTATATGGTACCTTGGAGAGTAGAACTACGATCGGCGGAACCAAGCTGAAAATAGAGAGATCAATTTGCCAGTTGAAAACGTAGACTTCTGGTGTTTCCCCACAATAGATGAGAAATATGGTGTTTGGTGATACTTGTCAATAAATCGGAGAAGCTGAACTTGGGAATGATATCCACGATCAGCTTAAACATTGAAATTGTGATCAGGACGGAAATCAGAGTCGCGGATCTATGGTGACCTACCCCGAGAAAGCACGCCCAATACACCTACAGATGTCAGCTTGCCTTCGAAGCGAGTAATTCAACGAGAATGAAACTTACGTTCACAACAAGCCCATAAACATGAAAGAATGGGAGCACTGAGATAAATATATATGATCAGCAGTGAAGCCCAGTATTGGGAATTTAGACGTGCATACATCCGGAAATAACATCTTCCGATAGCAGGGCCCACTTCTCCGGAGCCCGAGGCTTTCCATTGTCGCGGTGGAGCGCTGTCATCTGGATGACGTTCGCCAAAACAGCGTAGTGCGAAAGTTCCACCGCCTGGTTCAATAACGATAATGCATGGCCTCAGGGACTCTATTATAACGAAGTTGTTCCATGACATACCTTCGACTTCCCAGTCGTCCCAGATGAGAAGAATATAAACGCCGCTTTCGTTTTGCCAGCACCCGGTGCCAACTTATGGTCAGGGAGCTTCACATCGGACGACTGCCCCTCGGAGATTATGGAAGACAGCAGGATATATCCTTTAGACGTGGGACTTGGGGTTTCGGAGATGTCAAGCAGGATAATTGAAGTTGATGAGATACCGCAGGCTTTTGCAGCAGGGGCAACAGTACCAAGAAAACGTTCGTCAGTTACAATTTTTGTTGCCTTGCATAAGCCGAAGACGTTGATAAGCTCTCCAGTGGTGCTCATCGGGTTAACCATACTATGCATAGACTCGTAAGCAGTTTCGCGGACACAAACAGGGATAAATCGAACGCAATGACGCCACCAAGTCGATGGCACGCCCATATTCCAATAACATAATCTACGAGACTCCAATTCATTGAACGTCAAAGCCCTTAGCTATGTACTCACCGACGTGGTTCGGGCTGACGAAGAGGACTGATATGTCCTTGTGAGGAGATAATATCAGTAGCGCAAAGATTGACACATACCCACTTCATCATTCTCTGAGAACTCGCAGTTAAAACCACAGTAGCAGCTAAACAGACTTGGCTGAAAACATACTGATGAAACGAGACGTAGCCAAGCCTTTGGCAGCACAATTGGCGCGCTCTTTCAACTATCAACGCGGTGAACACGGAATTCTGGAGACTCGGAATTGTAGGCGAACCTCTCCGAACGTGAACTTGCGTCCCGTCGAGTCATCGATGAACCAGACATCGTTTGGTCCTCGTCTCATCGATCCCGATGGATGTTTGTAGTCATCCAAGAAGAATTGAGGAACTGTCAAGTCATCGGGAATGTGGGGGAGCGCGATAGCAGAACGGAATTCAGTCATTGCGGGGTGGTTGTAGGTGTCCACCGCTCTGTCCGCTCCCGTAGAAATAGGTATAGGTGGAAGATGCCGTACGTGACGCCCGTTGAACGCTGGTCGATGCGCATGAAACATGTAGCGGTATCAGAGCTGGGCCAATAGCTGAAGGGCTTGCCGCCCACACTTACATGCGGCGAACTCCACTCGAACTTTGACGTTGTTGCCCGCGGTGGGTACGGTCGGTAAAATGAAGCTCCGCGTTGGATGAACATTCATCGAATTTCATCAGAGAACGCGGAAACCGGGGCCCGCCAAAAATCGTTTATGCATGACTCTGGATATAACGGACTCGTACCCTCGAGGATCGAATATCTGAAACGAGGCAAATGCACTGTTGGACATATCACCGGGATGTTTCCCGCGACTTGTTGCCACATGCCTGCGGCGAATCTGCATTAGGCGCACCCGAACTTTGCCGTTGTTGCTTGCTGTGGGTACAGTCAGACAGTCGACGAAATTGAAATTTCGCCACGGGAAAATTCGTCAAGGACGCTCCGAATCCCGTGATCCCATCCGTGCGATTTATATATTACCGCGGACATCATAATACTTAATGTGGGCTGGCTGTGATTCACTGTTGCCCGCCCGACGGCGTCTTGTAATGCTACCGACCTACCTCCGTCTACATACCTCCGTTCATATCGTGGCTCGTGGTATACGTACCAATCAAGATGCGATCCAGATTGCACAAATCACATCTTCCAAACATGGTTCGGCAAGCGAGATACGAGAGTTTATTGATGTACAACTGTCTAGACTGGTGATGCCCTCCTTCCAGATTTGCAACAAAGGGTAAACCCGTACCGCTGCTGCACCAATAGAAATGTCGTCCCCTTTTGAACAATGAAAGTGAATGATTAGTTGCGGCGAAGTTACGGCGATCGATGTAACTGGAGTTAGACCCATTGACTCCCGCCCCGCCTCTTTACCACAGCCTGTCGGGCGTAGAGGATCAACGACGAGCCCACGAGTAAAACAACCTAAAAATATTGGATTTGAGCCAACGTATAACGAAGTGCGTCGTAAACCTACGGATCCAAATGTTAAGGGACGCCACCACGTGTAAGCGGGCGCCGATAGTAATGCACCAGCTATGGGGTTACCACCGAGGAGGGCGAGTCCTGTGAATAAACATGAAATTCCAATTCGGAGACTTCGTGGACAAGTATTAGTTCTGTGATACATTCGGTGGATCGGAGTACACACCCAATATCATTCATCGTGGGACTCGTGCTGAATGCAGCCACCGCTGGCGACGTCAGAGAAAGAAATGCCCCAGATACGAGTCCGTAAAAGAGAGCGAAGGCGGCGACACCAGAGACACTCTTGACACCGAGTAGACCCCACATAATGGTGCCCGACGTAACGCCACAGGGAATGATAACTTATTGAACGATGTAAAAAATCAGGAATAGCCACGTCGGGGATATGGAACATACCATTTAAGGGGCCGTATCGGTCTGCCAAGAAACTCGGCATGAGTCGGCCTACCATGGCACCGGCGTTGAGGATGGGTATCTGGAAACATGAGTTCGTGGATTATCAGGGGTATAAAATACGACTTGCAATCCATGTCAAAAAACTGGGGTCAACACCCTGAGTGAATGCAAACAGCTGAAGATAAAAGTCTGGCGGAAGGATCGAGAGATGCAATTGAAATGCAGCTAAGGGAATACTCACAAGGTATGAAGACCCCCAAAAATCCGAGGAAGATTCTGTGATGGCAATCAGCCACAGGAAAAGCACAGAGTGGTGCCACCATACCCCAGAATGGTGATCCAATAGGGTCTGTCGTTAAGGATTGCAGTCATATCTACCGGTTCAGAAGTGCTGAGAAGAGCTAGTAGGACGTAATCAGTTTAGAAAGAAGAAACGTAAACAAAGGACGTACGTCGCGGTTTCATAATTAAGTTTGCTACAAGAAGCAGGAAGGCGTTAATGAATGCGACGAAACTGTAGATGGCGTCATTGGTTGTGAAGATTTTGCGAGAGTCAGAACATATCCACCGAACGGCCCAGGGAAATCCTAGGTCTTCCCGAGGAAGGATTTTGTTCAGCAGAATGGAATAAATGACCCCGCCAAAAGCGCCAGCTTGACGTAGTACATTTATTAGAACCGGTGACCCCTTTACATGGCGCGGAACTTGACATACAAGATATCATGATCCCCATTGCAACTGCGCGTCGACTTCTAAAATAATGTGATGCGAGCCCCAGAGAGGGTAAGAACACGAGTCCACTGCCAATGCCCATACCGAATCCTTGGGAAAGGAGAGCCTGGTAAAAGTGATGTGGCTTGACAAGCGAAAGCATAAACGACCTGTTTAGTTGAGTAAGTAGGGTGGCTATTATCATCTTGTGTAGCCTCACGAAAACAGCAGCAAGAAACTGCCAGACACCATTAGCAGATGAAAGTAACCCTTGTCGAACAGCTTTCCTGAGACGACGCCGACAATGAACTGCAGCGCGAGCTGGATAGAACCGATCCAGCTGATGGTCGAAGGGGATTGTTCAGGGAAATAGGTGCGCTTGCTCGATGTCAATGATTATCTCGTGTGTTAATGGATACCCTTACGGTATAGAAATCCTGGAAGACTGGCGGGGAAATGATTAAAGGCATCACGTCGAACAGTATTTGTTTTGATAGACTTGCCTCCGAATGACTTCAGGGGGTCAAATACAATCAGGAGGAATCATCGCAACAAGAGACGTGACCATTCACCTGCATGTTTCCAAACGTAGCTACCGAATTCGATTGCTCGGCGTTTTTGGCGTGATGTTAGAAGGAACATACCTATCAAGACAAGCGACCTGTACTACCGAATGGGTTAGAGAATATTGGGCTTTTTTTCGTGGGACGTGCCCTCCAAGAACAGCAAGCCAGCCGCGGACGGTGCCTTCCATGAAGTCCGAAGCAGGGGCATGCAAGGCTCTCTCTGCAGGTTCACCAAAGGTTCACTCGAGTGTTTTCCCGCAAGCTCTATGGAGGATCCCGCCATCCGGATGTCCAGTTCCACTGTAGCAGACATTCGACGAGGTAGGACGAAGGTTGGAAGAAAGGGAGATGAAGACAGGGCTTTGTGGGTACCAACGATGGACTGCCTCGAGGTGCCGGTGACAGCCGAACTGACAGTGGGCGCCGGGCGAGTTGATCGAACCCTCAAGATATTTTTGCCTGAGTTGTTATTAGCGGATCCATCGGATCTTCGCATTTACTTCACTAGTGAAAAATGATCAGCGGATCTGCCGCAGTGCGGGGTCAGAGCTTGGCGGAGATCACGGATGTCTGCCTTTGGGTTGGGCCTCCGGTCACTGGAATGAAGGCATCTGCGTCGCGTCGTGTCCTATCGCCACGAATGATGGTACCTACGAGTTTTAAAACCGTGCAGTTTCAAACAGGATTCCAGACCTCGCATCCAGTGCCCAATTACCGCCTTCGCAAATGGCCCCAACTTTCATTCCCATGTCAGCTCTTCCCCCCGGGTTTCAGATCGTTGAACTGTGAGTTAGATTCTTTTAATACTGAATATCTTTACTCACTCGCCACCAGATCAGGTCCTTCAGTTAACCGTCCATTCGCGTCACTCTATACTGCTACTAATTGCACCGGCGTCCAGATTGTTGCCTATACTGTATTTTTTCATTCAGATCGATAGTCACGCGTCACGCACCCCTCTGTCGATATCGAATTTCGATCGTGGTCACACATCACGCGGCCAGTTGTCGAATTCATCGAATGGTTCAAAAAACTGTGAAAATTTACCTCTCTGCCTCAAAAATCACCCGAAAAAGATTCCGCACTGCGGATTGGAATAAATCTTCGTGGGTCCCCCCTATTCTGGCTCTGCTGGATTTTTACACTGCCAAAACCGCATAATTCTTGATTTAAACCAACCGAATTTGCAAAAGGAATCAGTTGTGCATTAATCCTGAAATTGTTAGGAAGACCCTCTGCACAAATCTCGCGAGTTTGCGGCAGGTTGTCGAATTTTTTGGGGTGTGTCACGCTGTCCCAGGGGTCATGTCGAATTATCGAATTGGTTCAACCTGGTCACGCGTCACACCCAGTGTCGATCTGAATGAAAAAATACAGTATGTTGCATTGGGGCCTGTTCGGCACTTTAACGATTCAAATTTGTGGGTTGCTTATCCATTAACAACTCTCTCCTCATCCGAATCCCTCAGACCTCTACTACCAAGCATTTCCCAAGGACAGAAGTTTCAATAAATATCTAGTCTACGGGATATACCTCTTCGAGTTTGTGCAGACAATGCTGGTCACTCACAGCGCATTTGCGACGTTTGGGTATGGGTTCGGCAACGTTGCGGCCTTGACCAACATGCATTTCGCTTGGCTGACTGTGCCCATTATGAGTGGAATAGGTATCTACTTGTCAGTTATTGTGGAGAATCTACTGAATGCCCTGCAGTTGCTTTTGTTGGTCAATCCTTTTACGCATACCGGCTTCATGTTCTCTCTAAATCCTGGGGCCTTTCCATTGTCATCATTGCTGTTTGTTCATTTCTAGTTCATGTTTTGAACAGAGAGAATCTAAATCATGTATACTTCCAGGTCTCATTGACCAGCACCGGCGGTGCACTTGCAACTGGAGTTTTCAGTTATCAAGGTATCTGGTTTTTCCTCGACAACACTCTTCAACTAAGAACGCATGTCAGTTGATGATGTGACTCTCCTCAATAATCGCAAGACCTCCACGGCGGTTGGGGTATGGTTTTGCCTTCACCTTTTGGGCTTGCAACACTGATTCTCATGTCTTGTAGATATGGTGTGGTGGTTCGGCACTCTGCGACATTCTCATTGCAGTGGCGATGACCTACTATGTGAACCATTTTCATTATTTTCATTGCTGAAACAACAGTCTGATGTAGACGGCAGCTTGCAAAGAGCGATACTGGTTTCCGCCAGACTCGGGTTTTAATCTCGAAGCTCATTCGGTTGACTATCGAGACTGGTTCGATCACAGGTACAACATTCGTTGAATCGTAACAACTGCTGTCTCATCGCTTTGCAGCTCTGTGTGCCCTCGCAAATCTAATTTTGTTCTTCGCATTCCCGGGCACCGCATACTACGGAACTCCTGCTTTGCTAATGCCCAAGATCTACGCAAACACCATTCTCGCCGTCCTGAATGCTCGCTTCCAGATTCTGGGGGGTCGAGCGACTTACGTTTCCGCCTCCGACTACACCGAAGTTCTGTCCAACGGAAGCTACCTGCATCACGGGCAGACCGATAACAGAGGAGCCACTTCGGGAACGAGTCCAAGGAAAACTCCAGTGGTCGCTATCAATAAACATGTCTTTTCGGACAGGAACATGGACGACACCGTTGAAATGAAGACTTTGGCTGTAGGTTTCACCCCCACATTCTCTACCGCTTGATGCTTACTTATGGATCCATATAGGGATCTTCTCGGGACGAGACATACGTGTAAATTACTTCGATCGGCTTGCCAATTGTTTTTTGTCTGACTTATTCATACGTTCCACGTTCCACGTTGTCCACCGCGGCATCGGGCTCATTCCTTCCTTCCTTCCTCCTAACTTTCCGATCTTACCATTGAATGTACCCGTTCTCAATTGATGAAATTTTAGTCCATAAAATTGAACTGTCCGTGCCCGTTCTGAGGAATGCTTTCATTAGAGGGATCAGACCGGCACTAAGTGCAGTAATAAGTATATTGAGATGATCAGATTCATGGCAGAAGAACCTCGGTCGGCCGAAATCAATTAGAGAGGCACGAACGGAGGTCGGACCGTTTGTGTACGCAGGCATGGGCTTAGGTCCCATTTCAGAGCTTCCTGGGTGAGGACTCTGGAGGGCTGGTTTGCCGGCTGTCCACATCAGAGCAGTCGTTTCAAGCAATTCGACCCAACAAGGTCTTTTGGACATTTCTAAAATTCGGATTCAATTTTCATGAACTGACCGTTAATCAAGGACCATCATGACTGGAATACGGGGGGTGCGTCCAAGTTCCTATCAACGGAAAATGTTCGTTACAAACAGATGCGACGCGGACATCCTGGAAGGCTCTTCGGATCTTTTCATTCCCGACTCACCGTTGCCACAATGCCGGGCGTCCGCTTATCTCGGCCAGGGCAGAGATTCCTTTCTAGCGGCGTTACTCCGAAACATAAATTCTGGCGTGGTATCAGTGCGGCGGTTAATCGGACCTTTATTTGACCCACAGTGGCCTACCAAATCTATCGGTTTCGCCGGCCGTGGCGGCGGGGAGTTGTATATATAATGTGGTCTGATCGGGCCGTTTGGGAAAGGATAAGGCTAACCGATGTCAATGGGAAGGTTTCATCTGGAATCGAAGCCTGCTTCCCTGCGTTTGAACAGACGAGTCATCCGAATCCCAGCGCGGGCCGTCGGATGTTTGTCCATCGTTGTCTTTCGTGAATGGTCCGCTATAATATGGAAAACTCCGCTGCAACAAGTGGAAAAGCCCGGTCAGTGGAACTGTCCTCTCCGCGTACCATCCACATGGGCCGTGGCGTCCAGCTTCATACCTGGCCCACGTTTCAACCAACCCAGGTCTTATCTCGAAATCTGAACGGTGAATCGAATTAGAGCCCGACCGGAATTTTCATCGATGTGCCCGGGGAATTAAACAGCACGTCACAAGACCCATATCATGATGGTTGACCCTGAAACATTTGAAAAACATGGGAAAACTACTCCTAATAATTTAACCATGTTTGACCCACAAAGACTTATTGATTATTCAAAGTTTCTTTAGCATGAAAATCGGTCAAACATGCAGAGTTTGTATAAAAGATTATCTAGATATCTTCATAGTGTTTTTCCAGTTTTTTTTTGCAATATTTTCCCAGTTTTGAAAGGAGGAAAACAGTTAACTCATTTAAAATGTTTTTTCGCAGTATTGAGGCCAAAACATCCAAAAATAGCTGTGATCATGTCACACAATGCTTTTTAGGTGGGTTCTAAAGGATTCTTTGCATTGTTTTTCAATCCTCAGCGTAAATGATTTTAAAATGATTTGAATGGCTGATGAATGTTTGCTTCATTTTCCTCTCATGATTTTCAAGTAAAGCACTCGTAACTGGGCAGGGTAAACAGATAAAACATTGGGAATGCATTTCAAATAATTTACAGATTAGTTTCTTGTTATTGAGGGCCAACCATTTGAATATCTTTCAGATGGTTTTAACTGATTTTCGATGAAAAGCAGTGGATAGCAATGTGTATAATGTGTAGATACCATTGGAATGGAAGGTGTATGATCAATCAGTAGTATTTGAATGTTTTCAGCATGGGAAACAGATATTCCTGCACTGATTATATGAAAGCTATGCTGAAAAAAAATTATAATAGTTCAACAGCAATCTTTGTATGTTTTGGTTGCATTTATTTTCAATGTTTTCAACATATAAGGTGTGGAAAAGATTCATAACACACTAGAATGCTATAAAAAATGTGGTTTGCATGTTCTTTTCAAGTCCACTACCAAAAGAGGCAAAAATTATGGTGTAGTTATTGATGAATCATCCAAAGATTGTTTATAATGGAAATCAAATGAACCACAGGATAACATGCAAATAAAGTTTCAAGTGTTTGGTGCCTGAAAGTTCAAAATGTCTCACCAGAAATTATTCAAATATGTGCTGTGAAAATATTTAAAATGATTGCAAAATGATTGTCACATGTTGTTTGGCAGTTGGATGCATGTTTTGTGACTGTTGTTGGAGAAGAAAAGGCAGCAGGACATCGAAAGGCGCAGTCGATCCATTATGCAGGGCAGGGGTACTCATTGTGTACTCATTGTATTACATATTACAATGGGGACTAAACTCTTCCTCTAGGAGCTCGGAGGTACAAGAGTGTCACTGTCTACAGGCAGAGCAGCGATGGTGGGTACAGTGTGTTCAAATGTGCTCACTTCCACTGATATTGTGTAGTACAGCTGCCAAACTCAGCAAACATCGCTGAGAAACCTCCCAGAGTTTCTCCAGCAGAATTGGCTATGGGACTAGCATCCACTTCTGTCTTGGGGGTGGGGTGCCAGCATTGACAGTCACAAGCACTACAAGATCTCCACATGGCCCACATGCCTCATGAGAACAGTCTCCAACATTGGATGAGCAGATTGCCTATAATGTGTTGGTGAAGCTGACCAAAGGTAAAATCTGCTCTGGTGGACTCAGAATCGTCAAACTCGGATCACTGGTGTATGTATTCTCGACATAGCTAACTAGCTAACTCCTCATGGGTCAGTGATTGGATGCTCTGGCAAACCTCCACCCACAATCTGTGCTGATGCCATCTATCACCAAAAAATGTGCCATCTCATCTGCCACATCCAGCCATACCCCTCCATATCCTCTGTGCCAAGCCCGGCTCTACCCTCAGTCACCCAGCTCGATCCCACCCTCATCCACATTCGACACCTCAACAACCTGGAAATGTCACCCCTGCTGTCTGTCATCTGTGCTCAGCATCCCCCAGAACCACTCACACTGGTTCAAAAATCCTGAAAGGCACTCTATAATTTTCCTCCTCCCGGACGTCAAGATCTTTGGGCAGAAAGTTGGCATGGTTTGATTGAGAAAGATGCAGGTACGTGATATTTTTAGTATATACAGTATACATACATCAGGAAAAAACCATTTGGTTACATAGTGCTCGGTAGTCCCTCTAACCTGGATTACCTCATCGACAAGTCCCCCTTATGTAGCACCTGGTAGCCACCTGCAATGGCTTGGTAGCCCTTGGTAACCACACTTGTTTTCTCTGTAGCACCTGGTTGCACCTGGTACCTGCTGCATCAGAAAATCTCCCCGAAGACCACCGGAGACAAACAAAGACACAAAAGACCACATAGCAAACCCCGGTCTATAGAGAAAGGTGGGAGGGGTGGATTTTGTCTTATAGACAACCGTAGACATAGGGCCGTCTAAATAGTGGCCATAGCCATAGTGCACCCATAGCTGTCATAGGTCCCGTAGTAAATGTGGTTGGGCATGGATCATGCTCCTTTCATAGCAGCTTGTAGACATTAAAGAGAACAAAAGTCACAATTGGGGCACAGAATCATTGTGTATCATTCATGGCAGTAAGTACTGACTACGACAGACAAGAAATTAGCAGAAGAAATAGAGATGTGAATTAAATGTGACAATGAACTATGAACAACAGGGCTTGAGCAACAAAAGACATGGGGGTGAACCGAGTTTGAGCTAGGTTGCGCACTTGTGGTGCCCAGATTGTCTGATCTGATATTTGATACGGTTGATGAGTTTCAGAGTAAAGTCTTGTGTGGTGGGGCCATGGCAGTTGCAAGCTCAACTTGCAGTCCAGAGAATGATAGCGAGACAACAGCATTGAATGATTTGATGTATGCAACTCTGCTGTCACCCAGGGCAGCCCAGAGCGACTTGGAATGTCGATGGATCACAACAAAGGGGAGGGTAGACAGGGAAGAGACAGAGAAAACAGAGGAGGGTGCAGGGTAAAAACAGGAATATACGACGGCTTGCAGAACCTCCAGCTCGTTGACGTGGCAACAGAATTGTGGAATTGAGAATTGGGCTTGAGAGGGTATAGAGATGGCCTGGGAGTATGCCGGGACTTGTTGAAGCGTAAAGGAAAGCCATAAGCATGAGCAATGGAGGGACTGAGGTGGTCAGACAGTGGTCGATCGTGGGCGAAAGGAAGAAAGAAATGTTGTCCCACATCAAATTTGATGAAACACGTTGGAAGCCTGGTACTATTTCTGCCGAAGGCACTACAATTGGTCTAAGATGTTGCTAAGATTCAGGTTATCAGGCTATACTGGTGTGGACCTCCTTGCAAACACAGGTTCCAGATTCAAAAGTAACATCTCAGATTCTCATAAGTATTATGAAAATTTCCTTATGACTTGGCTGCTCTACCAATTTAGGCTTTTTGCCAGATGTAGGTAATTTATTTTTGCATCACATGTTGTCGCCATAGACACATGCAATTTACATTATAACTTTCAAAGACATCCATAGTTGGTGTTCAATCAGAGACCACACAAATAGACATTCAAAGTTGGGACATCAATTCATAGACAAGGAAAGTCAACCATAGACCATCATAGTACTACCACCTACCACATAGGCCATCAAAGACCCAGAAAGCTGTCACTGCGACTTCATAGTATTTCAAATTTTCCTGATGTGCTATCTAGTAGGGATGGCTCTGGTTACCTCGGTGGTTGCTCCCGTGTAGACTAGCCAAGGTAAACACCGGAATATACATGGTTACCCTGTAGTGATCAGTTTCACAGGTCCGAAGCCCGGCAAGCACTGCCACAGACTCAAAAAGAGCACTGCCGGCGGCAGAAGTGTCTTGTGATCTCACATTCCTTCTCACTTTCTCGGCTCAGATCAGGCAATAACACTCTAATCTCCGCAATAGAGCCTCTCAAATCTCTCCAGCAAGCTCATTTGTTAAATAATTCCCCAAACTCCCCCGTCTAAGCAGCTGACTCTGTTGCAAATTCCCATTGTCTGCTGGTGCCAATCAATCCCGGATAGAATTTTTGCACAAGCCACAGCCTAGCGCGGTCTTGTGCATCATCTTTTCTCTCTCAACAAACTCCTGCTGCAGGCTCCCCAGCCATACATCACATTCTCACGGTCTTCTCACAACCTCTCCATCATGTACACACAACCAAATGCCCTGCACACACCGCTTGCACACACCTATGGCATGAAAGGCTACCCGGCTGGCCTCTCGGGTGGCATCATCCCCTTTTGACATTGTGGCCAATAGTCCTGTCCATAATCCCACCATGTTCTTGCTCTCCTGTGCTCCTACCGACGACAATATGCCACCCTCCACACCTACCAGGTCTCAAGCTTCGATTGCATCCCATGGTGGCACACTCCCAAACACAGCTGGCTCCACCCCTGCTCGCATGGTGTTCTCTCTCCAGCAGCTGGACCCCGAGTTGCATTTGATTCAGCTGGAAAGTAGAGCAAAAGAACAAAGCAATAAGGGGACTTCAAAGTCCTATCTACGGCAGATTGCCAGCTATCAGGCCTGGTGGGATGCATCCGAGACCGTGCAGATTTTGCAGGATCCCCGGCTTGTGGCTATTCCCGCGTTTCCGGTAACAGCTGCAAAGGTCGCCATGTTTCTTCAGTATGAAACTACGCATGAAAAGGTCAGTAATATTGGTTAACTCTTGCATTCCTCTGGATCATCATTCTGTTGCCAGAAAAAGTGCGGGACCACTGAGACTGTTGCTGGAACATCGGTCGGGAAGTCACAAATCTCCCACGTCATTTCTGCTCTTTAATCGTGCCGCCGCGACATGCAGCATGAGTACAAGTGTGATCCAGATGCACAAATTTCCCTTCGAAACAATACCCGCATTAGTCAACTTGAACAAGCAGCCAAACACGATGAACCGAAACGAGCCGCCAAAGCGCAAATAGCGAAGGCAGCAGGAAGTTCATCTGGTAATCATGTCGCTGTTTCCGACACTGAAATCACGTGGCTAAACAGTTTCATTCACAGACATCTATACAGTCAATGAGTTCGTCAATGTGCTCAGTGGTGTTTGACATCTTTTTCGGGCATTCAGCATATCTCCCTGGGCCTGCGGGACCGTGCAATGCTGCTTCTGGGAGCTGCAACAGCTTTTTGCGGTAACAGTGCCCACATTTTACTATGGTCTGATTTATTCCCCGCATTAGTCAGCTCAATCCCACCCTCATCCACATTTGACACCTGGAAATGTCACCCCCACTGTCTGTTATCTGTGCTCAGCATCCCCCAAAACCACTCACACCAGTCCAAAAATCCTGCAAGGCACTCTATCTTGAATGATCCATGTGGCAAACTCTTTGAATGATCCACGTGACAATCATTTTAAATATTTTCACAGCACATATTTGAATAATTTCTGGTGAGACATTTTGAACTTTCAGGCACCAAACACTTGAAACTTTATTTGCATGTTATCCTGTGGTTCATTTGATTTCCATTATAAACAATCTTTGGATGATTCATCAATAACTACACTATAATTTTTGCCTCTTTTGGTAGTGGACTTGAAAAGAACATGCAAACCACATTTCTTATAGCATTCTAGTGTGTTATGAATCTTTTCCACACCTTATATGTTGAAAACATTGAAAATAAATGCAACCAAAACATACAAAGATTGCTGTTGAACTATTATAATTTTTTTTCAGCATAGCTTTCATATAATCAGTGCAGGAATATCTGTTTCCCATGCTGAAAACATTCAAATACTACTGATTGATCATACACCTTCCATTCCAATGGTATCTACACATTATACACATTGCTATCCACTGCTTTTCTTCGAAAATCAGTTAAAACCATCTGAAAGATATTCAAATGGTTGGCCCTCAATAACAAGAAACTAATCTGTAAATTATTTGAAATGCATTCCCAATGTTTTATTTGTTTACCCTGCCCAGTTACGAGTGCTTTACTTGAAAATCATGAGAGGAAAATGAAGCAAACATTCATCAGCCATTCAAATCATTTTAAAATCATTTACGCTGAGGATTGAAAAACAATGCAAAGAATCCTTTGGAACCCACCTAAAAAGCATTGTGTGACATGATCACAGCTATTTTTGGATGTTTTGGCCTCAATACTGCGAAAAAACATTTTAAATGAATTAACTGTTTTCCTCCTTTCAAAACTGGGAAAATATTGCAAAAAAAAACTGGAAAAACACTATGAAGATATCAAGATAATCTTTTATACAAACTCTGCATGTTTGACCAATTTTCATGCTAAAGAAACTTTGAATAATCAATAAGTCTTTGTGGGTCAAACATGGTTAAATTATTAGGAGTAGTTTTCCCATGTTTTTCAAATGTTTCAGGGTCAACCATGATGATATGGGTCTTGTGCGTCAATCACGGACGTCCATTCAATAAAATTCCAGACCGACCCACATACCATAGTGAGAAGGATGCGGGATTCTATACCATAACGGATAGGTGACAAATAAAAGCGCATGAGTTGGATGAATGTTAACAAACTCAATTTCCCTCCGCTGCTAAATCTCCCCGCCCGCAATGGTTTTCAACACCGATTCTTGTCTTGCCAGCCACCCTTACTTCTCCATCAGGGCCGAACAACTCACGGTCGACGAGCGCGTAGCACTCGCTTACAAACGCGCTAAACTCCTGATGGAAACCCACAGTAAGTTCTTACAAAGTGCTATATGACGAGTACTGATTGAATGTACACAGATCTTTCTGCGCTTGACGTTCAGTTCTGTTCAGAGAGATTCTGGCGACTGTTCACGGACCCCATGATGCCCCTCGATATTGGGATGTTCACTATTCTCGCGGCGCACATCGGTCTTGCCATCGGGACGTTGAGTCGACATTTGGATTCCCGTCCCGACCTGCGGCCCTTGGTCGAGGAGTTGCTGCGCTTTGACAAAGTCGGCCTGTTCTTGCTCACCGAGCGCGGGCATGGCACAGATGCCTTCAACATTGAAACTACTGCCACACGCCTGTCAGATGGAAGTTATATGTTAAACACACCGCGTGAAGAAGCATCGAAGTACGCACTTTCCAAGGCACCAGTCCGAATAAAATAAGTTAATCGGAAATCCAGATTTATGCCAGCGTCTACTCCCAACTTCGGTGTATTCAAGGTTGCCCTCGTCATGGCCCGACTCCTGAACGAGGGGCGGGACTTTGGGTGCAGATACTTCGTTGTGCCCATATGGTAAGTTATTCACGCCCGAACACGAATCGTCGCTCATTTTCTAAGTTCAGCAATGAAAAGGAAATGTTTCGTGGCGTCACGTCCACTCGCTTGCCGATGCGCAGTGGCACAGGTCCTCTGGATTTTTCCATTACATCCTTCCGCAATGTTCGCCTCCCAGCTTCAGCTCTCGTCTCGTCCACTCCGTATAACATATCGGCACCGTCCAACCCACTGGTCGCATGGTGGGATGAGAACTGGCGGATTCAGCTTGGAACTCTCCTGATTGCTGCTCCCGCAATTCATGCAATCAAAATTTCCGCTTATATTGTCGCAAATTACTCCATGACTCGTTGTATCACCAACCGTCAGAATAAGTTACAACCCATTTTCGACTTCCGGACCCAGCAATGGCCGATCGGTAGCGCCATAGCCGTAGGTTCTGTTCTCGAAGTCTGGTATGATGAGGTGCTGCGGCAGTCAGCAGACCGAACGGGTCCCCAGGATGTCCGCCATGCCAATGCCGTTATCACCAAGACGACTGTTCTTCGCCATTCGATGCGCCTCACTCCCGAGCTAGTAGAACGATGCGGAGCGCAAGGAACCTTTGAGGCTAATTTTATAGCTCGCTGGCAGGTGAAATGCTTTTTTGCACATTCAATCGGGCATGCTGACACATTTCTCAGAATGATGTCGTGGGAGGAGGCATTGCCGAAGGAGAACTGTTGACACTGTGCATCCGGCTGTGCAGCGAACTTCTTTTGAGAAGATATAGTATTGACATGCCCGATGCCGATGAGTCTTTGCTCGCCAAGCATGCTCACGGACTGCTGGAGGAGAACACCAAGTTGCTCGCCGGATTTGGCAGTCATCGAAGTCCCGAGTTCAACTCGCTCATCTTGCCCCAGTCTCAGACAGTTATCGAAGCGATTGGACACGCGCTTGCGTACTCCGCCGCGCTGAAGAAAAAGGTTCCACAGCCTCTTCTCGACATGTACGAATGTACAGTGATTCGCATGGATCCAGCTTGGTATTCTGAAGCTGGTGTATCCCGCCTAGACCAGCGTCTGCGCGAGGACCGGGTGATCGTGGCCATGCTTCCAGATATCAACCGATACGTGTACAATCTCCAGGTGGAGGAACTAGTTGACGCTCCAATTGCGTCGCCAGAAAGATGGAAAAAATACGCTGCTGGATTGCCAACATATTCTGGGAATGCCTTGGAATCAGAGATTGGATCGTTTGCGAAATTATGATTACACCAGATTCAAGGAAGCGAGCAAAAGGATACTATTTATCACGAGTTCTCACATGTTCCTCGGTAGTCTATTGAATTCTAGTCTTCATTGCCACCACTTCTACGAAGGACCCGAACAAGTTCCCACGGTTGTATTTCAGCGGGCAAATACGGGATGGATCGGATCAAGGTGGAACGGTGGTTGGCACGGTGCCAATCACCGTCCGCACCCTCCTTCTTTCCTTCTCAGGCTTTCTGTGGTTTCCGTAACGTGTAACTTAGATTTCGCCTCGATTTTTAACCCGCTCTTTTCTGCTGCCACTGTTGTTCAAGCCCTTCCCCTCATCAGCAAAAAAAGCCAGGAGTAGGTAGCGCTCAGTAGCACCAGTATCCAGGATAGTCTGGTAGTCAAGTACCCCCATACTGAGCGCCTGGTAGCTCCCCGCCAAAGCTCTGGTAGCACCTGGTAGCTTTAGCAGGGGCCTCAGTAGGGTAGCAGCCTTTCAAATGCAAAAACAGGGTGTTGTGAACACAATTGCAATCAGTTCAACAACCTTAACCTGAACACCGGAAGGCTTTGACCAAAATAGTCCCATAGTCTGGCAGTGGAACGTCGCCGGTGGAAGGAACGCGGCAAGAAGATAGTCTCACGTCAATGGCGGCTCTGCAGGTTCTGCTATATTTATGTAGGAGACCCGGCACATGCAATGTTCAAGTGCGAGCATGAAGAGCTGGTGGAACTCCGGAAAATCTTCCTTGATAAGGTCAACATAGAAATTCCTGGTCTAGTGGATAAATTCCCCGATGCTCTTCAACTACTTCGCGGACTCCTTCCATATAGAAAAATCACTCCATTGCTTGCAAAACTGGCATATGATGTTCTCAAAATATTCGACTCAGTTCCTATGCTCCTCGTGAGTGATCCGACTGTGGCAGTTGGAAACAACTAGTCTGCAGTGGGTGGCTGTGGACCTTCCTCCGATATTGAACATGCCACCCTTCTCCTCAGCAGTGATATCTCTTTGGAGGTTGAGCCCAGTGGAATTTTATGCATGCAGTCTGCAAAGGGAAGATGTACGACATCATGCTGTGACTGGGGAATTCCGGGGATACTTTACCTGGGAGGAGGGAACTCCTCCCATACTCCAGCTTCATGTGCTGTGAGGTCAGGTCCCACGAGGTTTTGACTGGAGTCCAGCCTCGATGACGAGAGCCGGCCAGTTCGCAGTAGCGACAGCGTCTTGTGCTATCACCCCCCTGGAATTTCTGTGTGTTCTGTTGGCATCTTGTAGTTTAATGGACAGATGATCACCCTTACGTACATACCTACTTGTTTGTCTTCGGTAAACTCGTTGTTCACGTTGTGGACCATGCAAGTATAATACATCCCCCCACGAGTGAAGAAGATTTTAGAAGATACAAATACCACTAGACTAAAGAACTGTTGAAACTGAATGGAAAACACCGGATAAGGTCGCATCAGCTTCCTACATAAGTCAGCAATTATGTTCATGGTTCCTCATGTTGAGGAGTACCGACCTATAGCTCATTAAATAGTCCAACCAACCATTTCTGATTTTGAATAATCTTAAAATCTACTGATAGCCAAGTGGGACCATGCCATGTAGTTACACCTATCAAGTTTAGTGGATGACTCCAATAATTTTGACACTCCTCATAGTGAATTTGAATTGGGCTGAACCTGTACTGTACTATTAAGTTCAGTTCAACAGTCACGGGTCACGGGCACGCTTGTCGACGTCGAACTTTGTTCAATGTCACGGGTCACCTCGCCCAACTGTCGAATTGGTTCACCGTGACATCCCCAGCGGCTCGCCTAGAAGTGCTGTTTTTTCGCGTTTTCGTGTCGAAAATTGTCGAATTTTGGCCGTCCGTCACGGTCACCACGACCGGTTGTCGGCTGTCGAATTTGGTTCAAAAGGTCACGGGTCACACCCCATGTCGAATTGAACTTAATAGTACAGTACTTGAAATTGGCAGTGAAGTCCTATCAGGATCGAAGTACAAATTTAGTAAATCCCACAGTGTACTACTGAAAGTCTATTGAAAGTCATTTTTATAAGCTACTGATTTATAGGTGATATGCTCCCTTGTGCTACAGAACTTAGGTTACAGACTTCCGAAGCTATGAGGCCTGGCTGACAGACTACTAGGGCTACCAAGACTTGGCTGATGGGCTAACAGCAGCTACCAAGTTGCCGCTTAGGGTTACTAGGGCTACCAGAGGCTACCAAGATCTTACTGAAGGCTACCCGCACTACCACCACTCCAAAATTTGGCATGGAGCTACCTGACAAATTGTTGTTTCCTGATGCGCAGGAATTTGTTGACTGCAGACTTGTCTCGGCCTCTCGGTCCTCCACTTTAGTTACCGAGAGGCCCTCGTTTGCCGTGACCGGTGTCCTGGAGGGACCCTCCCTTTCTTCGGCCACCGGGACGCAGACGGTTCTCAAACCCACTGGGAGACAACCATTTCGCTTCAAGAATTCTGTTGTTCCACGAGCACTCGACTTGCTTCCAGTGGTGTACTGTACTAATCCGACCATAGGGAGCCATAGGGTCACTGGGTGTTATGTGTCACTGACATGATAACAAGTTCACGCTGGTAGATACCGTCAATAATTCCCTTAAAAGGCAGTCCGGCAAACACCGGAGCAATTTTTAGGGGCTCTTTCAGCCTATTTGGGCGAGAAAAGTTTAATGTTACCGTCACTGGCCTCCAGAATTTCAATTCACAAAGGTCCGTCACCCGTCACCGGAACTTACGGTCGACTTACTACAGTAATATCAAATCTTGTCCGTGAATGAATTCAAGCAGATGCTGTGCTTAATTTTTCGCTGTGCTTAATTAGGTAAAGTCGTCGTTCAGACATGTGGACCACGCGAGTATAATACATCCTCCCCCCTCCCCCCCTCATCTTCCATGTGATATTTTTTACACACAATGGAATAGTCACTTCAGGCTCCTATGAAGTGGTCCCTGATAGGGTATTTTGCTACTAGCAAGAGTGGGCCCTAGGAGGGGTCAGATCCATGGAGTCATTCCACCCTCCATGGATCACTCCACCGCCATGGATACATCCACCCCCTGTCACATCACACCCTGGGTGGATTCATCCAGGCTGCGCTTGCGCAGCCCGATTTTGGGATTTTGGGAGCTGCACGGGGCCCGTTTCAAACCCTATATCCCTTGGTAGTTAGCATAGGGCTTGTACTCTGTGGTTTCATTGACTGCCGGTTCCCAATGGCAAATCCGTGTCGAGATTGCAACCTCACCTATATCTGACTCTGTGGGTACCACAACTGGCTGGCATACCCACAATGAAGGGAAAATCCTCTCAGAAATCGTGCCGGATGACTGGACCCGGTAATCATGTTTTTTTTTTCAACTACCCAGCGCCCTAACTGCTGCGGCAGGTACAATTCCTGCAATGCAAAGGATCAGATTTTCGTCTGTAATCCATGTTTATCGTCAACACGGGGTCGGTTGTCCTGGCTCAGCCAGGCCAATCACATCTTCAGTCGCCGGCAGATCACATCTAACTATGAGGACTATGGTTCGTCCAAAGTGTCTTGCTGTGACAATTCAGATGACAATTGTATATAGTTTATGTCGACAACATCATGTTTCTGGTTGAGATTCCAGACACCGCTATAACCGATGGCTATCTCTTCCTCTGTCCAAGTGGAGATTCCTATGTCGGCCCCAATTCATACTGTTTTCCGGATGTTCCCGCCTACTGGTCCCTCGATCGATTCGGTCACGAACGACTCAGCGAAGACGAGGCGCAAAGACTAGGTTTCCCTGCAATTCAGCTGAAAACAATGCTCCTGGGACGATTTTGGGATGCTAGCACTTACTTCGGAGTCCATCAATTCCACGCGGGTAAAGGATTCGACCCGCAGAGTCAGGAAGTGGCTCGGCATCTTGGCTATCCACTTCTCGATATTGGCGGTGAGGACCCCGAGAGCCGCTTTGCACACGGTACGGCCCATTCAATGTCAGGAGTAATAAATCAACTTTATTCATCTTGCTGCTAGATAGTCGACTCCGACGAGGACAGTGATTGCAACGAAAAAGGAAAACTAGTTGTAGGCTCTGATAGCGAAGAGATTAACAAATCACCTCCTCAAAACTTTGGTGCATCTGACGACAGATTCTATCTGTTTTCGCCCAACGCTAATACCCGTCTTCAAAGACTACGACGAAGTTGAAAATCCGTATGAAGAGGAAGAATTCAGCAACTCAGACGTCTATAACCATGGTACGTATTGATGCGAGTAATTGTGTGGAATTTCCAACGGAAAGAACAATACTGAACATCAAAAATTCTCTGTGATTCGGCTTGGACGTTACGGATATGGATTCACCCAGCCAGTGCTGGCATTTCTTGGATATTCTCAAGTTGACATTAATGGCTTTCTATGTGCTATGCGTCTTGAATGACGGAGGATTGTGACTTTAAGTAGACCTAGGTGTATTATTGCTATGTTTCTAATACTCTATTTTTTGTTTAAATAGATAGTTATATGTTATGGGGTGGCTGTTGAGGAACAATGTTTTTTGCAAGAAATTGGTGCTGTCTGTCGCACTTTGCGGCTTTGCCTGGGTCACCCCGGGCTCCTGTTGGATGTTCATCTCCCTTAGACAGATGCTTCTGGGATACTTCTACACATCGAACTCGCAATGCCTCGCTTGTTGAATGTCGAACTTGGTTCAAATGGTCACGATCACACCCGTGACCCCAACCGAGAAACAAAAAGAAAGTTCTCTCTGAGTTGTTTGATCTGTACTTCGGCTGGAGTAAACTAATCACGTAAGTTCCTGGTACTAGTATTTGGTACCAGGTCTAAAGATTTCAAATGCGGACAGCCCATCACACCATTACCGTTTATAGGTACTATTGATCGATCCCATCAAAGGCCTATTCAAAAGCCTGGACTCCAGTGCCCAGGTCCTTCTATGAAAAGTTCCAAGAGTTCTGCAGTCCCAAAAAACTGCCATGCATATTTCAATGTACCTCTCCACAACAAATTTGACCAAAGTTGATTCTTCATCCCTGAATCATGTATATCCGAGACCTTTGAGAGGGTAAATAATAAGGGCTCCAGCTGCTGAGTTCCTACATCATGAGTACCAGGGCTGCCCGGAGGGCCTTTTGAATATTTACCGGCTTCAAATTTATTTCAGCTAAGTTGATGCCACCTTGGATTTTTCACGCCACTGACAGCGATGATACCACCCATCACACTAGCAGTCGAGGTGTTCGGCGGCGGAGAAATATACCACTGACACTTTCAGATTTTTGACTGAGAAATTTGGTAAAAACTATTTTGAATTTTACACCAATTTCTCAGTGAAAAAATAAGTGAAAAACTTGAAATTTTTTGGTAGATATTTTGTGATAAATCAAATTTTTCAGCATTTCTTGACTCAAAATCAAAATTTTCATCAAAAGGTTTCAAGTTTTTCACAAATTTTCAACTGAAAAATTTGTGTGAAATTCAAAATAGTTTTTACCAGATTTCTCAGTCAAAAATCCGAAATGTTCATCCAGTGTGAGATTAAATTCTTGCTGTGGAAGTACACCCTGCCCCGCACGGCGACTCCATACATCAAACCTGATCCACCTGTCATCCAAAACCGGTGACACCGCGAAGATCATTTTTTCTTCTCATGTGCACATTTGATTATTGACCTTTTCTTTCATCCACATCCTTGATCCCGGTCTCGCCGTTTAGGTCAGCCCACCGTACGGGCTCAACATCCTTCGCAAATTCAACATTGGATCGATCCAACACTGCATCACTTATGTGTTGCCGGTACACTGCTGTAGCGGTGCAGTTCTTGGCACTGGGGTCAAAGAGAATTCGGTTTGAGTAGAGCATATTTGCAGCCCCCCAAAACACCTAGCCGACGATTTTGATCAGAAAAATGATTGCTGATTCCAGAAATATGGTGACACCGAAAGCGGAAACGATGAGCGGCTTGGCGGCGGCATAGACTCTGAAAAGTGACCAAAACTGCGAAAACCATCCCCCAAGGCCCATTTTTTTTTCGAGTCCGATGCACAGAAACGGAGCATACATTTCTTCGTGCTTCGAGGGCGTCCCAGTCCCCAATTCACGAGAATGAAGTTGAGGACTGAAGGCTGTCGTCACATCAGTCACTGGCGCCGGCTAAAAACTACGAGTGATGGCAGAAATTTGGAAGGCGCAAAATGGGCGTGCAAATATGCTCTATTTTCAGCTTCATTCCAGCTCCGATTATAAACTCCGACGGGATCAGATCAAAGAGGCGGTGCAGTCGCTCTTTCTTCAAGGGCTCTTTCTGCCACCGCGCTGCACGAAGCATCCCCGACAGCGGCGACCTTACCTCCCGAACTGGAACACCATATATTTGAGATGTTGGCTCTCTCACGACCGGTATGCATTCCAAGGCTCATCCGGATTGCCTGGCGCGTGAAGGAATGGTGCAGTCGATATGCCGCCATTTCAGTATCCATACTGATTTGTATGTCTCGGAATCCAGGGTTGAACCCCTTCTGTACCGCACCATCGTCATCTATGTACGGATGATTGACGCCCTTCCCCGCTGTACCATGGACACGCTCATATCCATCGCCCGCACCAAATCGAAGGCATTCTTCCGCGATGCGCAATGTCATCGTGAGCGGCTTTTTTTCTGTAACCGCCTTCATCTCTTCCCATGGCAGTTGCGCGAGACGCGCCTGTGAGCATTCCGGCTCTCCTAATTCATGTCGATTAAAGTCGGTAGCAACTCACAGCTCTGCGAGTCCTTCTTTGCAAGCACTTTCTTCCAAAACGGCTTCACGAGTTTAACCCGCCGAATCTCAAAGAAATAATCTCTTCCTTCCCTGTAATTGAGAACCTTCACCTCGAAGGGCTCTTCGTTCCGTCGGAGTACTTGGATGATCTTCCTTTGCGCCACTTTTACGGTGATATATATTTTTCGACGTGGAGGGGCTCAACGATCCTCTCCGCCACCCCGGCTTCGCCAGTATTACGCATCTCGAGCTAATGAACGGACTCGATGGCAGCGGGATGGGTGCCCACACGCAGTATCACGTCCTGAGGCGCCTACCGCGCCTCACGCACCTTTCATTTGATCTACCGTTGCCTCTGCCGGCCTGCACAACACTGCTGTTGGTCTGAAAACTCCTTTCTGCTCTGATCCTCCTTGACCCTGGTCCACAACATCCGTACGCGGTCATAACTGTACTGGCCATGGATCCTCGTTTTGTCCTGATGAATCACCCACAATTTCAGGAGGACTAGCAGTGGGGTGTGTTGACCGGCGAAGACTTTTGGGCTCGTGCCGACCAATTCATCCGCAAGCGGAGGTCAGGGCAAATTCCTAGTGAGGATTCATTCTCTTGCCTCTCTCTCCAGGGCGCAGGCTGAACCATTGAAAGACAAGACTTTCTTTTTGGAGGAGTACTGAAGGCTTCTCGGCCAGGTTTGCGCCGCATTCATTCTAGGTCAGTGCTAGTTATCAGGTGCATGGTTTAGCGTCAATCGCCCTAATCGTCGTGTATCTTGGCAGGCGGATTCATGTCATTTATTGTTGCGCTTCATGGGGAACTTGAGAAGGAGCTCCTGAACGTAAATGCAATCCAACACCCTTCGCAATCCCGTTCAACTATCCAATATTACTGTTCGTTCAAGTCGATCAACCCGCTCCGTCAAGGCCAATTTCAATGTTTTCGCTCTGGCTCACAAATGTCATAGCTCGCACCGCTTATCGTATGCTCAGGAAAGCAGTTCTCCGAGTCTCCGAAAGGGTGACGAGTGCAATGACCTCCCTTCCGTGACACCCATGTCAGTACCTTTCAAGTTGAGGATCCTCCTGGTCTGCAGCATCCCGTGGTACTGTTCCATACGCAGTGTCGTGGTCACGCAATTTCACTCACTGGCTGCTAAGCGATGCCGACAGTCAGCCGGCTTTCGGTCCAGCTGCGAATCGGAACACGCCGGATAACTTCTTTTCGAAAATTCGGATGGTCATGTCCTATTCATGCACAGAAACAGCCTATAGTTCCATATCTAGATGCTGTAGCTGGCTGTGCGGTACGTCAAGAAGCTCAACAGCTGATCAACACGTGACTTATCTTCAACCTTCCTTTAAAGACATAAGGCTACAGCTTCGGCCACGCCTCACCTCTTTCTTCCCCAATTCCACCACCACTCATGGATGACTCCAGCGAGGCTTCATTCGACGAGGAACTCATTTCTGAGGAAACGATACACGGGTCACACCACAGCGCGTTGTTCGTCCTTTCCTATCATTTTCCTCGGACAGACACTCACGGCGCCTAATACAGAAACACAGGCGCTTTTTTCCCGCAGTCGAAACACTTCACCGTCGCCGGTGGTATATTCACGAGCAACACCCATATCCATGAGGCCCCAAGTCTGCCGTCGGGTGCATTGTTTGCCTCGGTTATTGTGTGCTCGACACTTACTCTTCCAGCAGATTTCCGGATGATCCCGCTGGGAGACATCGACTTGCAGCTAGAGATCTGTTTGGACCTGGAATCCGGTGTCGCCGGACGTTCACGTCACGGAGCATCTGTTCGGCGAATGTATTCTGCCAAGCTTCGTGGTCAGACTATGACCGTGGCCATGTATGAGGGCGGCAACGCAGAGGCTGTACGCATCTTCAATCATATTCTGCGCGTTGAGTTCACCGTTGTGAAGAAATGGCAGCGAGATATATCCAGACACTCTCGATTTCGGTGAGGCCTTATGAAACATTCACCATCTTCAGTTGGTTGAGATCTGTGATCTCAGTCATCCGAACCTTGTTCAGTTTTACGCCACTGCAACATCGCGCGGAATGTATGCTACAGTCTTCCATGACGGTAAGTCTATCTTCTCCCGAAGATTCCAAGCACTGAAAATGGAGGGGCATAGATCTGATACCACCCAAGCACTTCCTTGACCTATACCAACATTCGCCTCTTGTGATCACGTACATTCGTCTGATCTGTGTAGGTGGCTCTGACTCGCCCGTATGCCACGCATTCATCTTTCAAAGGCTATAGAATGGGAGATCAGAACCACAACTCATTCTCATCACAGGATTCATTCTGACACAGGTGGCGGAGGAGTATTTGGAGTATCTTCTTGGTTCGGTGAGTGTTCAAGCACTATGCGAGCCTTATGATGGACGGAATTTCCCAGCCATTATTTTGCGGCAGGTTCTGGATACGTCGCTCAAGTGGCCTGCTCTGTGCCGAGATCACATCACGGGAAGAGCCGAACGATCTATATTTCGGCGCCTGTCTTCCGTACATTACAGTTGCAACGGGTAACTTGGCCTTGCTCGATCAGCCAGATGCCGAGGCCACTCTCATTTCGTTTCTCACATTGGAACAGTATCATGAAGCATGTTACAAAATCTTAGCCCGACGTGTCTGGCTCACAGTCCCTTCGCGAGAAACAGTGAACATAGGCGCGGTGATCTGCTGGTTTGCGACCTCCCAACTTCAAACACCGGTTGAGATAGGAATATCACCGCAGATCGAGGTCAATTTAAACGTTGAGCTGGAGGATGCACGCTACGCAATTCCCTCAGAAATTATGGTGGACGGTTGGATTCGGTAATTGATTTATGCTTAGATAAAATATCGGATTGATGTTTCATCAAGATACAACTGTCGTAGGGTTAACGGCGCGATATTGGGACAAACTTGGGAAATATCCGAGGCACTGCATGCCTGCTGGCTCAGCCAGGCCAATCACATTTTCAAGCACCAGCATATTGTATTCAACTACGAAGATCACGGTACATCTGTTGCAATTTGCCGCGATGATAACGTTGACACGATAAAACAGTTTATATAGACCGTATTCAAGTTCAGATACACCTCACGGAAACAGCAGCTGCAGTGGAAGGCTACCTGTTCTGCTGTCCATGGGAAAATTTCCGCCCCGGTTTCACGTCATTCCGATCCCCAGATGTTCCATTTTATTGGAGCCTCGATCCATCCGGAGACTCACCACTGAGCACAGAGGATGCAGAAAGCCTGGGTTTCCCTACTATTGAACTAACAACAACAATATACGGAAATGTCTATGATGCCAGCGTTTACGCCGGCCTACGTCAACTCCACGAGGCCAAGGGGTTCGACCCAGAGAGTCAGGACGTTGCTCGACATCTTGATCTTCCACTTCTCCAAACTTGTGAGAACTTCGAAGATTTCCCTACATACGGTGCCGTCCATTTGTACGGGCTGTCGAACCCTTTGTACTCACAGTGCTGTTGAATAGTCCAATGGAGTTCCGATGATGGGAACCCAGAGCTCTCCGGCCAGGAAGAGCTGAATGTTCAATCGGCTACCAAGCGGAACCATGGTGCGTGTCCCTGAAGCCATCATGTTTTCCAACTGAATCCTAAATCGCAGTATCTGAATCGGTAGGCAAAGAACCTCCCTTCAGGCTATCAATATGGATTCGCCGAGCGAGCGCTGCTGGGATTTCTTAGCCATTATCAAGTTGACACTCATTGTGCTCCACACGTTATGCTGGCTGAGCGGCGTGATAATAGGGGCAGTCAGAGTAGCGGATTATGGGTGGATTATGCTCTGAGATTATGAGAGGATTATGGATTTATTAAAGCGTGGGATAATCCCCGTAATCCATAATCCTTCATAATCTCATAATCTCCTCTGGAGGAGATTATGCTAGGATTATGGCCTTGAACCATAATCCTTCATAATCCTACAGTGCATAATCCATCCGGCATAATCCCTCCATAATCCATCCATTCTGGGGTGGTCAGAATTGAATGTGATTATGCCAGGATTATGGTTGGATTATGGCTGTTAATAATTCCATAATCCGACCATAATCCTTGCCATAATCCAATCATAATCCCTCCATAATCTCCTACTCTGACTGCCCCTAATGCAATCCTGATTCCTTAATCGGGTTTAAGGGAAGCGGTGGGATGCGAGTGATTTGGATGTCGGATGCGTCTAGTGGTGGCAAGGTCCGGTTCGAAATCGGTTCGAACCTGAACCGGACCGAACTGGACGTCGCGTTCAGGTTCAACGTTCGGTTATTGCCCGAACCGAACGCGACGTTCGCGTCCGGCGTTCACGTGAAGTCAATTTTTTCCGAACGCGTTCGAACGGCGAACCGCAGATGGCCTTTTCAACCCAATTTTCGGTGATAATTTCACAATTTTCGGTAAAATTATGATCTTTTTACCACTCGAATGCACTTGATTGATGTCTGGTACTTCCAAGGCTGTCTTCCGAGTCGATTTTCCTGGATTTCAACATTGATGAGAGGTCAGGTTTAATTTGCAAGAATGCAGCCTCAAGTATCTGACTCCAGTATTGCCTCTGAGCAACGCTATTCAACATCAACTTCGACTCCGTGAGTCCCCGAGCATAAACCAAGGCAGTGTGAATTTCCCTGACCATAAAAAATTGCAAATGAATGTCCAGGATTTTTTTTCGGTTCGAACGCGTTCGAACCTGAACCGAACGTGAACCCGCGTTCAGGTTCGGGGTTCAGCATTTGCTCGAACCGAACATGAGGTTCAGGTTCGGCGTTCGAGGAAAACATGCCCGAACGCGAACCGAACCGAACTTTGCCACCACTAGATGCGTCCTATTGATACGGTCGTGTGATATTCATATGCACATACGGACGTAACCGAAGGGATATGTAATCGAATGACAGCTTGAACGACTCGGGCTCGGCCATTTGTTACTCTTACAGCAATTCTCGAAAGTAATAGCGTGTTTGTGCACGAGCCATTCAAGCCATCAGATGGCTGTTTTGCAGTGTGCAAATTGATGGCTGATGGCTGTTGAATGGCTTCAATTTTCTTTCGGAAAGTGCTTGAATTGAGGGAGAAGATGTGGCATAGATCACCCTGGTATGTGGTACACCATCATATCATCTGGTACTGTCTCCATTTTCATAGCAAAATCTGGTTTCAACCAAAAGCAGCCATAATTTATGCTACAGTTCCAATTGAGTGACCCAATGAGAAGGGTGGTGGCTTTCTAGGAATAATAAAGGTATCATTGTGTGCAAAAATCACTTTATTCATTAGCCATTCAACAGTCATTAGCCATCATTTTGCACACAGCAAAACAGCCATCTGGTGGCTCGAATGGCTCATGCACAAACACTCTAATGAGATCGATCAGTTTTTCCCCCCAGTTCCCAAAAAGGAAACTGCAGCTTGCAGCATGGACTACCCACTTATCAAGGGTTTCCTTACCGGATTTTTGGGACCCAGATGTTTGAAAAGGCATCACTTCAACGTTTTGAGGGAATTTGAGGCGAACGGTTAACAGCGGCCGAAGTCGGCTGATCGGATCTATCAATATGTGATCGCCCGCAGATTGTCTGCGATCTTCTCATGTAGACATTCGGGGACCCCGTTCTTCTGGCGGTGTATCCGCGGTATGGATGCCCAAGCAATTCGGACCTCTACACCGACCTCGAGAGCCTACAGTGGGTGTTCCTACAAAATATCCTTTTTGGGAACTGCTAAAAAAATTATTGATCAATCTCATTAGATTCGAGAATTGCTGTAATGAAAGAAAATTGTGTGTGCATGATAGTCCTTTGGTTACCGCGCCATCATATGAGCGTCGAGGGTTATTATATAAGCACCCTTTTTGGGAAACCACATGCACCAGGCTTGCATGTGACTTGACGCCGAGCGAAGCTGGAGACCCTATTGAGACAGTGTTGAGCCTCTATCAAGCATCTGTTTGCTACAGGAGCCTCAGATACTTTCTCCAGGTTGACACAAGCGAAGAAGGAAGACCACGAACAACTTAGGGGCTTTCCCACCCAATCAAGTAGGCACGACCAAAAGAATATCCAGCAGCATAAATTGAACCAAGGATAAGATATGTATAGCTGTGTGAACCGATCCGTTACTCATTGTCGCGTCAAATAGCATGGTGCACGACCAAGACGCGTGAAAGTGTGGGATTGTTTGGTCGTGCATCCCTGATCGTTCCATAATAAGATCGGACGCCGGTAATCAAGCGCGGTAACTAACAGACTGTATATCCAGTGAGGAACGAGCAAGGTTGGATACTACAGTGTCTGTCAAGAGAGACTATGTGCATGAGAGATTGAACGAATTCGATGAGGTGTGGTGTTTATACTTGAACGGCATTTTTTGAAAGGTATACATACTTACGATTCAGTTTCAATTCGATCGTCGATCCAGCGTGTGGAATTCAAAATTGAACAGCTCTTTTAACCGTAGTTCAAAGCAGCGAGTTCAGATCTGTTGTTGTACATGTCGCTCTTTGATTTTGATGGCAGTTCGGGCAGCTCGGTCTTGTTCAATCTTTGTCGGCTGGGCGGATAATTGGATTTCTGAACAGAGTGAAGTTTTCAGACATGCTCCTGCAAGTATTAGCAGGTATTTCAGGCCTTGCGCTTGATTGAACTGGTATCGTTGAAGTCGCAATTAGCTGGGTGACTTTCATTCTCTGTACATACTTTTGGCGGAATATCGCAGTTTCAAGCTATAACAACAATGTTTCTCAACCATTTTCTTTTACGTACAGATCGGCATAAAGTAGAATTCAATCCTGATTCACCCTGTGCCAGTCGCGACAGCCATCAACCCATCGACGGCGGCCACCCGTCGAGCAGCCCGTCAGAAGTTTCATGTTCACGGCCAAGTACCTCCATTTTCTTCCCCGTGACGGCCGTTTTTGCGACAACAGTTCCGTCAGACGGATGAGTCGACGCCCTGACATTCATATCCTGAGTTTGAAACGAGATTCCAAAGCACTGCAGCACTACTGCAGAATTGATGTATGGGGTTGTAAGGCAGCGGCGCTGCGGTAAAACTGCATCGCTCACCGCTCAGGCTCTGAACTTCAAACGACTCAAAGAACCCGTCTTGTCTCAATTAATTGGGTTATGTACTCGGGGGAAGGAAGGCAGTCTGAATTGGTTGACAATCTGAATGTGAACAGCATGTGAAGCATTCCAGAACGTCGCTCGCAGGTAAGTGGGTAGCAGAGGATTGAGGCGAAGAATCCACATCCCAAATCGTGCAGAGAAAACGCGTTGAGAAAGAATCAATCGGATACAGTCACAGTGTTTAGAAAATACATAGTTGGGTCGTGCGTGGTGTTAAGATTGCGGTCACGATTACGAGTACAGGGTCCGTGTTTTAGTCTATCAGCGTCCAGGGCAGCCCCCTCAACTCCCTTCTTCCTCATCCCTCAGCAGCGCCCGTCTCCCGTCTCCCCCATGCCTCAACAGCGGCGTGGACCGTGCAACCGTCGTTGCACCGTGAACTCGCTCGAAGATCATGATTTGTGATGATGGTTTAACGCACAACAATGCCGTTTAGCAACAGCAACATGGAATGGGGATGATATAGCAACAGCCACCGTCTGTAAAAAAAATGACCCCATCAGCATCTATTCACCTATTTCTTTCGCAGAAGAGAAAGAAATAGGAAATCAAACGCACCTGGACAAGGAATACACCCGCCCCGCATCCGTGACGCATCTCCCCTCGGGACGGTGGGTCCGCCCTCCTTCCCGGCTTCCCGCCCATCGAGACTGCTATTGCTGAAAGACATCGTGGGTGCAGCGACCGGCTGCTCCGTCACAAGCGCCGAGTACGTCCCTGCCGGCGCTGGTACCGTCTTGCCGTGTGAGATGTGCGTGTGTGCGGCGGCTGGGTAGGTGGGTAGACGAGACTCGGATGAGGGGGAGGATGTTCGTGGGTTTGTAGTGGATGAGGACGTAGCCGAACTCGTGGTCATTGCGGGGGACATGGATGCAGACATGGTGTTCCTCGTGAAATAAATCGGGGTCGTGGAGGGATTCGTGAAAGCGGCGGAGGTTTTGGTTTTCGAAGTCGTGAATGTAGGACGAGAAAGGCGTGGTGTAGCGGCCGCTCACCGTGGAGCGGCCTTTTATACCCGTGCGGCGTGCGCAGTTAGCATGTGTGAAAACAACGCACCAATGACGTCATTTGGGCTCGGCTATTCTCGGCAAGTCTGGATTAGCCCCTAAATGCGGAGCGGTACGCTCAGGATAAGTTCAGGATAAGTTGAAAACGATCCACTGCGTTTGGCAGCTCTGCCTACGCTTTTTCAGACCTGAATTCCATTGTCCCTGCAAAGCATTTCGTCTAAGCCAAGTCTAAGTCCAAATGCGGACTAATCGGATAAAGCTGCGGAGATCCGATCGTTATCTAAAGCAGTGCTAAGTCGCTTGCTTCCTCCCACCACAAGCAAGATGCCTCCCAACCAGTACCACGTCCGCCTCCAGCACGGTGCGTCTGAATTCCCGTGTTGCTGTTTCTCCGAATTGGTCCGTGGCGGAAGTGGAAGCGTGGTATCCGAATTTCGAGCGGACTGTGGCAACAGATTGACGAGACTCGGAGACTCGGAGCATCGTCGATGAGTGGATGAGCTGTATTGGCTATGTGCTCCTTCCGAACTCCGGTCAACCTCTCTTTTCCTGGCTTCATCTTCTGTGTGGGATGAATTGGAACGAGCGGGAAGGTATCGAAGTCCGAATCGGTGTACTGATAATGTGACGGATTTGCAGGCATTACCGGCGGCTTCGCGCCCCCGACGCCGAACGCACTCTACACAATTACCCAGGCTCTCCCGGAGGGGTCTTCCCTAAACCCGCCGGATCTCGCGATCACCGCCGCTGTGCGCGAGTCGGGCACGCCTTCGCTGGTGGAAACCAAGGGATTCGCGCCACAGGTACGCATTCCCAATCATTTTTCTTTCTGTTCTCGCCACTTTCTATTCTTTCTACGTACTTCTTGGTCTTTGGACGTGTATCACGCACCATTATATTTTTCCGAGTCGTGTATCATCTTGCCCGTAACTTATCGCATCTACACAGCCCGTCCCCCCGACCACCGCCGCCCCCCTCATCGACGAGCTGCACACCATCCTCAAGAGCATCCCCACCGAGGACCCGCCCGGCAGCGAGGACATCTACGGCCTCGACACGAGCATTATGTGGGGCAGCGACGACCTGCAGTGGCAGAATGGCGGTCCGCAGGGGTGTTCCGGGTGCGTTGTGCTTTTGTTTTGCGTTTATTCTTCCTTCTCGTGATTCCGTTTTCTTTTTCCTTTTTGTCATCTTCGCATGCAGTTCTATTACCTCCACCTGCACGTATATTTGCGCCGGGCGTGCCGAGCTTATCGCCCATGTCTATTTCTCTCGCTTCCCAATCCCTTTCCACGCTCCTTAACCCGATTGAACGATATACTGATTGCCCCACAGCGGAACCTCCATGGTCAAAGCCTCCGACGAGGACAAGGCCAAGTTCAAGCGCGCGGTCGAGATCGTGGAGGAGCTCGTGAAGAAGACGGGGAGTGGGGTTTGGGACGGGCGGAAGTAGGGTGTCCTTCCGTTCATTGTCCCTCGACGATCGTTGCGAAAGAAAGAGGCGGGATGAGTGAAGGAAAGGAAGGAGAGCGTGTAAATGTTATCAACTTTGTATGTGGACTCAATTGTTTGTGAAATGACTTATTACTGTGATATGCTTGCGTACTGATGCTGCCGTTTCTCTCCTTCCAATCTCCTTCCTTCCTGACTCTTTCGCCAATTCTTCACTGCGCCGTCCATGATTCCATTATCGTCTGGCGCGCACAAGTTCAACTGGGTAGCTTCAGGCGACTTGAACATACCGGTAACTACTTACGTATATAATTACGATACTCGGGGTCAGGCTGACTCTGAGTCTCCCACGCCGACATTTCTGATTCTCGGGTGGTCTCGCTTTGGATCCTCGCCGGGTTGCCTCACAAAAGTCACAGGCTACACCGAAATCATGTGCATCCGATGGCGGCTGACTGATCCTGGGAGTGAACGGCGGCCACTCATAGCCACTCATTATGGTGACTACTGTATTTTTTCATTCAGATCGACACTGGGTGTGACGCGTGACCAGGTTGAACCAATTCGATAATTCGACATGACCCCTGGGACAGCGTGACACACCCCAAAAAATTCGACAACCTGCTGCAAACTCGCGAGATTTGTGCAGAGGGTCTTCCTAACAATTTCAGGATTAATGCACAACTGATTCCTTTTGCAAATTCGGTTGGTTTACATCAAGAATTATGCGGTTTTGGCAGTGTAAAAATCCAGCAGAGCCAGAATAGGGGGGACCCACGAAGATTTATTCCAATCCGCAGTGCGGAATCTTTTTCGGGTGATTTTTGGGGCAGAGAGGCAAATTTTGACAGTTTTTTGAACCATTCGACGAATTCGACAACTGGCCGCGTGACGCGTGACCACAATCGAAATTCGATATCGACAGAGGGGTGCGTGACGCGTGACTATCGATCTGAATGAAAAAATACAGTATATTAATGGGGAATCATCTTCCAGGAACAAGTCCACTTTGATCTTCGAAAACCTTTTACACTGCACTCAACCTGTGATCATCAAACCTTCGACAGCTCTGCCCGTGTAGTATCTCTCTTTCCCCTCTAACCTTCCACTCGTTTCCCTCATTTCGTCGACCTACGTCCTGGGATTCCTGGTCGCGCAGCATGCCCACAAATGTAGCGATCGTAGATGAGCGCGACTCAGCCATTCAGTACAGCGGTAGCTGGACCGCCGCAGGTACTCCGCAAGAGTTCCATGGCACCACGACACGCTTGTCGGTTGGCTCCACAGCGTCTTTCACCTTCGTCGGTACGGACATCGCAATGGACAATTCATGCCATGAATATTGATAATTAATGTCCAATGCTGCCAGTGACAGGAACCTCGGTTACCGTCTACGGCTCAGTGGCCCAGGATCACCCGCAGGACTGCAGTATGAGCTTCGCTGTCGATGGAACCATGATAGGCTCGTACTCGTATAACGCGCCGGGTGGCCTATCGGAGGGTCTCTTCCACGAGGCGCTCTGGAAATCTGCGATATTGTCGGACGGGAACACACGCTCGTTATCAGGCAAACCGCGGTGGGCACCCAAGGTCAGATCTATCTCGACTATATCACGTACACCACCACATCTACTACCTCGGTCGATAAATGCTTCATCGACGATACCAACTCGCGCGTCACATATACGGGCCCTGCTTGGAGGAAATTTACTGGGGGCCAGACGGACTTTGAGCACACGTCGCAGGAGAGCAGCTCGGCGGGTGATTCGTTCTCCATCACGTTTGAAGGTACGTTCCTCGACTTCCACCGTAAATACGAATAACTCCATTCCCGCACAGGCGAATCCATCGACTTTTACGGTGGCCTCACTCCCTCGGACGCTGGGGTGCAAAAATTGGCGTCTATGGTACTGGATGGCGGCACACCTGTCATTTATAACGCGCCGCAAAACCCTCCCGCCTCCAGTAACAACATATTCTACAGTTCGGGCGTGATCTCCAGCGGAAAACACACCCTAGTTGTCACCTCCGAGAGCGAGAATACCCTATGGGCGGACTACTTCCTCGTTACGCCGAATAGATCCGGCTCTTCGACTGCTTCACCGAATACTTCCGTCGACGGTGGTGGTGGCGTGGGTACTGGCGGTACTAGTGCCGTTTCATTTCCATCTTCGCTCGGTTCTACCGCCGCTCACTCTGGGACCGCATCCCTCCCATCTGGTCAGTCCACAGCCTCCTCTCCCTCCGGCGCCGGGACTACACCTGGCGCAACGCTCAGCGCTTCCGCTCCCTTCTCTTCGTCCTCCGCTCCCTCCTCCGACTCCCCCACCTCGATACTACCGGTCTCGGCCAATAAATCCACCCCAGTAGCCGCAATCGTCGGTGCCGTTCTCGGCACGTTGCTTCTCGTCGCATTCATCCTCGCTGGTGTTTTTTATCTGCGCCGCAGGAAACGACGCCAAGCCAGCGAAGGTATTTACGCCTTTCACTCGAACATCCGTGGACGGGCTAACGTTGGTTTGGCAGCACCCGTAATGAGTGCCGTTACCCCCCGCCCATTCTCACCATTCGCAAACGCCGGCTCGGCAATGTCGCGTACCGCGCTGACTTCGTCATACAACGATGCGGGCGGCGGGAAGCTTGCAGCAGAGGCACGGCGCCAGAATGTAACGATAGCCACCGCCACAGGTTCCGCAACCTCCTCTAAGGTGGGGTATTCAGGGACAGAGACTGTTCCTCCTTTTACTTCGGATTCTCCTTCCGCCGCGGGTATGCCTCTTCGTGCTTCAAGCATTCTCTCGGGGACAGCGAGTGTGGTTGGATCTTCGCGGTTTGAGCCGCCGCCGCAGTATTCCGCGTAGTTGACGTATGATTGTCGTTCTTTTTAATTCCAGGAACTTAGTTTGGAGGGTGGTATACCTGCAAATCTGTTCACATCCCGGCGCGCTCACTTTCGCGTCTCCATCTCCTAAACTTTATTTTTTTTGCGTGCAAAAATAGTAAGTGCACACAAGCTTTACCACGGAGACTGTCTTCCTGTTCAGGAGTCGGGGGACCAAAATCCAGCCACCAAAGCGTACATATACTGCATTGTCGTCCCTGGTCCCTGGTCCATCCCTGTTCCCCCAAATTCGCCTTTTCAACTGATTAATTGAATATTCTACCTCAGCCATCTCCCGCAGATAAGGTCGAAATTCATTTGCAATTCGAGTACCGATGCAGCGACAAACGTTGAGTTCCATATAGGTAACTTCAGCCCAAACGGCAAACACATGGCTGCCATCGTCCATTTTGCGCACGTTATCATGGTATTCACGACAGCCGGAGCCGGATGTGTTGAATTATGTTACCGCATACCCGATATGCATGAATGATACCGTGTACGGTCAGTAGCATCGATTAGCATGGAGATCATTTAACAAGCGGCCCCGCAAGTTGGCGCCGCCATAGTTGCGAATTAATTCAACCGTGGGAAAATAAATCAACACATTTCATCAAGCTCAAAGAAACAGGAAAACCATAAGTTCGCAAACATTCAAGATCGATAACTGGCATGAATATACAAATCTCCAAAGTTTGTTGAATAGCTCAAATACCTAGATGGATGAAGGGAATCCACCGCTCATGGGAAACACCTCTTGCCCTCAAGTCTTTGACCGCATGATGCAGGGCTTCTGCTGCATCGGTAGCTTCTGGTTGCCGGTCATGCCTAAATAGATGTGAGTAAAAACTCTCTGCAACCAGGGGTCCATCTGCGTCAGTCATGGACCACAAGGTACCGACAGCACCTCGGAAGCCTGCAGCAAGGAATCCTCCTCCTAGATGGAATGCCTCGTTGACTAGTGTCGCATCTCCTTTTGCGGTCTGGCATGCGGCAAGGAACACAAACTCGGCATTGGGAAGGGGCATCTGAAGGATTGTTTCCAACTCCAAGTCACCTCCATACAACAGAAGACAGCTCTTCGTTGGTTCTTTCAAGTCTTGGGTACCATGGCACGCCAAGTGAACCCAAGATGAATCTTGGAGTAAAGGTTTGATAGACTCCACTGTGGCTTGTTCATTTTGAACGCATTTCATGAAAGGCTCCTTGATGATAGCCGCAATTTGTTTCACTTCTTCCTCCACTCCTCTGAGAAAATTCCTTCTACCAGGGCCGGTATATATTACTCCCACAACTCCAAATTTGTGAGAATTTCCAGATGTTTGTCTTCCGTAGGCTTCCAGAAGAGAACCCAATGTCGTCGTATATGAGTGAATGAAATGATCGGTTGGAGGGCATGCATGGAGAGGCAGTCCTGTGAATGATCCAGTGGGCAACCACCATAATCGCCCATCTTGGATACCATGCTATCGAAGTATACATATTTAGCATGAGCTGGGACCAAGAAATAAAATCACCTACAACTTCCAAAGTCTGATATACAGGTTCAACAATATATTTCCACAACCAAGTCAAGAGATCCTCAAAACATTCTTTTGCCGATTTGGAGCTGAAATGCTCTTTTCGGCCAAACAGTCTGGTAGGAGCTGATTCACCCCTCATGCGAACATTGCAGCGGCCGAGTATTTCTTTGAGCCTCAACTGTTGAGACTTCAGAAGCTCGGGTGTGACATTTGCCAAGGGGACATGAATTGGCTCTGCGGTTGAATGAAGTATGATGAGTACATCACAAGTGGCTTCATGACTATTGAGGATGATGATGGGACCATTTTTCGCTGCATTCTGTAAACTTCTGTATGGTTTTGGAAGTAAAAAATATTCAAAACCAGGCTGGCTGCGAATTTCTTCAAGCAATTTATTTCGCTTAATTGCAGTGCTCATCAAACTGGCAGGGGAAGATCCACTATAAAGCTCGGAGGACAATTTGCGGAAGGTCTGAGCCTGAACCAGAGGAAGATGATCAACATCTGTCTTGAGTTGAAGGATTTGCTGAAATGTGGTGGCCACACCTTGTTCTATAATTTCAACTGCAGAAACGTAGTTGGCAACGTGGATGCAGCATTGTGCAGCAGTAGATGTTATTTCGCCAAGGTCTAACCTATTGATAGCCGTATGCCTTATAGATATTGAATGACCCATCCAGAGAAGCTCAGGAAGAAATCGAAAGGCAGCCATATATGCAGCTGGACAGTCAGAAGGCCTGTATAATTCGGCAGTGGAGGCCCATGCAAGTGCTGCTTCCCAGGAGTTTTGTGGTACCACCGACGGGGCCTTGGAAGCCTCCGCATAATATGTGAATGCATCCTCTATGTCCTTCATGTTCCCTAGTTCTTGGTATCTACTGACATGGAAGACAGCAAGGTTTTTCAGAAAAGTTGGCTCATGGGGGTCTCCTTTTGCCATCAGGCCCACTGCCTCTTTCTGTAACTGGAGCCCATATTCAAGATCTTTGACAAGACCCATTTCCTGATATCGGAGTGAAAGCGAAGCACTGAAATTGGTGATAAAGGCTGATCTGTCAGGATGTCCGGGTGGAACGAACACAAGTGCTTCTTCCTCAATACGTAGTGAACGGTGAAGGTCTTCAAGATCACCCAATCTTCTATATCGGGCAGTGAACACCAAAGCAAGTGTTTGGAGAAGAATTGGCTTTTCAGGGTTCCCATCTGCCATAAGATCAACTGCTTCCTGTGCAATAGATACTGCGGAATCAAGGTCTTTGAGGTCGCCTAACCGCTGATATCGCTCTGAGAATGTCACAGCTAGGTTTTGCAGAAACCCTGGCCTATCAGGGTGCCCTTTTGGAGTAAGGTCAACTGCTGCTTGTTTCGTCTCCAGTGCGGAGTTGAGGTCCTCGAAGTTACTGAACCTTCGATACCGATCTGAGAATGATACAGCCAGATTTCTAAGGAGACCCGGCCTATCGGGGTGTTCATCAGCCATGAGGCTCACTGCTTCCTGGTACAGTTGGTGTGCATGGTCATGGTCTTCAAGTGCCCCTAACCTTTGGTACCGCTCCGAGAACCACACAGCTAAGTTTCCCAGACGGTCTGACCTGTTGGGATGATCCTGTGTTGTGAGGTCCACTGCTTCCTGTTGCAACTGAAGTCCATCATCCAGGTCTTTCACAGCACCCAATGCGCGATAACGGTCTGAAAACGATGCAGAAAGGTTTTCAAGAACACCTGGCCTGTCAGGATGTCCATGTGGCCTCAGATCCACTGCTTCTTGAAGTCGGGTAATTGAATGCTCGAGGTCATTCAAATCTCCATCCCTTTTGTATCTCAGTTGATATGCTACCCCTAAAAGTTCGTTATATCTTGATCGATGTTGACTGCCTGGGGGGTTTTTCTTCAGCGCTTCTTCCAATCTTGGCACCATCGCTGCCCAGTCCTGATAATTTTGTTCAGTTTCTCCACACATAAATTTATTGAGACCAAACCATATCTGACTCAGACATGTTGCTATTGATGGGTGGAGGGAGGGAAATTACGTCCGCTGCCGGTGTTAGTAGCGGCTTAAATACTATCTCTGTGTGGCTATGCCGGCATTCGGGTTGCCAGCTGTCAATCAGTGACCACGTCAAATATGGAGTTGCAGAAGCTTTAAGCCTTAAATGGGAGCGATGCGTAAAACCCGCCATAATGCTTTTAACTCACCATCAGTTTCGCCGGCTCCTTACACGGATTCCATCACCGGTCAGAGTGTGAAAAGTGTTCAAATACAATACATTTCGGTTCCTGCCGACATGGCAAGATAGGAAGCTAATTTTAGGTACATCCTGCAAGATCAACTGATTGAGTAATGCACGCACCGGGTAGCCAATTCGATAGCGATGCTCGCGGTGATACTTCGTATTCTTAATGAGATGTCGGGCTTGTGTTTACCTTTCATCAGTTTTGATTCACCCAAAAAGCTAGCCAAGACCAAGCCAAGGACAAACCAAACATCTGTCTTTGGCATTCTACTCTCACCAACAGCTACAATTTCCCTTGGCTTCTAAATTGGGCTACTTTAGACAGCAGTTGTTGTTAGCAGTGCAGTCAGCTGCGCTTTTTCGACTGCGCCAAAACTGCGCCGCAGGTTGCAAAGCTTGACGCTGTAGTCCCGCAGTAATTTTCCCGGCGATAAATTACAGTTTCGGATTCTCGCCCTGTACTTCCCACTGTGCGTGTTTCGCTGTTTTTATGTTCCGCTTCACCAGTTGAACCAGCTTTTCTTCATTTTCCCGCCTCTCCTCTTCCTCCCAAGCGGCACTGCTCCATTGAAATCGGCTTCGTTCTGTAATAAAACCTCTAATTCTTCAATCGCCGGAGCGTAGCGATGGCCTATCTTGTAATACCTCATAGGTATCCAAATTCAAAAGCCTCCAGTCTGAGAGAACGGCCGAAAAATACTTGGAGGCTATGAACTTAAAAATGCAGTGCCTAGGCGATGTTTCTCCGTCCAAACATCCTGTAGGCCCTTCTCATGCACGCTTCCTTTCAAATAATCGGGAGGGGAAACACAAGTACAATGGCGTATGTATGAAAGTCGGTCGCAAGATATGTAGACGACAGGTTCGGTTTGGCTTTAGTTGATCAAGTACGGAGCCCTACAACGCAACTTATTAAATGAGCCTGCGGCGTACACGAACATGTTAATGATTGCTGAGGGAGACGGGTTCCTTGAGACATGCATGCTGGGTTTTCAGAGTAGAATCCAATTAGTAACATGGACACTTACAATGCGGATCGAGTAAAGGGTGAGAGTCAGGTCGATCAGGAAACTCTCTTTCTCATTCTGAAAGTCGAGATGAGCCAGGTTCCACGGCTGAATACGACAACATACTTCCAAACAGCTGCTATGAAATCTGTCGCGTTTTCTTCTCGTTCGACTCCACCAGAAGCACGGGTGGCGGCGACGAGAGTACATGAACGAGTCCGAGAACGGTGAGTCGCCCACTCAAGCCCACCAGCGCCCCAGTGATGCATGCCACACCGAGAAAAACGTACGCCGGGTACACGGCGTCAGAAAAATACGCGATCGCGCGGAGTGGTGTGTATACAGCGATGTCGAGGAATATTTGGACAAAGAGAATCACTGGAGCGAGGATGTAGAGCAAGACCGGGAATGGTGAGAGGAGTACGATGGGATGCGCGATGATTTTGGCGATAAAGGCGAGCGCGCTGAAAATTGCGCGGAAGATGGCCGCTGAGAAGAAGATGAGAGATATGACGCCAGATTGTGCATAAGGCAGAAGCCTAACGAGAGCTGGAGAATCTGCTGCAGGAACTGTAGTGGAGGACATGGTCGTTTGCGGAGGGGATGAAGGGAAGCCACGTGGCCGGGGCGTCCCGAATAAAATTACGTGATTCCGACTTTGGCCGACCCCATCTTGATCCCGAACTCCTTGACTGGCGAGACTAGCTGGCTTCAATCGGCGATTGAAGCTACCGACTACCTATGACGCCTTCCCGTCTAACTCGCAATCCAGTTTCATATCTTTGCTTGATGCCCGTAGAATGGATCCCAGGCAGTGTAATAGCCTAAATTCAACTGTGCAAACTTGAACTTGGTTATCAACTTCGACGACAACAGGCTCTCAGTCACGAGGTCCATCAAAGCGAGGCATCGGGCAGTGTCCCTGTTAAAGGCGCCCAGTATCCGAAATAAATTTTGGTAGAAACATCCCGACAACATCATGTGACGTCCGCAATTTACACAAATTGGATCTCACAGCCCATGGAATGGAGGATATACCAGACCCGAACCTAACGAACATTAGCAAACCCGACACATTTTGACACGACACATACCTTTTTTGGAAGAAACACGACACATAAATTCTAATGAGATGTCGGGCTTGTGTTTATTGTTCGTCAATTTTGATTCACCCAAAATTCAGCCAAGAATAAGCCAAGGACATACCAAACATCCCTCTTTGGCATTTTATTCTCGCCAACAGCTAAAATTTGTCTTGGCTTCTATTTTGGGCAGCCATAGCCTTCGAGACCAGTCAAAAGCTGTTAGAATGCACAGCAGTTATTCGCAATGAAGGCAGCAGAGCTGTGATATTTTGCTGCGCCAAAGCTACTCCGCAGGTGGGCAAAATTAATGCTAGCCTCGCAGTCTTCTTGCGAAGATAAAGTTCACTAATTTTGGGCAAATTCGGTGGAAGTTGCCTACCGGAGCGTAGCGGAGGCATTTCTTGTAAGTATCTCACATTCAGCAAATGTCATACCACAGTCGATGGCTTGATAGCCGAGACTGTCGGACAGGTAGAAATGCGGGACCTGGCGTCAAATCCGGAGTGGAGATCATGGAGAAGAGAGAGAAAAGGTCAAAACCTGCGGTCACCCGGCCCCGGGTCACGGTGGCATCATGCCACATTGATGAGACGCGGTCACGGGCCCTTCATAAACGGTTTTAAATTTGCTTTAAATTAAATATTATTAAACGGTGTCGGTCGCGTCGCGTCGCCAAAATTAAACTACACTCTATTCATGAAATTCTTCTAGCGTGGGGACCACTGGAATTTATTGAACCGCGCAACCTGCGCAACAGGTGGCAAGATAGGCCGGGCCGCCGCGGGGCCGATGCGCTGTGATGGATGTCACGTTGTGACTGTCTTTTTTTTTCTTCACACCACCATTGCACCACCATGTCGTTTGCAACCGCTGTTGGGCAGATCCAGGAACTCTGCGACTGTATCGTGGATTTTGTTGAACGACCGGAAGATCTTCGGTCTACGGCCCTTGTATCTCGAATGTTCTGCCATTCCACACAGCCGCACATCTTCTATCGCATTAGTCTCGACACGGGGTTACATTCTTTTCCCGGGAGCATGCGACGTCTTCTGGATATTCTGGCGCTATCCCCACATCTCATTCCTTTGATTCGACGTCTCAGCGCTCCGCTTTCAGCAAAAGTCCTGATCGCACTTTCAGGACTTCGCCTGTCTCGATTGCAGGAGATCGACTTGTACTACATCACTGAGGATACTCTCTCTGTGTCCTCTGCGGGAGACTTGATTTCAACTCTTTCATCCCTGCGTAGAGTCATAACCTCTGGCGCAGGGCGGACTTTTGCAGACTTGCATGCCATGTTCAAGGATTGCGCGTCCTCCGTCGAAGCGCTCACCTTTACGTTCGTCACGATGCCAGAAAACGAGGGCGACCAGCCTCCGGAGCCTTACACCAGAAAGCGCGCGCTGATAAAGGATTTGAAGCTCCTCTATGCCGTGAACCTCGACATGTGGTTTATCCACCCATCCTGTCCTTTCATTTTTTCCAAACTCGTCAACGTCAACGTCAACGTCTACATTGCAATGTCACATAACTCTGGCCTATTCAACATCCTCCATTCCGCGCGCCAGACCATTCAGCGCCTTCGCATGCCGGCTGGTACGCGACCCTCAAATCTGTACAAGAATTCCGGATCGTTAATTAATTAATACCCCCACAGATGCCATCGCCAGAAATCTCGACATTGCAGAATTCCCTGCGCTCACACAACTTGAGCTCATCACGAGCAAGCCCACCGCGGGGGACGCCGACGCAGTGCTTTCACGGCTCGCACCCAGGAACACAATCCAGCTCATCAGGCTTGAGATTCCGCGCACGTTCCAAGAGGAAGACAGGGATGTATTCCGAGCCATCGACAAGACATTATATGATCTTGTGACCGAAGCGCACATGCCGGCCCTCCGTAGCGTCGATGTCTGCCTTGACGCCTCCGGGGTGGATGAGGACCACTGGCGGAAGCAGCTCCCGAAGTTGGCTGCGTGCGGGCTGTTGACTGTGTCGGAACTGTGGCGTCTTCCTGACCATTAGACGGTTAGACGAGTTTTCCAATCTCATCGGCGGAGTGATCGACTGTCACCTTTCCGGACCTGGTTCAAACTTAGCGTCCACGTTGCAGTATAGTTCGTTTTTGTTCTGAATCATACTGCGTATTTATTGAGCTAAACATCGATTCTAGAGCGGTCAATATGGCACAGTGGTATCTGTGAGCTCTCCTTTCTCGGGCTGGTAAAAGGTCACAAGGCATTCGTCAAATTTACATGCAAACGTCTGATGTGGTTCGTACACGAGTCTATATATCTGGCAAGACTCGACGACGCGATCCCGTCTGATTCCACAACCCGACATCGATTCAATTCAATCCCCTCTCGTCTTTCAAGCTGCGAAACGCTTCGTGTGGACGGAAGCCTTGACAGCGACTCCCTCGCCCTGGGGAGTATCAATCTTTTCGAGATCCTCCAGCTTTGGGAAGTCGCAGTCCGAGGTGAGGGGTTGGTTGTTGAGGAACCAGGTCATGCAGCAGGCGCGGAACTGTTGAGATCCGGGGTTAGCTTTCACTTGTTCAAGATTTTAGGAGAGACAACGCAGATGGGCTAGGACAATTACGAGGGGGATAGATAAAGGGGGGGAAAATCAACTGGGCAAACACGTACGTTGCTGAGATGCTCCGAGATAGAATTGGCAGCGCAGTCACCGTTGGCGGAGTTGTAGTTGCCGCTGAGCGAGGCACAGCAAGGGCCGGTAGCCTCAGGGTGCGCGCCGCCGTTAATGACGCACTTGCATGCGTTGGAGGTGGAGGCGAGGGCCACGATGGCCGCGAAGAAGAGGTTGGAAAACTGCATTTTTTGTTAAGTGGTGCGTTTGATGAGAGGTTCACTGTCGTTGGCAGAGGCTCTCTCTTTCTTTTATATGCATTGAACTTGCCGAAAGGTTGCCGCCCGGTTCAACCACAGTCCGCGGCGCGCCTGATGTATGTGACCTCCGTGCTTCTCGTTCATGCCACATTCATCCCTGTCGACAGCCCAGACGATCTCGCACCCTCCAGCCTGTTCCCTGGCCATCTTGGGGCTTCTTTTTTGACCTAGCTTTGCAGCAACTTTGGCTCATCCTATCATGATTTCTCCTTGCTACGCGACCCTCAGCCTGTTTTCCTCCACCTACTTCGGAATCTTCTTAGTGAGTATATGTACCCATGCCTGAGGTGCCGAGCCAGTGTCCCATAAATATTTCCGTTTTCTAGTTCAGATCGGCCATCTCGGCCCGAGCGAATCTTCTCAGGTTGGACACGGTGGCAGTACTTGTTCGACTTCTTTTCCGGTCCCGGGCCAGGCGGATATGTCAGTGCCTCGTCTTGCTTGATGTTGCCGCATTGGCAAATTTTCTGCTGCCGATACTCTTTTGCAAAAATCTGTTGAAAGGGCACATCCACGGGAGACAGACACAGAATTCGAAAGGAACTACCTCGCAAATCCCAATGTCGGAGAGGAACTACGTCTATTTTCTCACAGCTGCGAAAGATAGGACCGAAAAATATCCGGAGGTTCTATTTGTGAAGAACGTCTGGTCTTGGCTAGAACGGGATACGTGAACGGAGTTCCTTTTGTTCGTTCCAGCTCCGAGAGGATCTCCCTGAATAGCGAGCATCTGCGGCGGACACCCGGACAGTTTCCAAATATAGGGTAAAAAGGAATTCGGAAGCTCTAGTTGTGCAAACATCCGGTCCAACCGAAAGTCGGGACGACGGAATAGACTCAGACGAACGCAATGCGAAGGAATATCAATGTCCACTGCACAGTGTAATATCAATGCCAATTTACAGTGGACAACTCACTTTCAACAGAGTCTTTTGGAGCTTCAGTTGGGCCGGATCCGCCTGCGGCGCTCAAACACCGTTGAAAACGCTCACAACCTATTCGTACAGATAAAGTACAATACAGTCAGGTAACCGGCACATATACATAGCCAATTTTAAACTTGCGTTGTTCTTGGGTTTTTAACGTCCGACCGTCTTGCGTCCGCACTACGGAACGGAGCAACTGCTCGCAGAGGAGGCGCAACCTTTATGTATTACTTCCGCCTCTGGGCTTTTCGGGCGACGTCATAAATCCCCAGTCCCCGTGCGCGGTGACGGTTGTATCGGCTGGGCACAGCTAGGCGCTAAATGCTCTTCAACGGTTGTGGGAATATTTCGAGTATTATTATTACTGAAGAAGTGAGGCGGGTCATTCAAGTACGGACACATTGAAATGATATTATACATACGTATTCGATGCCGGGCAGAGCGGTTTGAGCGGTTTACATCAGGGATAAACTTCCCCCATAATGATCCGAAGCTCCGTAGCTGTTCACTATCAATATTCTGCACAGGTCCCCAAATCTGACGGGGCCTCCACGTCTGGGGGCTGGCGAGGAGGTTATAAATTTGACCTTGGCGCAAAATGGGTTCCCGTCTATCTGCAAAATCCGGGTGTAACGAGGTCTTATCCGCTGTTGGGGATCACAGTTGCCTAGGCCTGGCGAATAATTGAGCTTTCCCTCCGCCTCATTGAGAAATTTATAGGCCGGACGATGGCCTACGGGCCTTCACAGACGCTCCACCCAGACGCTCCGCCGAAACTGTTCATCGCCTTGATGACAATCGTCGACAAAGGAGGCGAGCTGGCAGCTGCACCTGGATGGATGGTGACTCTAATATTGATGTGCCTGTTGAATCAAACGCCAAAGGCATGAATCCGGGGACTGGACGCAAAATGTCATCATGAAAGATAGCATGTTATCCAGAGGCCAGGTGTTTTGGAGCCCCTTCAAAGCACTTGGGGTGGAGATGAGATTTCGGCAAGGGGTTAGATTGCCATTCAGCGAGGCGCCAACCCGCAAGGCTGCGCATATGTCGGCATTCCGCCCCGAAATATTCCCCAGTGGTTTCTGCTAAATACTCAATGAATCGGCAACGAAGATTTACCCCCGCAAGTAATAAATTGATTGTGTGCGGAGCTGTTGAATAATCCCACTGTGAGAATCCGAAGCCGGAGAAGATCTGCGCATAAATCTTGATCGTAACTGGCGAAGAATGGGCAGCACGGAAGCATTGATTCACTCTGCGGTGATATGGGGAGAGTGAGGATCAAAGAATGTACACTCGGAGCCGTCGGTGAGGGCATGAATGTTGGTTGGTAAGGCAAATTCATTGGGTGACTGCTGCCGACGTTGGGTTGCCGTACATGCACCAGAATCTGGGTGCCTTTGTTTGTACATAAATGATGATGGTAGTGGTGGGGATTTCCGTCCGTGAACTGTTTTACAGGCAGAATGGCGAATAGAATGGAGCAGAATTCATGAGACAAAAACCAATCCGTTCAGCCCATGGACACCCGTAAACAGACACACGCGTAGGGGAGCAGGCCGTGTGCCATCTCTGGTACTGTTGATGGATCAACCGATATTCTCCGAAAACGGTTGAGAGGAGGTGTGATAAGGATCAAACTGTGGGAAAGTGATGGATAACCGAATTTGAACCAAATAAATGCCGGCCTCTCCATACAAAGGCCATCCTGCACTCAGCTAAGTCGGCCGTTTATGCTGAAAGGTTCGGGGCATGTCGCGAAACTTTGTGCATCCCGGAAACACGGGAGGGTCGTGCAGAAGCCCGCTACCAATCGCATACCCCGTAGAGACCTTGGATGTCCAGGTTCAGCATGGAACTTTGCCAGTCGCATAGCATTGGTGAAAAGAAAGGAAGCTGATGGGGTTACACCAAAATCGGAATGCTGAAACGCGCACAGTACAGCAGCGGAACGGGACGTCGGGGCGTGCCGAGGCCGAAGCGATGTCTGCGTTGGCATTTCTCGTCAAAGCCAAAGAGAAACGGATACCATCGCAGAGAAGAACATGGTGGTGTCTGTATTACAGAGTCCTGTGAGTTCAAGGGCTTTTAGCTTACTGATATGCGCAATAGTAAAGTTGACACACAGCGGAACCGTCAGCGTTGCAATCGGGTCAGTTACAAAATCACTGCTGGAGCGACGCATTATTCGTTGGCGCGAGTTACACAGTATTACTTTTCGCATTCGCACAGCTACGCTGAAGATGGAACGTTACCGCGTAGCTATACTTTATTTTTTCAATCAGATCGACACGGGGTGTGACGCGTGACCTACTCGGACCATTTCGACAGTTCGATACCACCGAAATTTTCGCGTGACCACTGGAAAGTTTTCTAAAATTTCAACATGAAAATTCGTTTTTTGGCCATTTTTAGATGATTTTGCCCGGCGTGACGCGGATTTCCGGTTCGATAAAAGCCTGAGTGACGCGTGACATCGACCAAAATTCGATATCGATACGGTGGTGCGTGACGCGTGACTATCGATCTGAATGAAAAAATACAGTACGTGTAAAGCTGTCGCGTTGGGGCTTCTTGAGGATGTCGGCTAGTTGCTGCTGCCGATGCTCCGCGATGATGAAGCTGAGCGGACCAGAGCGGTCATAAGGATGCTCCGAAATACAGGGGCGAAGGGCTCCTGCGAGTTCAGCGGATAGTTGGTCGATGGCTCTAAGAGGCACAAAAGAAGGATGTCGAGGCTGTTACACTGCTGTCAGGAACACGATCCCGAAAGTTCCCCACCGATCCGGAAAATCCCGGAGCGGAGTGAAACAAGGATGAAAAATGGGGAATTCAGCCAGGCTGCTCAAGTCGGCGGTTCAACGGATGTAGAAACGGCGCGTGTGTACAGCTCTTTTGGAGCTGTTTATCTTTTTCGCGTTTTGCCCTCCAAGTTCTTTCTCCCACCTCCTTGCGCTTGATGACTCCTTCTGTCAATATTCAACAGTTCAACACTCGACCCGTATGGATCCCACCAACTTCTTGTTCTACAGATTCGCAAAATCTTTCGATGATTCATCATTTATGCCAACGCCGCGGCGTGGCTAATATAATACGACGAATTTCTTTGAGTCGCCAGGAGACCACCCGCGCCTGCACGTATTGCCGATGTCAAGCGAATTTCTCTTTTCCCTTGACGAGATCATTCATCCGTTGCCTTGCAGTCCGAAAATACGAGTTCTGTGGTTCATTTACCATTTGTTGGGCTTCAGTACTTTCGGCTATTTTCGGCAACCAGGATTGATGCGCGGGGTATGCCGATGATGCGCCGTGATCGTGGGAACCGGATCTTCGGTTCAGATTCAATTCAATGTCATAGAAGAGTCTGGGCCTTCTAAAGGCCCTGTTCTGGTTCTGCTTTGAATCTTGTTTGAATCTTCGAATTTGGATCCAGATTTTCTCGAGGTGAGGGGACTTCAGGAAGGCCACGGGAAAGCAACGCCGGTTTTATTTATTTATTCGTTTAACTGCCTCGTATAGCTTCCAACCCTGAAAATGCAGGGTCGACGGTTCAATTGCCTCGTGCCTGAGGATCGTCCAAATTCCAAATTGATTCCTAAAAATTGTTCGCCGAGTATGAATGATCGACTTGGCGAAGTCACCCGAGAGCGGCGACTCCGATCCTCAGCTTCTGCCTTGACTTGCCGCTGATTACCCCACAGTATTGGAGCTCGTTTGGTGCGGGATTTCTGGGCGCTCGCCCTCCTGAAGATCCCTCTGCTTCCGACAACATCACCTCCTCCTCCGAGAGTCCGAGCCATCCGGGGCTATGGCATGGCAGTCGGCGCTAGTCTCAGACTCCATTAAACCCCGTGAATATTTCCATTACCTACCATCATGTCGCGGCTCAGACAGGCTACAGCTGTCTGGAGGCGCCGAATGTGGTAAGCGATTTTCAGAAGGCGTGGGACGCAGTCTGTCAGGTATACTTTTAGTGGCCGAAGGCCATGCGCTTCGTTCCGACGAGTCATCAGCAACCGCGGATCCACTATATATACGAATACGAAGTACGCCACATTTCAAAGATCGCATTATCTATGACCCAACCCAGCCTCCTCTTCAGCGTGCACCACGACCTTCAGAGTACACACCGTACAAACTGCTCGACGTCGTCGCCAGACATGGCCCATCCATACCACGAGACGCCATCACCTGAAGGATGGTGGAACTACGGTACGTTCATAAGCACCATATAGCTTTTGCTATCCCCCTAACAATTTATTTAGAAAACGCCTCCTTTACGCATCAGAGGCCACCGACTCAGCTTGCTACCAGCTCCCCTCATATTCTTTACACGGACTCCCCGATAGACTCGCCGTACACGCAATCGCCGCAGATGGATGGGAATCATCTGCACATGCTGCCGTATTCGCCGCCTTTCCCCCCTATGCAGTCGCGGCCCCGTCCTGTCCCCGAGTTTGCATTTCCCGCAGCAAACATGGGCACCAATTCTCAGCACAAGCAGTGGACCCAGCGCACCGAGCCACAGATCTACGAGACCCATTCGGGCCAGACATCTCCGGGCTGGCCGCTTATGGCGATCCAGCCGTTCGATTCCAATTCATGGAACGAGATGATCATGTCTGCGTTGGAAGCTGACTCCCAATGCACAATCCCCTCTCCGCTATCTCTCCCTTATTTGTTGCCCTGTCCCTCACCATCACCTTCGCTCTCATCTTCTGGCCGCCTCTCCCCGTTATCCAGCGGCGCTTCTAGCGCTTCATCCTCGCGTCGAAGCAGTGTCGATACCGCGGCGCACACCAAAACCTGCTCACACTGTGCCGCAACTTCAACGCCCCTCTGGCGCCGGGATCCCGCGACTCATCGCCCTTTGTGCAACGCATGCGGACTTTACCTCCAACAGCGCAACAAAATGCGCCCTGCGGCGCTCATCGCGGCAGACCAGCGTGAGGACGACGGGGATGGGGAGTCAGGCGTAGCACCTGGCGCACCGGAATGCTCCCACTGCCACACCCACCGAACGAGCGTCTGGCGGCGGAGCAAGACAGGCGCGAAACTCTGTAACGCGTGCGGCGTGTACGCGCGCCTCCGTGGACGTGACCGTCCGTTGTCGCTGAGGCGGAACAAAATTCGGCCCAGGTGTAAGCACCCCAAGCAGATGTAGACGTTGGGTCATTATTTTCCTTTTGATACCGCTTTATCTCTCCTTCGCTTTTTATTCGTTCGTATTTATCCTATGTGCGATCGCCACCTTGCGACCCCTGCTCATCTTCGTTATAACCCGCTTAATCTTTCGTTAGATTATTCTACACATTCTGGATGACTTCTTGTATAATCCATTCCATATGTATGTACATCCTGCTCAGAGTTGAATAGAGAAATGTATAATTGAATCAAGATGATAACAATTTAACGTCCAAATGTTTGGATTTCTCCCATTGAATTCCAGACGATTGAATTCCAGACGAGTTCGCGAACACGGGGCGGCTAACTTGAGCTGCGGTTGCCTGACTGTGCAGAAGATGGCCATGCGGTCTCTGAAATTTTACGCAAGTCCCGCAGCAGCGGCGCTCAGAGAGATATTAATGCCAGTGGTCCAGCGCTATATAATCGGGCAAAAGTGCACAGCAAAGATTCTCACCCAGATGCCTTGCCTATCGGAAAATTCAGTCGGTCAACCTGGGAACCATGAGTAAGAGTTGGAGAAACCTCCCACCAATATTGGCGCGCGATAGACGCTGTAAGACTCTTGTTCGCAATGAATTGTTTTTCGAGTCAAGTTTAAGAATACCAACCTTCCGATGACTCGTATCGGCCACATGATTGCGTAGAGTACCCCGACGGTAGCGGAGGGTCGGAGGTGGAGAGTTCGAATGACTCAACCGATTCCTCCATGCGAGGTTAGTGTGGACCGGACATTCTCGGCAGCGAAACTCGGCCGATGTTCATTCGCCTCGCCAGAGTAGGAAAGTGCCTTCTGGAAAGAGATTGCGTCCCCAACCCGGGGTAGTATCTTGGTAGTATCGCTATCTGGGTTGTAATGCACAATTTGAATAAAACAAGATCGGGATTGGCTGCGCACGTCATTCCATGCGGGACCAACCAGAACCGAATCTAACGAACATTGTGGCTGAAAACAGAGCCGACACATTCCTAAAATGGGCGAGAATTCCGATCAAACCCGACACATTCCCACGCCAAGGTTAGTGGTTCTGGTTAGGGTTGGTGATGTATTCCTGCGGCGCAGCGGCTGGGTAGGGTTGGGGTTGGTTAGAGGTTCGGGTTAGCGGTTGGGGTTGGTTAGAGTCAGGGTAAGAGGTACTGTATTTTTTCATTCAGGTCGATAGTCACGCGTCACGCACCAGCGTATCGATATCGAATTTTGGTCGATGTCACGCGTCACTCAGGTCTTTATCGAACCGAAAATTCGGGTCACGCAGGCCAAAATCTCCCAAAAACACCAAAAAACGAATATTCGCGTTGAAATTTTCGAACATTTTTCAATGGTCACGCAAAATTTCGGTGGTATCGAATTGTCGAAATGGTCCGAGTATGTCACGCGTCACACCCCGTGTCGATCTGAATGAAAAAATACAGTATATTAATGCTGTTGAAGAAAACTTTGAGTGGGACGGCAAGATTGATGGCCGAGTGATGGCTGATCAAACGCGACACATTTGGTATTTGACATCTTTTACTTAGGTTCGGATCAAGCCCGCCGATCATTGTTTGCTGATGCGAACAGCGTTTGGGTGCATCTCCGAGAATGTCCGGCTTGCCGGACCGGAGACAGGCTTGCTCCGAACCTATCTTTTACTTATCTTTCACTTGCTTCAACTTGGAGATTTTCCCCCTGCCAGGCTCCAAATGCCGTCATTTATGTATCTTGCACTCAATAATCTATACGAAGTATTGCGTAACGCGTTAGACCTTCCTTTATCTCGGTCCTCAAGATCTCCTACGTCTTGCCCGGCTTTGTAAAGCCACTCGGGCATTTTTAATCAGCAAAAGCTCGCGAGGCATATGGAAACAAGCGTTCACCAGCTTCGGAGGAGATTTGCCAGCGTGTCCCCCATACCTGACAGAAATGCTTCCGAACATTGCCACGTCAGTCCTATTCGAATGCGCGGTGGTTTTTGTGCTGACCGATGTCACCAGTATTGTCTCAAAGATTTGTACCTCCAGGCGGACTGGGACTTCTGAGTCCGGTGCTGTTCTGTCTGTCAGCTTGCAAAGTAGGTCTCGGAGAGTCGCATCGTGCAGGATGTCTCATGGGCTCCTTTAAGCATAACACGATTTGACCCCGATGACCCTCCCAAGTTGGATTGCGAGCCCTCTGTTGACGTCCGAAAGCTGATCGCTATCCGCCCGCCGAGTACAGTCGTCTCTTCGTCGTCTCCCGCTCTTATCTAACCGCACTGTCAGCCTTTGAAGCTGCGTTCCTCAACGCCGATCTCACCGCCGCAACCGCCCTCTCCGAGAGTCTGAGCACCCAAGCCAGGGCGGTGTATGTAACCAACCAGAACCGTCTGCTTGTTGAGAGGCGAATTGTAAGCGTGTCTTATTCGTGCACTAAAGCCATATCTTTGTCAATTTTTTGATTACTTTGCCAACTAATTTGGAGGCAGTGAACACTATAATTCTACCTACCTACCTACTTCGCAATCACGCGACAGCACCTTCGGACGCCGTGTCGTCTTTCAGGAAGGTGCGCACTGTTGCGGACGTGCCCCGCGATTCGACGCGTGTGGTTCGCGCACAGTGTGGAGGGCGGGAGCGTCGTGTGGTGCCGGTCGCTGAGCAGCGGTCTGTTCCTCCAGGTCGCGGAGTGAGCGCGTGGGTGTGGCTCGTACGCCGCACGGAATGGACGAAGTTGTAAATGTACGTGCTCGTAGTTTTGTTAGTTTGTTGTGGTGGACGCGTGGGATGTTGTTAAATTACTGTAGGTATTCCTCTCTCCGTCGTATTCTTGGTGGCGAGATTGATGGCACGTTGCGCCTTACTGCAAATGATTTGGTGCGCACGAGTTGTTTCAGGCCTGACATCGCTCTCCGGCGTGCGGATACATCATACTAGATGCAGTGGCAATCGTGGAGGAAGTGCATCTTAAAACGTAAAAGTAGAACCTAATTTGAAAAGTTCGACGTTCTCTTCAGCCTATAATCCGAGCTTGAGATCAGTTTGTTAAATGGCAATGACAAGTCAACGAACGTCTATCAATTTGACGCCCGTTCCCAGAGTCTCTCCTGCTCACCGATTTTGAGCAGCTGTGGAATTAGCGTCTCAACTTCCTTCCACCGCTGATGATGCGCCTGATCGATCCCCACCGCACCTACAGAGACCCATTCTCGATCGGTCCGAATGGTGCTCAGCTTCGGAAAGAGCGCAGAGAGGAAATTGGCTACTGCCATCGGTGCGCCGATGGCCGAGCTGTCCACGTTCAAGCGGCGCAGACTGTTCTGGTGGACCCGGGTGTCGGAATCCAACACCGGGACAATGCGCGCGTCCAGGCACAGTTAAAGCTCTTCTAGGTGCGGACACAGTTGTGCGAGGGTGCGTACACTAGCGAGCGTCACATTCACAGACTGCGGACGCTCCATTGACGAGAGCAGAAGCTGTGTGAGCTGTGGCTACGCATGGGCCAGGACGGATACCATCTCGTCATCGAGATCGAATCCGATGGAGGAGGTGATTTCGACTCTGAGAACGTTGACGAAGCATGAGAGAGGTTGCAGGGAATATAGCGCCGCATGGGGAGGTACGGGTTCCTCCGCCAGCTGCACGGTCAGCCATTTCATCTCGGTGTGATCGCAGTGCGTCGTCAAAGCGGTAGTAAATTCATGTAGCTGCACGCTCGTGGGGCATTCGGGGAACTCCACATGGAAGACACGCAGCGGGGAAGAAGAGGCAAGGGTGATCAGTGCTGTTACTGGCTGGATTCCTCCAACGAAAATGTTGAAAGTTCGAAGTGCAGGGAACATGGAGCCAGCCAATGTCGTGGAAAAATGAAGGCGTGCGGGGAGCTGATGCGCAGTCAAAGACTTGAGCGTAGGAAGACGTCCGATGTGTTCGAGCGCCGCTTGATCGAGTTGATCTAGTTGAAGCGATTCGAGCGCATGCAAGCTGCGCACCAGCATTGAGATAGCTGAAACCTGCCGATCCTGAGGCGATTCCAAGTTGAAGTTGAATCCGATTTCTAGCTTTTTGAGCCGTGGATATCTTTGCCCAATGTGCGGCAAAAGAGATACGTGTGATCCGGAAGAGAGCGTGTCGAATGCGACGCTGGAGACACTCGGGCCTAAAAAAGGTCTAAAGTCGGGTAGCGTTATTCTGGCCGCGGATTTGTAGTGCCAAGAAATGCTGTGGAGAATGGGAAAGAAGCCCTCCGGGGGAGGGCAGAATGCCACAGTGGCAAAGAGCTCCGTGTAATCGGCTCCATGCCAATCATACGACCCAAGAAACCTGACACGTCTGGAGTAGAACTTTGACCGCTCCCAATCCTCCGAAAGCAAGGGGCGTGTCGGTACGACGCGGACTAGAAAATATGGTGGGTGTTCGTGGAGTGATCATTTAGGTGCGACTTACTTTTGGGTCGGTCAAGGTCTCAAAATAGGCTTGTTCTTCCCACATATCCCGGGGCATAGAATGGATTAAAAGCCTGGCGGGCGTCGTATACGACGAGAGAATATCAAGCGCGGGGCCCTGAAGCGCCTTACACGTCTGCGCAACGGAAGCGAGAGCATCGCGTGATTCCGGTTCAGCGGGTTGTTCAATTTCGTAGCAGATCATATCGACTATTTCGTCGATATTCAATGTGCGATGCATGGCTATCTCACAAGGACGAGGTCGATGGGCTGGAGGTGTAAGTATACACTGGCGCGGCAACTAGCGTGACGTAGACTGTCGGGAAGTTAATTTTTGACTTCACCAAACTAACTCACCGGTGCGACAACAGACTGTAAGGAATGGTGCGGATTTCCGATTTGGTCGAGATGGAGGTCGGGAAGAAAACTTTGGAAGGGATGGCCTTTTCAAACTCCGCACTTAGTCATGGCGGACTTTAAAATGGCAAACGCGCTCACGTGTCCAGTAATTCGTCCGAACTTCGTTGCTTCTTTTTATGTTCTTTCCCAAAAGAGTTGACCTTCGCGTTGAGATTCGTAATCCAACCATGAGGAATAATAGTCCAGGGAAAGATGAATCTTGAATTCATCCCACTGGAAATCATGGCGAGTCGTGGGAGCGGGTGAATTGGCTCATGTTCAACTTCATTGCTAGTGGCGGTAAGCAACAAGAAAACCACCAATTTCGAGATCCACAAATGGTCTTGAATTCCGCAACTCTTCCGCATCCGAGTCGCGAGCGTCGGTACCGGCGCTTCGTGCCCCACGACGGATTTTGTGACTCTAGATCTTGTTCTCAAGAACTCGGCCCAGGGCGACTGCAAAAGTCTTGCTATAAACTCCATCATGGCGTCAACACGCTGCCGCCTTCGCGAACTTCTCCCCAACCGAAACTTCGGCCGCTCCAAGCCAGGCCCTAAAAATTCGCTCACAGACGTTGAAGGCGTCCTCCACACTCAGTCCATACTGGCGCCCGCCAGCGACAACCATGGCCCCATCAACACCGGCGTCACCACCGTCCTCCCGCGCGCCGATTTTTTCCACCAAGCCTGCTACAGGAGCATGTTCCGCCTTGACGGCTCGGGCGAGTTCACCGGGTCGCACTGGCTCGCCGCGACCGGGCTCCTCCACTCCCCGGTGGTGCTGACAAACTTTGTCTCCGTCGGTGCAGCGTACACCGGCATCTACGAGTACTGCATCCCGCGGCACCGCGCCGCGGGCGGGGAAATCGATTGGTTCCTGCCGCCCGTAGTGGGGGAGACGTTCAACGGGATTATGAATGATATCGGCGCCTTGGCTGCCAAGTCGGAGGTTGTCGTGCGCGGGATCGACAGCGTGAGCTCCGACGCGGTGCCGGAGGGAATACGGGCGGCGGGACGGGTATGCTTTGTCACGGGCACAAGGGAGGGATTGGGAGCGCGAGTAGGCTCGTCCCCTCCGCTGAGCCGGCGGGTAAGGAGAACTACACCATCGGTGTCCTTGTCCAGGCGAATTACGGACGCATGCACGATCTCCGCATCGGCGGCGCGCCCACCGGCCGTCTCCTACAGGAAGAAGCCTTGCGCGCCGCCGCGGAGAACCCAGACAACGCAGCAGCGAGCGCCGATGTCGCGGCTATGACCGAAGTGGACACGAAAAAGGACAAGAAGGACGGCAGCATTACACAGGGGGCATCGACCATCGCTTATGAATCCATAAGCGACAGTCGCTTATGTCTTGCTTGTGTCTGGCGGACGTTTGGCTTATCGAGTCATAGTTCGGTGGGTCTTATTAGATCCCACAAGAAATGCCTCTGCTACGCTCCGGTAAGTCACTTACGGCGGGGCTGCCTCAACCCTTCAAGTTTAAGTGGCCACCTGCGGCGCAGTTTTGCACAGTTAAAAAAAGTAGAGTTGAGTCAACTGTGCTTAACAGCTTCTCGAATCTCAACCCTGTCCATGTGACGTCTTGTGAACTCCAACTGCTGTTCAACTTAACAGCTTTTACTGCCCAAACCAGAAGCCAAGAAAAATTTCAGCTGTTGCTGAGAATAAAATGCCAAAGAAGGCTGTTTGGTCTGTCCTTGGCTTGGTCTTGGCTCAATTTTGGGTGAATCAAAAGTGATGAACAGTAAACACAAGCCCGACATTATTCGTTCTCTTAACAAGAAATGCCTCCGCTACGCTCCGGCAAGCAACTTTCAACTTTCAACTAAACCAGAATCATTTACAGTAACACTCTGAAATTAGTGTACTCTTATGTATCGCGGCAACTTGGAATTAGTGCCGGGCCAGCCACCTGCGGCACGGTAACGCTGATTCAACTGTTCTCAACAGCTTGTTGACCATGTGATGCCTTGTGAACTTCACAACTGCTGTTGAACTTAACAGCCTTTGCCAAGGCTGTGGCTACCCAAAACAGAAGCCAAGAGACATTGTAGCTGTTGGCGAGAATAAAATGCCAAAGAAAGATGTTTGATATGTCCTTGGCTCAGGCTTGGCTCAATTTTGGGTGAATCAAAAGTGATGAACAGTAAACAAAAGCCCGTCATCTCGTTAAGAATACGAAGTATCTTTACAGGCTCGTTCGTTGATGCCTGTTTGTGTAGCAGTGCTTCCATACTTTCCCCATGCCCATTTGTCTCTCCCCGTCCTCGATGAAAGGCTGTAAATGCACTACATCACAACAGCGGTTCAACAGCAATTCTGACCGGTGACCACTCTGGATTATCCCCATATTCGTTCTTCTCTCCTCTTCCCACTCCCTCCCCCGCGGGCAAGTCCACGGGGTCTCCTTTCCGCAGCATCCCGGACGATTTGGAAACGGAAAGTTGGAAGCTTCACCTGATTAGGAAATTCTACAACAACAGGCACAGCCCGTATTCGAAGTTTGCACAGCGTCTTCAACAGCTTTGACTGTGCCGCAGTGTTCCCGCAGTCGTCCTACGCTCTATATGAGTCCGCTGGATAACTGATGGCCCATCATGCTCTTTCTTTCCTCCCCCCACCTCACTCTCTCACTCGTCCCGACATCTCAGTTCTTGGTTGGTCTCTCAAAATTCACTCAAATAACCTTCCAAAACATTCAAGATGATACTTTGAAACCTGTGCTCATCAATCTTCCCGCTCTACACGTTCTGCTCTGCTTCTGTTCGTAAAATATCGCCGCTGCCAAGTCAATGCTCATGATTCTGGATGCCGGTCTGGATGTTCAGCGGTTTTGGATTGTTTTAGGGTCAAGTGCATTCAAATGTACGCATACCATTCAGTACCCTGACCTGCTTCCTCAATTCAACAATTTACTATGATGTGCCAAACAATCCCAGCGAGTGGAGGTGAGCCTGTGCTCAAATTCTATCACTTGATGCACCTTGGACTCACAGAATTGTTATCGACTACTGGTTGAAAAACTGGAATTTTCATTGAGTTAGCAATGTAAGCGCGGCTCTTTTCGCTTTGCCCTCGCTGCCGGAGCGAAGCGTCGGCTCGCCTTGTCTCATTAAGAATAGTATATGAAGTATCAAAATCGGAGCTCCGGGCTGATTTCTGGTGATTCCCGGCGATTCCTGCCGGCCTGCTGTTGCCGTCAGGTTGCCGTTGAGGTCTGCCGTCTGCCAGGACTATGCCGCCAGATCCGCGGCCGGTGGGAAGCCCGTTGCAGGTCCTTGGGAGTTAATTATCTTCTGCTTCCAAGGCGAAGCGGCGGAATGCCTTTTTTGTCACCACCAGCTGAAATAGTCCAGGAAAAAAATGCTTGGCAAGTACAGGAGACTAAATAGCCGAGTAGCTCCTTGTACAACTGGACGGCGATGTGAGTGAGTGAACCGAGTGGAGTAAGTCTGGCGCGCTTCTCTAATTTTCGGAATATAAGTGCATGCCCAGCTGACCAGGTAATCAAGTTTCACCTATCTTTGGAGGAGTTCTTCTGGTCAGAATGTGTTCCTGCATGAGAGAATCTGACAATTTTCTTGAGTCTGTTTCAAACTCCGCTTTGTTTGAATTCACCATCAATTCAGAGCGATGCTGCATGTTTGAAGCGAAACAAATCCACGAAAGCATACCACCCGCATGTGTGGTTGTTCAGAGCCGGAGAGCTCTCAGTGTTTATTAAGAGGCTCAATTTCCGTTTGATTTACTGGAACCAAACTGGAACCACACAAGCCTGGATCCGTGATCATTGGCCCATGGGAAAAAATGTAGTGTCCTTCAAGTTTTCAAACTGATAGAATCGTGTTTACCAGTCAGATATGGGCCCGATGCGCTGACTGGACAGGAGAATAAAAGTACTGTGTTGAACTTGTACAACTTGTACGAGTTCCGGAGACGTGCCGGCGATGACATGGGAAATTCCTTTTCGGGGAAATCTAAAAAGACCCATCGAGCGGTTCCTCTTGGCTTATTGCCTCATGACACGCCTGAGGTGTCCGGCCATCGTTCGGATCGGCAGAATTTCTTGGGCTTTTTGCAAGGGGTAGCGGAAACAAAACTTCTGGACCGTCACTATCAAAAACTGCCTGGACGGGACCCCTGGTACCAGAATGACCACCACCAGTCGGCAATCACGCGGTCCGATGATCCGGGTGACAAAAGCGGCAGCCAACTCCTACCACCAGAGAGTACATTTAGTGTTCACAGCCCCTTGTTGCTTTTCCCATCGCACCAGTTACAATCCAAATACACTGATCATTGAGGCCCATTGTTTCCAGTGGTTCAAATTACGACTGAAAGGCTACAATGAGGCAAATTACTTGTGTTTTACACCCAACTGAGCCCTCCTTATGAAAGGCGAGATCCAAGGTAGGTTTCTTAATCTATTTAAGGTGAATACAAACCACCCAGTCATATTTCTCGTTAATCCCAGCCCAAACTCGCGAAGACCTGCATATACCAGTAATTTGGCCGTGTTGTTGGTACATATTGACACAAATTCACGTGTTTCGGCAAATTTCGGCCACTTCGGCGAATACCGAACACACAGAAATTAGCCCAAAGACAGCTAAGGTTCAGTTGAAGAAACTATGTTTTATAATATTCGGACTCTGCTGGACGTAAGACATAATTCTGCCACCTCAGAAATATCTATACCAGTGCAAACAGATGAGATATAGAAAACTGAGGCCAAAACGGCGTGAAAAGTGATTTTCCGGGACCCCGGATACTAGACAAGCTACCACCAGGGGGTAGTGGTTCCCATCATTTCAGTTTTCGCCACCCCTTGGCTTTTTGCTGAATTTTCCCAAGCCTCGTGTGATCCGGAAGATGGCCGCAGACCCCATGCCTCGACGGCGGACGCGGTGGAGGAGGCGATTTTGAACGCGCTGTGTATGGCGGAGACGATGGTGGGCATGGGCGGGTTGAAAGTCGATGCGCTGCCGTTGGAGAAGGTGAAGGAGTTGATGCAGAAGTACTTGTAGTTCCGTGGGTATATCGGAGGACAAACAAAAATGCGAGTGCTTGAATGAGGAGTGGTCTGTTTTAGTCATTCGCATGCGAAGTAAAAGGAAGTAAACGGGAATGAGATCTTGGCGTTACAGAGGTACGGCAGATATACCGAGTCGCCTACCCGACGGAGTGTAAGAATGTTGTTAGGAGTGCTCCGGGTACTCTCTTGAACGAGTGAGCTGAGTTGAAATGAGTGGAATGAGCTAGACAAGCAGCGAAGCACCGTGAATCCGGTCGCACAAGATAGTAACCATGTGATTCGCACTTTAAATCCTCAACACAGAGTGGTGTATACTGTATTTTTTCATTCAGATCGACACGGGGTGTGACGCGTGACATACTCGGACCATTTCGACAATTCGATACCACCGAAATTTTTGCGTGACCACTGGAAAATTTTCGAAAATTTCAACACGAATATTCGTTTTTTGGTGTTTTTGGGAGATTTTGGCCTGCGTGACCCAAATTTTCGGTTCGATAAAGGCCTGAGTGACGCGTGACATCGACCAAAATTCGATATCGATACGCTGGTGCGTGACGCGTGACTATCGACCTGAATGAAAAAATACAGTAGACTTGTTCGTAGTACAAAGCCGCTACATGGAGCTAAGTGTTGATTGAGACTGGAGCCCTTCTTTAAAATTAGGCGGAAATTCGATTCTGCGGGGAATCAGTATGGGCGGTAGGCGTACCATGTAGTATGTTGCTGTGATTTGAATACGGCCAACTTCCTCGTTTCCCTACTGTTTCTGTCAAAAATTCGTAAAAAACGTCGCGATGAAAGAATGGCCCATGGGAAACGTGGTGGTCCACCCAAGGTCCACCCAGGATTTTGGCGACATGCAGCAGAGATGAGTTAGGGATGGGGCAGAGTTCTGCAACGATCTCCGTCCACCCATGCGCGGGCAGAAGAATCCCGAAAAGACGGTCATCGATGGCGAGAGGCAAGAGTCGATTCCCACGCACAGACCAGCTCGCATCAATAATGATGTGTCTGCCGCTCATCGCCGCTCGCGGCTCAGCTTCAACTTCAACCCTGAACAGCGTCGTTCATTCTTTACCTGCTCGACCGATGCACAGATCAGCATCAATCTATTCGGAATCATGAAAATGCCTTCATCCGGGTGCCCCGACTCAACAGGCCACCGCCCGGCAATCTTGATTGTTCCCCAGTTTCATGTTGAAACCATCGCCCCCACAGCGACCGAGGTGTGGTTGAGTTCCGATCAAACCGTGCCGTTCCAATCCCACCCATATACATGGGTCTCATTCCGATGCAAATTGTACGTGGACTAGTTCAAGTCCTTGTTAAACTGAATTCCACTCAAAAGAGCCGACTGATGTGTGCGGCGAGCCACATGGATGTTTCGCTGCCCCTACTTAGAACCAGGATCGCATTCGAACTCACGAATTGCGCCAGCCAACACTGACGGGCCACCATGCCGTCTTTTTACCGGCTAATTTGAGTCACAAATATCCTCCCCCGACGCCCTTTATGCCGGTGTGCAACATTCTCTCTGTCGGTTGCCGCCGACATCAACAAAAATATTTCTCTAGGTAAGATTGCTACAAATGTCTGTGGAGTTGCGAAGTATTTACATTGTATGTGCACGAATCATAGAGCATGAAGTTCTCAAGCATCTAGTAGCGACGCGAGCCCATGGCACGGGTGCAAGCCGAGCAGAATCCGTTGACGTTCGGATCTAGTCAATCATTAGCGTCAAATAAGCGCGTAAAGAAGTCCTAGGGACACACTATATTGCTCGGGGAAGAGATGACTGTGGAAATACGATGCTCAGTCTTCTGTTTCCTTTCGCAGATTTGGGCGAACTGCTCACTATTGGTTGCAAGTCGTTTTGCACTGCGGAGGGACGCAGCTCGCTGGGTGGTTCGGGCTGAATTTGCAGCGGGGGCTTCCGCACTGAATCTTCAAGAACAGGTTTTCAAATTCACATTGGCGGAGAACTGCGAGCAACGTACTTCGACAGGCGGCTAGCGAGAGGAAGGTTAGAGAAGGTTTAGATTAAAACAAAAATCAGTCAACTCACAAGACTCTCAGCGTGGCCGCAACGAAGGTAGATGTTTCGCACACTGTTAACCGTCATATGGTCAACCTGCATGTCAAACCGAAACACGTGAGCGGACACTCACTGACGGTAACGGCACATATTGGGAAGTTTGACTTGAGGAGGAGATACAGAGGGAAGACTGCTGAGTGAGAGAAGAGGAGTGAAGGAGTAGAGCTCACGGATGCCTGCTTTTAAAGCCCTGGCAGCCACGTTAAATGTTTAACATATTCGAGCCTTGTCACGCATTTCAGGGATTTGTACGAAGGCGGTATGAGACTCAGGCGCGGTCAAATTCAGCACTTGTGTGTTACGGGCCGCGGTTACGATTGAGATTCTTCCCGGTGATACCGACTTAGACTCGTCCTGAGTATCTGATAATCCCGGCTATAGCATTAGGCGCAGAAATAAGATAAATATGGTCTGAGTTTGATGCCAGTGTATGAAAAATGCCGTGCATACAATGAGGTCCGCGAGGAACTGAGGTCGGTGACTATTTTTACCTCCGTGGGCTGTAATAATGGGAAGATTGGATTCGGAGGAAGCCAATAAAGGAGAGACAAATGACCCTACACAGCGACTCAGGGTCTTGGTCGCAGCTCTGTACTACTTTCTGTACTGAGCCTCAGAGGAGAAAACCAAATCGGGGTCATCAATGATCGCATGCCACGTGGATCAATATTGTTCGCTTTGTCCGTCAAAGTTCGATTTGATAATCGACCAGTCTTCAACCAAAATAAGAATCCCCAACAGTTCCTCCATCCCTAGTGTTGATTTCAAATGATTGACCTGATACTTTTGCGTTACCGCATGTACTGCCGAATCAATTGCCGACACATAAATCGCAGATTCAAGTCACAAACGTCAGCTGGCACAGACCTGTTGCGACATGCGCCATGATTCGGGCTGAGCAGCGTTTAGTAATACAACCTCCCGGAAGCGACCCTCCCGAATCAGGTCATGCGATGATCATCCCCCTTCCCTATGTATCCGAATAGAGCAAGCAGGAGACCCACCTGAACGGGGCGCACAGCAGAATCCCAAGGAAGTGTAGTTAATGACTACTGCAATCTGATTACCTCCCTGCAGCTCCACCTCCCCCAGAAACGGAACGAGTTTTATTTGTGTCCTCTGTGCTGAGCTGAAGGGTATATTTGAGGCAAGCCAAAATCTTACCCAAACGAAACGCGATGATCGCTTTTCTACCCTTAGAACTGGCATAGCTAATTTGATGTGGATGATATTCATCGTCGATGCCATGCAACGGTGATAATTCATATCATCGTCACACGGTGTCGGTCCGTTGCAACCTCGCTCGCACAGTATTGCCCATCTAGATCTTTGAATCAGTTGGGTGCTGCTCGCCGTGCTCGGTGGCCTTTCTTCGACCGGTTCAGGGAGTTGCTTCAGTTGGACTGGTTGTTCCTTTGATGGGTGAATGGTTGTAATATGCCAGCAATGCATTGGAGCGCCGTTGTTCAACCTTCAGCTATACTCCACCAGGATTCCCATGAGTCCAATGCTTACCTTGTAGTACTTAAGTCAAAGGTAACGGCTGTGATATATTCATCAACGGCTCAATTTTAATTCATTAAATGCGGCGACTGTTCCGCGTCAGCGTATTCATCCTCTTCACTTACCGGAATAAATCCTTGACGGATATTGCGAGAATTGTACCGATCCGTGAAAATAACGCAACACATGTATTCTGTGGATGGGACCATGGCCGAGCGCTTGATCTCAGCGTTGCTATCTGGGCACCGCCGCATAGTTTATCTCTGCTTCTTGAGACAACAAAATATTGTGCCCCTAGGTGCTATACTTAGTAGGCACTGGGACAGAGGTTTGTAGAGGCCTTCAGGTTGGTGACCTGACGTTCAAGTTGGAAGGATATCCTACAGTTTTCGTATACTCGGTGCGAAATTCAGGAGCGTATAGTTGAAAGTGCGCACGTTTTGAATCTGTTTGAAGAGCACAAATCAATTTCACTTACTTACAAGCAGATTCTACGACTCCATCGTCTGGCGTGATGTGATCGACAATTGAACGTTGAACAATGACAGTGAGTGAGCATGATCCTCCAAAGCTCTTGTGAAGTACGGGGGGCTTCGGCGCTCATGCGTTGCCAAACGAGAGGCAAGCTGGTGACAGGTGGTAAACTCCCGGAATCCCGTGAGTGGCCCGATGGGGGGCGCGGGCTTTTTTGTTGCCTGCTTGCTCATCGATGTAGTAATCTCAATACGAACTGCATTGATACTCGATCAGTACTCCATTAGGCTCCGTTGGACGCCGTTCCCGAAGCGTTGAGTGAAGAGTGGGTCGGGATGGACTAAACCAAGGCTCCAAACTGATGATTCGTTGAAGAAATACCATATCCCCCAAAGGGAGCAAAAATATCACGACCCAGCGCCGCATTACGCCACCAAAATTAGTCGAACACCAGGGGGGGGATTTTCTGGTCAAATGCAGGTAATTACCAGTCCGAAGCAAATTTCATCGACTAGGGGCCCTAATCTGGCGAACCGTAGGAGTACTCTGCCGGTTGGGGACGGGTTGGTCAAGCGCTGAGTAACGGTATGGTAAGAGCTGACTTAATTCGAGCGATGGTGTATGGTTAAACGGGCAAGCACGCGGGCTTTTCCGACGGCTAGATTCGCGTCATCGCGGGTCACCACTGACTGGGGGGCTGATATATCAACCGCTCCAATGAGAGATCTGTCGTGTTATATCAGGATCTCTCATTAGAGATTCAACTGATATATCACACTACAATAAAATACCTTTCGGGAAGAATCCTCCAGTGAAGTGGCTGACTGGCAGCTCATCGTCGCCGACAGCGTTGAGTGTGTGTGCAGATGTTTGCCAAAATCGTTAGGGCGGGCTGACTCATCAGTCTCGATTAGGCTATTAGGCTACTCCGTCGCCACGTCGGACGCTACTTATCTGGGTCTGTGTTTGCATTGCACGCTGGCAATGGATTGTACGAAGTAGGTATCCATTGTAGGTATGGTGCAATACAGCCTAGTGTCTACTCTGACAGCCAGCCGGCTTGTTCTTCCCCATCATCGTCATGCTCGTTCTCGTCGTCTTCGTCAGAGGTTATCGTTGCATACATGGCTCGGGCTGTGCTGAGGAACACGGGAACATCCTTCCAATTCTCTTCGAATCGCGCCCGCAGCTTCTCAAAAAGCTGTGCTTGCCGGTGCACATAGGCAGCATGCCCCTCTTGTAAGGCCTCATCCTGCTGCATCCCAGCTCGGAGACCCATGAGGGACCGCCAGGACTTGGCGCGCCACCTGAGGAACTCGAGTACGCGCCGCATCTCCTCCTCTAAGAGGTCAATCTCCTCCGAATAGCGCATGGCTCTCGCTCGAGTTTTGGCCCACTCGACTCGGAGAGCTAGGCATTCATTTAGCATATGGAATCGGGCAGCTATGGGTCGGCATACCTTTATTCTTCACAAGTTCCTCCTGGTCTGCAGACCCTCCTTGCGCTATCCAGATCCACGACATGGGAGCTGTCTCCTCGGCTCGCCGTTTCTCTGCCTCTGGATCTAGACGTGCCCTTTTCCGTCCACCCTTCTGGCGCTCCTCATCCCCAAATAACGGCCTCGGTCGGCCCCGAATATCAGCCTCATTCAAAATCCGCAGATGCTGCTGCCACTCTGTGCGGCTGAGAATGGCACCAAGAGAGACCAAGGCATTGCGGGCTGCCCGATACTCTGCTGCGGCCCGGTGTATCCGCGCGTCAATCCCCTTGATCCTCGTGCCCGACCGTGTCATGGCCTTGACTCCTCGCAGCGCTGAGTCCTTGTACTTGTACTCATGTGTGCGCACAAGTAGCTGGTCCCGAATCTCGTCCAGGGCACCAAAGGCTTGTCCTTTCCGAAGCAGGTACTCATACTCGTACAGCCCCTCATCGCACTGTGCCCGAGATCCAATCGCCGACGGGAGCCAGAGTCTCATGTCTTGAGCTCTAACACCGGGAACTGGCTGTGTTGCTGCCACTTGTTTCCGGGCCTCATCGTCCCGCTCACGCAGAACATTGACTTCGGGGATGAAGAGACGCTGAACCTCCATCCAGGAGCCAATCTTGCGACGAAGCTTTGTCTCGCGCTCGATTCGTCGCGTCTGCTGATCTACAGTCTCGTGTGCACCAACATGTTGGACATGCGTAGCCAACGTTCGCCTAGAAAAGCAGTCAGTTTGTCTTTATTTGAGGTGATGGAAATACTTACTGCTGCTCCTCAAGCTGTAGGCCCATGGACAGCATCTCCGTGTCATGCATCTCCCCCCGTACCCGCAGTTGAGATAGATCCTCAGAGGCGATCACCGCCAGCTTGCGTCTGACCTGCTGCAGATTTTCGTGTGTCGTGCTCGACTCGAACGGGTTCTCCTTCTCTGCATCGGCCTCCCACGCGACCGCCGTCGCTGTCCAGGACCCAATGACAGCAGCCGGATAGGACGCTTCCATGTCGACCCACACAGCCTTGGTCTCCAGCATCAACGGTACATATTTCTGAAGTCGTTCCAGTAGCACTTGTCCTGTAACAGTATCAATACCTGCATGCGATGGTCCATAAATCCACATACCGAGTGAAATGGTCTTTTTCCAATTCCAATCTTGGAAGTGCACATCAAGAGCGTCTCGACGCGTTCCCGGGCCGGAGATGCTCGTGCTGTTGGCGAGGCGATTCGCATTCGCCCAACCCCGCTCCGGGGCCTCCCCGTCCGTTCGGCCCACAAATGGGGTTAAATTGAAGGAAAATAATATATTGCAGAGCTCGATATGCGCGGGGAGGTGAAATTTGGGGACGAGGAATACAACGTACTTCTCGCCGTCCTTGAATTGGACACCTTCGAAGTCAAAAATCTTCATACGCTCCCAGATATTCTTGTGCCATTGGCACGCAATATCGTACGAGACATATAACCGAGTGAGTGGGCTGCCGGCGAGGCTCATAAAGAATAGGTAGTCCATATTTAGGTATCTGTCGATCTGTCAGCACCATGTGTTGATAACCAGTCAACTACGGCACAGACCTTTCCCCCCGCTGCAAATCACCTACCCCATTGGGGCGCTTCATATTGTGTCGAGCACAATCAACCGTTCCGATTCCCGATGAGACTGTCCCCACTGATTCCCGATCGGGCTTATCCACTGCGTCATGGGCCACACAAGTGCTCCGCTGGTTGGAAAACATTAGCGGCAGCTCAGCATTTGTGTTTACAAATACTCGCCTCTTGTTTTTGGTCCCAGTGCTTGTCAAGATGTGCCATATACGCTGTTACTTCGCCGAAGAACGACCAGCCAGTGCCTAGACCTGGATCCTTCGTCTCGCTTGAGACGTCCTTCCGTTTGAGCCGAAAATTGGCATCAATAGCGAGGAATAATGCGTAGAGGAAGCTATCAAATTATAATCAGATATTGCATGTCTTCCCTGAAGCAGAAAAAGAAATGTACGCTTTTTCCAAAGGGGCTTTTTCCCATCCCGGCGGAAGGTTTTTACCGGGCTGGGGACAAGCGGGACATAGTAGCGCACATTCACCCGCCCTCGTCGCTTTGATGCGGTCGTCAACGGGATCGTGCCCACGTGCCGCTCGCTTCAACAGGTGTAGATTCTGCCACTGACGCGTCATTCTCATAAACTCTTCGTACCGAGCCTTCAAAAGTTGAATGAGTACAAGTCATAGAGTAGCATTGAGAACTTACTCGTGATGGTGTGAGTCCTGTATTATCGGTCTCGCGGGACAGGCTGTTGTAAAACTCATATGCAGAACATTTTGACTCCAGGCACATGAAGTCAAACCGCCGCAAGCATTCAAACGTTGCTGCCGACCGTGGATTGGTGTCTGTGGCCGGATACCATCCCATCCGGAGAAGCTGAATCGGCCGTAGTTTGGCTCGCGAACAGTTACAGTAGTCAAGGCCGACTTCATCAATTGTGTGGGAGCCCACAACGACAAAGTCATCGCCTGCGGCCGGAGCAGGGTTGGGACAGGGGTCCCCGAGCTGATGGCCAAGCTGGATTCGCAATCCAAGGTGCTTCAGGCTGCAGCGCACAAGCCGATCCCCCTTTCGCAGCTAATGGACTAGTTTAATTACGACCCCTTGAGTCAGAAGAAACTGTCTACCTCGCGCGCAAAGCATTTCCCATCCCACATCTATTGAACGGTAATGAGAAGTTAGAGTCTGTTAGATGCGAAATAAATCAAGGAATTACACACCTCGATCCGATGCATTGGATTGCGTTGGTGTAATCTTACGATACAGCCCGCGCAGTACAAGGACCATCCCAAACAGTTGGCACACCGGAAGCGAGGGTCTGCGTCATTGCAATTATCGCCAGCACAGACACTTTGATGGATGTGGTCGCCACGCCCGTCGTGACGGAGAAGTTCGTCAAGAAATATTTCGCGGTCCAAGCGCACCCACTGCTCGTTAGGATCATCCTTCAAGAGACAAAGTCCAAGCATTAAGAATGATCAGAATTGAAGCATGGGGAAGTTTACCGAGTCCCGAGCACCTCGCGGCACAGCCTGCATCCCTCCCCCGTACTCTGCATCGAACTCAGAGAAGTCTTGCGAAGGAATCTGGCCTGTCGGAATCTCGACTGGCGGCGGGGGAATGGTGTCAGGATTAAGCACAACCTTCGATTTTCTCGATGCCGAGGGTGAAGCCTGGACGGCGTCGGTCGCGTGGACTTGACGTATTCGACCATCAGATGCAGTCGAAATGCTTTCGTTGGGGACGAATTCCACTCTCTCTTGAAATCCGTGACGTGGGAGGTAGTCCTCCACCGAGTCATCGCTGTCGCTGCCGTCGTGGGCGTCGTATTCAGTCAAATATCTTCCTTTTCGTTTACTCATGGAGGGAGGATAGAGGCAGAAGCGATGAAGCACGCGTCGGCGTAGGATTCATCCTCCAAGCGAGGGACTCGCATCACTGATCAGGAATCACGATGAGTGCAGAAATCACGATGAGTGCAGATCAGCGATTCGGGAATTGTCGGTCCGTTTTATCTTGAACTTCAATTATAAGCCACCACAGACGCAATCGGAGGTGAATGAATGAATTAATGATTTCCTTGAGCCCGAGAATTTTCTCGTTAAGGGTCGCATCGGTTTCACTCGGTCATCGGACCGTTTTCAGATCACTCTTGGTACGGCAGCATTGGTCCGTTGAGGCTCAGAGGCCGTGAAGGTGTTGCAGGATCTATATTCAACATCTGCGTTCAGCATGGGAAGAGAAAGAAAATCAAGAATGAATTGCAGACTGGAAGGTTGATGCCAAACATGCGACACCAGATGCGCCTCAAAAAAACTAGGATTTTGTTAACAGTGCTGTGGACGGGGGAGACTTCAAGTCGTGTTGCATTCAGTGGCAAATCTATTGCAAATGACCAAACATATTATTCTACGTACTAATTATGAACAGCACGGCAAGCCAGCTCTCAATATGTGCCAACTTATAACTGCCATTTTTGCTTAGTACATGTATATGACAGGTTGTTGTCATCAAGCTCACTCTGCCGTCCTCGGCTGACCGGCTATAGAAGCCCGGATAGCCGAGTTTTCGCCCCCGAGGGCGAAAAATCGCCACGGTGTGACAGAACCACATGGGGGGTGACCATCAGACGCGTCGCATCGGTACCGCTGATTCAGTTATTCCCGGCGCTTATTGGGCGCCTGATTGGGAAGTGTTCCCATTTCACAGGACCAACGAAAGAAAAAAAATCAAGGATCATATCAAGTTAAATATGCATTTTCTGTGGAGCCAACATAATCCAGGTTGACATTAAAATACTAGCAAGCCAAGGCTACTGACGGAATGATATGAACCACCAGAATTTTGTGTACACCTTCCTGTCACTTTGTCCGTTAATCTTTTTGAGTAGCGGAGTGTTATTGCAAGGTGTATATCCAGTAACCAGTGCCAGGATTTCATCTCCTCAGGAATTCTTGATGAGGAACATGAAAAGTTGGTAATTCCTCCACTGTTTCTGGGCGGAATTCCGAATCGTCTGTGATGCTGAGTTCCCATTGCTGAACCGATGAGAAGCTGATGATCTTAACAGAGCTTCATTGAAGTGCGAGAGGGTTAGAAAATGAGGAACACATGTTCAAGTTGAAATTTCGTTCACCCGGGCTAGATGATTGCCAATTGTGGCCGGGGTTGAGTTCCTGATTGCAAACCAAATGAAACCGCTGCTACAGCTGTGATATCAATTTTGCTATCAGACTGCAGAGTCAACCTTTTTTCACTGCGATCAATTGCAATCGGCACACGTGACACACACCAGTTCTGCTCATATCTGCCTGCAATATCATCCAGTAACTTTTTAAAGTTGTGGAACTTCAGCAGAACATAGAAATCCAATCCATATCAACAGGGCTTCCTGTCCAAGGAAAGAATTGCTGAGGAACTTAAAGAGTGGATAATTTCTCCATCACTTCTGGACGAAATTTCCAACAGTTTGTGGTTCTGAGGTCCTGGACCTAAGCCGGTCGCAAGCTGATGGCGCGATGCGGGGTTAGTCGAGGGAGAGAAAGCTCGAAAAATGAGGAACATACTGTCAAGGTGAATTCTCATGCATGTAGGTTCTTAAATCACAATTTGTGGCCAAGAATTTGTTCTTAAACATGAGCCAAATGAAATTGTCAATGCAACCGCAAGCCTTGCTTTGCCAATGGATTGCAGAGGTGATGTTTTACCACCATCAATTGCCATCAATGTGGTCGGAAAAGGAAATTCTCGGCTGCGAGTTCTTGTCTTCTACCACAATCATGGCCCCTGCTATCTCGGATGAAGAAGAAGAACTGTCCGAAGACGAGAGGCAATACCGCATCGAATATAAACAATGGCTGTATGTTCACCAATTGGTTATACTCGGACATACCACTGATAATATTTGGCTCAACAGGGATGATGAATTTCTTGACAAGAAACGCAATAGGTGGAAAGCAGCCTCTGCTCGCTACTATAAAAAGTATATTCTGCCTCTTCATTTCTCCTCTCACATTCAATCCAGACATCCCGAGATCAGGTCAAAGAAACGGGCGCAAATGGCTGAATTGCGGTACATATATTATGTTTGCTTTTACCTCGCTAATATGTCAGTCATTTTAGCGCAGCCAAGAAGCTTGCAAAGCGCCGGTGGGATCCACCCAAAAAGACTAAGCCAACCGAGAAAACAATGTATGTGTGAACGTTGATATCTAGTTTTTGAGTCTTCATTCATTGGGTCCTTAGAACTGAGCAACAACTTCTCGAAGAGGTTTCGACAAATATTAGTCTCGACCTCACCCCTGATGAAATAGGTGCTTTACGTCCAACGGCCTTCACACACAAGTAAGTGACTTCATTCTAGTGTGTGGGTATTTCAAATAACTTACTGTAGCGATTTACTTGAAATGTTTGACTCGGCCATGAATGAGGAGGCAAATCGTCAATCTCCGGAGCAATCAGCGGCGCAGTTGATTGAGTCGCCTCGCTCACTGGAGCAAGATGCAATTATGTCTCTGACGAGACTCTACACTCAAAATTCTAATGCCTACATCTTCCCTTCGGACCTCCCCCCATCAGACGATCCTGGGACGTCGAGTCCATCGTTCGTATATTGTTGACCACCTGAATTATTACTGATTTGATTTCAGTGATGACGCAGGGGACGGTTGGGATTTGATCGCCCCTGATTATGACAGCTCGTGGGTTTCCAAGTGCACATGTTATATTGTTCCGTAACTGATATCCAATGCAGTGACGATGAAGCTGACGGTTCGCCAGACCCGGGATAGAGAAGGATAGAGATTCCTCTGACTCCATCATCCTTGCTCGCGCTGAATGGTAGTAAGTATATATGATCATAAACTTTAATTCCAAACTTTCGACACACCTTCAAACGGAAAGACCCATCACAACTGCACCAACAACAGCCAGCGTTGTATGAAATGACCAGCGGAGCTGTACTGTCGTCGACTCGTTCCGGCAAGATGCCAAGGCCAAAATCTGCCGGAATTCCCCATAAAATTGGAGTGTCGAGTGGAGCCAGAGTTGGGATCAAGTCGTTGTCTGATGAATAATTGAAAGCATGAAGCGCAGACCCAAGGGAGAGAAGTCAGAGGAATTTCAGGCGCGCTTCCGAAGTCTGTGGTTCGTCCTATGGCATGGTGCCAGTCCCAGTGAGGAGAAAGATTCGGAGTTGAAGGTGATCTTCAAGTTTCGGTGGGATGATCCTGAATATCCAATAAGTCGCATTCAATATGGACCAATTGATTGACACATACATGGATCTGTGGGAGAGGCAACACGGGGGGATGAATCGGCTTCATTGGTATTTAAACGTTCAATTGTGGGAATATGCACCAGATTGACTCACCGGATTGAAGATCTGTTCGTCTTGATTTTGAGACTGGCGGTCACCGGGCTGCAACGGTGTATATACATAGATATACATACACCCCGAATCTTGCCTGAATCGAAGATCTGTTCGTCGGCATGCTGGCTGAGTCATAGTGCCGGTGAAACATGTGAGAAACAAAATCACGCACAAATATTGACCTGTCACGTTGTCGCGTTTGTGTAAATTTCGCGCTTCTGCACTCTCAAGAAATACTTTTTCGATGGCGCCCAATTCATGGACCACAGCCGAGCAGGCCGCCTTTTTTGCCCGGGAATTACCTCTGTATATCGCTGCCAAAGAGAACTCCAAGAAGGTGCCCCTCACGCGGTACTGGACTCGGATGGAAGAAGATTTCTTCGTGCGCTGGCCAGAGGAAGCTGTACTTGGCTTGCCTATAACTGGCCCTGGGGTTCACCACACAAGCGATCAGCTCAAACTTCTCGGTGACGCGACAGAAAAACGCAAAAAGGTTAGTTTCCCATAACAAATTATGGATAGCATGAAGCTAACAGTGTAATTTTAGCAACTGGTAGCGTACCTGCGCTATCAGGACAGACTCGTCACTCAGGGCAAAGGGGATACATCCACCAGCGCTCCTCGTGGTCAAAAAGCGACGGGTCTCTTCAAAGTCCTGCAAGCGGATAAGCCCACGCGCAATTTGCAGGTTGTCGAAATGTACCAGAAACTTTATCGCCCGAAGATCAAGGAGGAAGTGCTCAAACGGGGATACGGGGACATGAACGAGGAGGCTGCAGAGGCAGTTCGGGCGCTGCCAGGATCATCCGGGTCAGCATTGTTGTCGGCTGAGGCTCTCAGGATTGTGGAGGCAGAGGAGGATCGCCAAACCGTGGAGCGGATGCAGAAGGCCCGGGCTGATAGGATGAGTATGTGGCGAGCAACAGCCAACGAGCTTTGGGAGGAAGAGTCGGAGGATGTGCGCCGGGAGGTGGAGGATGCCACCTTCAAGGCAAAACAGGAGCGCGCCGCTTTGAAGGAGGGCCCCAGTGACTCTGGAGAGCGCACACCGGAGCAGTATCAACAGTGAGCGATCCTTTGAGGAATTTGGAATTTCTTGATGCTAATATCGGCTCTGCTAGCGGTATCGACCAGATCCCGGCGGTGTATACCAAAGTACACGATGCAACAATGGAAGAGGCTGGCTGGTTTGGCCTAACGCTTTTGGGCGGACCCATGCCTCGCCGAGGAGGAGGAATCTCGACAAAGACGTATGTCCCGATTTGGATTGTGGGCGCTTCCTACGTAATCTGATCTTCTCGCTTTCTGTCCCTCTGTCACGACAGAATCTGCTTCGGCCGCACTCCGAATGGCCATACCTTTGAGACCAGCCACCCGGAATTTGAAGCAATACGGAACTCGCTGGTCAAGTTCCTGAAGCGTTCTTTTTGTACGTGTCACTGTTCTTAGATTTGCATTTGTGGCTCAAGTGTTATCCTGACAGCGCACGAAGTCCGCGACGCCAGGGGTCTCCCTCAAGCCGGGGAGGCGATTGCGACGGAGCCCTTTAACGGTCTCCTTACGATGGACGAAGAAGTCGAGCAGGACACACCCATCCCGCAACCTGCAATGGACAGGGTGCCGAAGCGGATCCGGAAGCCGAAACGCCCCACCGCTGCTACACCTTCGAGGGCGATCTCATCTACGCCGGCTGCCTCAATTGCTTTCATCAATCCGGGTGCTGCTGCTGCCTCAGCCGACTCTGACGCGAGCTTTTTCTCGAATTCGGGCCCTGAAGATTCGGGTATGGCTTCCGATGTCTTTTCGCCTTCCTTCTCGGGCGAACCGGCACCGGCGGTCCACGATGTCAATCCTTCCAGTAACGACACCGATGGTCTCCACCGTATTTGGGGCGGGATGCCGCCGCCTACCAGTCCACGTACCGCAGGCGCGATTGCCAATTTCGAGCGTGGTGGTCCGACTCCCGCCGCGGGCTTGGAAAACATCGATCCCACTCTCGTCGGCGGCAGTATGCAACCTGCTTATCCCACACCGCGGCCCATGCACTCTGGGGCTAGCTTCCAGTGCAATCGCGTGGTAGGAGGCAGCCCAGGACGAGCACAAAGTACCGTGGTCGTTGGTGGATTCAGATTCCCAGCATTATCACACATCCAGCCATTCCAAAACCCTCCCACCCATCCTTCTGTGTCCTCTTCCTCGACGCTGTTCCAATTCGCCGCCGCCGCAACGTCGTCTGTCCTTTCCTCCCCACCAGCATCGGCACGCGATCCGGTTACCACCCCGACCACGACCACTTCATTGCCTGCGTCATTGCCAAGCACGCCAAGTCCATATCCACTGCATCCAGCCGCACCGCTATCATCGCCTTCGACGCAGACGGTATTCACTGCCGTCGTCGCTGGTGTGACAGCGGCAGGAACATCAGCGAGTCCGCATCCCGTAGAAGCCGCACCGAGTGTTCCGCAGTACATCCAGTCCCGTCCCATGGCCAATGCACCCAAGGGACACCCGCTCGCCGCCAAGAAGGCAGTTACATCCCGGGCTTCGACCAAAAAGCGCCCTCCCACACGCAGGAATGCGGTTGCGGCACGAGGGGGTGACGGCGATGACGCTCCAGTGATTGCGAGTGAGGAGGACGAAGCTGTTCTACCCCCGGCGAAACGACAAAGAGGGAGGCCGCGCACGAACGCAGCACCCAATGCACCCTTCGAGTTAGCTGTTCCGCCTCCACCGCCTCCACCGCCAGCCATGACTGCCGCAGCTCGGGAGGAGTCCATGCGCATCAGGGCTGAGGCTGCCGAATTGCGTCGGCAAGCGAAAGAGGTGCGCGCAACGGAGAAGGTTATGGAGGAAAGGGAGAAGGAAGCCCGGCGCCTGCAGGAAAACCTCCGCAATCCCGACGGGAATCATCCCCTTTTTGTTACGGCTGCACGGCCCAGGCGCAACGCAGTGGCGAAGGACTATGAAGGCAATCCCATCTCGCTTCCTGTCAAGCTTACTCGGGCGAAGCAACTCGCAAGCCGCAACGCGCCATCCGAAAACGCACTGCTAGCTCGAACGTCGAAGCGTGCAGCGCCGGCGGAAGCGGAAAGCGCTAACAGATCAAAGTGAGTCTCCTCGCTAATGTGCTTTTTTCATTAGCACTGACAATTCACCTGTAGACGAGCACGTAAGTAGGCGTCTTTCGTATCATACATTGCCGCGTAACCGGCTTTCATCTATGTTTTCTTGCTGAGAGTGTGTTCAACCACATCTTCTACATAGTCTACCTCAATTGCGGCCGTTGTAACTCCATATCTTGTATCCACGTACTTGTACGGCAATATATACAGATGCACGACTGACTTGTCTTGTTTCGGAGTTTTACACTGCCACTCACAGTGTTATATCACCGTGGTACTTGTGCCAAATTAACTTGGATATGTAGCACGACGTGCGAGGGAATGATAGAGCATGCGTTAAAGATTTTTAGGGCTGCAGATGGCAATTGAAAAATTTGAACTATAGCGAATAGTAGCACGGAGTATGTAGATTGCTTTGGGAAAATGTACAAATGTTGCCGCATGGGCTCAATGGTAGCGGCACAGCAGCAGGCAATCATCCCGAGTGCGATTCTGCAGCACAGCGGTAAGCATAGGTGACGATCGAGTGCACAGGCAAGTAACGCGATCTGCCAATGAAGAGCAGGTCAGGTAAAGAGCGGCAGCCTACTAAGTGCCATAAAGGACCTGGATATATGGAGAGAAAATTCAACGGGGCTCACATGTATACAAATCCAATAGCGGGGAGGGCAGTAGAAAATTGGCCGGAATCGGCAAGTTGAATGTAGCGTACAGTGACCCCAGGATCTACCTGCCGAAAAGGCCATGCAGAAATTCAGCAGGAAGTCAAACTGCTAGAGATGCAGCCAAGATAGATTAGGTTTAAAATGAAAGCCATGTATCAAGCTCTCAAAGGGTAAGAGGCAGTGGCAAGGCAGTGGGGAAGCCGGCGGAAAGGGACAGGAGGATCAGCATTGATTGATAACAAGTACAAGCAACACGCCCCTGCCAAAGTTAAGTATTCCGCAATCATTTTTACACCTACGCAAGGATATTCCGGTCTGGAGCAAACAATTTGATCAGACCAATGCTTGCAATATGCTCAATATGGTTCAACCCCCGCGGCGGGAATGTCTTTTTTGGATGGAAGCGGGATAGCACCGCCACTGGCAGCGCCAACAGGCGGGCGGCGCAAGGATATCCGAGTCTGGAGTAAGCAATTCAATTAGTATTTCAGTGCTAGCAATATACTGAATATGGTTCAACCCCCGCGGCAGGAATATCCATTTTGGGTGGAGGCGGGATAGCACCGCCACTGCGCCAACAGGCGGGCGGAGCAGCGAGCGCGCGCAGGCAGGGAAATTACCGAAAAGGTATTTATTTCTGGTGTGATATATCATTGCAGGTCTCTGGTGAGAATTCCTGATATAACACACCGGATCTCTGGTTACAATCCTTTGATATATCATATCCCCGCTATGGCCTGCGCGGGTATAAAACTCTTACCGGCCAAGTGGACTCTGTCTCGATCCCTCCAACTGAAAGTTCAATACACTCACAGATAGCCACCAAGAACTTGCCGCACTGTCCGTGATGCAGTTCTTCCGCATCTTTTCCGTGTTGTCTCTGGCCGCCGGCGGGTTCGCCTGTTCTCATCCACATGCTCCCGATGAGCACGAACTTCTGGCGCGGGACTCTCTCAAAATTGCGCCCGGCCCCAGCGATAAGCAGATACAATTTGCGCCTCTTCCCAGCACCGTTAACGCGGTTCAGATTGACCCCGCGCTCGGCTACTTTGTTGGACACGTCAGCGGCGGACTGTATTGGGTGACGGAGGGCGTCTACACGAGCATGTTCCTCGTGAGCACACACGGCATCATCGTGGTTGAGTGAGTCCTGGCGAGCGAGTGACAGCTGCCCAACGTCTAACCTCCAATCCCCTAACCCTTTGCAGCGCGCCGACGACACTGGGGCCCAAGCTGTTGTATGCGATCGGCAACACGACGCACCTCCCCGTCACGCACCTCGTGTACTCGCACCTGCACGCGGACCACATCGGAGCGGCGTCGCTCTTCAACGCCTCGCATCCGACCATCATCGCGCATGCGGATACACTCAGCCTACTTGCGTCACTGTCCCCGCGCGACCCACTGCGGCCGCTCCCGAATGTCACGTTCCAGGATAAATACACTTTACGCGTGGCCAACCAGACGCTCGAGCTTTCGTACCACGGGCCCAACCACACGCCGGGCAACATCTTCATGTACGCGCCGGCTCAGCGCGTCGCGGTACTTATAGATGTCGTCTTCCCGGGCTGGGCGCCCTTCGCAGGGCTCGCAGCATCGGCCTTTATCCCTGGGTGGACCGCCGCGCCCGACGTGCTGCTCACATTCGACTTTGACGTGTTTGTGGGTGGCCACGTCGGCCGTCTTGGCACTAGGGATGATGTTTTGCTCCACAAGAAATGTGAGTCCGCGATCTCCATCCACCAGCCACATACCAACTTCATCACCTACAGACGTCGAGGACCTGTACGAGTCGTGCGCGGCCGCTATCAACGGCGGATTCAATGCGAGTGCCGCGATTGGGCCGACCGTCAGCGCAAACCCGGGGAACGCCTGGGCTGAGTTCAAGGCGTTCTTCCGCGGGGCCGCACAAACGTGTGCTGACAACACAACCTCACGCTGGCTCGGGGTACTCGGCGGCGCGGATGTGTTTGGGTTCGAGAATGCGTACCGCATGGTTATCTCGCTCGAGGAGGACATTTTTGGGGTGGTCGGCCTGTAATAAGCGTACGCGCGACTGACTGTACGAACTCGGTTCGCCCTCCTTTACTCTCGGCTCGCGTGCGGTAGCTTGCACTTCATGAGAATCGTCAGACAAATCTCACAACATAGTGTGACGAACCTATGCGAGTTCATTCCTTGCCAATTGATTGTTTTGCCGATTGATACTGCAATTCCAGGAGTTCCATATTTTATTGACGCGTCGGCGAAGTTGAGACTCGAGAGTAGTTTAGTTTGATCCTCAAGCTAGATGTTGTTTTGTCAGAACGTAGTCGAAGCGCTGGAGTTGTGCTGAAGTCTCACAAAAGACTGATGACGAGTTACGTTTGGGGGTCGGGACGTTTCAAACGGTAAGCAACTGAGAGGACTTGCTAATAAGGTCCTCCTCCCGCCGCGTCGCTGAACAGAGGCTTTTGATGGCAGCGTTTCACTGGTCCGAAATTTGCCATGGTGGAGCAAGGGTATGCACTTTTGTTGATAGGTGAACAGGGGTCGGTTTTTGAAAATAAGAGGTCAAGGCCCGACCGACCGACCGTACTATCCCCATATGGGAATTTCACGTGCCTCGGCTGTCGGCAAGATCTCGGCCTGTTCCCAATCCGCCCCAATTTTCGCACTACACGTCTTTCAGCCCACCATAGCATGACCAACCATCGAGCGAAATGTCTGAAAAAGCCTCAAGAGTTGATTGCAATGCAAAGCGCATCCAATCTGGGACGGTCGCACCTCACATAGCTGTAGCCCTAGAGGATGCACTGAACCATGACAGGGTGTGGGGAGAATTGAATGAATGTGGATACAGGAGAGTCTTTTGGAGGAATGGCTTACATCTTGTGCAGTGGGTCATTCATCTTTCAAGTTAGAGGAATTTTGCAGTGAGTTCTGAGGCCATGATTGTGTGATCCAGGTTTTGTCCAGGTTCCGAGAAATTCCGAAAGCGGTGAGTCTGACTTAAAACTGAAAATTCAGGTCATTTGAAGTACTAGATGCTGGTATTAAGTGCTTATTGAACTTTAGACAACATGCCGGCTCATTTACAGCCAGAAAAAAAAAGTTCCCAGAAAAAAAATTAAGGCCTCCAGACCCGACCGACCGACCGTCCCACGGTTCGGCATTTGCCGATCGGCATACCCTTGTGGTGGAGAAAACGAAGAGTGTCACGCGTGATGCTGTGTCGTGATGCTGCGTCGTGACGCTGCTTGTGTTTGTTCGCAAGCCGAAATAGGACGAACGCCTATGTCCCATTTTGCCCACGCTCTCGCCCAGCTGACCCGGCACAGGTCTTTTCCACAGTCTGGAAGTATGGACAATTACCATGTAATTATTGGACAATTACCATGTAATTATCCAAGCATAACCCCATAACCCTCCCCCCCCCCAAAAAAAGAAAAAATTAAGTACGGTAAAAGAAAATGATTCAGACACTGCACATTCCAAGATCCACATCACGACTGTTCGGCGTCGTTCTGTTGGAGCGAGGCGTTATTTTTCACCGCCTTCACTCTTTGGTGAAAGTTGAGGCAAAAAGAGTCATCCATGTCAATGTCGTATAATATACACAAAATCTACACTGTCAGCGACCGTAAAAACATATACGGTATCGGGTGACTGCAGAAATCAACGTGTGAGCAGAGGGGGAGGTGCAAAGAGAAATATAAACTCGCCAAAATCTTTGTTTACTAGATGTTAAAAGTCAACGTTCACAATACCTCTCAGGTCATGGTCCTCAACTACGCCCGCAGCCCCCAACTCGCGTAGAACCGCCTCCGCGCGCTCTCCAAGCACATCACCCGTCACCTGTAGATCCACCTTAGTCAGCCGCGCAAAGGCGGGCGCATTGTTTGTGCGCAGCACGAGATCCCATCGGGACACTATCATGTCCACGAGTTCATCGCCTTCCGCAACCAACTCGCTGCTGTTTGCCTCGAGCGATAACTCTTTGAGCGCCGGGAGAAGGACGTCGGATGATTGGCCAGAATGGTATCGCAGCGCCGAGATGACTCCCTGGCTGAGAAAGTCACTGAGATGCAGGCACTCGAGCGTCGGTGCTGCGGCGAGGAAGCGCAGGAAGTCCTCGGTGTCAATGTAGACGTGATCCAGCCGAAGACTGATCAGCGCGAACCGAGAACGCCGTTGGAGAGCAAGAAGTGGTGCCGAGGTCCAGCCGGAAAGACTGGCTTCGAGATGGCGGAGATTCGGAAGAGTGAAGGGGTTTAATAAAACGCTTGTGGGAAGATCGGTGGTGGTTAGCACGCGGAGCGTCTCGAGAGCAGGAAGGGTGTGCAAGGTGCGATCGGGAACCTGCCACGGCCCATTGTCAATTCCATCGAGCTGGCACCGCCGCAGGTTGGTGCACAGAGCTAGTATGACGTGGATTTGGAAGAAGTCGAGGGGACTGGTGAGATGCAAATCTGTGAGATTCGTCCACGGGAACGTGGGCGTCGATATATCCGCAGTGAGATCTGCATAATCAAGATGAAGGCTCTGTAAATTTGGGGATGATTTGAAGAACATCAGGATGTCATCGAGCGTGATTTTCCAGTCTCGTATGGGGGCAAGTTGCAGAGTTATAGTTCCTAGACGGGAAAACCTGGGAGTGGGGACGTTGGCGACGAGATATTGGAAGTATGGGACAGCTAGTTGCAACGACAGAGTGTCGACTCGATCACAGAAGTCTTCCAGAGATGCCAATGTGGAGAGAAAATCCAGTGGCACTCCATTTTCGTACTTGAAGTCGGTGGATCCGATGACAACCGTGATGGGATGCGGCTTGGATCTGTGGACCAGGTCCTCGACTATCGATGCCGTATGGTTTTCTACGCCCCTGAGTTTCGTTGTCGGAAAATATATTGTAAGACGGTCCCAGAGTCTGGGTGTTTTGGTGGCCAGATCGCGCCAGAAAGCGCACACATGGGCCAACGCAGTGGGCGACTCGCGGGGATTGTTCAACGAGTAAAAGAAGTTGGGATACCAGCGCCCATCAGTGTACCGAAACATGCTGTTCTGGACACAAAGTGCGAAAATCTCTGCCAGGATCTCCGCTGGAATGCGGTGTACAGGTGATATCGCAGACTCAGTCTCGGTTCTTGGACGGACATCCATGACTTCACTGCAAGGATGAGGGCATGCTGCATCGGGAGAGACGAAACCCACACCTACCTCTATCTCGCACTGAAAAGCTTGCTTGTGGTGGTTCTGGTGTGAAGTGTCGACACTGCCACAGTTCCGATTCACGGATCAGGTGCACGGACCACAAACTTACAAGCGCCCAACCAAGCGCCTGTCAAGAAAAAAAGGAAATTTGAAAGGAATAACGGGGTAAGTCAGCTTCCCTTCAATTTCTTGAATCCTTGATAAGTGGCGAATTATCGTTCGGTGTTAGGCAGTTCCACGGCACTACTATATTCGACAGTGTACATTGAAATTGAATACAACAGAAACCTGTTATCTTCGTGTGTACAGACTGTATACCGATGATTTATTGGTGGACCCAATAGGAATTTCCAACCTTGCACTTCTCCCCGAGACCGGCGTCTGAATTTTTGTCCCCAAGATTGCAATGTGCAAGGAGTGAATCGCGGAAAACAAGTGGAAAATATCCCCGAAATGTCCCATTCCACTTACATAGAAACCAGTAATAGCATCAATGCACGGAGATACATGAGATTGTACTGAAATGGGCCCGAGTCTCGTCCGCTGCGAACTTTGCAACCACTATGCTGCGGCAAAACTCGGAAGGATCGTGGCGGCATCCCGGATTCCCGCGATAAAGATGCCATCATGCGACGTGGATCATTGGCTCAGCTTGATCTGCTACCACGACATCTGGTCACCGAGACGACTTGAAGCCCGCCGAAATTCTAACATTCTGATTTCAGAATAAGTCACAAATTGTCTCCCAGGACTCAGACTCAAAGAAGGCCTTATCGAATTCAACTACACTGTGGACTGTACTACACGATGCCACATTCACCTCCCTGGCAGCCTGGCTTCCCGCTATCCTGTTGCTCAGATCGGCCACGAAAGTTCTCATCAAGGGAAATGCTGGTCGACTGGTCTGCACCATTTCTGAACGATGATTTCACCAGTGGATTCAGTTCCGAAGGTGCAAGATCCTTAATCTAGCACTGAACCACACCTCGGTCATGGAAGCCGCTCTTGCAGAACCGGATCATATCGAACTGGAGCTTGATGTTCTTCGTGGAAAGTTCAAAGATTAGTTGTAGGATCCACGGCGCGACGGTACGAATAAGCGGCGATGCACATTTCGAACTCCATCAATATTCATCCACACGCAGTTGTGGTTCTTGGCGTCAGAATTGCATTCACAGTGGCGTGCGTTCAACGTTTACCTTCATTCATATCTGATCCTCCACAGACGGGATCGACCCTGATCGTTGTAAGGAATCCATGCTTTCTAAGTTTCTATACGATTCTCAGCGCCACACGTATTTCCAAACCACACGACGTTTTCACATTCTAAGCTATCCAATACAGCCTGCTTATCGCCCGCTCCATACTGACCTGCGGTTTACGTCACCCCCCCCCCCCCCCCCCCCCCCCCCCTGTGTCGGTGGCTACGAGTACGTCACCATAGGGTTGCTTCCCCTCTTTCTGCGCTCTGCTCAGCGCCTTTTTAGGTCTGTGTATGCGTCTCAGACAGCCAATTCACATCCCTTCCACTTATCCTGCCACAAACTCTGATACTCACAATGTCGGTGAAACTCGCCCCAGCAATCGACGCTAGCGCATTGCCATCGACACCTGCATCCGAGTGGGCCGCGAACACCACAGACATTCTCGCGTACAAAAATGGCTCGACGGTGCAGACCCCGGGACCGCCGATTCCCGGTGCATTCCCCGAGGAGCCGCTCGTCGGGACCAACGACGTGGGCTCTATTCTGAGAGCCACAGCAGAAGTGGCTAAAATGTACCTCCCGGCGCAGATTACCGGATATTTTGCGGGTAAGTTTCCAGTTGTCTCAGTTACGGTCGCCGCTAAACGATATCTGGAGCACTCTTCTTGACAGTATCCCCGGCGCAGGAGGGTCCCGCGTCACCTAATGGCACTCCGCACGAAACAGACATGGATGTGGTCGACGACTACGTACCTTCTGTTGTCCCCATCGACTTCAGCCCCACCAGCTTGAAGCCCGTAAGGCCCTAGTTCCTCATCCATTCCTCCTCCTTCCACAGTCACGCCTTCGGTCCCGCGCGCTCCGCATCGTCGTCCATATACTCTCCCTCTATGTGTCCCTCCCCGGCCTTGACCCCTGGTGCTTTGGGCTACACGCCCCTCACCTCGAGCCTCATCCTTCCGCTGAGTAATGACACCATTCGCAGATGTAGCAACGTGCCAATGCCACCCCAATCCCGTCCGTCGCGGCACCAGAGCTTCTCACCTACTTCCCCGTGCTGGGTGAGACGACCGAGGCTGCCAGCGCGGTGGAGCAGACGGTGGAGGATGTTCTCGCGGCGAACCAGGCTCACAGGCAGGCGCTGGCACACCCGGAGACGGACGAAGACGCCCAGCGCGCGGTGTTCTCAGACGCGCATTTTAGTGTGCTCGGACGTCCGGACACGCCTCTGCCTCCGGCGAATTTCTCCGGGACCGACTCCGCCGTAGCCGTTGAAATTATGGCGATCTTCACGGCGGAGGGAGTGTACATCCCGATTCAGCCCGCCTCGCCGCATTCCGACGTGAACGATCACGACTACTCGCGTAGGAATTCAGACGACAGCGGGAGCGGGAAAAGCGCGAGTGGGAAAAGCCGCCGCTCACGCCTTGTTGCGAAGGTGAAACAGAAGATGGGCGTGTGATTTTCTCTCTTTCCCTGCAAAGTGTACTACCAATCTACCAGCACGCAGTGCGTACACATGACGCCGGTGGGGTGGTGTTTGATGGGGTTGTATGTCGACGTGGTTATGATGCCGTGTATATATTTCTAGTGGATGTACGTCGCTCCAACAAATGTTAGAAGAAATTGCAGGCTTGTGCGCTGAAACTCGTCCAGTTTTCAATCTGTTCTGGGAGTGCACTCGGCCTCCGGTGTGAGAGTCAAGGGTCGGTGTCGACATACATAAAGTTGATTGATTCGTGGTAAGTTCAAAGCCATCCATTGCCACACGATATGTACACATCGACCAGGAGAACATTTATAAATATAGGTAGGTGGGATTCCGTGGGAAGGAAGTTGCTACAAGTTTTCTATGGAGTTGCAAGATATCTACATCACGAACTTCACCCATCTCCATCCTCTTCCACTGTCTCAGGTGGGATCCCCTTTCAAATTAGGACCGTTCCCACCGCCCATCTGAACTTCATTTTTGGCCTTTACGCCACGCCAGAAAATGCAACTGTTGGAAGCGTATTCATCCCTTCTCCAATGGAAAAGTTCCCAGATGCTTGGCTCAGGCCGAATTCTCCGACGGGGATTATCACCCACGGAGACTGGATCCAGGTCAAGGATCTATTGAGCTGCATAGCACCAAGCATTCACTTACCGTAAAAGCAAGCAGCGGGATGGCTGTGCTTTATCTTTCCACCCCGCTCCCTCCCTCCCCGTTCCCTTCCTTTCGAAATTCTGCAATTTTCAACCAATCGAAAACGAGCTCTCGAATTCTCGCATAAAGGTGGCCATCTCTGGATTTCATGACGCAATGCCCGACGCTCGCCTTGTGGATGTGCCTGATTTTTTAATTCAACCAACATATCGCACCGGGATTCGCAAACCTGGTCAGCCCGTTGGTGGCCATTTTATTACGTCTTCTGTCTCTGCACTCTACTTCATATTGCTCCTCTGCTTATATCCTGAATCATTTTACCTGTTTCTTCAAGTGCGCTCAGATCAAGGTAAAAACAAAATCCCGGCTCCCACTGGAATCAACTGTAGTTTTGCTTCCGGTTTCAACAACTGCTCGAGGCTTCCCCTGTCACACTAATTGCTATTCTCACACGTTCCTACCAGGCAAGTCATATGGCTGTCGAGGTCTGCATTTGGTTCGGCCATGAGTGGGAGGGAGCCAAAGTGTTGCCCCACGATAATCAGCAGCTTAAACAGTAGTTGAACTGGTGGAATCGTCCAGAGATATCTTTGCCAACACAGAGGATATCTCCAGTCTGAGCTTCACGAATCTATAGACGGTGGGAATGGATATTGCAGACGATACAAGGAAGGTACAAAGGCATGGCCAGTAATAGTCGTTTGTGCTATGCTCTTATTTGAGAGGGATACATGTCGTGGAGTAGTTTTCCAATATCCCACCTGGGGTCCTTAGCCTCCGAATATCCCCCGCGGCGGGCAGGCCACAGGCGACCATCCACAGCCCTGAAAGTTTCCGTCCCTTTCGGTATACGGGCGATGTCGATTAGGTCAGGCACCATGTCCTTGTTGTCCTTGAACCTCATCATATACTCGTTGCTCCTGGTATGGAAGTCGGAAAGATCAGAGAAAGTCGTGGGAAATTTCGCCAGTGTGTCATCCGTTTGTTGGGGCCACATTCTTAGCAGATAGACCGGTTTATTGCCCTGAGAGTCACAAACTCCGGCAATGGTGAAAGCCAAAACCTTGTTTGTAACCTCGGGCATGTACCCCAAAGGAACGACACACCCCAACAGACCGAAGCAGAACCTGAGTTCAATGGAAATGCGGGGAGGGCACCACGTTCCACCGTTGATTGTGGTACTGAGCAGCTTGGCCTCAAAGGTACAGTCGTCCCAGTCTGTGGTCCAGAAGTGGCTTTTCCCTTCACCCCATTGCTCCCGAGTGATGATTGGGTCTTCGTTATCCTTGAGCCAAGCAGGACAGAACTACAGAGCCATTAACGCCAATAAATTTACCTGCTGAGAATGACTCACCGGTACTGCCTGACGGACTACCATTGAACCCGACGGTGAAAGAAGAGTACTGGTACGAGTAGTAGTTGTGTATATCTGCGCATCGTAGTAAGATAGTGATCCTAGATGGGATCCGAGACGCACTTGAGCTATGTCAAATGGGTGCAGAAGTGTTGATTTTGGCCGAGGAACATGCGCCTTTATATACCTAGCGACTGAACGATGACGTAATCGATATTCATCAACTGCCCATTTTTCATCCATTAGATGCGGTGACTGTTCCGCGTCGGCGCGTGTATCATCTTCAATTATCGAACTATTCCTGGAAGTCAACTAGGGTCTGGAAGTAGCTACTGGGGACACTCGAATAAAGGGGCTCGATTTACCGAATATTAAATAGGACTTACCACGACTATGTTAGTTGATCTCGGAGATCTCGGGCATGTGGACGTACGAATCTCGCTATTCCGCAGTCTCAGAAGCGGGCCGCACCTGCAGCGCAAAGGACGCGCAATACCATAGACTGCTTACAGTAATCGGCACAACTGAAGTGAAAGGGATAAACCTTGGCGTGAGCTGGGTGAAAGGAGAAAATATGGGGCCGAGGAGCATGGACTGGCGTGGATTGCCAGTGGGTTGCCAATATTAATGCGATCCGGGGCTTTCAGGTAATTATGGCCAGGGTTGACGAAAATTCAAGACACATAGATTTCATACATATCCACAGAAGACAATATTCCTGCATAGATTCTTTCAGTCAACTCTTTCCGAATCGGGTGGGCTATCGCGGAGACGTAAATCGTCTCTAAAAGCTTGAGCCACCCCAGGTGCCAGGAACTCGATTCGGCGAAACATTTCCATCCTCGCGATAGGGTCGCGGGATTTGAGAATTGCCGTCTGCTGCTCGCAGACAACTTGAAGGTCTTCACTCGACATGTCCGCGTACCGCTGCATGGCAGCGTCGCGGTTCGCCTCATACAACGCCCGTCTTCGTTCCCCGTCCAGGATTTTCTCCAGCTGGGGTTTGACCTTGACTTCCCATTCTGCACCAAGGACGCGAATCGATGAATCGATGAAACGCCGATGCCTGCATAGAGGAAACGCACCATAATCTATGAGGGGTTTCGCAGTGTCGACGAGCTCGTGGCGAGTGAGCTCCGCACCCATTTTGTCCATTTCCTTCGACCACCCCAAGCCGACGAGTTTTGCCAGAATTCTGGTGGATGACGATGTGTACGGTGCGGTGAGATAGTTGGACAACATACGTTTGTTTACGCTGGGTTCTCGTGATCATCGCGCTCCACACACGACATTCCCGGGCATGCTGCGGGGGTATGAGTAAGCCGGTGAGACGATGAACGAAAGAAACCTACAATTCGCCTGTCAACAAGCATACGGTTCTGGCTTGTTACAAAGGGGGCCCGCTTTTGTGTGTCCAGACCTTCGTATAAAGCAGTCACGGCGGCGAGATCGGCGTTGAGGAACGCAGGTTCGAAAGCTGGCAGTACGGTTAGATAGGACTCGCGAAAATAAAGAAAAGACTGTACTCGGAGGACGGATGGCGATCAACTTTCGGATGTCGACGGAGGGGTCGCATGCCAGCCTGGGAGGCTGCTCCGGATCGAAGCGCGTCATGCTAGTGAAGAACCGATGAGGAATTCTCTATTTTGGAACTCGCGAACACCTACTTTGCAAATTTACACACAAAACAGCATCGTACTCGCAAGTCCCAGTCCGCCTCAAGGGTCGAATTTTTGATACAACCTTTGAGACAATACTTGCGGTTCAACTTAGCATAAAACTAGTCTCGCATTCGAATAGGGCTTACATGGCAATGTTCGGAAAAGGCTAAATTCGCGTATTGGATCTCTGTTAGGTCCGGAGGGCATACAGGTAAAGGTCCTTCAAAGTTGGCCCAGGCCTGTTTCCAAACGCTTCGCGAGCTCTGGTTAATCAAAAACGGCCGCATGGCTTTACACAGTCGGACAAGACGTAGGAGATCCTGAGGACCGAGGTAAAGGAAGATCTAGTTTCTAGCATTCAGCAAACGTGAAGTCGATGGAGCCAGTCAACACGGTACCTCTCTAGTGCAGTCTAGAGGCATATCCAGGAGGCGAAAGTGTCGGCCAGACGAAATTGTAGCCAGTAGCGCTGGATCTGTGGTCGAAGTCATGGCGGGAGACAGAAGGTGCCACCGGATAGCGGAGCCGAAAACTGGATCAGATTGATTGATAACGATGCGGTCACGGGCCCAGTGGGAATCGCGTCGCGTCGCCAACATTTACACATTTCTTTCGACATACTTATTAAGAATCCGCCTGCATGAGCTATTAGTTTCGGATACATTATTATTTGATGTTCTTATTAGCTAAACCATAATATATCCTCGTGTTCACACCATTTTGGATGTTGTTAAACTTGTTTGGCAGGCTCGTCCATCCCGCTCCGATGCATTGAAAGGTCCCGCTCAGCGAGCCGGCTTCCAATTTTCCAAGCCTTCGGGCGCCAAGAAGAGATATGAGATCGAAAAAAAAAAAACAGAACGACACTGGCATGATTCGAACATGCGCCCAACAAGTGGAACAGATGACTAATAAGGAGAATCACAGAGATTCTAATCTGTCGCGTTAACCACTCCGCCACAGTGCCATGTCACAAGAGCCATCTGACGTGGTCAATATAGCCTGACGTTGTGATCGTCACCCACCGCTGACTTCTGCCGAGGAAAGGCATCAACGGCAGTAAGAGATCTTGATGGTTGCATTACAAAGCAGTCTTTTTTTCCCGCTCACCACACCATGCATGATGGGCTACGCCTGAAAGCCTTATCAGGACTACCGCAGGCGTTACGGGTAACGTTTCACATCTAAATAATATACCATTGTTTCTGATCTTTCACAGAAGCTGGCGTTGGCGGCTTGTGCCACCAATGCTCCATCACAGGCCCGGGGGCGGTTTCTGGCCGCCGCAGCCGCTGCTTCGGATTCAGACGGACGGGCATGCCTCGCAGCTTTCTATGTGCTTATGGATCCCGCCAAAATTCCCTCCCCCGAATCCTTTGACTCCCCTGAAGTCGAGCAGATCATCAAGGAAATGCTGGTGACTCTCCTACCGCTCTACAGCATTGAGGTTCCTGTCGAGCTGGGCGCCGATTTGTGGCCTCGGGTATGGGAATGGGCGAATTTTATTTACACATACAGAGACCACCTGCCGGGACCACCGCTCCCTGTAGCAAACTTCTGCGTCGACTTCCTAATCTTCATGGCTAATTTTCAAAAGAACGGCGTACCAGAACCTTATCTATGCAGTTCGGTCGGATTCCGATCCCTTTTGACGGCCACATGGGGATTTGTCCTCGACGTGGAGGACCCGGACAACCGAGATCTTGGCCTGACGCTAATCACAGGTTTTCTCCCCGCGATGAACCCCGCGGATGAAGCGAATTTCGAGGAGATCATCGACGCCGCAGGAAGTGTTGACCATCTTGCGCAGCTGATCGTCAACTGCATGCATGAAATCCTCAATAGTGCGGAAACACCCCTCTCCTTCAAAGACATTTATTACCTCCGCGCCGTCCTCAATTTCGTGGCGGCAGCGGAGCACCTCGGTATTGCTGGCGAGCCTATGTATCAGGGCTCACTTGGACGCCTAGGCAAGGCTTTAGGCGACAACAATTTCACCGAAGTCCTCGTCGCTGCCGCATGGGCTGTGGGCGACGCCACCGGAGACACAGAACTGATAAAGTTCACTGTGGACCGTTGCATCCTCTTTCTCGCACGGCTATTCCTTCGCGAAGGGGGGCACCATTATATCCCATCGGCCATTTCGCAGGGTTTGCTCGGTGCACTTATCTGCGCTGGCCACTTCGATGGCCCAATGCAGAGCCATATGACTCTGTTTTTTTACGGTATTCTGCCGAGGACCTTGATCTCATACCACGCCGTAGCTGCTTTGGAGGGAGCCCTTCCGGACGCCGAAGAGTGCGCGTCGTCGCCGGTTTTCCGCCGTTCGCCGGGATTCGACAAATGGCAACGATTCTGCACTTCCACGAAGAGGTCCCTGGCCGTTCTCAAATTCTGTGAACAGTATGTTCCTGACAAGGCCTGCGATAATATAGATGTGAGCACCCTTGGCTGACTTCCGTCCCGTTCACTCATGCAGCACGCGCAGTGCCACATCATCAAGAGCAAGACAGAATTCCGGCGCTGCTCCAGATGTCTCAACGTCTATTATTGCTCCACGGATTGTCAAAAAATCGATTGGCGGACAGGTGGACATCGTGACATTTGTGGTGAATACAACACTCTGCGCTTGAGTCCGTTCTTTTTCCATCCCAGCCTTCGCTTCCATGATCTCATCAGTTCTTATCATCAGGTGCACGGACTAATCTCAGTGTCCGTGAGCGAGACTTCCTGCGTGCATACCTCGATGCAGAGTACACTTATTCCAAACCGACGATTTACGCGCAGCAGGCTCTGTGCCTGAAACGCTTCCCCAATTCTGCATTCCTTACGCTTTTCGACTACACGAATGGCCCGGTCGACATCTCCGTGCTACCGCTCGAGTCTGACTCGACGTACATGCAGGATCTGCGAGCGTATGGTGCGGAATGGGACTACAGCGTGGCACGCGCCCAGCGGAGCGGCGGCAGGATGGCGCTGCATGTCGTACGCACGCAGCACGGCACAGAGCCGCACCGCTACGTTGTGATCCCGCTGCGAAGGACTGAAACTGGCGTCAACGCGATACTGAACGACATGGCTGTGGAGCTTCCCGCCAACAAGGACGACCCGGCGGTGCAGGAGCTCTGGGCGAAGTTTCGACCGAGGCTGGTAGCGTCTGAAGAGGATGTTACTGAGACTCACTAGCGTCATAGGTTTGTAAGTATAGTCTGCTTGGAATGGCGCTGTGTATATTCATCAACCACGTCCTTTCGTCGCCACGTTGCCGGAGGCTGGTCGAGTTAAGCTGGGATCAGTCTAGTCCTGAACCAGGCGCTCAACCGCAGCGGGTTTGACTTTCCAGAACAGCCATCATCGTCCACCCATCTGTGGCATCGCGTCTCCGTCCTTCAGCCCATCTGCAACGAAGATTCCGAGCTCACTTCGGACTGTTTTACATCGCCGCTAGTCGAATTCTGGACTTCTTATCAGCGAGAACACGCCGGCGAGTGCTATTGCGCGAGGTAATCATGATGGTAGGGCGGCATTTTGCCTCTCCGGACACTCATTAGCTGTATGGCCCCCTGGATTGACCGTTCATCTCGTCTTTGTCCGTCATGGCACCGCAATAAAGATTTCGAACCTCACTTTAGACTTCCTCCTTTCTTCTGTACCAAGACCGGCACTCATTTAATCCCTGGCTCCTCTCTGTTCGTTTCTTTTTCAACACTTGACGGTATTACTCCGAAGCGTGTTAACTGCCCTTGAATTCCAAGCAGACCTTAGGTGGAGCAATCCCTGCAATCTTTTTTAAAATCCCACGGGTCACTGCTTTCAACGGTTCACCCCTTATTCGATTCGCCGTCCTCCCAACAATCCAGCTCATGATGATTGATGTTCACGTACAACTGCAAGCGCTCAAGAGACTGGACTTAAAACAGCCGGATGAGCTGCATCCCACCATTCGATTTCTCCCCTCCCACCCTCCAATCGTTCATATTTCTCCAGTCTTCATCTACTTCGGCAGTGTCCAGAGCCACCGTCTTTCATCATCCCAAATTGTACAAGATGAAGTTTCTCGCCTATTGCATCACCACTGTGGGGCCGCTGGCTGCGCTAGCGCCACTCTTGTCTTCCTTTGCACCAGGTGCGTCCGTGTGAATCCCAAACGAAGATTTCAACGAATGTCCATTACAGTGTCTGCGATCACAGTTTTTCCGCGCGCCGATAGCGGAAAACCCGCTGGCAACGCAAGCACCATCCTTGAGGCTCTCGACGAAAGTCAGATTCCTCAAGAATGTCTCTCTCCATGCCAGCCTATCCTTGCCGGGCGATCTGTCAGTGGTCGCTCCCCTCTGACTCATTCACGAGAAACTGAAAAAAAAGCTGTACTTAGACATGTGGCATCGATCTCACCTGCCTATGCACGGACCCTATGCTCAACAACTTGGCGCAATGCCTCGATTGTGCGCTAACCACGTCATTCAGTGACAAGTTTACCGGGGGTACCCTGATGGATGGTACGTCTCTCGTATCTTTTCATCCATTTGCTTCCTATCCGTGCGTTCTCACATTCAAATTTACCCAACCAATCTTCCCATTCGACATTCCAACGGCATTGAATGGAGTTCATATCCACTCGGCGGCTAACATGCTTGTTCCTTGTAGCTTATACGACCTCCTGTGCCAATAACAAGCTCCCCATCGCATCGCTATCCCTCTCGCTTACTCGGTCCGCTGCGTCCTCGTCCGGCCTTGCTGCTTCCGGCATCGCTACTTCCGCCCCCGCTACTTCCCACCCCGTTGCCTCCGGCCCCACTGCTTCCGGCCCCGCGGCTTCCAACCCCGCTGCCTCCGGCCCCTCTGCGTCTTCCACAGGGACTGTAACGCAGGCACAGACAAATGGCGCAGGCAATGTTGTGCATTTGCATATACAAGTGATTGCGGTACTGCAATTCTTTTTCATATTTGTTGGATTGCTGGTTACCGGAGTGGCAGTCTCTATATGATAAAACTGATACCTGACTGTAATGTTGTGTAAATGGCTTTTTATACCTCTTTTGATGCTACAGATTGGAAATTAAAATCGACCAGGTAAAAGTGGACGATAAGCTTCGATGCGAGTTGGTCGAGATGTAACAAGAAGATTACAAGTTGGATCTCTCCGGGGATCAGGAAACTCGGTGTCCCATCCATGCACGGTGAACACGGCGACGCGACACCAGTTTGATCTCACTGTCACTGTCAGCAGCGCGACGCGGTTCCTCCCGGAGGCCCGTGACCGCGTCTGACTCTTATCAATCAATCAGGTCATGCGGTCCCTGTTTGTTCTGGTCTGCCAAAGACTCCTTCTTTTCCTCCTCCATGACCTCGACTCCAGATACAGCCCTAATTCCTCCAGTTCCGTTTGACCGACACTTTCATCTCCTCGATGTGCCTCTGGACTGCATTAGAGAGGTAGGTACTGTGGTCGTCGGGTAAGTTTGTTAAATGACAGATACACTAGATCTTCCTTTACCTCGGTCCTGAGGATCTCCTGCGTCTTGTCCGGCTGTGCAAGACCATTCGACCATTCTTAATAAACAAGACCTCGCGGGGTATCTGGAAACAAGCTTTTGCCAACTTCGAAGGACTTTTGCCAGTGCCTGCATGTCCCCCAGATTTGACAGAGATCCAATACACAAATTTGGCGTTTTCCGAGCATTGCCATGTAAGTCCTATTTGAATACTAAACGATTTCTATGCTGACGGTGCCACTAGTATTGTCTCAAAGGTTGTACCAAGTATTCGACCCTTGAGGCGGACTGGGACTTGCGAGTCCGGTGTTGTTCTGTCTGTCAGGATGCAAAGTATGTGTTCGCCAGTTCCAACGTGGAGCATTTCTCAACAGTTCTCTCTCAGCGTAACACGGTTCGACCCCAATCAGCCCCCCACGTTGGCTTGCGACCCCTCCGCCGACATCCGAAAGTTAATCGCCATCCGTCCTCCAAGTAGTGTAGTCTCATTTCTTTCCGCGAATTCTATCTAACCGGACTATCAGCCTTTAAACCTGCGTTCCTGGCTGCCGATCTAGCCGCCGTGACCGCTATCTACGAGGTCTGGACGCGCAAGACAGGGCGACGTATCTAACCAACCGCAACCGCATGCTCGTCGACCGGCGAATTGTACGTGTCTCCTATCCGTTCCAGTCGATTTGTTCATGCTCCCACAGCATGCGCGTGAATGTCGTGCGTGGTACGCGATGACCATGAGAACCCAGCGCAAACAAGCGTACGCTGTCGCGTTACCTCAACGCACCGTACATATATTCATACACTCCCAGAATCCTAGACAAACTCATATCTCTGGGATGGGCGAAAGAGATAGACAAATTGGGTGTGGAGCTCACTCGCCACGAGCTCGTTGACAGCGCGAGGCCTCTCACGGAGCATGGTGAGTCTCCTCGATTTAGGCATTCGGGTGTCATTGATTCAGCAATTCGCGTCGTCTCTGCAGAATGGAAGTACGAGGTTAAGCAGGAGCTAGAGCAAATTCTGACCAGAACAAGAGGAGGAATTTCGCCTCGGACAAATCGCATTACTGATCTGCGACGATATGTGGAGATGTTTCCGCGACGAGCGAACAACAATTACTACCGATCCTGATAGGATGAAGCTGCTTTGTGAATAGGGTTTCCTTGCACCTGGAGTGGCGGAAGTCTGTAGTCGCTTCTGATCTACGCTTCGATCTACGCTTCGATAGCCCACCTGATTCCCAAACAGCTGGCTGAAGGAATCTATGTAGAACTATTGTGGTACTTATTCTGTGGATAGATTTGAATGTCCAATACATCCCCAGACATGGGCCTTGTGAGTCCCATCTAATATTCGCACTTCAACCCCAACAATGTGGGCAATATCAGCATCATATCGGATGGTGTACGGACATCGCTCCTGCGCCCTCCACGGGAAATTAGAGGAGACACTGTTTTGTAAATCGAGCCCCTTCAAGCCTAATTATCAACTTGATGACTACTTGAAGTATAACTGACCTCAGCGATTGCGAATCAGGGAATCATTTCAAGCCTGGAACTACCCCCGGATCATCCTAGCAATTTCTATGGAGGATCTGAAAATTGAGAGGGGTATGTACATGTACAGGCGCCGACGCGGAACAATCATCGCATTTAATGGATGATAAATTTAAATCAGCCGTTGACGAATGTGCCACAGCCGTCCCCGTTGACTCACCAAGTACTATAAGGTAAGCACTGGAATCACGGGAAGCCTGGCGGAGGTTAGAGGTGGGGTTTGAACAACGGCATTCCAGCCCATTGCCGGCAACTACGACTATCGTCCGTTTCCTTCATCTATCAAAGAAAAATGGAACCAGTCCTGACCAACTGAAGGAATTCCTTGAATCGATTCAAAGGCCACCGAGTGGGTACCGAAATTAGATACCTTGCGATTTGCAAAACACCAACACCGTTTGACGATGGTATGAATTATCACCGTTGCATGGCATCCGATGAATATGATCAACAGCAATTATCGATGCCAATTCTCAGGGATGACGGTCGAATTGAACGAAAATAATACAGTAATATGTCCGCCAAAGCATGTTCGATCCCCGAAATCCGAGCCAGAGGAACTGTTGGGACCCGTATAATTGTTGGAGACTAGGTGACTATCAATTTGAGCATCGACAGACAAAGCGAACAATCTTGATCCACGTGGCCTGCAATCATTGATGACCCCGCACAGGAAGGATAAGCAGAAAAACTATGAGAGAATATGCAGAACATATGGAAAACATATTTACAATAAGTTTCAGATATCCGAGATGGGCAAAATAGAACCTCATACAAAGAAATTCTTGAACAAAGCAAGAACAAAGAATATTTTTCAAACATGTTTTGCATATTCCACCCAACAGCAGGCAACAGTCATCTGAAAGATATTGTAAATATGTTTCCCACATTCTTTCAATATTACAGCTTTGATTTTTTGCTTGTCCTCCTTGTGCCGCTTTGATCTTTTTCCTCTGAGGCTCGGTACAGAGTTGCATCTAAGACATGCGCAAACGTTGATCTCTCCTCGATTCGTCTTCCTCGGAGCTAAACGGGACTCAATCTTCCCATTATCACAGCCCACGGATTGCCCACGGAGGTTAAAATAGTCACCGACCTCAGTTCCTCGGGGACCTCAGCGCATGCACGGCAATTTTTCATTTAATGGCATCACATGCCGACTATACGTGTATCCTGCTCCTGTGCCCCAATCCTAAAATCACAATCATTTGATCTTCAGGACGAGTCTAAGTCGCTCTCACTGGGAGAACGTTTAATCCTAAACGCGGCCCGCAACCCACAAATGCTTGATTTGACCGCGCCTGTGTTTCATACCGCCTTCGACCATGTCCCTTCAACTCGTGCAGAAGGATCGAATGATTTTAAACATTCAAAATGCCCGTCAGGGCTCTTTAAAAGCAGGCATCCGTGAGGTCTACTCCCTCACTTCTGTTCTCTCACTCGGCAATATTCCAGTTGTATTTCATTTTTTCAACTCTTACTCTCAATATGTGCCGTTGGCGTCAGTGAGTGTCGAATATTGTGTCTTGGCTTTGACATTCAAACTGATTATATGACGGCAAACAGTGTGCGAAACATCTACCTTCGTTGCGGCCATGCTGAGAGTCTCGTGAGTTGACGTTTCTTTGATATAAATCCTCCCTAACCGCTGTATCGTTAGCCTCCGGTCGAAGTACGTTGCTCTCAGCTCTCCTCCCCGATATCTGAATTTGAAATCCCCATTCTTCAAGGTTCCGTGTGGACGTTCCCGTTGCAAATTCAGCCCGAACCACCCATCGAGTTGTATCCCGCCGTCGTGTAAATCAACTTGCAACCAATAGTGAGCATCTGGCCAAGTTCTGTGAAGAGAAGTATAAAGCTGAGCATCCTGTCCTCAGTCGCCTTTTCCCGGAGCAATATAGTGTGTTCCAACGACCTTTTTGCGCGGTTCTTTTTGAAGCTGATGACTGACTAGATCCTAACATCGATGGATTCTGCTCGGCTTGCACCCGCGCCATGGGTTCGCGTCGCTACTAAATAGATGTCCACGCACCCTATGGTTCGTGCCTTGCACATACAATGTAAATACTTTGCAACTCCATAGAACCTTGTACCAATCTTACCTATACATGTATTCCTGATCCGAGTGATTTTCTGGTCGTCACATCCCAGACAATACAGACGCACTCGTTGATATCTGAGGCAAGACGAAGGGCGTCAGGGCGGAGACGTGTGGCTCACAACATCTTGTAAGAAGACGACATTGTCGCCGGTGACTGGTGCTAAGTCCGAGTGCGATTCGGTTCGAGCGCAGTAAAACATTTCTGGACTCGCGACACACTGCAGTGGGCTCCTTTAGATATGTACAGTGAAACAAGGATTGGTCCACTTACTCAGTGCATTTCACGAGGAATGAGAGACTTAGTCGGCTACAACAAGTCTACGACTCGGATTGGAACGGTACGACTTGATCGGAAGTCAACCCATTTCGATCGTTGTCGGGAAGCCACAGGTTCAAGGTGAAACTAGGGACCAATCAAGATTGCCGGGCGGTAGAGTTGGTTCAGAACAGGCGATAGAAAAGGCAGTTGCACAGATTTAAATTGATTGATGTTGACCTTGCGTTGACCCGGCCGTAAAGCTCCAAGAATACATTAATCAGTCGCGCGTGGTTCGAACTAGTACTGAAGTCCTCAGGGCACCTGCATTCAAGAGAACCTGTCCATGGTGATAACTGTTCGGTAGCTGATTGTGGAGCAGCTTCGCAGCATCAGCGTCTAGCTGACAAAACAAGCTCGGAGTAGCTCATGCCATTGGACGGACTACCATCTTTATGTTACAAACCCTCCCCTCCAGCAGGTTCAATTTTCATCGGCTGATACTCAAGTTCACTTCCCGTCCTATGCAAGTTCACTTTTCCTGCTGCGCGCACTCACTTCGGCCGCCCTACGCGTGGCGGGACGTGCACACTTTCGACACAGCCCTCACCTGCCTGGTCCTTCCCGCAACACGACCACCGCCCGCCGTTCGGCACGTCGCTGTCCCGCAGGTTCAGTTCTTGCACGAGGACACCTACATATGCACCGATCAGCATTGATAGAAAGGGAAGAGAAAAACCGTATTAAAGAAAGATGCCAATCGCAGCACGCACCGTCATGCCACGAACACCTCCCTCCGTCGTTCTCGCGGTACGCGCCCCCACAATTCCCGCAGTGCAATGTCGGCCCACGTGCCCGCGGCTTGCGCTTGCGTTTCTGCTTTTGTGGGCTCTGCTCGTCTTCAGGTTGATTTTGACGTTGAGACGTTTCTCCACCCTGGTGAGAGACTACAGCCCCACGAGCCTCCGATTCATCCAACTCAACCTCGTCGTTGGCACCGCGCGCTAGGCGCGCATGTTTGCTGAAAAGACACCCGGGCGCATCCGCACTCAATCTTGCGCCGCAGCAGTCCCAGAAGTACATATGCTGCGGGTGGGGCGAGTAGGTGGGTTGTGGATCGAGGCGCGCAGTTCCTATGGGAGGAAGAGGTTATTAGCGGTTCTGCTTCGAACTGGAAGATAGATGGGAGCAGAGGGAGAAAATTGAATGGAACTTGATGTGGCAAATTCGAGAGGCCGACCCGAGAAACGAACACTGTTCGACTTTCCGGACGCGCAGAGAGGAAGAAATCAAAAGAGAAACACAACCGAAACGCACCATAATGCCATCTACACTCGTCCCCATCCCCCACGGCGGTAATATCGAATTCCTCCGCACAGTGCCTGCAAACTTGATGCCGTGGGACGAGGCGGAGGCGCGTCGTGCTTGCGATGGGCTGCAAGTTATTGCTGCTGTGCATGCGATCGCCACCACTCGCACTCGCACTCGCACTTGCTCTCGCGCTCGCGCTCGAATGCGAATCTCTGCTAGTAGAATGCGAATTCCTCCCCACAGAATGCGAATTATCTCCAGCGTCAACGACACTCCCATCCGAATCCACACACGCACTCAGCTCCGTCCAGAAAACCTCCTGTACCGCTGGCAGCTGCTCGTACGCCGCGAGCACGGCCGCGCGCAGCGCCGCGGGGGACGTGTCCGCGAGGATGCGACGGAAGGTGGGGAGGTCGCGGGGCGGGGGTAAGAGAGCCGGGGCAGCGGTGGATGTGGGTGCGGGTACCGTGGGTGCGAACGTCGACGTGTGGTTGTAGAGGGGGAGGGGAGTCGGGGTTGCGTTGTATGTGGGTGTGGGTACTGCGGGTTTGGATGTCGACGTGTGGTTGTAGAGGGGCAGGGGAGTCGGGGTTGCGTTGTATGCGAGTGCGGGTACGGGTGCCGACGTGGCCGTGTGGTTATAGAGAGGTGTGGATGTGGACGGGGCGATGGTCGTGGGCACACAGGACAATGCAGGAGTGGTAAGAGGACCGGATGGTGGAGCGACCAGGGTCGGTCTCCATTTGAACGTCCTGGTGGACCTCCCTGCGGTGATTCCGTGAGGTGGGAGTACGGGAGTGCCGGTGGCGTTATATGCTGGTGGGGACGTGCCGATGTGAGAAGGTGCAGATGTGGAACTGTCGTTGGAAGGAGGTGCAAATATCGGAGTGTCATTGGATATGGGTACGGTCTCGGATGCGGGGACAATATTTCGATCGCGGGAAGAGGTGGATGGGGGTGCAGGCAGGATCGGTGCCCATCTGATCGTCTGTGTGGCCGGTTGCATCCCGGTCTGCGTTTGCGTTTGCGTCTGTGCCTGTGTGGGGGTCTGCGAGACACGTTTTCGGTGGTGAGATCTAGGTTTCGGAACAGTGTTCGATGTACTGCCTGGAGCGGAGTTTTTCGTAGGAATAGACGAGCTCTCGGCAGAGTCAGAGGTGGATATGGCGGTGGAAGTGGATGCGGAAGCGGATGTGGATGAGAATGCGCCCGGGTCGGACTGGGCGCCGAAGAAAGCATCGTAGCTATTGGGAAGGCTCAGCAAAGGAAGATTCCCATGCCGTTTGCTGTTGTCGTTCGCGTTGGATGCGACATTTGCATTGTTGTCTGCATTGGGATTCTCTTGCGCATCGGCTCTGTCCGAGACGACGTACGGGATGAAGATGGCACTGGAGGGAGTAACGCCAGATGTCAACCCGCTTGGGTGTACAACTGTTGCAAACGACTTGGTCTTCAACGCAGCCTGTATCTCCAAGCGGCGCTTCTTGCGCGCGGGGGAATCCGATTCTTCGCCGTTGTGATCCACGCCTATGCTGCTGTTGTGCTCCCCAAACACAAGGAGCTTCTCAGACAGGGAGCCGTCAGCGACCGCGAGATACTTGCTCTTGAGCGCATTCTGGATGTCCTTTAATCGCAGCTCGCGCGGCGTCAGTTCGCGCACCTCTTCAGCGCTCGACGAATTCGACGAGAAGATGTCGGGAGCGTTCGAGCGCAACGAGCTAGAACTAAAGAATTCGTCGTAGGTGCGGTGGGATAGTGGGCCAGAATCAGACCCATTCGCCTTGTTACCGCTCAGTGAGGCAAAGAAATCGTCGCAGCGTGCTGGGAGAGTGTCTACCGGCCGATCCACCGGATGCACGGGTGACGCTGGGCCTTTGTCGCGGGGAACATCTGCGAGTGACATCGCCGTATTTTTTTGGACGGAAGCTTGGACGGAAGCTTGGAGGTGATGGCAGTAGAGAGCAGGAGAATGCCCGGATTCGGCAACGCACTGCCACGTGGCACTGCCACTCCGGCTTCATCCTTTCTTCCTGCCACCATGTCGATCCCAGCGCAACCGAGGCCTCGCCTTCCAGTCGAGCTTGAGAGGGAGATATTTGAACTCTCCGCTCACACCCATCCTGTTGGTGTTCCGACTCTACTCCTGGTGGCACGACGCGTCAAAATCTGGTCAGCCCACAGCATTTTCTTTTCCCAGCTTCACAGACGCTCATTGACCGGATTCAGGCTTGAGCCTATCTTGTATCGAACCTTGATAGTCTGTGAACGTCGGGGTTTCTACCTCGAATCGCCTCCCATGATAACCCTGCGGAAGTTAGTCGAACTGGTGGATTCCCGGCCTGCGACCTTTTTCCACGAACACGTCCGCAATCTATATTGCGACACTATGCCTGGATATTCAACGACTGTCATACTCAGGAAATGCAGCGGGACCCAGAATCTCTACTTGAGTACTGCAAGTGTAGCAGAGTATCTTTCTGAACTTGCGGAAATGCCACTTCGGCGCCTGGCGATATGGCTCAGAGAAGATCTTTTTGAATCAAGTTATTCCACTCGCGCACTATCCTCCATAACGCACCTTCATCTACATGACAATTGGATGTACTTCACCGCAGACGACCATAAACAGTTCGCCGGCCTCGCAACAATCCCATGCATCACCCACCTCTCCTTCAGCGAGCTGGGCTGTCAGTATCCCGCACTCTTTGCGTACGCGCTGGAACATTGCCCACACCTTAAGGTCCTCGTGCTGGTGTGCTCCGAGCTAGAGGATTTGGATGGGGAGCTCGACACGACTTTTGCGCACGATTCGCGGTTCGTCCAGCTGCTGGTGGATGATTACAGGGGGGACTGGGAGAAGGGTGCTCTTGGCGGCGAGGACTACTGGAGCCGTGCGGATGTCATTGTTCGGGAACGACAGTTGCGCAAAAGTACAGGTCAGCTTACGATTTCCACCGAGAGGTATCAGCTTATGCTCATTCAAATTTTAGCTCAATCTGAATAAATAAGCGGCCGTGTTTGGAACGAATCCTCGTAGTAATCTCTTGTCGGTTTCCTAGCTCTTTCCCACTATCGACCATTAAGATTCGCCCATAAACCACTGCCCTCATCAAGTCTGCAAAGGCAGTGGTAATGACCTACGGCGAGTAGGTATCTATCTGTTCACGGAGACAGAAATTCATTTCAACGAATCTGACGCCTGAAATTGGTATTGACTCGAGCTTGTATGCAGCGTCTTCAAGTTGCCAGAGTCTTGCCGGAGTCTCATCACGAACCAGCCGCTCGACCGCAGCGGTGTTTCTACCCCAAGCATTCATCGTCGCCGTCCGCTGTTTTACCGCGAGTTCATCCCTCAGAGTTCATCCCTCAGCTCATCTGCGTTGAGGATTTCTGAGCTCACTTCGGATTGTTTGTGGTCGCCGCGAGTCGACTCTGGGCTCCTTGTGGGCGTCAATATGTCTGTGAGTGGCTACTGCGCGCGAGTTAATCATGATGGTAGGGCGGCGTTTTGCCACTTCAAACATCATTAGCTGTGGTCGCGGGGATTATGAGTTCATCTGTTCTAGCATGTATTTGTTCATCAGGGCACCGCAATGAAGATCTCCGACCTCACTTCAGATTCCTCCTGGGTACGTTAAACCAGTCGCTCTTCAGGTTCGCCTTTTGTTTGTTTTTGTAATGCAGGTATCGACCGGCCGAACTAATAGATCGAAACGTCAATTGAATCTTGAAAAGAGGCCTTTGGAGCAATCCTGGTAACGCTATTCGTATCCCACGCATCACTCACTGCCTTCACCCTTCTTCGATTCGCCGTTCTCCCAACAATCAACCTCATGATGATTGATGCACAACTGCAAGCGCTTAAGGGACTGTGCTTAAAACAGCCCGACTAGCTCAATCCCGCCATACAGATTCTCTTCTTCCACCTTCCTTTCGTTCTTATTCATCTCCTCAGTCCACTTCGGCGGCGCCGAAATCCCTGGTCATTCACCATCTAAGTCTTGAACAAGATGAAGTTTCTCGCGTCTTGCACCACTACTGTGGGGCCGCTGGCTGCGCTGGCGCCCATACTACTTTTGTCCTTCGCGCCAGGTGCGTTCATGTGAATCACCAAATGAAGATTTAAACGAATGTTCATTCTAGTGTCGGCACTAACCTTCGTTCCGCGCGGCGACTTGAGCGGAAATCTCAACGCAAGCAGCATACTCGCAGGCCTCAACGCAAGCCAGACTCCTCCAGAGTGTACCTCGGCATGCCAGCCTATCTTTGCAGCACGATCTGTGAGTGACCATTCGCCTCTCACTCACTTCCCCATCATTGAAATAAAAATGCTCTAGACATGCGGCATCGATCTCAACTGTCTATGTACCGACACCAACGGGAACAACTTCGCGCAATGCTCTGATTGTGTTGTGGCGGCAGCACCGAATGCCACAGCCATTGCGCAGTTAAAATTTCTCGCGGGGACGGAGTTAGATGGTACGTGTCTCGTGCTTTTTTGTTCCTCCGTTCTCAGAACCAAATCTACCCCACCTATTTATAAATGGAGTCCACATTTGAACCGGCATTGACAACTGATGTATTTGCAGCTTACACCACATCCTGTGCCGATAACAAGCACCCCATCGCATCACTTTCGCTCTCGATTTCTCCCTCCGCTACCTCCTCGTCCGGCACCGCTGCATCCGGCCCCGATGCATCTTCCACAGGGACTGTAACACAGACACAGGAAAATACCGCAGTCAGTTTTGTGTATTCAACCATGCCAGTGATTGCAGTACTTCAATTCTTTTTCATTTCCGTTGGATTACTGGTTAGCGGAGTTGTACTATCCGAATGATCAAGGGAGCTTTAGCGTTCTATGAACATACTTATACTAAAATCACGGAGCTCATCCGTAACAAGCCCTTTGCCTTTGACCTTACTGGCTCTTTCCTCGATGACACAACGAATACCCAGTTGCGACTTGAAATTAGCCCATATACACTCCTCGACGAGAAATTCTGGGGGATATGGCGGAGATCACAGGATATGAACTAAGTAGCGCAGTAACAATCTAACTTCGCGGGCTTCGAACATTTTCCCAAAACCTCCATCAGGAAAAAAAAGAACATAGCTATCCAGCACAACAAACTTCTGACGAGCGTCCGCTCCTCCATGATTGCCGTGTGCATGGAAAAAGCAACTGCAACGGAGATACTTTCACGCCGGGCAATCTCTTATTTAATTCGACCATAAAGCCCCAGAAAGCTTGAGCACGATGCCGCCGCTGGAATTAGGCGCCGTCGGCGCATTCGGTGCATGTAGTTCATTCTCGATCTTCCCGCGTGGTCGGATAGATAATGTTTAGGTTCAATTGGTAACAAACGAAGGTCAAACTCTCAGGCAGCCTTAACCCTCTCAGTCTCGCCCTTCCATTCTCCCATGCTAATGCTCGTCGTAGACGTTGTAAATCCGGCTGGAAGCGCGCCACCTTGGACGTCGGCATTGTGCACCGCACTCTTGATGCTCTGCAGGTCCTCCTGTGCAAGCTGAAGCTTCGCTGCCTTGCTGTTTTCCTCGACGCGCGCGGCATTCCGAGTTCCCGGAATGGGCACGAAATCGGGGTATGCGGTGAGGATCCACGCTAGTGCGATCTGCGCCGGCGTCGCGTTGTATTTCGTTGCCACTGCCGCAAATGCATCCACCAACTTGATGTTCGCAGGGAAGTTTTCCCCGGAGAAGCGTGGCATGAAGAGCCGGATATCGGCGGGCTCGAAATCGGCGCGAGATTTGTACCTGCATGAATGAGCTTGATAACACGGAGGAATGAAAAAGGATACTGACTGTCCAGAGATCATCCCTGCCGGAGAACCTGTCAGGATATCGATTCAGACATAGAAAAAACATGAATTACCCCGTCCCAGTGGTGAGTAAGGTATGATTGTTACCCCGAGTTCGCGGGCCTCCGCGACAAATCCAGACGCCTCGACAGCAAGATCGAAAGGGCTGAATTCAACTTGTACTGCGACCACCTTTTCACCCACACCAGGAACTGCCTTCGCACGGCGCAGCACTTCGATCCCGCAGTCACTCAGGCCGATATATCCGACCGTCCCGCTCTCGATGAACGGGCGTAGGGTTTCCATTACCACTGTGTTCGTGGTGAGTTGAAGTTATTGATTGAAACAATCGAGAAGTTGTTGGCCTCACGTTCAATCGGCGTGTCGGGGTCGACACGGTGTTGGAAATAGATATCGATGTGGCTCTTGATACGCTTTGCAGCAGCGGTACCCTCCACGTTGGGGTCCAGCAGCGCGAGGGAGCTCTCTAGTCGTTTCTTGATGTAGCTCGGCTGGCTGTTCGGACGCCAGATATTCTCCGCATTCTCAGTGAGGTCTTTGCCGCCGAATTTGGTTGAGAGAAAAATCTCGCTCCGCCGTCCAGTATTTCTGAACCACTTCCCGATCGTGGCCTCACCTATACACTCGTAAATTTCACGCATCGATATTTGGGGTAGAATTGCAGAGAGCCGCACGTACTTGCACCATAAACATCTGAGGTGTCCCAGAAGGTGACTCCACAGTCCGCCGCGCGAGTCAACATCTGTAGAACCTCGGTCTCGTTCGCGCTGCCATAGAATGCGCCTCCCAAGCCTGAAAATAAGATAAATCGTGATTCAGCACCGTCGACTGTCTCCGAGTCGGAGTCACAATAGTGTAACGCACCCATTGCCCCGAGACCTATTGCGCTGACGTTGGGGCCATTGCGACCGAGCTGGCGAGTAGGGTACGATGGCGACATGAGTGCAGGAGTTGGGCGCTGGTGGGTCCCATAATCATTCGCCGCTCCGCTTTTGAGGCTATGTCCGCTGTATGCACACTGACCGTTAATCAACCTTCTGCTTCTGTTCTAAATTGAGCAATCAAATAGCCATCGCATCGTGTTGTTTGAGGATGATCACTTAAGACTGTTCGAGTCCGGAAGACAGTATCACAGCATGGCCCTCTTGGATCCGCCCTTCAATTAAATCATCCAGATCCAGATATTGCCGCGACTGCGACGCAGACTTGAACATACGACATTATTCGGATTGATTTCATGCCTCTTTTTTGTTCGGGGCGGTATGCAGAGGCGGAGGTTGATCGCTGTTCCAGGTGGAGCTTATTGTAGATACGCCGGTGACGGAGAGCAGTTGAAGCCCCGCCGAACACGGAAGGTTTGTTCTATTTCCTAGCTCGGCGTCTTTCTCAGCACGGCGCCAAATGGCAATGCATCCAGTCTGCACGGTCAATTTGTAACAGCTTGAATCTTCGATGATCAAGGTGCTGGACTAGAAGCTTCAAGGGATGCGCCACAATTACTTATGGGTATGCTGTAGCATTGCCAGCCGGCGATTGGAAGCTTATACTCCGCTGAAATCATACAATTATCCGGAAAAAGAATACGTTATCACCGCAGCACGCAGTTCCCTCTTGGAGCGCATTTGGCAACTACCACTCCAGGTCCTAGAATTTCCCCGCATGGCGTTCGCGCTCCCCATCCTCCATCTTGGACATTTCGAGATCGCTATCAGTCGCTGACGACTTCTGGATATTGACGTGTACCTGGCGCGGACCAGTACCAGTTGAGTGGTTGGGACTTATGCGTAAAGTGGAGTTCCCGGCAGTAGTAGTCGCATATGCAGTTGTTGCATTGCCGTGTGTGAGGCCGAGGCCGACGCGGACGCTGTAATGCAAACATGATGGTCAGTCCGGAGTTTTCGTGAGCCCGCCAGGTTGACGCACATGATGAGCAACGGAGTAAGCGTCTGAGGCGCGCCGCACATCAGTGAAGTTCGTCTGAGTTTAAATGAGCAGCTTACCGCCAGCTGCATGACGCTGTCGATTGCCATGACCGTCTCAATGTGGCCAGAGATACAGAGAAAAGGTGACAAGGGTGGCTGTCGTGAACAGGCCACCGGATTCAATGACGGTGAGGATGGCGCCATAGTATTTGTTGCTCCTGCGGCCGGTTAAGGCCTGCACGTTCATGCCGACGGACCACAGCTTGTACGCAATTCCCGCCGTGACGCCAATATTCACGGTGAGATCTAGGCTCCAATTGACGAGCGCCCATCGGTGGAGGATCTTGTCGAATACCGGGATTCCGGGGATCGCGCCCCTTGCCTCTGCAACGAACGCCGCCGCTGGTAAAATGATGAGCGGAGGAAGCGAGTGGGTTTGTATGCATACCAGTGTGTGTGCATTCGAAAATTATCTGACGAGGTGGGATTGAGTGTTCGTCCAAGTATTTACTTGCGCACTAACCGGCACGACGATGATCCTCCAATCGCGGCCCCAGACAATCCAAAGTCTCCAAACCTACAGTACATCCCGCGTTGATTTTGTGTGTCGATCAGGGAGTGATATCCAAGTGCGCACCAAAACCAGGTCCTGTGTGAACACCTGTGGACAGGGGGATTATAATTAGTGTCAAGTCGGGGTGATGACGCGGCGTTGCGGATGACTTACATTGAGACTGTATAAAACGAGCTTCGTGACAGGGAGCGGACTGGACTGGTCCGCAAAGTACAGCGTCGCGGTACCGGGAGCGCCGTATATGAATGCCTCAAGCAGCTGTTGTAGGACAAGACCGACGTGTGCCGTGGCAAAAATGAAGAGTATAGATGAGACCAGGAGCAGGAACCTTGAAAAGAAAACGAGGTAAATATTGGCTCGGCGTATTTGGGTTGGACATTTACACCGGGCGGGTGTCTGCTGAGCGCTTGTAGAGCAGAACATAGATGGCGGTGGAGAAAACGACACAGCTGTGGAATTTTGGCATAAGAAAGGTTCACAGGATGGGGTCGATCTGCACGTACTTGATGCCTATCGGGACCATCGTGCTCGATTGAAAGGTCCAGTACTGGGATGGCAGCGGCGAGACATACCGTACAGAAGCGTCTCGATCCATATTCCAACCAGGAACATTTTATCGAGAGGAGGTATAGAGGGCGCTGCAGTCGCCATTGTGTTCTGCACAGAGATGACGGAGAGGGGTGAGGAGACGACTGGGGTATGTATAAGCCTAGGCATTGTAACGTCACTTTTTTAGCGTTTACGATGCACCCACCCTCGTGGTACTGCCGGATCATAGTCCCAAATGCGCGTCCGGGCTATTTAGGGCTGCGGTGAGAACCCAAGACTGCTGTGAGAATCTGGCCAGGTAGTTCTACGATTAGACAACGCGAAACGCACCAAGTATGCATCTCAGTGCATGCAAACCATCTGTTAGACAGACACGCATTACTAGGCCCTCCTTCATTGATTTATCATCTGTTATCGTGGACATGTATGGGCCGACTTCTATAGAGCAAGGCCTAGAAAAGCTCTTCGATTAATGTTGTCAGATCACGGAGGCTCCAATCGAAGATTGGTAAAAATCGACATGGTCGGGAGACGCCGTTCATGAACGCCGAAAGCCGAGACCTCTTAGTGCCTCGATCTGTGCTGGATTATCTCGTCGCCTGTAGTAGAGCGCCCAAAAAGCGCCACAAGCCTCGGTGGTGGCTGGATAGTGGTGGCATGCAAGTGGCATGGGAGAAAGAAAAGATAAGTCACCGTTTGAGCCGGTGATATCCGGGTAAGTCCCGGAATCGCCGTTCCGGTTCTTACCGAATGGAGTATAATCTTTTGCACTGCAACATGTAGCCTTGTAATGGGAGTTACACGCCTAATCACATTCAATTCATGCAAGTCCTCAGGGCTTTTAAACCTTAAGATCCTTTCTTCTTCTATCCAATCTAACATTTTCGAACTTGTCTCAATGTCTCTAGGCGATGAGTTCTGTCCATGCGGTTGACAAAATTCTGCTTGTCAGATCCACAAGCTATCTTCGGACCGATATCATGTACCTGCGGCGACCTGAACCTGAACGCAGACTACGGCTGAAAACGGAAACCGCTCAAGAAACTCGACCAATCACCGTTTACTTCCAGACATGTTGAAATGTCATTGTGGTAATCCAGAGGTTATCTTGCCGGAAAATCACTCGGGTAGCCTATTTGGCATGTCCACAGGTAGCATGAACACACACTATAGCAAGAACCCTCCGGCACCATGTTGATCCTCCATTGATCGGTATGTCCCAACAGGATCGGATTTCGGCGACTATTTGGAAACCCAATATTAAGCGTGGTTCTATACTACACGCTGGCAGCGTCTATGTGGAGTATTCAGAGAGCCTTGGGGGTGAAAGGATGCAAACCCTCGAGCCAGGCGTTGGATTCGCGTTTCACACCCTCGTAACGGGGATTTATTCGTCGCGGGTAGGGCCATTCTGCGAGTGTATTCGGTAAAGAAAATGTGGCAGGCATGGATAGGCAGAGAGGTATAAATTCAGAGATCGCGACGTCTCTGTTAAATATCCTGACCTGCTGTACCACCCTCCTCAAACCCCGAGCTAAGCCCAGTAGATCCTGGACATTATATGACATCTCGGATTGATTTTCGGGAAATTGAGAGCCCGTCTCACTTTCCCGTAAGGCGTAGGGTAGTCCCGCCTGTTCACAGATAAGGTGATGATCGTTCAAACATTTCGGTCACGCATGGCTTGAACATATTCCACTTGGCTCCTTGGAAGGCAGATCCGAGTCCCTTATTCGATCTGGCATCTGGCACGCGCTCATTTGTCAAAGGGAACTGTGAGAGGTTGGCTTAGCAGAAATGACGCCCGGCGGCATCACAATCACGGGTATAAACAGGACGGACCGCAAAAATGTACATGTCGCACCGCCATCCGGCCGCGGCACGTGGTCGCGTCACTTTTTCTTTTTACTTACAGCTGTACATATCTCTGACCCGAGGAGATCTCGGTGGAAAGCAGGCGCCCACCCGCCGTCATGTCTCAGTTCCCAGAAATGGGCCTCGACCGCATCCTACTGTGACGCGCTGCCAGGCGCCATTCGTACTGTGATCCCCTTTGGATCCGCCTCCAGGCCCTTTCGGAAATCAAGTAGTCTCTGTGGAACGTATTAAATATAAATATGGCTTGCTGTTCTAAATGAAACTGATCATCTTGTATTTAATACCGTGAGGGAGGGACTAATTCTCTCATCTACTTCCAATCCTGAAGTTTAATCATCCTCTCCATTCCTGCCTCCCAAATTCAGAAAGAGAGCATTTCTACGTACGCCCCACAGTCACTACTTTTAGTGAAATGGGATGGACTACTGTTCGCAAAGCGGAAATCAACGCTGCCTACAACATGAGTAAACTCGGAACCGTTGCTCAGTGGTAGTATTCTTGCACCCCAGGCGCAAAGCAACTTCCGGTTTGACGACGAAGTTCGTTTTGAGCGTCAAAGTCATTTCCACTCAGGATTCTGGTTTGCTCCTGCCTCACAACCTCGAGTTCTCCACTCGACATGGCTGCATAACGCTGCTTGGCGGCGGCGCCCGCCGCCATCCACTCATTCCATTCGCGTCTTGCGGCCAGGGTTTTCTCAATGCTCGGTTTAATTTGCAGCCATTCTTAATTCATGCGCGTCAGAAATTAGACACTACGGATGGCGAGACGCTCACCAGCTTCGGTGAGGGGCTCAGTTCCACCAAGTTGGAAGCGGCCGGCGGACTCCGCGCTCAGGGCATGAACTTCTTTCGACCAGCCCAAAGAGATGAGTTTATCCAGGATCCTGAGACCGATTGAAATACTTTGAGGTACTTAGACGAGCCAACATACGCTTTTTGACGATGCGACCTCATAACAGTCGCGACCCACGCACGGCATTCCCGGGCGTGCTGCGACGGCATTAGCCAGTGACAAAGTGGATCGGCGAGACACATACAATTCATTGTATCGACGAGCATGCGGTTGCGGCTGTCCAGATATGCCGCTCTTTCGTCTCTTCCCAATCCCTCATAGATTGCTGCCACAGCGATTAGATCTGCGTTGAAGAAGGCCGGATTGAAGGCTACTCAAATGAGCCAGAATTCAGAGGTGAAACAAACACGGGATGTACTTACTGGGTAAACGGATTGCAATCAATTTTCGAATGTCGACAGAAGGGTCGCAGACCAAACGGGGAGGTTCACTTGAGTGGAAAAACGTCATACTTTATAAAGATAGATTAGAAATCGTACTCTGCTGCAAATCTCGGAGACTTACTTCGTGGTTTCGCACTCGAAACAACAACGAACTCGCAGGTCCCAGTCAATCTGGGTGCACGGGCGTTTCAAGCAGTACTGAAATGAAGAACGTCAGCATAAAACCTTCAGCGTTGGGGGGAAACCGACGTGACAATTGTCGGAAAACGCCAAATTCGCGAACTGGACCTCTGTCAAGCCTGGCGGACATGCGGGCAAAGCCGGCCCAAAGTTGACGAAAGCTTGTTTCCAGATGCTCCGCGAGCCACGACTCATCAAGAACTCCCGAATCCCTTTGGAAAGTCTCGCAAGGCGCAAGATATCCTGAGGGCCAAGGTACATCAGGAAAATGTTTTTCACCTGGCATGTGCTGGCCCGTCTGGCTCATCTGGGATGACTGGCGCCAGAAGCTGAAATTTGCCAGCTCATGCCAGAAATCGCCAGAAGTGCTGCCAGTTTGCCGTCGGATAAACATGTCAAACCGGGTGTTGTTATGGACTCTAGCATCAGGGAAACACGGTCTGAAAGAAAGCTGCAAGGTACCGCTACCAAGTAGGGAATCTTCGGTCCAAGATGTAGTACTGAAAGCGAAATTTCGTCAAGTCATTCAAACTCCGACGTCCACGTGCATCAATGGCGTGATTGTTGATGAGTTTTGCCACGTCTCTCTTCCTTTCCCCCCATGTCGACCTATGTCGACGCTGCCTTTCGTGACCCTCCTACCCTCAAGACCCATCAAGCAGCCCTAGCCTGTCTCGAAACCTCAATCAAAGCTCCTCAACCTTCCTCACAACCCTCCTCAATGCCGACAGTCGCTGTCTGCAAGCCTGCCAACTACGGCCGGGGCCTCACTGTTTTCTACTTCGCTCTGAGGCTACCTGGTTCCTCCAAGCCGTTCCAATTCAAGCTGTTCCCCTCCCATGGCCGATCATCCTCATTCCCATTCCGCTTTACACCTGCATTGTCTCGTCCGGGACCCGTTCTTTATCACTGACCACGTTTTTCATCCCAGATACCTGTCATCAACAGCTTTTCCCAGCGCGAAGACCTCAGGTGTGTATTTTACCCCAACTCCCTCGGATTTGTTCTCATGTTAATCTTCACACAAAATCATTCTACGACGAGACTTTATAACTGCGCGCCACAACCATGAAGACAGGGCTCCATCGTCCCATCCGCAACGCAATCGAGTCCCTCTCAGTACGTGCATGATCATCAAATCTAACACTAGCTTAAGTCCTGAATCAGGTTAATCGCTGTGCCAGTTGCTCACAGCCTTTCAGGAGCCGCCGCGACTGGCCGCGCCAGACGAGTCGGATACTTGGCGCAAAACGGATCTCCGTGGACTCCGTCGTTATCTCGCCCCGCGGCTACATTGTAAATGGCTGCTTGGATCGAATACTTGTACATGTATATATGATATGAATGATTTCAATTCATCCATCCCGTGCACCGATAATGCAATGCAACCAATGCAACGAATGAAAGGAAAGACCTTCTGGCACCATCTACTTTTTCTGGCACTGATCTGGCACCAGAACAATTTCTGGTGCTCGCTATCTTTTAATGGAGCCAGCTCACATTCTGGCGAGCTGGCAGACCTGGCAGACCTGGCACCAGCTCTGCCAGATGGAAAACATTTTCCTGATGTAAAGAAAGATCTGTCTTGCATTCAGAGCAATGGATGGAGGCGGCAGAGGTTCACAATGCCTCTGTGGAGCACTCTAGAGGCATATTCAGAAGGCCAGACTCCTGGAAAGGCATACTGGCCGAAACCAGGACAGGAGCTGCAGTGGAGGTCATGGTGAGAGCAAGAGACGAATGCAGGGGCTGAAACATGAAACATTCGCCTATGATCGATGAGACGCGATCACGGGACGAACTACGGTGCCCATTGGTAGACGCGTCAACATCTAAATTGTAACGGACGGGGGGACGACACCTTTGGGATGGGCTTTGAAGAAGGTTATCTCGAAGCTAGGGACTCGCTCGTAGCTCGGAAACTTCATCGCAAAGAATACGCAAAATTTCACGAAGCCACCTCAGAAGTCGTGTATTGTGTTGTCAAAGGCACACCTTATCCCCGGAAGATGCAGCGTCACCCCATTTGTTCGAAGTTGAAAGAATCAGTCAAGCTCTTGTAAATTTCAAATCGTGGTTGGCCTAGTGAGATCCCTTCACTGAGCCCCACCATGCATGAATCTCAGTCCATTGCTTCGAAGCGGAGACAACGTCTAGTTGCTGACGGACGAAAACAGCCCACACCAAAGCGGCTTATTCAAAGATTTATTCACGATACATGAGACTCTGCTAATCATCAACACAGAGGAATCACCCATTCATCGACTCGGAATCAGCGGGGAGACCCGCCCAAGCATCCGGTGCAGGGTCAACCGAAGGTCGTTGCTGCGCGGCCAGCGAAATGTCCAAGCCCATGAAACGGAACCAATCCACATCAGGAAAACCCGACGCATCGACATAAAAGTAAATCAGGTTCAACCGGAACCGGCCACCGACGTCTACCCGGTTGTGGAGAAACCTAAACAGGGTTTGGTCATCGACAACCTCCTTGCTGCATGTGGTTTCCAGCACCCGCAACGCAGGTAGTAAATCGTGTTGTGTCAGATTGGCGAGCAGGCCGAATAGAAATTTTGTATTAGCGAGATGGTTTAAGAGAAAGGGCGAGGGGTTTGGCTCATCCCTCACAGCCAGCGTAGACAGCGATGGGAAGTTTGATAGTGTCGTACGCAGTGTATCGCATGTAAAACCGTCGAGATTAATGTCCAGGCTATAAATGAGTGGGGAGCGCTCGCGGAGTGAGGCGAAGTACGGGTGGGAATCTGGCACACTCGCTTCTGCTGACGACAGACACAAATGGCGCAATCGCGGCATTACCAGCTGCTCAAGGAGGTCAGAAAACAGCGGGAGGCGGATATGAGAGCCTTCCAGTGCCAAAGACTCGAGTAGAGGGAGATGCATTGTTGCGTTGGCAACGACCGCCGCTGTGTCAATGCCCTGGATTTTTTTTTTCAGCTGCAACGAAACCGATTGTGTTAAGCTTCGGAGTATGTTGACGACGGTGTTGCTGGATATCCCATGATCTTTCCAAGGATCGTTAGGACTCGGTGTGATCGATAGATGCGTCACCGAGGACATGCGAGGAATCAAAAACATCGCGACCTCCTCGCGAACTCTGGCCTCGAGAAAAACCTTTCGGACGCCAGGCGATGCGATCAAATTCAACCATCGCGCGATGGATTCCGACTCCCGAATATGTATGACCTGTAAAAGTGGCGTGGAAACACCGCGCGATTGTTCGGCGAACACAGGAGGGAGGTCCTTCAGCGAGATATTGCGCCATCGGCATGCAGGTTGGACCAGCGTCCCCAAGAATAAATTATGACTTGTGTCAGGAACCCAGGGAGACACTTCTGTGAACCCATACAAAAAAGTCCCGGACATGGAGAGGGACAATGGACAAGCTGCGGACCGCCCTACCCACTGAGCGACTGCATGCGCCCGGTCTTCGCGCGGGAGGATGAAGTCGATGTGGGTATGCAGCGAGGCCCATAACATCGGCGTAGCAAGCGCGAGGGCTCTCCAGACGCTGCATATACGGCACAGGAGAAGTGGTGGCTCCACGGGGCTCATTGCTGCGTTCCTGTGGGTTGGCAGACAGGCCAGGAAGAGTTCTCGGAGAACGTCGTCTGGAAGACGTCGGATGGGGGCTATGAGAGCACGCTGTAGCTCGATGGATTCCTGGACTTTGTCTCGCTGTGATGAGAGATCTCGAATAAGCGCCTCTAGACGGGCCAGCTCGTCTGAAAGCGAAGCAAGGTTGGCTTGGATCCCCACACTCTCAGGCACGGATGGGACATAGCCAGTGCGCAGTTGTTTCAGAGCGGAGTCGAGCTGCATGGCCGCTGGGTAGAGTGGGGGGTGACGTAGAGAGCGGAGGGTGCTAAGCGCCTCGTAAGCGCCCGTGTCAGATTTATCAGCATCTGATGTGATTGACGCGGCCCAAACGCGGCCCAACATACTTATGTAAAAGCGTTCAACATTTTTCTTTGTTGATCAGTAAATTCAGTTGAGCGTTACAGTATGGTCTCAACATTCATCTGATTGGACAACGATCAAGCCGAAGTTCAGGTTTGCGACAGTCAGAAACAACGCAGGGTATCAACAGGGTATTATTTACCTTGTTTACTGTCTGAAAATTCCCACCAAAAAAGCCTTCTCTGCTGGTCGGTTCAATCACGTTGCGAGCCCGCATCGCTCGAGGGAACTTGTCAATTCGACCTACTCGACATATTGCGCAGAGTCATGTTCGCGCGGATTTCATAACAGTCCGCTGAACTACCTGGGGTAATCGAGTCAGTCATACCCCTGCACTTATTCGACCCGTCGGAAAGATTGAAATCATGTACTTCTCGCAGGGAGACGGGACGAGATCGGCATCGTCATTCGATAGCCGACGAGATATTATTCAAAGAAAACAGCGAAACTCTTGTAAACTGAGGATTGATTCACTATGGATACATCATCACCTGAGAAATAGCCAATTCGGAGCGGGAAATCAGTCATCAACCACGGAGTCAGAGGGGAGACCCATCCACGCATCGGGAACAGGGGGCACCCATTGTTGTTCGGCGCTGAGCGAAATATCCAAGCCCTCCGAACGGAACCGTTCCACATCAGGGAGACCCTCCACGCCGAGGAAATGGTAACGCAGATTGAGTTTGAACCCACCACCGGCATCGACACGGGTCTGGAGAAACCGAAACAGTGTCTGATCGTCGACATTCACACTATAGGTGCTTTCGAGTGCCCGTAGCGCTGGTAGGAGACTGGTGGATGTGGGTTCGGCGAGCAGGGTGAGAAGGTATCTTGTATTAACGATATCGTCGCCGCTCCACGGAGAACCGTCCTGGACAACTAGCTTGGTAAGTGACGGGAAGTTTAGCAGCGTTCCACGGAACGGGTCCCGCATGAAGTTTTCGAGATTGATGTTGAGGGAAGAAATGGACGGGGAGTGTTTGCAGAGTGATGCAAAAGATGGTGTATTCGAATGTGCCACGCTTTGGTTTTGAGCATCCACTCTTGAGGACTCCAGACACAGATGGCGCAATCGCGGCATTATCAGCTGCGCCAAGAGGTCGTCAAACACCGGGAGAGCGACGTGCAAGCCACGCAGGTCGAATGACTCCAGGAAAGGGAGATGCGTGGTTTGGTTAGCGACCAGCTGAATCGGTTTAATCTTCATCTTCAAAGATACCAATTGTGTGAGGTTATGAAGGATGTCGAGAGCGAGATTGGCAGGTATCCCATTGTCCTCCCAGGGACTTCTTGGATTCGACCAGATCGATAAATGCGTAACAGAAGAGAGGAGAGGGAGTAAAACCGGGCCATGATCCAGGCGAATCACCACCTCCAGGGAGACTTTGCGGATTATGGGAGAGGTGATTAAATTCAACCACTGTGTGGCGTCTTGTTCATCCCTAATCTGGATGGCCTGTAACAGCGGCGTCGGAGCACCCCGCAATTGCTCTGCATACACAGGCGGCAGGTCGTTTAGAGCGACATCGCGCCATCGGGATGCGGATTGGAGAAGCGTCCCCAGAAGTAGATCCGGGGCCATTTCATCGGCTTCTGGATCTGGAAGTCCGGACGGATAATCCGCTGGAGACGGTCCAGAAACCGAAAGGGACAATGGACATCCTCCAGACCGCTTCACCCACTGAGCAACGGCGTGCATCCTATCTTCGCGTTGCAGAATAAATGCGATTTGTACATGGAGTGATGCCCATAACATCGGTGTTGCGAGAGCCAACGCTCGCCAAACGCTGCATATGCGGCACAGAAGAAGTGGTGCCTCCTCGGGGCTCATCGCTGCGTTCCTATGGCGTGGAAGACAGGCAAGGAAAACTTCCTGGACGATATCATCGGGAAGACGACGAATGGGAGCAATGAGAGCGCGGTGTGACTCGATGGATTCTCGGACTCTGTCCCGCTGGGCCGAGAAATCTAGAATGAGCGCATCAAGACGTGACAGCTCTTTTGAAAGCGAATCGAGGTCGGTTTGGATCTCCACGCTCTCCGAAACGGTTAGAGCACAACCAGTGCGAAGTTGGTTTAGGATGGAGTCGAGTTGCATGGTGGCTGGACAGTGGAGAAAGCAGAGCTTCCTACCGCCGCTACGTGTTAAGCGGCGCTGATAGCATCGCATTTATAAGCATCGGATGAGTAATTGATCTCTTTTCTGTTTTCATTTTGTAGCGATGCAGATAACCGTTTCTGGGTTCATTTTAGTGCGATGAGGTGAATGGTTCTCTTCAAGTACACATCGAAAATTCGCCATGAGCGCAGGAAGAAAAAGGACGTGTTGTGTTCCCTTGCTTGGCAACAGCATCCAGAGATTTCCATTTTGGGACTTGCTTTCGACATCCACGTCGCTTTTTGGTATCTTTGACAGCGGTCGGCAAAGTAGATCCATTATCTGACCTTACTACGAGAGCACATTCTCGCTCGCATGCCACTCGACCCATCTGCCCCACGAGTCATCCAACGGGCTCTCGTAGTACGACGTCGAAATCGCAAGACTCACAGCAAACTCACAGGTCAAACTACCTGCATCAACATGCGACGCACGGCATTCAATGATACTCAGTGACATTGTCAGGCCTGTTGCCCCAATCCTGCGTCTGTCTTCCACAAATTACCAAAATTTTGCTCGCTATGTACATATCAATAAAGTCCCGCTTCTGCTGGACGACGTCCAGGGCCTCCACTGGCAACATCTGACAACATCTGAAGGGTTGCTTCCACGCCGCGGGTCTTTTTTCCCTTTTCTCGGAGATCTCCCCCCTTCTCGCCAACGAAACGTGCAAGCAACGAGACGAATTGTTTTGCGACGCCCCAACCTCCGCGTTCACCAAGTTTAAGTACTCATGACCTGGAGACCCACTTTCTGTGTTCCAACGTCATGACGCCATACAAGGTTCAAAGGAAGGTTCGCTAGTTTCGACTGTCCCAACAAAGCCCAAATGAGGTTACATTTGTTTCAACTCCCCCCTTCATTCAAAGCTCGATGAAATCTACGGGTGTCTATGTATATTTGCTTGATTTCTATGAATCATCATTCAAATGGGACGCTCTTGGAAAACGCAAGTTGTGCCGCCATTGCCGCAGCGGGAATTGCCGGCCCGGGGCCGGCAACTTCTGCTAGCTGTCAATCAACAACCCTCCTTCCACCTTACCACCACCATCCAGCTTCCACGATGGAGACTGAACCGGCGGTCCCGCTTGAACTCCAGCGCGAAATCTTTGAGACAACAGCCCTGATTCATCCCGGCACAATCCCCACTCTTCTCCGGGTTGCTCGCCGTGTTTCAATCTGGTCAATTTTTTTTTGTTCTCTCAGAGTTTCAGACTCTGACGGACCAAGAACAGGATCGAACCTCTTTTATATCGAGTAATCCGTACAGGGTCTGAGCGCGCCACTGCAGCCACATGGAGGCCGCCGGGTTTCCTCGCTGCCGCGGTGCGCCACCTCTTCCTGGATGCACACTGTCCCTGGTCCTTGACGGAGGCAAGGGACTTCTTGAAACTCTGTCCAAACGTCATGAACCTCGCTATGACTGGTTCATTCTCAGATCCCTCCCTGCTCCCAATCCTCGCGGGAATGCGTCTGCAACGGCTATCCGTCTGTCTGGACCACCTATTTGGCACTGTGGAGCGCATTGATCTGAAGCACCCCGTGTTGTCCTCCCTCACGCATCTGGACATCTTCGATGGCGTTCCTCCCGGTGTAGAACTCCTCTTTGCCCATATCCCGATGCTGCCAACCCTCACTCACCTTTCCTGCGATTCGGATGTGCTCAGATCTGGAGACGACATCGTAGAGACATTACTAACGAACTCGCCGCATCTTGAACTTGTTATCATCCTCTGGCCCGCTTGGCAGATGGACGAGTATAATGCGGAGCGTAATCCTCACGTTTATGATGTGCGTTTTGTTATTGGCGTGTATCACGATTATTGGGACGATTGGGAGGCTGGTGCGCGGGGCGGATCTAATATCTGGTCTGTGGCGGATGCATTTGTGGCACAGAAACGGAGTGGTGGAATCGAAGGTGCCTTTAGACCTCCCTCCCGCCTCCTGGACTGATTGCTGAATCATAATTTTCAGACTCGCGTTATTGGTTGGAGTAAATTGGGTTCAAAGCACTTTCGTCGAAGAATAAGATGATTTATCCTCGCGCCGTTTCTCTTGTAGCTCCTGGTTATCGGACAAAGACGGCCGGGTGCTGACCAGCATTCGAGCATGCGCAAGATATCTCAGATTTCAAAACCGCAAATGAAATAGCAGGTTTTCGTTGCATGCTTCCCTCCGCCATCCTCGATCCACACGTAGCTGAATCCACCCTCACGCACCGTCCCATAGCACACCGTCCCATAGCACGTCCAGTTGGCGTAATCGGTGGAGGACATTGATTTCATACCGAGGCCCTTCGTCGTTGATTAAGGAATTAAATTAACCAGGAATCGGCAGATGGCGTCACGGAAACAGTACGCCGACAGGAACGAATAATCTACACAGGAAGCGTGGCCTTCTTCTCCACCCACGAATATTCCATCCCGAATATCGTCAACTTCGCGATCCTGCGCTATGTCGGCACCACCATCCTGTACCCCTCGACTCCCGTCACTACCTCTGACGCATGCCCGGGACGCCCGTGCTCGGCGGGGGCTGGCAAGATCAACCTCGCCATCGCGCTCGGTGAGAAAAGCAAAACTAATAGTGACAGACTTGCTGACATTCTCAAGACCAGGAATCCGGTATTCGCAATACAGCTCGCACTTCCAGCCACGCAACTTGAACGAAACCAGGACCCTCAGATGCCAGCCCACCATGGTTGATTAAGGAAATACATTAACCAGGAAGCGATCTATGGCGCTACGGAGCGCAATGAATGAAAACGAACAATCTATGCCGAAAGAGAAGCCTCCTTCATCTTCTCCATCTCCACCCACGAGTACTCCACCCCAAATATCGCCGGCATCCGATCCCAAAACGCCTGCCTCGCACTCGCATGCGTCTTCCGGCACTGGCCGATGCATGCGGCGCACAAATCGCCCGCGACCTGCTCCCAATCGCACTCCTCCCAAATCTCGAGCGGAAAATGACACTTGGCCCAATTCTCCGCGACGAACTGCGCGAGCTGGAGCAGCTCTGTATTGCACTTTGCGGGTGTCTGACACTCTGGGAAGCGCTGCTTGAGGAAGCGCAGCACGGACTCGACCGCGACGGCCTGCTCGGGGTATGCGATGAGGATGGCGCGCTTCTCGGGCGTCATTTCGGGGGTGCCGCCGAGCTCGACGCCGTCGACGATGCGCTGGATGGGGTTGCTGCACCCAAGGTACATGATCGCGGGGATGAGCCACGCCGCGTGGACTTCCTTGAGGAGGTCCAGGATCTGGAAGACGGGGTAGACCTTTGGGGGGGCGCGGAAGTTGATGATGTCGCGCGAGTAGCCGAGGAGGTCCCAGTCTTTGAGGGAGGTGGGATAGATATCGGACAAGTGACGCAGACAGCGCCGTCGGAGATAGTCGACGTCGTATTTTGTGCTCAGACGGAGTATTCCGCTTAGCGTCTCGAGCGTTGGAGCGAAGGGTGGGACAAAGAAGCTGCATCGATTTCAATTAATTTCCTTCGAGAAAGAAGGTACGGTCGCGCACTTGGAATCGAATATCGCCCTGAAAAAGGACGTCACGTCGGCAGCCTTGTCGTGCAACACGATCCTAACGCAACCATCGACGAGATCCTCCTCCATGGGATCCGGCTGGGGAAATCCGAGCATATCACGGAAAACAGAAGACTGCGCGGCCAATATTCCGCTATAAACACGGAACAGGCTATCCTCTGCCTGGAACACCAGCGAGGCGTCTTCGAACCATAGCTCTGCGACGCGTACAGGCGCGGATTGGGAGGACGAGGGCATTGGCGAGGTTTGAAGGTGGGAGTTCATGGACAAGATGTGTGGGTGGAAAAAATGTATGGAAAAAATCTGAGACGCTTCGACCGTTGTTGGAATCAGATAAACATGTGGTTGTAACCAAGTTATATTTCCAATTCGAGTCCACGTGCGATCGATCGCTTTGGCCAAGGTCCAACTTGAACTTAGTTCCCGAATATGGAAGTAAATATGAAATTCACTGCTCTTGGACAACGTCACTGCAACGTCATTGTGGGAGTTTGTGGACGCAGTATGTTGTGCTATGGGCCAGTCTGCTGGTATATGCAAGAGCCTGCTGAAATGAGTTAAGAGGAAAATGAACAGTCAAGCGGATAATAAGGATTACCTGGGTTGAAACTTGGAACTCGTCCATTGTCTTTGAGGTCCAGGAAGAACGTGGACAGAGGAGAGAAAATAACGAGTTCCCAACTACATAACCTTTTTGGAAGCAGGAACTGGTTACAGCTAGGGGAGAACCTCGTTGTGAACTGATGGAAGATGAGTCCAAGTCCGAATTAAGCCGACTTTCGGCATTGACGGATTTTCGCACAACAGTCAACATGGCCCATGATCTCAACGATTTTTCGTCAGTCTGCCCTTTGTTTCCATGCGGAGAGATAAGTCATATTTACTCATTCTACAACGATGCATCAGCGTTGGAGAATATACAAGTCGACGCAGACCGGGGTTTTCTTCCGCCGCCATCGGGCTTTTGTCAGTACAACACGCAACGTACGAATATGCGATCATCGCAAGACCGGACAGTGTTCTTGTGTCTGAAGTTCTGAACAATCAGTTCGAAGGACGGGGAACAGTCAAAGTGAGACTGAAGTAAATAGTAAGATGATCATTCGTAGAATCGGATTGTGGCACTAATAGAATGACATTTGAATAATCCAACAGCAAGAACGAACGATGTCTCGCACAGCGGGGTACTCCGCCGTTCTGTGAGCATCGTAGAAGTCATGATCTCCTTCCGCACAATTCAACACTTCACTTTTCACTGACATCTGTGTCGAATCCATCCTTCTCACGCCTGTTGAGTTCCTGCTTCCGTTTATAATTGGATCGGGGAGCGGCGTCGTGTTCCTCGACCGATGATCGCACCCGGCCTCGGTTCCGAGAGACTTTCTTACAGGAGATACAGGTCAACGGTTTGGTGACTATGACTATGGCCGGACTAAAGCGTATACTTATGGTGCGATTTGATGGCGGGCTCTAATTCGACCGCTTCACTCCCGGCCCTAATTCGCCCGCTTCAGTACCGCTTAGACGTCGACGCTGACACTTCCACAACATTTCCGGCTGAGAGGAAGAACGGATAAGACTCAGGATAAAATTGCCGGTATCATTAGATGTCGGGCCGCTAAAATTTCTTGAAGCTTCATACCTCGCTCATTTGCTCGAGCACTGATATCTCGAGCAGCGCGACGTTGGGCGTTGAGTTGAATGTCATATACGCCTACCCAACACTGCCGCGCATTGTGCAAACTCCGCAACAACTCTGTGTTATTGAACCGCCGCCGGACCAATCCGGAAGCCCATCCATGTGGGACCGCCCAACGGAAGGCGGGCCCGTCAGCACTGTTATGCACCCAACCTGCATCCGGCGCCGTAGATCTTTGACTGTGCATATTACTTACGGACAATGACTGTCGCTGACAATGATGATTAGTAGCATGAGTGCAGTTGATTACTGTGCGCGTCGGCATGCATGCGTACTCGTCATTGAGGTCCGCAAGCCCCCGTACGGATAAGCGGTAAAATCCGGCCAAAATTGGTCACTACGGCAGTGAATTGACTGTACCACTGCTTACCACTGCTTATTTGCGTACCGAGATCTGCTCGGTTGGGTATCTGTTTTAGGCTGCTGAATAACTTCAGTAAACGCCAAGTCAGGTCCCGACGGAAGATACGGCGCTATATAGCGCTAAATACAAGAGTTCGTGCTTCGCCAGGCACATTGTTGGCGATGGCGCAGGTGGCACTGGGTATTGACGACGCTGGTTGGCTGTCGGCAGTCTTCCGCAGCAAAAATACGTCCCCGGTCGGAGGAATCAACTCGATCCCGCACATCAGGCGCGTTCTGTCGGATCAAAGATTGTCGCCGGATCTGTGCGGATGTTGATACCATCAGGCTTTAAGCATGAGCTCTGCTCGGATCTGCTCGGATTCGTGGGTTGCGAATCGCGATTGGACTGGAGGCAACATCCTGACCAGTGGCATTAACATTCCGACTCGCCGTCTTGAAATTGCCTCGTGCTCTCTTGCGCACGTTGAAAACTCAATGATAATATTAATAAGATTGTTCCGCCACAATATCCGTTTCAGATTGATGATTTCCTGAAATGCCTCGCCCACGTGGGATGATAATCTGATCATGAGATGGGGGACTTTAGGGGATTTTGAGTGACAGTTAGTGTCAAGTGGTTCGGTCCCGACGTTGCGGCCCTGTCTGGCCCTGTCCGGATGTATCTGCCAGGGAGGCAATAAATGGCGCGTCGAATGCCGACTGCACTGCGTTTTGATCTCATGTGCGAACATTCAACACGGTCTGATACTGTCCAAGGGCATCCAATAGCGTCCAATACTGTTCAGGGAAATCAGGATCGCGTGCTTCATTGTTTTTCACGGGAATTCAGGTCCCGATCCTTCCGCTGGCAGCCGTCGCAAGCGGAAAGAAGCTGCGAAATAAGCCTCAGGGTAGATAAGCCCAGATCTAATCTAATCACCATCATTTACCCGCCATGTGCCGAGATATCGGCTGATTACAATGAGAGCCAAAGGTGCCTCCGTTTTCGGAAATTCTAGACAGTATTTTTGTAGCAGATAAACATCCCAGAAATTTGCTCATCCGGCGCCAGTTCAAGGCAAATTGTGGTTTTATAGACAGAGGTTGAACTGACTCGATCAAATTCCCTTTTGGGCAGGAATCAGATGGCTGACCTCAGCATGCCGCAGTACACCGCCTTGACAACGTCTCGACTCTCAAACAACTCTCAAACCGCAATCTCGCGGCTCACCATGCTAGCAATGGGACAAACCGACGAGCGAACAAAGCAACGTTCCCGTCGTAATGTTTCTCGATTGCTCGACGGCTCTGTTGAAGTCGGTGAGACAACGACGTCTCAAATTTGAAGAGCGCCGTGGCCCATATCAGTAACAATGTTCACATCGGCAGAGTGTTTCAAGGAAAGTAATATTCAGTCGAACCAGACTACGACTTATATGGGAAGCCCAGGTATACAGTATCTCAACGAATTACTACAGAACTCTACATTGTCGTTCTGTAATTGAGCATGCTGCCGTAGGAAACTGGGTGAGTTGGATGAGTTGAATGTGGTTTTGTGAAGCTCACTCGATTCAAAGGCCAGGGCCGGTGGGCTGGACAACGGTGGTGCTCGGGCTTGCTCTGTAAATCACTCGGTCAGCCATGTTGAACGCGCAGCACATTTCGAAGCTACGTACGTCCAGGTGGTGACGGTCGTGGCCTTGACGATGAAGGGGGCGACGTCGGTCAGAGTGTTAAAGACCCGGGTAGCGGTGAAGACGCGGCCCTGTTGGGCCTGTTACAAAGTGAGTGTCTATTCAACGTTGTGGGTAGGGAGACGTACTGAGACGCCAACGACGAGAAGGATAGCGGCAGAGAACACGGATTTGAAGAGCATTTTGGCGTTGACGAACTGGGCAAAGTTTGTTCTGTATCTCAGAAGCGGCGTCTCACTTATAACGTGGATGATTCCAGATGATTCCATCAAGGGCTTCCGACTGGCACATTGCTGCATCTACATATGATTAACCCCTTCCTCAAGATTCGGGGATCGACTGCCAGTTGCGAACAATCGTGGGATGAGGACAAAATTAGTTCAGGGGAACCCATATACCCATAAGCATCCGACAATCCCACATGCACTTCTTGGCCATCTCTGATCTGCTTCAGGTCCTTGATGTTTCTAAATATCTCCGTGTGAGGTCAATCAGCCGCCACTCACGTATGCACGGCGGTCGAATCGAGCTTAAAAGCCTCGGTGGAGAAGCGGCCTCTCATCATCGACCTTTTTTCGGCGGCTTCTCGTCCAAGATGGTTTTCGCTCCTCTCATTGCTCTTGGTCTGGTGTCTCTTGCTGGTGCCGTCTCGATTGGCCCTACTGCCGATATTGTGCGTATACGACTTCTGGTGGCGGACACCTCTCTAACACACAGAAACAGCGGATTATAAACGCCAACGTCTCGCCCGATGGTTTCACACGTAGCGCCGTTCTTGCTAACGGACTCGTCCCCGGCCCTACGATTGTTGGAAAGAAGGTTGAATTTACGCCCTGTTCGCTGCACAACTGGGCTCATAGATTTCAAGGGCGATACCTTCAACCTCAACGTCATCGACGCGCTCACCGACAGCACCATGTTGCGCAGCACCAGTATCGTGCGTGTCCGGCTGTATTCAGCACCGTTCTAATCTAACGTGCAATGCAGCACTGGCACGGTTTCTTCCAGAAGAACAACAGCTGGGCGGATGGGTACGTCTTTTTGTGAGATCAACTGCGTTTCCTGCTTACGCTTTTCTAGTCCCTCGTTTGTGAATCAATGCCCCATCGCGGCGAACCACTCTTTCCTCTACACCTTCCCTACCGCCAACCAAGCTGGAACCTTCTGGTACCACAGTCATCTTTCAACTCAGTACTGTGACGGCCTCCGGTGAGTCAACCTGATTTTTCTTTTTACCTGGAAACTCAGAACGTCAATCTAGTGGAGCCATGGTTGGTGCGTATCCCACCGAGTCTATTTTCCCGGGGCTCGTAACTCATTCCATGCATCAGTCTACGACCCGAATGACCCGAACAAGGCCCTTTACGGTGCGGAGCATGATTCCTTCCGCTAGCCTTAGCTGACATTTGAATGCTCAGACGTTGACGATGGTATGTCCTAAGCGCTGTTGACATTTTACTCTCCTCCTCACACGTTTGAACACAGACACGACCGTCATTACCATCGCCGACTGGTACCACGCCCCGGCCTCGGTGAGTATTTTTCAGTTTCACCGTGTCTTCTACGATACTGACCATTATTCAACCAGACTCTCGGTGTTGTTCCGGTAAGTGTCAAGACGCCAATCTATACGCAGGGAAGCTCAGACGATCCCACCAGACGCTCATTTCGACGCTCATCAACGGACTTGGTTAGTCGCAATTTACCCATTTTGTGAACCATACTGATTCCTTACAGGTCGCTATGCCGGCGGGGTACGTTGTGCAACCCAAACTCATTTAGTCTCCTCGCTCATCTCCAATGTGTTTCCAGCCCACCTCGCAGTTGGCGGTGATCAGCGTCACCAAAGGGAAGCGCTACAGGTAATAAAGCTGTTTCGGTCTTCGTTGAATGGATCGTAGGCTCATCAGACGCATAGATTCCGTCTCGTCTCCATCGCTTGCGACCCCAACTGGATCTTCAGCATCGACAACCACACCATGACGATCATTGAGGTCGACAGCGTCAACCACTTGCCGCTCACCGTCGACTCCATCCAGATCTTCGCCGGACAGCGTTACTCCTTTGTTCTCAACGCTAACAAGAACGTCGACAACTACTGGATTCGCACCGTTGCGAACGGCGGAACCGCAGGGTGGGCGCCCCCGCCATTATTCGTGGCGATTTATTCAATGTTGAAACATTTCGCAGGTTCGACAACGGCATCAACTCTGCGATCCTGCGCTATGTCGGCGCTACCGTCCAGGACCCCTCGACTCCCGTCACCACCTCTGTCACCCCTCTCCTCGAGCAGAACCTCCACCCCGCGCTGACCGAGCCGCGTGTACCGGGGCGTCCCGTGCCCGGCGGAGCTGACGTCCTGCTCAACCTTGTCATCGCCCTCGGTGAGTAAAAATAAACTAAAACTGTGAAACGCACAAACCAAGATGCTGCAGATTTCACCACGTTCAAGTTCACTATCAACGGCGCGGTACGTTGAATACTCCCTTGTTGCATCGATACATTATTTATCTCCCCTGTGTACAGGAATTCATTCCCCCCACCGCTCCCGTACTGCTCCAGATTTTGAGCGGCGCTCAGTCCGCGACGGACCTCCTGCCTGCTGGAAGCGTGTACACCCTCCCTCCTAATAAGGTCATCGAGGTATGTACAGTCGTCTGCAGACAATTCTCATTCGCTGATCTTTGATACAGCTCTCCATCCCGGGAGGAACCCCCGGTGCTCCCCACCCCTTCCACTTGCACGGCGTAAGACTTACCTTGCGTCCGATACATGCGGCTTATCGTTATTTTTTATTTCAGCACAACTTCCACGTCATCCGCTCGGCCGGTAACGCGACGTACAACTTCATCAACCCGGTTCGCCCACCTTCTATTTACATGCCTTCCGTATATCTCACTATGCATTCTGTTGTTCTAGCCGATCAGAGATGTTGTCTCCACTGGCCCGGCTACCACGTACGTATTCCCGAGCTACGTCAGCTCATTTTACTGAGGGTGTGCAGCGATAACACCACCATCCGCTTCGTGACTGATAACGCCGGCCCGTATGTCCATTCCGTTCTTGGCTAATCATCGCGTTCTTACTTGTCTCGTTAGGTGGTTCCTGCACTGGTAAATGAACTCTACAACGTCGTCTGATAACCTTAATTGATTATTCGATCCCTCCAGCCACATCGACTTCCATCTCGAAATGTACGTCTGTCCCCCGAATGAATATTAGCGCTCCCTGACTCTGCCTTCAGCGGTCTCGCCATCGTGTTTGCTGAGGACACTGCCACCGTCTCGAAGTCGAAGCACCCCGGTATGTCGTCTCGTCCCCCTCATCATTCAATTGACGCCATAGCTGACCCTGGTGTGATACAGCCGCCTGGGACCAATTGTGCCCCATCTACGACGCGCTGACCCCCGACCAGCTTTGAAAGTTTTAACGGAGCAAAAATCGGCCGTCTTAATGTGGATCGCCCGTGAGAAGAGAAGTTGAACGTCGCATCCTTTCCTCTGGTTTCTTAGGGTAGAAGTCAATATTTAAGTTTTGTAATGGACCGCAAACGCCAATGCGGGATGTCACTCGCTCACTTGTGTCGATGTACCCTACGTCGGACTCTTTCTTGAAAACAATCTACTGTAACTCGGGGATGCTGGTGGAATAAATATTGAGTCGGACTATCTATATGACAGACTGACTTCCTCCAATAATGAATTGTCTCATTTGCGATTCGGACGAATAATTTGGTTTCTAGTTATCAGTGTGTTGTCCTTGAGGCTTCAAGATCAAGTTTTATCCGCCGACTTGCGGTCGTACATAGCGGGACCCAGTCTCAGCAAAATAACTCCCTGGATGATATACCGGTATAAGATGGCTACTTCACCCCGCCGCGGAAGTTGAGAAGTTGTATCCACCGGTGCGGGTATCCGAGGCATCAGGAGTAATATCTCATAGGGCCACTAAGCAAACATAAGGCGCGGCTCAATTATTATCGTCACTGGGAAGTAAAGGTTAGTGGTCTGCATGGGCACCGATATGGCACCTAGTTTACTCCAACCAAAACCGCGAGGCTGGGATTTTTCGACCAGTAATTAGTCTACCAGGAAGCGGGAGGAAGGTGAAAAGCACCTTCGATTTCACCACCCCGCTTCTGTGCGACGAATGCATCCGCCACAGACCAAAGATTAGCTTTGCCCCGGGCCCCAGCCTCCCAATCGCTTGGGTAATCGCGATACACCCCGATAACAAAGCACACATCAAAGACACAAGGCCGCGGCGGGTACATGTTCATATCCCTCGGATACCAGAGGCCGAGAAGGACCTCAAGGCGCGGCGAAGCCGCTAATAACGGCTTTACAAGGCTGAAGCCAAGGAGCACAGTGGCATCAGCCGCCAGGTGTGTGAGGGCGGGCAGCGTCGGCGGAAAGTGAGTGAATAGGGGGTGCCCCCTGGGAGCGCGAACACCATCGAGTATGATCAGATGCGTGAGGGAGAGGAATGCAGTGTGCTTCAAATCGATGCGCTCCACGGGCCCAAATAGGCGTTCCAGATCCACAGATAGCTGCTGCAGGCGCATTTCTGCGAGGATTGGGAGGAAGGAGGGATCGGATAAATTGTCAGGTAGATAGAGGTTGACCACACCGGGGCAGAGTTTCAAGAAGTCCTTTGCCTCCAAGCCCCACCAGATGTCCGCTCCCAGGAAGAGGTGGCGCGCCGCAGCAGCGACGGAACCCACCGACCTCGGTGGTCTGTGTTTGAGACGCCGAGGCACAAGCACTCTGTTTAGAAGAGGTTCAATCCTGTTTGTTTTTCAGTACGAAGCTTTGTAAAAGGGTGACGAGAAAAAGTCACCAGCTTAGGATACGACGAGCAACACGGAGCAGAGTGGGCATCGTCTCAGGATGAATGAGGGCCGTTATCTCAAAGATCTCGCGCTCGAGGTCGGATGGAAACTGCGGTTCAGTCTTCATCGTCGAAGCTGGATGGTGGTGGTGCAAAGAAGCGTTGTTGATTGACATGTTCGGGAAATGGAACCCCAGACTAGGTTTTTGTTATTCCAAACGCTCCAAAAAAAAAAAAAAAAAAAAAAAATGGAAAATGGAACCCAGGAGACGCCGTTGCCAAACGACCGAACACAACACGTCCCTTTCTTCCTGCGCTCATCTCGGATTTTCGGTATGCACTTAAACAGCCACTTTGAAGCCCAAATGAAGCCACGAGATTTACCGGGGGCTTGAAGTAAATGTAACGAATTCATGGCTCTTCCACCAACGCGGTCATATAATGGAGAATGCTTCGGAGACATATGAGATATCTCTCAACCCGTTCTCCGCAACGAACAACCCACCCCTAGTTCCATTCAGAAGTTTCAGCTACCTGGCAAAGGCTTGTAGACTGCGATACGACGCCGAGGTGCGTTCTCCTGATGCCGTTCCGCGGATCTTATTTCCTTGGGTGCCCGTAAAACCTCCTAACTCTATGTCGCAGAGGTGGAGCTGGACCCCTGACTCTATCCCGAGTCTAGGACGAAGGTGGCGATTCGCTCCCGCGATGTTTCAGTGTCAGCAAAGTCTCCGAGTCAGACATGCATGGCCAGACCGCGGTAACCCCACTGTTCATCTGTGTGTTCAATGCTCATTCATGATATTCCAGGTAGCTATATTGTTTATATTCAGTTTATATTCAGTGCAGGGGTTTTTTGAATGAAAGGGCCAGTCCCTGAGACTTCTGATTCGCAAGCCTCCTCCTACGTTTGCATTCAGGGAACTCCTAGCCCGTCCATTATAATAAAAACCTGCCAAAAATTATACAGTCACCGCGCGTCTACTTTGACCGCTCCTCCTCCCCCGCTCCTTACTTTGACCTGACCAACCATGGGCGCGTTCGATGCAATCTTCGGGTGCGTTTTATTTTGCCTGTCAAAAAAAAACCCCGCTGACGAATATTGTCTCCGCAGGACTCTGCTTCTTGGCACCTGGGCCGCATCTTTCCTGTTCGGTCTGGTCACGGCGGAGGCATACAAATATTTCACGACGTTCCCAAACGATTCGTGGCAACGCAAGGGCCTCGTCATCCTGGTGCTCTGTCTAACCGTCTCAGCCTTGATCGGAGATTATGCCAATACCTACCTGGTTCGTTGACGGAGCATACACATGCCTCTTCTCTTGTGCTCACATCATGGCAGCCCACCGTAACGTATTGGGGAAACACGGAGGCAATCGCAAAAGTGTACTGGCCTGTACGTCACCTCCCTTATTATTCCCCAACGTGTCTGGACTAACAGTGAACCAGCTCCCGCTTTACTCTATCATGAACACGCTCCTTGCCTTCATCGTCGAGTCTTTCCTCATTTATCGGTTCTACACCCTGTGCGTCAATTATATTTTTTACCTTCCTATGCGTACTTAACCAGGATGCAGGTCTAAAAAGATCTGGGCGACCCTCTTTCTGTACAGTCTCGTCTTGTTGGCCGTACGTTGATCAAACCCAGACATGACCGGCAGAGTTAACTATCGTGTCTAGATTGCTGGTTATTTGATCGGATTCATTCCGCTGGTGCGAGGTTCGACCTATGCTGACGTATGTCCTACAATCCACTATCCCTGCTCTCAACTCACCGACGAATCCCCTTAGCGCGAAAAAGCGAGGATCGGTGCACTCATCAACTTTATTGCTCTCCTCGTGTGCGGTATGTTCACAACCTAACGTCCTCCTGAAGCTGGTGTCTGAATCAAAACCAGATGTCCTCACCGCTGCGGGCCTCATCTGGAAGCTGCGTTCGATGAAATCAAGCTTCCAGGACACACGCACGTACGTCGCCCGGTCTTGACTGGGTCGCTCATCCTGATGTCGCTTTTTCAACTCTGCAGCTTCATGAACCGTCTCATCATCGGCGCAATTAGCACCGGCTCAGCGACTAGCCTGTGCTCGGTCATCCTGCTCGTGACCTTCCTCCATAGCCCACAGACCAATCGTGCGTGGAGCACTTCATTCCTCCAATCAAAAATAACCCATCACCGTCTGATCCACAGTTGCCACATTTTTCATCTTCTTGTTCGCTCCGCTCTACGCGCTTACCCTGTTGTTCAATTTCAACCTCCGCCGGAAAGCCGGTGTTTCTGGAACGTCGAAGACATCTGAGAGTCGCAACGGCGGTACCAACGTTATCATGGACGGCATCCGTGAGCCTCGTTTTTTCTATATATATATTCCTTCGGACTGACCCTGTCTTGCAGGTGTGCAACGTACCGCGATCGTCACGATGGATCCTACCGACTCAGAACTCGAAGCCGCGCGCAGGCGTGCGGTACGTTGCATGTGCCATCATTTTCGCGACGCGTTGCTCACTTGTTACTCGTCCTTTCACAGGACGAGGATAACGGCATGAAGAAGGACTTTGATGCCGAGTCCTTGGGCGCACGCAAGGTGGCTGTTACGACTTTCAACGGCAATATTTGACATTTTGTTGCTCACGGTTTGGTTTCTCATCGAGTTTTCTGGGTATACCACCGTTGTACTTGTAGGTTCCCTTAATTAAAGGGACAATGATCTGCCTCATGTGCACAGAAGTACAGGCTGTCCAGTCTACATATTCCTTGTTCTTCAACTTTCGATGACACAAAGTACACAGTACATACATCCTGTTGCTAACGATCATTTTATCCTAGTTTCTGTCCTCCGGCTAATCAAGAGCCGCCTTCAAGAGCACCCATCGGGCCGATTCGACAAACACTCGGTGACACAACCACCATTCAGCGCCACGTTCCTCGCCAACCCCGAAATACTCGACCCAAAGCAATTATGGAAGACCTTGTTCGCGGCATTGAACAGGTCACCCTGAGGCATATTACCCACCGCCGCCGACCAGCTCACGCAGCACTGGTTGCCGCCCTGGCCGAGACAGATCGCGCGCGGGGAGTTGCCGACGACGTGCCCGGAGTTGGAGCTCAATGTGTTGACGAGCTGGCTGCAGAGCTGGGAGTCGGCCTTGTGGCTGCCTGAGCAGGTGACGTCGTTGTTGCCGGTGCAAGGTACGGGGGCGCGGGCGGCGCGGGAGATGCCCAACGCGTCACTCCAGTAAGTGAGAGTGTACGCGCCTGCAGGGACGATATGCGAGATAAGAAGAGGGTAGGTATCGTCGGCAGCCGGGGCGGCGATGTTTACACGGGCGCCGAGAGTCACCGCGACGGCGATGGAGAGACTGGAAAAATGCATGTTGTATCTGCTCTCCCAGTAATTAGCGGCATGGTTCAACCCAGGTCTGAAAGGGTGCCTTACAAAAAAAACGTTCGTTTTGCTGAGTCCTCGTGCTGGGCGAGAGGATAGCGAATTGCCTTTGTGTTGCCCGCCTCTTATACTTGCATACACGTCCAGTTGGTTAATGATTACAGGATCTGTAAGGTCGGTGCCGTGTGCGTTGGTCACGTTTCATTCCGGGCATGTTAGCTGACAGGAAAAAGCAAAATTGAACACCCTGCTGGTAAGCCTCGGGCTGGAACGGCGATGAGTAACTATCTGTATGAGAGGGAAAAATGGGACCTATCAAGCGAAAAACAAGGTAGAATTGCAGCGAATATTTGAGAGGTCAAGAAAGCCGGCACAGGACATGTACGCGTAGAGTTACTAGAGTATTAGCAACCAATAATTGGCATTCAAGTAATACCGAGATATCGCGACAACTGCGGAGTCGGGGCTCTAAGTGGAGGTAGAAGTTCAATTTGAAACCAAAACGCCGTGCATCACGCACCCGGAGAACTTTGCCTCTTCCCGAGTCGGGGTGAGACGTAAGAGCGGTGACGGCGTGCATGCGGCAGCACAGCGGGAAATGACTTGCGGCTCGAAATACTCACTATCATATGAAGATACAAAAATACGGATCCGATGCCGGACATCCTCTTGGAAGCACGAATTGATCGAGGACGCTTGCTGTGCGCGGGGAATGAATGCAGCGTGAATCGAGAATTATGGAAGCAAGTATGTGTATCTATTGTCGACTGCTCTGTTCAGAAAGAGAACTTCTCCCCGATAATCTTCTCCGTCAACGCCCACAATTTTTGTGCGTTGCCCTGGAAGGACAATATGAATATACATACAAGCTTCCATGTCGGCTTCAAATGAATACTCACAGAATCGGAACTATGCGCTGCGACGGACTCGTTCGCAATCGTTGAGTCGTGGAGGTAAGATCCCGGCTGGTCTGAATAGCGCGGTCAGTATTACTATGAACGCGGCACAATAGAGCTGAATTCCTTCAAAACTCACGGCTGATGCGAGGATCGAAGGCTGCGGCGACGGTACTGAGCGGAGAATAATAATGAGAACGAGACAGGCCGCTGATAAAGGTGATGAAGGCGTACGTAGCAGCACCCTGAGGAATTGTCTTCCACTGGAATTTTTCCTTGTTAGGTTTTCCGTCAGGACCGAGTATACCTGTGCAAATTGGTTCAGCAACCGACGAGAAAAATAACGACACATACCCAACGCTTGCATCCCGGGAATGGCTTCTTCATTCTGGTTGATGTTGGTGAAGATAACTGCATAAACACAACGTCAGTTTATCTGAGCAGGCCTCGGTGCCATTGAGAGACGCACGTCCAGGATCCAGACTGTACGCGTTCATCGCGCCCTTCGACCGCCGGGACAGCTCGCTCGCGGTGAGGATGTTAGCAGACTTGGCGCTGAAATATGCAGTGCTGCTGTTATACCCCTTCGCGCTCGGATGTTCAATGGAATCGAAATCGACGCCGTTCCCAAAAGCGTGAGCTCCGCTGGCAACGAAGACGACGCGTGGTGTATATTCGGCGGTCGCAGAGGCAAGAAGCTTGGTAGTGAGAAGCTTCGTGAGCAGGAACGGGCCAACATGATCGGTAGCGAACTGGCTTTCCAGGTTGTCCACGGTGACCTTGAACGGCCCAATTGTGGCGGCGGCGTTGTGGATGAGAACCTACAGCGGTTATGCTAGGCTGGTGCAGCGAGCTCCAAATAAAAGGCGTACATGGAGCGGCTCAGAGTATGTGTTAACTTCAGTAGCGGCTTTGCGGACGCCAGCTAGGGAGCTTAGGTCGAGTGTGAGGCGGCGAATATTTGCAGCTGGCACTTCCTTCTTGATAGCTTGTTCCGAAAGTTTCAGTCTACAGTTGGATAAGTACAACAGCAACACAACTCGCAGAGAAACCACAAGCCTCTCGTCATTGTAGCCTGTTATTATAATAAGATTCGCATGTTGAGCGATGACGCGGGCTGTTTCGAAGCCAATGCCGTTGAGGGACGTCCCAGTGATCAGGACTATAAATAGTAAGATAATGAAAAAGACAGCGCCACAGATCTTGAAATGCTGACCATTTTTCCCCTTGATTTGCTGGGAAAATGCAGTAGCGACTTCGTTGGCGGTCGCGGAAAATGTGAATGCGGCAACGGCAGACATGGCCGTGGTTTCGAAGATTTAGGGATTGTTGATGAGGGGTTTGCGAAAGGATAGGATGTTAACTTCGGTTCAGACCCTGATTTTATGTACGATGAGTAGCAACGGTTAAGCAACGGCTTGAAGACGATGAGAATCGCAACCCTGTCTTGGAAGAGTGAATGAATCAGCGAATTTGATCGCTGACTGTAATAAATACCTCTGCCACTGGTAAGTCTCCGGCTGGAATGGCGATGAGTAATTGTCGGTAACGAGAGGAAAAGAAGAAGAAGAAAAGAACCTATCGTATCATTTATGAAAAAAGCAGATATAATTGCAGTGATTATTTGAGGTTGAGAACTGGCACAGGACATGCACGCGTCGAGTATCAACAATTGAAATTGAATATGGGGACATCGCGACAACTACGGAGTCGGGGCAGTAAGTGGAGGTAGAAGTTAATTTGGGACCAGGGCACCGTGCATCACGCACCGAGAGAACTTTGCCTCTTCAGGGTGAGGAGTAAGAGCGGTGACAGCGTGCACGCGGCAGCACAGCGGGCAACGACCTGCCACAGAGTGAAATTGAAATTCAAACGGTAGGAAGTTGAGATTGACTTGCTCGTTTCCATTGCGTTCACACCTGTAGGTCAGTATCGGCAGACATTCACATCATTCATGATGTCTGTGTCATATCCCTCATCCTCTATGAAGTTCAGCGGGAATCAATTCTATGGTGGCGTAGTAACGTTAGAAACGACAAAACTGGTCCGACTTTGGATGATACCTGTTATCATATCAGAATGGGGTCCGTGCCGACACTGTAAAAAGCTCAGTATCGAGGTACGATTGAATGCCAGAGGACAGCCAACCTGCGAGGAAACCGCCGTGCATGCCTGGGATACCTCAGCCCACCGTACCTGCCGTCTGGAAGCAAATACCAGACGCGTAAGATGTGAGAAAGGGGTCTAAACCCAATCTCCGCGGGACTCGTAAACTATCCAGCAGTTTTCACGAGGATGTTTTGGTAGACCTGACGACAGAGAATAGTAAGTAGCGGACGAAATGAGCCAGGAAATAATTTTGCGTCCTAGAATATCATGAATGCGACTTGACTCCAGAAAGTAAACACCTGACGGCCCGTTCAACAAGATATCACCGTCTTGGAGGGATAGATAAGTACTATCCAGGGAAAATTGAATTCCGCCCGCAGAGGAATCTCGAGTCCAAGGCCAACGTACAACGGTCAGCTCACTTCTCACGTTGCCTGGAGCTTTGCTGAAAGGAGACCAATTATCGGGATGAATCACTGCTGAATCGAACTCCATTGATACCGAAACAAGACCTTGAAAAGCGACCAACGGGGTATGAAACTTCGAAGAGCGGATACTATGCCGAGATTTCCCCCCCTTGATTATGTAAATGCCACGTGGCACGGTGCGTCTCCTTCTTGCCTCCTTCCAGTTCCACTGAGGTGACAGGTCGGTGAACTCAATCAACTGGCGACCACGAAACAACCCAATGCCCACTTCCCGGGGGGCGATTTATTTGTTCCAAGCTATACAGTAACTGCTAATGCGAATCTGGAGCGCTGGTCGTTGGATTTCTGGTGCAATATCTTGATTCTTGGGCAATGTCGCGTTTCACTGGTAGCTATCCGAGTCAAGCCAATTGACAAGTGTTCCCTCGGAGCCTTTGTTTGTTGTCCCAAAAAGATGGTTCTGGATTGTTCCCGACTCAACTATCTATCACGCCAATGCCATGACCCGATACTTCGTAAACATCCGGTGTTTTCTCCTTCTCTCGGAGCTGCGGCCACATCCTCATGATACTAATTTTACGGCCAATGATTATATGGTCCTCTCTCGCACGTTCCCCGAGTTGTTGTTGTTCTTCAATCGGTAAGTTGATGAAACCAGTCTCGTGTTGCATTTGTGCTTGCTCATATCTCTAGTGAAACGGAAACAACTGGCCAATCGTAACTCTGCAGCCTCTTCCAGTGTTATATTCTCGCACATGAACCGATGATCCCCACTATCCCGTCAAGATACATATTACCTTGATTGACTGTTCGGCTGTTGCTTCATGGATGTGGCGCGGTACGAATTAATGGCTCCAAAATCAACGCTGTGCACATTTAAACTTAACAGGTAACTTTCCATAATAGATTGTTCCGATTCTTCGGGCTGCACGGCTCTATGATTTATAGCGCAATGAAGAAATCGTAGTGCCTGTGAATGCAGAAATCACAGTGTCTGTGAGGAGAGCTGCCCGTCTTATCTTAACTGATATCGCGCGGGCGACCGGTGTTCTGCCCATCGCCACAATGGCCCGGCCTGTAGCAGGTGTTCTCTAAATCTTTGCTTCTGCGACCAAGCGCATCCCGAATGAAGAGTAGGCCGTAAATGCGATGATGCTCTCGCCCCCGAGCTTCAATTAGCTCCAACTCAATTGTCCTGAGACATATGCGATGATTCGATGTTAGTCCCATCAACACTTCGAGCCCTTTGCATGCTTACTATCCCCCAATCCAGGTGATACGGACCCGTTTCCGAACGCTCTACGGAAACTTTCCGAGTACTCCACTGTTAGCATTGCAATGATCATCCAGTGAGCGCTATACTCGGTTACCAGCGCGACCTTCCAGAATGGAAAAAACGTTTCTGAGAATCCATAAAAGGCGCAACTTAAACAACAAGAGTCCCCACTTCTCCGCCTCCCTCTTTTGACCTCCCCGCCTCCTCACAAGTCAAATGTTGTTCCTGAACATCGTCTTTGCTACTTGTGTGGCGGGATTAGCGAACGCCGCTGCGATTGGGGTGCGTATACAGCTGTGTATTGAGCTCGCGTCATACTGATTAGCGGAACAGATGGTGCGCGATGGAATCCCGGCTGAGGTTCCTACCAAGGCTCCGAACGGCGGCACGATTATTTATGGTCGCGACAATATTCCCGCCGAGGTTCCGACCAAGTCGCCCAACGGAGGCGTCATCATTTATGGTCGTGACATTCCTGCTGAAGTGCCCACCAAGTCCCCGAACGGCGCCGTCATTATTTATGGTCGCGACGACATTCCCGCCGAGGTTCCGACCAAGTCGCCGAACGGCGGCGTCATTATTTATGGGCGAGATGGGATCCCGGTCGAAGTTCCTATCACCGGACCCAACGGCGAAATTCCGCCACACGGTCTCTGAACCGATCCATTCCTTACGTTTACTGGCCCGACGATTTATCGGAACTTAATTGATGCAACCACTTTTATTCATCAATTCTGCAGAACTAGAACAGTTCGCCAGAAATCGTTATACTTTTTTATCGCTATTGGTTTCATGCACATACTGTTCATCGGCCATTGCCCTTACTTATTCTTCTTTGTGTATCGCCTTCCCTCTGTACTTCAAATCCATAGCTAAGGAATTCAGCCGAACCTATGGCCTCCTCGTGATTTCCGAAATGCATATGCCCGGACACACTGGAATTAGACAAGTCGCAATATAATTGGGTATGAATTAATGAAGGCGAGAAGAACTTCACCCTGTCTGCAAATGTGGCTTTCAACGTAGTTTTATTCGCCCGCAAAAGGTCCAGGACGTTTAGATATTCCGAACCTCCGATCATGAAAACAAACATGAGGTTCAACGAATGAATTACAGCTCGACGTAGTACGAGGTATCTAATCAGTTCTCCGATTGATGCACCGCCGATTCTCGTGATTTGGTCGGGCCTTGCTGCCCTTGCCAGTCGAAACACCAAAATTGTCAGCACTTTCGCAATAATCAACTCCTTTACTAAGGGTTTTTTGATGCTTGGCATGTGTTTCAACTGTGCTGCAAATCCATAAATACTTCGGAGTTCTCTTTGGGTCTACCAAACTTTCCAACACCCCGTCAATTGTCCCACCATGAGCTTCTGCAAAGACTGTATCAAAGGTGAGCAGTAATTCTATCCACTGGGTTACTTTGTCCTCTGACGCAAACTAGGTGTCACCCATGAGGGAACCCCTGAGGGTATGTTCGAACCCGAGTACTAAGCGTAAATGATTTTTGACTTAGGTCATCGCAGGGACAATAGAGACCATCGGAGGCATCGAATGCTATGTTGCAACCCCAACTGTCGACTACCCGACGGATAAGGCCATTCTGTTCATCACTGACGTGTTTGGCATCCCTCTGCTCAACAACCAGGTATTTACCTTATGCGCTCCGCGATTCGTGCACTCATGCTGAAACGACACATCTAAACAGCTCCTTGCGGATGATTTCGCAGGAAATGGGTTCAAAGTAGGCGTCAGATTCTCCTACCGCGTGTTGACCGCGTGGAGGCTTTAACACCCTCTTTAGAACATCGTTCCCGATTACCTCCGAGGCGACGCAGTGCCTGCGGATGCTCTGAACCATGGCGTGAGCATCAGCACATTTGAACTACTGTAAACAGGGAATTTATATATTCATCACAGGGCGACTTCGACCTCATGAAGTGTCTAATTCCTCACGGTGCTGCTAAATGTCGTGCGCCGCTGGACGCGGTACTTGAATCCGACGGTGTTACTTCTATTGGCGCTGTTGACTATTGTTGTGGAGGCCGCTGAGTCTTTGAGCTCGCATGTGAGAACATCATTTCGGCCGCAGCCACCGCACACCCCGGGCCGTCGCAAGTCAAGGTTCCCGCTGATCTCGAAGTGAGTTCGAGATTTTTCTGTTTTGCTTCAAAAACCAATGCGCTGGGACTTACAGAAATACGCTGCCATGTCGAAAGCACCGCTTTTACTCAATACCTGCACGATCGACGCGCAGTTCCCCCACGAGGCACAGGCGAAGGCGGATGAAGTATTCGCCAATTTTGCGCCGGGGTATAGGCGTGAGTATTTCGAGGGCTGCACTCACGGGTTCGCTGTTCGGGGCGATTTAAGCGATGCCAAGGTCAAGGCAGGAAAGGAGGGGGCGTTTGCGGCTACTGTGGAGTGGTTCAGCAGGCATGTTTGAGTATCGATGGCTACAATTTACATCAAGAATAAACGCTGTTCAGTTGCTTAACATCGAATGGTTTTCTCTTCAGTGAACGGACTGTGTATGGACACCTGATGGACACCCTTTTACCTACACAACTTATTACAAGTTTAGATGTGTGGCTCTTTCATCGCCCGAGCAGCTCTGGCGCTGCTCTGCGACTCTTCTGGATGTGCGTCAAGAGTGTCTCGACGGGAAAAAGAATTCACTGCCTTTTTTTCTTTTTTTCTGGAGAAATCCCAGAGCTTTTTGAGCAGAGTTTGGTAGAAGCAACAGGAACATTGGATAGAAGTTAAGCTGCTGCAACTTGTTGAAGTCTCAAAATCGAAGCTGTTGGCAGCCGTTGCCAAACAGGCGACCACAACACGTCTCTTGTTTCCTGCGCTCATCTCGGATTTTCGGTATGTACCTCAACGGCCACCCTGACACTCAAAGAAACTAAAAACCACGAGAATTCACCTGGGGCTTTTCTCCCCGAACTGCATTCCCAGCGATATCGATGCCTGAAGTGATCGTGCTTTCAGACTCGGACGAAAACGCGACCCCGCCTCCCGCATCCTCCCAGTTCTCGCCGCAATCATACACCAGCGACTTTGTGGACCTATGCAGCAGCGAAGATGACGAGCTGCCGGCTCCAGGAGATCCCAAGTTTTTCGCCGGAACACAAGCGAAGCGGAAGCGCCCGGAATTGTTTGCGGTGTCGTCTTCGCGGCCGTTGAGCCTCAGCTCGCCTACTTCAGAAGTCGACTCCAGCGCAGAGGAGCAGGAGGAATCGCCCAAGAAGGTTGCTAGGACGGTGAGTGGCACTGGTCGGTCAGCGCTTTGGCCTTCATCTAACCTTCACCTCCTATTCCCATCAGAAGTCTACCGAGAGCGCCAAAAGGGCGTCGAAAGCCCCTCGAAAACCGCGCAAAACAGATGAGGAGAAGGCTGCGGAGAAGGTGGGTGCAGCCATACCTGGTCCGTGTGCACCCGGCTAACGATACAGCAGGCACTGAAGCAACAGGCGGCCGCGCAGAAGAAGGAACAGACGAAGGCGCAGAAGTTGGCCGAGAAGAACGCGAAAGCTGAACAGATAGTAGGTCTTATACCGGTATACTATTTCTCAGCTGACAATTTCTATGTAGGTTCGGGATAAAGAGACAAAGAAGGAGTACATGTCTGCGAACAAACTCGTTAACAACAAACGGGATACGCTCAAGGACATGCTCATCATCTTCCCGCAGGCGCTCGCCGGCCCCGAAGCTGAGCTCCTGAAAAAATTCGAGGCGCGCGTCGCCGAGTACGACATGAGTGTCGCAGTGGAGAACAGGCCGCCGCGCGTCCCCGGCTACAATGTCTTCACCTGGCGCCGTAAGACGTACAAGGAGTACGATCCGGAGGCGCGCGCATGGATGCCGGTGGAGGAATACGTCAAGACGGAGGAAGTGTGCCTGCTACACATGGGCGCAGACGAGCTCGCGCGGTGTATCCGCGACGAGGACGGCGTCAAGAACGTCGTGCGGCATGTGCGCGCAGTATACGCTTGCACGCAGCTATTCCTTATGGTCGACGGGCTGACGGCGTACCTGCGGCGCAAGTCGGGTGTACGGGTGCGTACATTGTTTTTCTCATCCTCCGTTACATGTCCTTCCATCTGCTGTCCTTCCTCGATAAATCCCCTCCGTGATAAGTCGCATCCCGCTGACCCCTATTTATCTACCTTCAGTATACGAAGGACCAGATCGAACGCACGCTCGCGGCGCTGCAGATGGCGGAGCACACGCACCTGCTGTACGTTGATAACGTACCGGACGCCGTCGAGCGCCTGTACGACCTCAGCGCGGACCTCGGGATCAAGCCGTATAAGTGCGTTTTACTAAATTCCTCCTCCCCCCACCTCGCGCCCATTTATACATATCTCATACATCCTAACCGTGCCCTGTTACATAGACTCATCGAGCGCTCGCACCTGCCGTTCTGCGCCGATACCAAGCCCGGTGTGGGGTCTGGGCCGGCGGATACGTGGGTGAAGATGCTCGCGCAGGTGCACAGGGTGACGCCGAGCGCGGCGGAGGGCATCGCGGCCGCGTATCCGACGCCGGGCACGCTGTTCCAAGCGTATGCGGCAAGCGCGAATCAGGCGGCGAGGGATAATTTGTTGAGGAACTGCCATGTCGGTGGTTTGATCCTTGGTTCCCTTCATGCTCACTGACCTCTTTGCATATGCGACAGGTTACCCACAATGCGGATGGCACCGCGAAGGTGCGCGCGCTCGGGCCGGCGCTGTCGCGTGTCGTTGGGACCGTAATGTTTGGACAGGATCCGCTGGAGCTGGCGTACAAAGGGACGTGATCATGGACCGCCGGCGAGGAATCTTTAAAGAATCTCTGGGGGTAAATCTCAGGTGTGACCTCGAATCTCATTTATTCTTGATTTATATGTTGGTCGTAGTGTACTGTGTAATTGGCGGATCGATTCCTTTGAACTTATTCTCAACAACGTATACTGCTTAGGTTTTCTCACATTCACAATGAATGCATTCGGGACCTCATCCGCGATTCCCCGGGTGCATATCCGTGCTGCCTTTTTGTGTCTGAGTTATATGTTTCGGTGCTCGAATGGGTCTGTATGCACAATGGATTCTCACACAGCTTTGGTCCTTGGAGACTGCGTTGCAGCATCCAAGTGTGGAGCTCGGCATCAAACGCGCTACTTCGCCTCAAAAGCCCATTCAGGGCAACCCCGAGTAAGTTAGGTCGTTTCTCATATTCCCAGATCCACTTACTGATTAGCGCTGTTGACCCTGATAGGAGCATAGCCATTCAACGGTCCAACACGCGCCTACCCAATGGTTATATTTCAAGTCGAATATCTACAAGGCCCATCAAAGTACCGCCAGCGGCACCTACACATACAGCATGCCCTATATCCAATGCCTCCAAACCCGCCGCACGCACGCACAGAACACCGAGGAGGCTCCTCACAATAGCTGAGGCCAAGACCGCAATAATCTTGTTCACGTACGGCAAGGTTACCGCTGCAGTCGTTTCGTCAAGCGGGAGTGTCTGGGACTCCGGCTCGCTGTTTCGCTGCTCTGCATGCGCACTGGCAAGGCGGCGCAGAGGAAACAAATTAATATACCTCCCCCCGCGACGCCGACAGTAAATTCGGAAGGAAGGGTAAGGGCGTAGTCGAACCCGTCAACATCGAGGCGGGGAGCTACAATGATGAGGAAGGCATGCCCGCAGACTACGATGAGGCCTGATATTGTCGCTTGGATAGTGAGCTGGATAAGGAACCCCCGACTCTCCATGTGAGTCTCATTCCCCTGCTCGTCTTCTTCATTTTCCCTCTACTCACATGCTCACCACATTCCTGTATCAAAGCCGACAATATCCAGAGCAACAAGCTCACATGGGCCGACCTCGCATGGCTCACGGACGCCCATGCGCTCCCGGTAGTCCCAGAGGGCGTGCTTTCAGTCGAAGACACTAGTACTGTCATGGGGTGCGATCTCGGCCTCGCGGGTGTGTACCTCTCGAACCATGGCGGCCGCCAGCTCGACGGCGCACCCGCGCCGCTCTATGTACTTCTGGAGATCAACACATACATGCCGCGCCTCACGAAGGAGACCCCTGTCTTTGCCGACGGCGGGGTGTACTCGGCGAACCACGCGTTGGCGTTGGGGTGCAGGCTCGTGGGCTTGGGCCCTGGGGCTGCCGTGCGTTTCTCTCCCCCGTTCACTCCCAAGACGCTTATGGGCACTAGTGACTCAACTCACATATATTCCATTTGTTGTTTAGTGTTCAGTTTGCGGTGACAAATGGGCAGGCGGGCGTGGAGAAGATCATGCAGAACCTACACGACGACATCAAAGTCGTAGCAATCGTATTATAAGTAAGCTTGACGTTTTATAGCACTGAAATGTGGGCAGGGAGATTTTGCCGCTGCAGTGCCGTTTGCTGCATGCAGCGGCACTTTATGCGGCAGTCAGCGGCAGTCAATTTGCGGCACATACTGAACTCGGTGTTCAATGTTGTCGCGAGCTTCTCAAATCGGTACACGGAGGTAGGATAGGACCTCATACATTGCTTAGCATTGAGGTCCGGTTGATCTGGTTGTCGGGGACACCGGTAGGACATCATGTTCGACTTACGCAGCGGCAGTCATGCGGTAGTCAGCGGCAACCAAACAACGACAAATATCGCGCTGCGGCAGTCTGCGGCACTTCGCAACGGCAGTTTAACACTTTCATGCGGCAGTCACGCGGCAGTCTGCGGTAGTTTTGCCGCTTGCATGCGGCAGTCTGCGGTAGTTCTGTGGCGTGACACAGCGGCAATGTGACAGGTATGCGGCAGTCAGGATCCAAGTCTGCGGCACTTTTGCGGCACTCGAGAGATGAATCTCGACACTGCGGACTCAACAAAGTTCAATTCTTGTTTCAACCCTTGTTCAACCTTTCTCAACGCGGCAACACAGCCACCATGGCACTTCTGCCCATCACAAAAACTTTAAACAATAAACCTAAAGCCTGAGACGTTGAGATTATTGGACCATATCAGCCGTTATAACTCATCGCACCCTTGAACATGCAACAAATGTTTTTATTTCAACCCCAACGAAATTATTTCGAGCTGAGCAGTGGACAGTTGAAAACCAATTCCATACACATTCGGTGCGCCGTTGTCAGAATCAGAGGGAAAAATGCATCTACATGTGCGGTGGGATGCACGAATATATATTCAAGACGGGAAATCGCTTGTGAAGGAGGATGGAAAGTGCTTCTAACCGGAATTGGATTGGATACAGTTTTACACAAATGGATAAGCCTGTTCGAGCAGCAAGGGTCAAAATCCGGCCGAGCACGGTTCGGCAAGGATTGGCGATGGATTCAGTTGACAAATTTGCCACTCTCTGGACGTTTTTCAGCTCTTTGGGGATTGTTTCATGTCCTGCGGCACTTGATGCCACGGCTCAGAAGAAAGACGCCACCGTAATTCTCCGTCGCTCATGACTCACCTCAATATCTTGTGTGTGCATTGATATTAACTATCAGAAGTCAATACCTTGCCGTTACAATGGAGTTTTCCCTATCCGAATGTCTGGTGTAGTATTATTGACATAGTATTGCCAGAAAAATGCAGTGTGGTAAGTTGGTGGTAAGTCAACTTCGACTGCTGCCCTCAGTTGATTTTTCGCGGAGCAGATAACTACGAGAAGCGATAGAGATGTTAAAATTCACGTTGTATCGAGGAATAGTTACTGTTCAAAAACGATTGGGTATCTCCAGATTGCATCTGTTAACATTTTTTCGGGTCGATGCAATACGCTGCACCACTAGTACTTGCACCGCAACTTTGTCACAGTGCGTTGACAAAAGAGCAAGCTGTCTGCTAACTACCTGTCCATTTCCAAGGCGAACAGTTTACCTCCGGACTGACATTATTTGCCGCCAATGCAGCGGCAATTCATGCGGCAGTCAGCGGCAGTTATTGTGTGTTATTGTGCGGCACATACAGAAGTGCTCGGAGAAGATTCATACGTTGTGCAGCGGCACTCAGTGGTAGGCAAACAGACGGGTTCAAGTTTTACGCTGGGGCAGCTGTCTTGGCTTAAAGTTGGTGGATGATGACAGGGCGTTAAACGTGAAAGGAGATCTTTCAGTATTGAAATAATTTGCAACTTGCAACAGTCTGCTTTTTGCTCTCGAGCTGGGGTCTACAGGTAAAACAGCACAGACGGAGTACACGAATAAGTGGTCATGAAAAGATATAACTCACCGCGAGGCGAACGATACTGTGTGTTGAACTTGAGACTCGGATGATGAACTATGGCGTTCAGAACGCACTTTTAATAATACGCTATGTATCTATGCGTTTTTGTGTTTTGCGCTACCTTTTTTGTGAAATTTCTGTCTTTGCGCTACTTATTGGACCCCAAGGGAGAATAACAGAGGGAGCGGAAATTGCGAGAATTTTCCGCTCCCTCCTTTGAGGCAATCCAAAATTCCGCTACCTCTATTTGGCCGGTCCGAAATCCCGCTACCTCCATTGCGGTAATTTGCGATCGCGCTACTTTGACTGAGTGATTTTGATCCCGCTACTCTTTGCGTTGGGTGACCAAAATCGCGCTACTTTTCACCTTTTGGACTTGTGAAATTTCATGGCAAAAAAAAACAACAACAACAAGAGAACTTTATCTACGCATTATACAGCGACAGTCAACGTAACATGAAAGAAAACTACTATTGTACACATGCTATAGTAGATAAATTATGGAGTGCCCATGCGACAACACAGGTATGCAGGAACTGAATAGGAGATTCAGTCCTCCAAAACATATATCTGGTACACGTACACTTTGGACTCCCTGCGAAGAGAAGAGGCAAACAGGGAAAAAAAAAGACCTATCAGGTACTAATAGTCAGAACGCGGCCGATGGAGGGAGACAGACAGGCATACCTTCGTCGGAGTATCAGCCTTTTTGGGTTGCAGCAGTGGCAAAAACAAGGGGCGGTCCGAGAACAAGGTGTATGCAGACCTAGACAGTAAAAGCCCATGGCGGATATGTCAAGCGCCCAGCTCTGGGCTCAAAAACAATCAAGCGTACAAGCATGATCAGCCCAGTACGTTCCTTGTTTTTCTCTACTTGTATGGACTTGAAAATCTAATTGTAATTGTTTTGAGCCGAATCGCCTGCTTCTGGCTTTCTGAGGGCCTTGACCGGCGTTGCCTAAGATGTACGGAGCGTGTGTAGCTCCCTCGGAGTGATATTATTAGTGCTCGGAGACCTGTACGGTTGGCTGGGATATCTAAAGAGGCACCATCATGGTGCCTCTTCTTTTTGTACTCACGTTGCATGCTATACATACAAGTACCATACTCTCGACATGATAAGGGCGACTCGTAATAGCTGGGCACTATAGACATAGTTTCTGGAATTATTATTTTTTCTCTTCGCCGAAATTTCACAAGTCCGAAAAGTGAAAAGTAGCGCGATTTCGGTCGCTCAACACAAAAGTAGCGCGATCACAAATTATCGCAATGGAGGTAGCGGGATTTCGGACCGGCCGAATAAAGGTAGCGGAAATTTGGATTGCCTCAAAGGAGGGAGCGTAGAATTCAAGAATTTCCGCTCCCTCTGGTATTCTTGCTTGGGGTGCAATAAGTAGTGCAAAAAGTAAATTTTCGTTAAAAAGGTAGCGCAAAACCAAAAAATACACAAATACATAGCGGATTATTAAAAGTGCATTCTGAACGCCATAATGATGAACTGGATTATTTTGCGTCGGTAGGTTTGACGTGGCTGACTGGTTGATAAGACAATTACTATTTGCAAGTTAGTTGGAAGGGGCGGCGGCAGTCCAGAATATGTCCCTGCGGCAATGAATGCGTGACAGAGCGGCAGTGTGACAGAAATTTCAACCACGCGGCAGTCAAGCGGCAGTCATGCGGCAGTCATGCGGCAATCGGAATTTTTGCCGCGGCAGTAAATGGCACTTACAATGTCAAAGCGGCACTTTCACCCTGCCCCTGAAATGTTGAATCTGGTCGGCTGAAATGCGATCTCCTTTCATTTCGATCGCGTCGGACCGCACTTTGAGCAGTGGGAAGCCCCGTCGGTGCTGGCCGGATCCAAGTCGCTAGCTTAATTAAGTTACCTAAAGTTTAGTTAAGTTACCTAGCAGGCACGCAACGGGACGCTAATTATTCGCAGTGGTGCCACATCAGCCAATTGCAACAAAGAAACGACCAATTGCAACAAAGAAACGACCGAGCCAAGAAAAAGCCGAGTACGAAACTGTACGGAAAAGACAGGGTACGAATATGTAGGGAAATGTAGTACGAGTAAGGTGGCTGATAACAGCGTCCGAAGAGTCCAATGTCTAGAGTTCAAGTTCAAACAACCTCAACCCTGTCGTACGACGCGCGGCTGCCTCCACGCATGCACACGCTACCGCACACCTCGCCGTAGAGCCTCAGAACACCCACGCGGCGGCTGCGGAAACGAGGCCGAGGAGCGTGCTAACAGCGAGGACGGGGCCGCCGAATAGCAATGCTTGGGAACGCGTGCCAGCGCTGGATGCGGTGGCGGACGCCGCGGAGCGTGCGTTCGAGCCCGATGCGAGTGAGCTGGAGGGGCGTATGGAACCGGACATGGGCATTGAGTTGGGCATGCCGGACATGCCGGACATGGGGGACATGGAGTTGGTGGGTGCGGGGGCGGTTCTGTGAGATGTGATCAGGGTGAGTTAGGTGGTTGAAAGAAACGAAAGAAGTTGACGGGAAGAGAAGGAAGACGAAGGGAAAGATGAGAGGAAGAGGAGACGAAACAGGTTGTGGACGTACGCAGATGCGCCAGTAGCGGACGGGAAACCGGTGGTGCTCTCGCTGGTGGACACGGGCGCGGCGATGGAGAACTCGGGGCTTGTGCCATAGACGTCGCTGATGTTCGCGATGTTGACGAATTGGATCGTGTAGCCCTCGCTGAATATCAAAAGTTGAAAAATGCTAGTGCATGAGGGGAGGAAAACTGAGAAAAAAAGGCTGAACGCACCCCGCAGGAACGTTGGGCAGCGAGACCTGGGCCTTACCGTCGTCGGGGTTAACGTTGTTCGCGATCGCAATGGCGTTGTTCTGCGTACGGCCCGTAATAATCAGTGCCTGCTTTCGACTCGAGAAGATGAAAAAAAGTGGAAACACCGCCATGAGGACAACAGACAGAGGAGACGAGGGATTAGAGGCGGAAGGGCGGGATATAAAGGGAGCAAGGAATACAGGCAAGGAACGGAAACGACGTACAAAATCAGGGTGCACCAGCTCCATGGAAAACGTGGGGAGGTCGTCGGCGTCAGTCCACGCAACAGTCGTCTCCCCGGCCGAGGCGGGTTCCTCCGGCGCCTCGATGGAGACGGCTGCGACGAAGGTGGCGAGGAGTAGCACCGGGGCACTGTGATAGGCAGGGAAATAAATTAGAAAAAAAAATCTCGACGCAAGGATCATCCCGACGGAACAGAACCGCATACGAACGACTCACCACAGTTTGAGCGCAGCGAACATTTTATTTGGGGAGGATCCGGGATTAGAAAAAAGGTGGGTTGGAGGGTGGGGTACTGTAGGACAAGGGAAGAGAAGGAAGAAGGAAGGCGTGGCACTACACGGCGACGGGCCTGATGTACCCACGCTGGCGAGGCGAAGAAGCGCGGATGTCTGACTAAGGAATGAGCCTAATGAAAGTAGGTAAGGAATGAGTCTAATGAAAAATAAGCACCAGTGTTCAAGGCAAGCGATGCACAGCCCGAATTGAGCTTGAAAGTACGGCCGAAGAACCGCCGCGGGTGTAAAGCGGGGTTCGGGCAAGGGGATTGAAGATGTTGGACGGACTGCGGCAGGTCGAGCCACGTTTGCGAGTCACTGACACGATGTTGATAGTGAACGGATACTATGCATAAATTAACCAACCATGGAAACGACTCTTAGACGCGGCAATCCCATCAAATCCGCGTTCTTGAGAGAATAAATTAAGCAAGGTACGACTCGTGGCGAGGACATAGACTCACCGTGAACAACACCTCATTCCCCTTCTATAAACAACTCTTCAAAACTCCTCCGACCGCGTTCTCGTTGCATCCAGGAAGCGATAGAGCTTGCACTCAAGTGCAACCGAATCAATGCTGGATTAGCATCCTCTGGAATGCATCGTCCGCAAAGCGGACTGGAGGCGGAAAATCACAGGAAGGCAACCTATACGGCTTATGAATTAGGATCTGGTTCATTTCCTGAGATAATCAAGCAGACAGATGAAGCAGACAAAATGATGAAGCAGTCAGACCTTGAAGAGCAGATACATCTCCGCGAGACAATCATGCGCATCCTCGTGCCCTCGTCCTTCTCCTCTGGGACACACAGACCGAATGCATTTATGCACAGCTCCCACGCGGGGAGAGGTTTTGTCGCGTCCATCGATTCCCAATTTCCCAGGTGGATGAGTTTCGAGGACGGCAAAGACTCAGAATCTGTAGCGCGTACTTAGTGGTCGAGAGGAAGCTGGATCTGAAGGATTGTCGTTGAGTAGTCGTCGGAGGCATAGTCTTCGATCGAGTCAGAGACATAATCCTCGAAAGATTCAGAGTGCAAAGGAGTACAGACCAAGCAAGAACGACGGTCATCATGGTGGGACGGAACAAGAGGTCTTGAAGCTTCTGGTAAACAAAGGCAAGTACCGCGCCGGTTGTCGGCTTCCCCTTTGATCACTGATTGGCTCCCACGGTTTCGGCAGGGATTTTTACATCCGAGTTTCGTTTGCCAATTCTTTTTTCTTGCCAGGCCGTTAGCAATATGCATAAACACAGAGCAGCCATGCAGGTAATCCAATTCTCCGCCCTTGTCGACATCTCATAACATGCACCCCCCTTTTTACAACTTCCAAAGGTCACCAGCAACCCAAAGCTTCCTCAACGGCGGTTTCCACAACTTTCCAGTGATCCTTCCACCGGCGGAATTAAATTTCCTCTCACACTAAGTGGCGATCCAGACTGCGAATTGAAACTGCGAATTGAAGCCGTCGTTGACCAGGGCGGTCGCCCTTCCCACTAGTTTCGAAAGCTGCTGCATGGAGGTTCTGTGAGAGGGCAACGGGGGGTTCGACTCCTCCCGGCCGTATATTTGGAAATCGGATGTCTTTTCACATAGTTGCCTTAGTTTCCTATTTCTGCGCGGTCTTGCTGTCTCAAGTCATTTATTTAGAGCGTGAACGCAAGATTGATCGCACAAACGTGCTGGTACCCGCTAAGTGAAATCACAGCTTTGGTTCTCGTAATAAGTAGCTGCATGGAGCCGAATAAAGGACCTGGCCGCTGGAACGACAATATGGACAGAAACACGCGAGATCTATGTCAAGGAAAAGTGAAATACGGCCAGTGCATTCAATACGCACGATACAAACGAAGCCATCAGTGAATACAAGAAAGAAGTCTATCAATTGTCGAAGCATGTCTGTACTTGCACGGCGGAAGAACCTGTCCAAGGTCTAACTTGAAGCCAACATGTCAGCGAACACATTGGAAAGAGGTAGTTCGCGACTGGAACTTCAACGTATACGTACCCCGACAGACGGAAGTAAGCAGTCGAAGTGTGAGTACACGGTGAGCGAATGGAACACGGAAATGATGAAGAAATTGCGCCATACAATCTGGAACAGGGGTATCAGCAACGCAGCCCAAAGAGACAGGAATGACAGGATGGCCACACCAAGACCGCCATGGCGGTGTTACATTCATTCCATTATGATGGGTTGAGTTTTGAACGAGCCAGAAACGTTGTGCCGTTGACCACTGAACGTATTTGTAATGATTCATATGCAGTATTACACGGCGCTTCATACACACAGCACCCTCGTTGCAAGAAAAGATGGTAATGTAAATAATGTCTCGACATGCACATGTACGCGATGTAGACTGGCAGTTCTACAGTGGCCCGGCGACCATCATGATGTAGTAAAAACCGATACTCCCCACAAAGCTGACAAAAATCTGGTGATATATGCCCAGCACCCCACTAGTGTTGCCTGTTGTCCAGCGGTACATGACGGACCCCACGACCCCGAGCATGATATTCAGAGGTGTTCCAAGCATCCAGATCTGCTGGTTTGTGAACCTATGTTTGAATGGACGCGGCAGACCCTTGCGATCGTTACGCGCAAGTCGGAGGCAGAAGCAGCTTAGGCCGCAAAACATCCAGATCATCCCGCCAAGAATGCCAATTGAACCAGAGGTTAAAAATGTGGCACTATATTGCTGGGGCAGGACGTAGCTCAGGATTGCGTGTCCCAGGATCGTTACGAGGGCGGTTTCGATAGTCCCACGAACAAGTTGAGTGACGAACTCGACAGGGCTCATTGCCTCGACGCGGCGTGCAGGAGATGAGCTGACTGTTTCCCGCGCCGCTAACACCGCCGCAGTCACGGGAGTCGATAACTCATTCGCCGTGAGGCCGGTATCCTGCGCGTGGGGCCCAAGGACACATCCCAGGAATTCGATCATTTTCAACCGCTCTAAATCACTGGGTACTTTTTCCAAGAACGCCCAAGATGTTAGAAAGTCTGCAAAGGTTGATTGGATGAACATACCTTTCCGCTCATCTGTTCCACTTCTCACGCTATCAATGCAAGGTTCGCGTGAGGTCTCGGAGGCTTGGTGAATATTCTTGATGATGTCCGACTCTGTCGACGACATTTCGAGTATCACGGGGTATACGACGTCATTAGTTTTTCCGCTCAGGATTGCGAGTTCACGACCGACGTGCAGATTGTAGGAGCGTTTGTATAGAATGAATGAATGTGTGACTGTGAAGAAACTGACGCTGTTTGATGTAGGTTTGGTTCCGGCTGTCCTTCCTTTATACTTTTCATAACGGCACGATGGAATAAGGAAATACCCCATTTTGGAAGATAGAGATCCACGGCAGCTTGTATTAATCTGCTTGTTCTACTAGTGAGACAATAAAACAAGGGCGAGTAGCTGAAGACAATACATCTCACCGTGAATGGACACTCGCATTAGTATCGTTCTAGATTCGTCCCATCTATTCCTCGATACTCATAAAAGGATGTCCTAAGATAGAACGGATATTAAAAGGAGTTTTGGACGACTGTATTTGTTCTCTTACTGGACGCCGGTCCTGATCGATTCCTATCCGTGGCCACACTAGCATTGGCGCCGATACCCCGAAACGAGTTAAGGCCTACACGGCCCGACGAGATATGCGGTGTTAGTGGCCACCGCTATTTTGGATTATCATATCAGAATCCAATATCATTGGCGTTGGATCTACATGAGATAAGATCTGTCAAGTTGGATACAGGCAATACCACCCCTGCAAAATTCGGATCACGTGGGGCGCTCGCCCCCGTGCCCACCTGTCCGCCCTGTGTTCAGATACCGTATCGGAACGCTGGTGCAGTGGTTATGCTGCGCTGGCGTGGGGAAACGTCTGCTGTGGTGGTTCCCGGTTCGAACCACAGTATGTTTTTTCTTTTTCTTTAAGTTCTTGGAAACGGGTAATCTCCGTCTTCCTTCAACCGTGACTTTCAACTTCCTGTATATCACAAATGTGGTTTTTTGTGACTCATAGGCTCCCTGATACATGAAGGTCCCCTGACATTTTATAGTTCAATGATGTGGGAATAAATTAGAGTGTGGCCAATCCATGACTTTTCTTGGGAAAATGAGTGAATCCTCGAGAGTCGTGAGGAATCTTAACGGGAACGGTAAAGCCTGCGTTCAACTCAGAAACAGGGGAAAAGAAGAAAAAAAAGCATCGAAAAGGGAAGCAGAAAATAACCGTTTCCAAGAACTTAAAGAAAAAAGAAAAAAGATACTGTGGTTCGAACCGGGAATCACCACAGCAGACGTTTCCCCACGCCAGCGCAGCATAACCACTGCACCAGCGTTCCGATACGGTATCTGAACACAGGGCGGACAGGTGGGCACGGGGGCGAGCGCCCCACGTGATCCGAATTTTGCAGGGGTGGTATTGCCTGTATCGTCAAGTTGTGGCCACTCTGTGAGAACGTATCGATTATTCCGGGCGCTTGTACCGGTTGCCACTAATTATTTCCGTCCGCCGCATCTGTAACATGCGTCTGAGTTGTGTTACATCGCAAGGCTCCGATTCGGGTTCTGAGGCTCAGTTCTCGCCAGGCCCATCGGAATCTTGGTCCTTGGACGAGGTTTACCATTTGGTACTAGTAAGAGACGACGAGGCGAGATCATTTGGGGAGGGATAGAGAATTGTGCTGTAATCGAAGCAAGCAGGATGTTGAGGAGGCTAGAGCTGAAAGGACAAGAAAGCTCAAGAAAGGGACCTAACAGTTTCGGAGGAAATCGGAAGCTCCATGGCACGTGCGAGTAGGCGTGGGAACGCTGACTCAGCAGCTGCAAGGTATAAAAGACGTGACCGGCCATAAATGTTTCCTCGAACAAACCATGAGGACGTGCGTTCGACCTTTTTTCCCTTTGCCCCTGCGTTGCTGACCTTCTCGCAGATAAAAGTTCGGACCCGGTATAAGCTCTTCCGCCTCCTCGTCCGCGTTCCCGTCCTCTAGACTGTCGGCCGGCGTGTACGCACGTCGGGGTGTCCTGCTGCCTCTGTATGCTTTTTGATGACCCTGAGACCGACGAGGCACCGCCTCGGCTGGCGCTCATGACCCGGTTTTGTTGGGAGGGAGAGCGTTTGGTGGTCGGTGGGCACCCTACAGATTTTCTCAGATTTCTTTTATATTTATTCACCGTCTACGTGTCTTATGTTTTTCACGAGCAATCTATGTTCATATACATACGGGTGTTCTTGAATCTCGGCGTGATGCACCGTATCGTCTGGACCTTCTCAACGAGGGCCGAAATACGGACGCGGACGGCAACTGTTATTTTTCGTCGCGGCAGCATCCGCACCTGTTTTCTTCGGCGCAGTCACAGTGATGCGCCATCCATCAACGTTATACATGCCAACTGCTCATCCTCTCCGGGACCGTCTTGGCCACAGCGAATCCGGTTTCCGCTCTGGGTGACAAACGACGTGTCAAGATGGCCCCGACGGATCTGAATCTGGAATTTTGCCACATCAATTCTCATGGAAGTGGCCACATCTCGATCGCCTTCAGCTGTCTGACTTCTTAAATCCAAGTAATCCCTCGTAATCGTCTTTAGGTTCAACTTCCTGTACAACGCCGAGTGTCGCAACTGCTGACGAGACTCCACTTTAGTGTTCTCTGGTGCGTACAAACATCAACCTGGAGAAACGGTGGAATTTCGCTCTCATTCGGCAATGAAGTTACAGTGGTTGTAAGGGAAATGAAGACAATTGATCACAAAAGTTGTATTGAGTTTCGAAGCGTGGACACAAAAGCAAGCTACTGACTACTGAACCGTACTGGAACTTAACCAGGGTGAGCTTGTTATCCGGCTGTCAAGTCTTGTCTGTCGAGTTCGACTTATCCATGCGTATGTTCAGATTCCCGCGAGACGGCAACATTCCAAGTATAACACCAATATAACACACTGCTTTCAATTTATACAAAGCGAGTCGCACTCTTGAGCATGTTCGGCAACTCCAAAGTTGAACCTCCGTTTGATTCCAAGGTGAGTACTGTTGAAAACATTACAAAAACGCGTCAACTTGCTTTAAGAACCATTTGATCATCAGAACCCCGAATGACGCACTTGAGTCAAAATCGACCTCCAACGATCATCTCGGGCATCTCGGGCGACATATATCCTGCCCCCCGAATCGGCTTTTCCGGACCGCAAAATTGAAAGCTCCTCTCAGTGCCTGCGGCGGAAGAGAAACTCCGCCTTCATTCGCCGAGCTTGCGACCTGAGTACGTCAATGTCCCACTATCATCCAAGGACGTCCTACTTGCTGCAATGTATGGCGACTTGCTCCCGACAGAAGCTATCGATCTCTCGGAGTCCTTACGAACGAAGGTGATCAAGTTTTTTGGGGACGAAGCGGACTTGCATATATTTTTTCTGATTAAACCCCTTTTCCCCAACAGATGGTCGATATTGGCCAGGTCCCCACCCGATGCGCCATCCATCAACTGTTATATGTCAACGTCTCATCGTCTCCGAGCCCGTCTTGCCACAGATAACCCATTTCCGTTCAGGGCGACCGTGACAAACGGCGTGTCGAGGAGGCCGCGACGGATCTGCATTCTGGGGAGATTGCCACATCAAAATCAAAATATTCTCCGCTTTCAGCCGTTTTGAATTGAAGTTTCCGTTCCAGCCAATCCTCGCGAGATTTTTTACTTCCACGTTATTCTTCTGTTTCTTTGGAGCTCGGAAAAATTCCACTCACCAATAATTAGTCTCACATAGCCGTTTGCAATTACACGCCTATATTCTGGGCGCCAAAATCTAGCGAGCGGACATCAGCCGCCGCGCTCCAACCATTTCGTTTTCGTTTGCGGTTTGGCCCAAACTAAACGGAAATGGTTGGAAACCGGTTATAAACAGTTTAAACAGTTTATAAAGGGTAATTTTGCACGTAAATTCCTCGGACACCATGACAATGGTGCAGACATTCTGAGAAGGTAGATATTGAACATAGAACTCTAAGTTTGTGAAATATAAGACATATTCAGTGTCACAAAGGCGATTTCGGCCCAAAGCATTATGCAGCTCAGAAGCTGACTTCTCTGAGGTGGCCCATTGAAACCATCAAATCAGCACAAAAGATGCAACAACTGGCTGCAATGTACACATATTCAGCGACCATGGGCACTTTGGAGCACTCTGAGCACACTCGGGGAGTATCAATTAGTGCTCTTTGGTGGTTGAACCAGGTAACCGTTTAAACCGTTTATTTACTTTCCATACACCGTTTACAGGTATCCGTAAACTAAACGAAAATTTAAACGGTTATTACCATTTAAAACGTTTAAAAACGGAAATGGTTGGAGCCTTACAGCCGCGGTGTCTCGTCCAGAAGTCGGCTAATGTGGCCCTCGCGCGTGCTCACCAATGACATCCCCATCCTTCACTGAGCGACGTGCCACATCCCCTCGGGGAGACCTCCGGGGCTATTAATGCGTGCCTGCTAACAACAGTCCACAAGCCTTTCTTCTCCGTCAATTCCAGTGCGCATATGTATTCAACACATTCCACCGGCTTAAAACGGACTCCACTGAAGTCCAAATGCTCAGTCAACAACATTTGCTTGTTGAAGCCACATATTCCCTCAGACACTCACCCATGATCCATAGCACTTCCAATGGATTACGAAGAGGCTGCTAAAAATCTGGCGTTATGTGCCTACGGTTTCGCATTTTCGTTCGTCAACTTGATCATATCCTCCCTCCCCAGCCACGCTATTCTCGAAAGAGAACAGTTGGAAATGCCATCAATTTTCATCCGCTGTAAGAAGAGGCAGACAGGACAGTGCATGTACGCGATGCGGACAATAACATGAAAAGAGGTATCATTTATTGCTGAGGAAACGTCAACATTAAGCTAGGCCGAGGCAGAGATATATCCATCTGAGACGACTGTTCTGATTCTTCATCGTTGCTTTCGACCCCGGGCTGGGGAGTGGCGTCTATGGGTAGGTAGGTAGTGGTTAGCAGTGCTGCAACAAAATGAAACAGAGAAAGAGGAGAAGAAAAACGCACCAGCGATGTGATTGAAATTAATGTTGTCGGTGTTGGCGGATTCTGTCGCCATGGTTGTGTCTGTTCTCGGATTGCATACAAGCGGGACACCGCTCGATGGGTCGAGAGGCGATGAGACGGTGACCTCCTCTTTCAATTCCCTGAGCTCATCCTCCGAGTCACTCTCGCCTTCCATTTCAATCCAAAGGGCACCAATCCTAGACAGCCATTTGGCGAACACTATGAGCTCAAAAACATGCGCATTCTTTATCAGTGTCCTGAATGTCTGAAGGTCTGCGAATGTTCAGTTGAATCAGCAGACTGGCACAGTAAAATTTACTTTGAAGGCCATTTGTTTCCTGCACCACCATCTCAATGAAATTCCTTTTCACTCTGGGCTCAACGAAGGACAATACGGAACGAGATTTCACAAGGATCTGGGACATGCAGAGGGAGACGCATGTCATATATTCATCGGCAAAATACGCCAGGGAGAGCGTAACTCTGATGACTGTAGCAGATACGAAGTTAGTACAGCTTTCAATGCAGACATGCACGCAACACCAACCTGAATCCGTTGCGGCTTCGTCGGCGTTAAGCGTTGATTCTGGCTCGGCAACATATAGCATTTCAGGATATGTAGGATTGAATTCAGTAGCCTCTGTGATGGGTGAAGGTTAACAATAAATTGGGGAAGAGGAATACAAACCAGCGGCCGGTGTAAGATTCTCGGTGTCCGACTCCGGGTGTGACTGCTTCCCGTTTCCTGGGGTTGATGTGTCCGGTTCGTTCTCATTCGGTAGTACGGCACGCAAGACCTCCAAATAACCATCTTCTTTGGGGCCCGGCGTGTGGAGCCAAAGGTGCCCAGTCATAAATCGGATAAATTCGAATAGGTGTGCAGGGGGTGCTCCATTCAGGAGCATCTTAAGTGCTTGAAGATCTGTAAAAACCTTAGTCAAGGATTGAAAACAACCAGATTAAACCAACCTTGGAGGTGATTTGTCTCACGCATCACCCCAGCGATGAAATCCTCGATAGTCCCGATTTCTGAATTAGGTTCAGAGGAGGCAGGCTTATTTTGCCATTTCTTATCCAATGCGGACAAGCCCACAAAGACAGACATCGCGTATTGATTGGGAGTCACTCTAACTGCATCATCGTTAGCGTAGGCTGCGAGGCATGGAGATATTTAACTAGAACGAACATCTTGAGGTCGGGTCGGTGTTCTCATCCCTGGGCTGAGGAATGGTTTCTATTTGGGCGTAATGCACAACAGTGATGTACAAAAAAGAGGTACGTACCGGAGGACGGTTCAATATTCGCGGTGTCGTTGGACTCTGTCGATGGAACTACCTCTGTTTCTGTCACGGGCTCTGTTATGGATGAGGGATAACCAGAAACGACCGATTCAAATACCGACCTGAGGATTGTTCAAGCTGTTCGTTATTGGACAATTCATTAGGTATGTCTGTGTCTGTTATCGTACGACATCAGGACCGCGTTCAAAGAGCCTATGCATTGAGAACAAACCTGACTCAGAGGCCGAGTCCTCATCGTCGACGCTGAACACTGATTGTTCATTGTCGTCGAAGACCTCCGTTTCAACATGTCCATGATTACTTTCCACATCCTCTGTTAACTCATTGAGTAAATTATAGCAAGAAATGGCGGACAGAAACACCGACCAGAAGCCTCACTGGACTTGTCGGTAGTGGCCGACTCGGCCGGCGGGACTGCCTCTGTTATCGAATGAGCGACTCGGACACCGACGGAAGTACAGATGAAAACGAACTAGAGGCTTCACAAATATTCTGGATGGTGACCGACTCCGTCGACATGTCGAGTATCTCGGGCTATACGACCTCATTAGTTTTTCCGTTGAGGATTGCGAGTTCACGACGGACGTGCAGATTATAGGAGGGTCTGTGTAGAATGAATGAATGTGGGGCTGTGAAGAGAATGGCGCTGCTTAATGTAGGTTTGGGTCCGGCCGTCCTTTTATACCTTTCATAACGGCGCGATGGAATAAGGAAATACCCCATTTTGGAAGATCGAGATCCACCGATAGCTTGTATTAATCTGCTTGTTCTACTAGTAAAACAATAAAACAAGGGCGAGCAGCTGAAGACAACACATCTTACCGTGAATGTACACTCGCACTAGTATTGTTCGAAATTCGTCCCATTACTCCTCAATACTCATAAAAGGATGCCCTAAGATAGAACAGATATTAGAAGGATTTTTGGAAAAGTGTATTTGTTCTCTTACAGGACGTATCAGCGGTCCTGATCGATTCGCATCGGTGGCCACACTAACATTGGCGCCGCTACTTTGAAACGAGTCAAGGCCCACACGGCCCGACAAGATTTGCGGTGCCAGCGGCCACCGCTATTTTGGAGTCTGTACGCTATTATATCAGAATCCAATATCATTTGCGTTGGACCTACATGAGATAAGATCTGTTATGTTGTGGCCACCCTGTGAGAACGTATCGATTATTCCGGGCGCTTGTACCGGTTGCCACTAGTCATTTCCGTCCGCCGCATTTATAAGATGTGTCTGAGTTGTTTTGCATCGCAAGGCCACGATTCGAGTTCTCGCCAGGCCCCCCATGATGGCACCATCGGAATCTTGGACGAGGAAGTTGCCATTTGGTACCAGTCAAGTAAGTACTAGTACGAGACGACGAGGCGAGCATTTGGTGAAAGATGGATGGAAAGCCTAAGTTGGGGTGTAATCGAAGCAAGCAGGATGTTAAAAGGACAAGAAACAAACAAGAAAGGGTTCTGAAGGGTTCGGAAGAGGATTCGGAAGAAATCGGAAGGCGTGAGAGTGCTCACTCAGCGCTGTGACCGGCCATCAATGTTTCTTCGAACAAACCATGAAGACGTGCGTCTACTTTGGTTTTCTCTCTTCTGCTCCCATGCTGACCTCGCAGATAACAGTTCGGACCCGGTACAAGCTCTTCCGCCTCCTCGTCCGCGTCCGCGTCCTCTAGACCGTCGGCCGGCGTGTACTACGCACGTCGGGGTGTCCTGCTGCTTCTGTGCGCTTTTCGATGACCATGACACCGAGGAAGCGCCGCCTCGGCCGGTGCTCATGACGCGGTTTTGTCGCGGTAACTAATAGACTAGCAAGGTCCCCAGAACGATTGGCTTGAATGTTCTGGTCATTTTTTCAATTCGTGCCAGAACACAATCAAAGTGATCGATTGGATCTGTGGCCACATCAACAATTGACTCACAACCCAACAAAATCAGCGAACAAAAGTCCTCCCTTTATTGTTCCCTTTATTGTTCTCTCCTATCGACATCCTTGTTTAACACCATAAAGGGAGCAACAACCCATTTCACAACTCTATCTCTTCCCGACGTATCGTCATACGGTACGACTCTCTCAACCTCGTAATTAATCACATCTCGACCAAAAGCGCCACGGTGGCCATGCCAGTCGATCGTCAGTCCCTCTACTATCTGAATGGAACTTGCGCTCATCCCCGCCTTCAGACGAAGATAACGAATGTTCAGCGTTGAACGCGAACTATACGCCCCTCCTGCCAATCGCTGTGGATAGAAGCATTGCTGGCACTGCTGCCGACGGTTCGTTACCAGCTTGACGATCTGCACGTCAACTCAATCTCAACAGCGAACATTCCTGATACTAGTACTCCGGACGATTGGGAAAGCGCGATGGACACCGTAGCAGAAGGGGCTTCCCTCGCGCGTTGTCTCGCATTAAACCTGGGACACACGGTTCTGGTGTGGACGACCATGGTCATCTGTGCACACTCCTTCTTTGCTGTGCTAGCCCCCGATGACTTCGCAGCCAGCCTCCCCGTCGCAATTGGAATCGGCGTGTGGGGTACGATAATGGCGTTCATCTGTTATCTCCCATGCACAATGGTCGCGCTATACTACTGCGAATGCTTCGACAGTCTGTTTCCCGAAACCGAAGACATGTTCGCCCTTGTTGTCTCGCCGATGTGGCGGCCAATGCCCAACCCAACCTGGAGTGGAATGACCTTGGTTTATTATATTTTTGGCACCATGGTCGTGCTTCTTGGATCGCTTTTGGTCGAATCTGATGTCTTGGGCTGGAAACAAGCCTTCCTTATCGGTGTCATGGGAGGGGGGATCTACGGTTGCATCATGCTTACCATCACTATGCAGATTCCTCCGGTCAGCGACATTTTTATCGTCCGACTCGGAGTGCAAGCACTCAAATCCGCGCTCATTATACTATGTGGACACGGAGTCCTCGCCGCCGTAGCTCCACTTGACTACACCCCAACCATTCGTTCATCGCCGGCAGTTGGACTCTGTGGCGGGGCTGCAATATTCATCATCTGCAACGGATTTCATGAGCACGGATTTGCGAAAGCGTACGCAAAATCGCAGGCGGACAAGGATTACAACTGCGATGAAGAGACGAAAGAGACTCGCAGGTTGGGGCCGGCGCTGCTCGGGGTGCTGACTGGCGTGATCGGTGTTCTGCCTTTCAAAGCAGCTGGGGTTGAAACCTTGAGCTACGCTCACGCAGTTTGCGTCGGTGCGGTCGGAGGCGCGTTGATGGGATATATCGGGTTGGTAATCAAAGTTGCGTAGAGAATGGGTCTCAGTTGATAGAGCCTAGTAAAGATAAAGTACCGTGGAGATAATTTGTGCCGTTCTACAATTACAATGGACTTCGTCTGCATACGTAGCAACAGAGCTATTTGAAACATCAATGATAGCACAAGAGTTTATATCTGAATCGTAGTTTGCTCGTCGAAACGAATCACGCATCTTGTTCGAGCTCATAGCTTCGTCTGCGCAAATCCTCCTATCCCGCAAGGTGGGCCCCCACTGCGCGACACACCAGACACTTGCCGCTTTGTTTCCATGCAGTGGAAGAAAAATATTCCTCCGATAGATGCCGCTCACACCCAATGCAGCGCTTCGTGTCTCCCGAGGCATGGGTCAAAATTCCTAGTGGTAGCAGGGGATGTAGTTTGTATGCATCACCCGTGGCGGGCTGGATGCCCTGCGTCCACATGCGAACATAACGGAGGCTCTGCTGAGCGACTTCCTCGTCGATATACTCGCCATTGGCAACGGCGGACCAAACGTCGTGAATGAGGTAGATATCCTTCGCTGCGTACGCCAAATATTCACCTGGAAGTGGACGAGTGCACCAAAGGCTATGGTCGATTTTCGCTGGGACGAAGTCGCAGTTCAGTGGTGATGCCTAACGTCGAGTGAAGATGGATTGCAACACACCTTTCATGGGTTGGCGTTTACCTTTCTTTCTCTGGTGTTTTCCCCCCGAATCCTGTTGATGTTCCTGCGCTACCTGCCCCAGCCCCGAGAGCTTCTGCACCACGCTGTAGAGATGTTTATTCCCCCGCACCTCCTTGCGTGGCACATATGGGCTCAACCGCATAAGGTGCTGCTTGTTTTTTTCAACGCGCGATTTGAGTTCCACGAGCTGAAGATCGACGATATTTTCCATGAGGATCCCACCATAGCCGTAAAAGAGGGCACTTTGGTCCATGCGGCCGTCAAAAACCACCTTCACGATGGTGTTGTCCTTCAGGAGGTCAAAGATTGGACGCAGCGCGCGCTGGCCCAGTGTGTGCGCATCAATAAGATATACCTGTAGTCCATGGGGTGTAAGGACTCCCAGGGATATCAGAGAGAGGCGTCCTCCTTGACACCCCAATTGGGTTCCCTCACAGTCGAGGAAGATCGTGGAAGCGTTGCGAAGGGCTTCCACTGCTGCAGCAAGATGGCGTCTCTTGGTGCATAATGTGAAGTCGAGGGGATCCATGCCGTGTCGGTGTGGGTTATGTGAGTCGTGAACTGTTGTGCGTTAAGGGGAAGAAGGGAAGTGAACGTCAGATGATCGGTCGATATATGTGTCGGTCATAGACGCCCGTACAATGTTAGAACGACCGTGAATGGCCGGCCAATCTTCTGCCGAGGTCTGGACCCTGAACTTCCCTGCTAAATTGGAAGGGAAGCCAAAGGTTGAATGACAGATGTAATGAGCACGAGGTGAGTTTTCTACAGGGTCTCCGAGGATGAGAGCACAGGCAGGAAAATACATGTCGTATATCCCCACTATTTATAAACGGTTTCCGTCGAGCAATGCGACGAGGATTATCTCCCCTCCACACTTCCGTGCTTCGGATGCAAGGGGCACAGTTCAAGCTATGGTTCCGGGAAAATACGGCAGATGCGAGGCTCATATGATTCGGCTGCCCTGCCATTGAAACCAAAAATCGGGTGGAAGTTTGGGTCTAAGGAATTCCACTCAAGCATTCCAATCAAGCACCGCCACCAGTCAGATGACCGCGTAAGCTACACAAATAAGCCATCACAAACGCGTGTTAGGGGCTCTTTTCGTGCCAGATTCCGATAATTCCGGGAAGCCGAATGTCTTACGAGTTTTTTTGCCGGAAAGACAGTCTTGAAAGATCCGTTGCGGTTAAGCTTCCGAGTTTTCGCCGCCGGCACACAAGTTCACCGTTCTTCACTCGTCGTGTTAGCCTTGGACTTGTCTCACATCTCCTGTCTGTCTTTGCATCCGCGGAGGTAGACACGTCTTTCAAACATCTATGGACGAAGTTGAAATGATCCTCAACGCCCCAGGGCATTGAAGTATATTACGTAGAAAATGCAATGGTATCTGTAACCTCGGATGCAATCAACGCGTCGTCCTCTTGTACACCTTGCGGAAGAAGCTGTCTTGCTTTCCAGATGTTGTGACTGGTGGAGGAGCCGACATTGTGTGGGGCAAGGTTTGCCTCGCAACACGGGTGATTGATTCTGTGGCCACCGGTAGGGTGACAGAGCAGACTGGGTGGGGATACCGGGGCAGCAAAGACGGGGCCGGATGATTCGACAATCATATCTCCTATTGAACTTGGTACTCATTGCAGTTGCAGATCGATTCAACGCCTTTTGACCAGAGGCGGGCGAAACTGATGCGAGCCGCGTCAATCTCCTGCACTAGAGATTTAAATTGCTCAAGGTATATATATCCAAGGCAACTGTCGCGGTTTGGATAACATTTCCGCCACTTAGGCAGCACTATTCGAGAAATCGCAGCTCGTCGACATTGTCATTACCATGGCCGATCCGTCCACGCCATCGAAATCAATAACGAAAACGTGTAAGTGCCGGCCATCTCTACGGGTAGGAAGTGCTGACGGCACTGAATTCTCTCGAATCAGCTGCAACTTGGCTGCAACACTTAGTGCTATATTGTAGAAAGAAGCCTCGATGCGTCCAGCTCAACAACGCAACGACCTACGCAGCAAGGGATTCTTCCAGGCTGGGAATGACCGTTTGAGCCTTGACACGGAAGTCGGGAAACTGAACGCGGATCGGAATGAACAGCGACAATTATCTCTTATGGTGGCATCATGAAGATCATTGAATGTAGTTGTTTATTTCCTCCCCAATACATATAATGACGCGACGCGACGCGTTTGATTGGTAGTGTTTGGTGCCGGAGCAGCTCGGAACAGAAGGTTATGGCCTTCCGGTTTCCTCCCCTACAGCAGTTCAGACTCTGTTTCAATGTTTTTGCGCGTCATCTTCCAGCGCATTTTCTCCTGGAACAATCGGTGCGACGAGGATGGTATACTTGACAGTACTCGACTCCATCTACAAGCATTATTATCCGCCGCTTACCTCGAATCACCACAACTCTGGACTGTCCAGGCGACTTGCGATTCTTTCCAGTTGCCGAAGAGTCATTCTGTTCCATCGAGAACTTCTCGATTGAATGTTTTCGGGAAATGGTATGGACATGCACACTCTGTAGCTCCATGCTGTTGTTTGTCTAACACAAGTCTAACATTTATCGGAATCATTTTGCATGCGAGAGAACCAGGAGGATACGTGTACTCGACTTTTACCCAGGATTTTCGCGACGTTGGGCACGAAACACGAATCCGGAGGGTAATCAAAGGTGGGGGATGAAGTCACTCCAGTCGACGTCGCGAAGGGCGCCTGGTGGTAGTTTACGCAAACCGATAAGCGGCAGGACGATGAGAAAGAGGCGCGCTGCAACGTAGAGTGGAATGGCCGGCAGGATCACAACCGTGTAGACCTTTCGGCCGACAACCGAATCGTCATTGACGTCCGCCAGATTAATCGTCGCAAAAACAGCGACGGCAACAGGGAGGGCCGCCACCCAAAGCGCGCAAGACCGCCACATCCACATTTCGTGTGTCGAGAGAAAGTAGGTGTTCCATGCGGCACAGTGGATGCCCCCAAAGACGGCACCGATGAAACATTCGATTATGACGCAGTAGAAGGCCTTGTACTGCGCGGACGCATCTGTGGACCAGAATGTGGGCACGAATGTCGACGATGTGGGGTCAAAGTCGGGGTAATATCCAGAAAATGCGCCGTTGAACCGCATCCACCAGGGCTCCCGCCCCTTCCCATCCATCAGCTCGTCCACCGTGGTGGGTCCAAGGAGAATAGGCTGATGGACGTCGAGCGGCTTGTTCCACCAGAAGATCCTAATGAAGAGCGTGACCACGGAAAATGCCAAGGTAGCTACTTCCAGTTGGGTTATTGGGAGGCGCTGACGGACGCGAGCAAGACATTCCGTGATGAACCACAGGCCCTGGGCGAGGGCGACGCCTTTGGACACGGCATCGTCTTTGCTTCCATTCACGATATCCGCCAGCTTGACATCTCGAATGGCGGCGAGATATTCGCGTCCGTGGGGTGTATTCAGCTGGGTGAACGTCGCGATAGGACGGCGGTCGTGCGAGGCGAATCCACCCATGGAAAAGAAGAATCCATGCGTTCGCGAGAGGCTGAATTCTAGGTGTGTATGCGAAATGAGCACTTTCAACGACGAAATCGAATATAGTTGCCTACCTTTGGAAAACGAGCGCGCAACGAAAAACTGCCTCGCTGCGAATCCCACCATTAATTCCGGGGCGATGACCGCAATGAGCATGAGCCGCAGCCTGCGCAATAGGAGGGCAAACCAGCTTTGGTCCGGCGCAGGCACGTTGGGATGTATCGATACCCAAGTGCACGCGAATATAGTGGCGAGACAGCCCCAGACGATGTCAAAGAGTCTCCGGCAGCTATGGAGGTCGTCACAGGGATCCGCTGGAGCCTGAGAATCGGTGGAAAACCCCTGTGCACTACCGAGTTTGGCAAAGAACAGATATATGGACAATAAGAGGAGGAACATCTTGCAAGTGGTTCCCCAAGGGAGGAACGGCCTGGAATGTGTGTTGACCGACAGAGATTTTCTTCTTAGTGACATGGATAAGGGCAGAGGTAAGGGGCACGTTAATACCGCAGACTGGCAAATAAACTACCGTGACGATGCAATGAATGGAAAAGGGACGCGGCGTTCAGTGAAAGAGCGAGGGAATCAATCTCCAGGTTTGACACCGGTGCCGAGTTAGCGGGGATTTTATTCGTTGTCAGCCGGAAATATATGCAGCACCCCCCATACAAAAGGAAGCGACGCTTGCATGTTTGAAGGCGCTATCGATAGAGTCCGTTGAGATTCATTCATCTGGGTGAAGACGGGGCGACGGGGCGCGGCTTTACGAGACGATGCAAAAGGACCTTGTCAAGATCCAGGTGGAATGTTCTGCGATGAAATAGGCTCGAGAAGGAAGGGTAGATAGGGGATTTTGAGGCATCGTACAGGCGCTCACGGTATGTCGCGTAGATGGAATTGGCAAAAGTTGCTTAAGAGAGTTCTTCAAGTTACTGAACAGTATTTAGCATTGTAGCCGTTACAGTGCTGGTTTGAATTAGACTCGGTGACATGAAATATCGGCAGACGGGTCCCTCACCGCAGGGAGGAATTTCGAAACTGGAAGGAGGTCTTGTGCAAATCGCGACCACCTTGATTTGCATAAGCTATTTACAGCCCCGGGGAGTTGATGTTGTCGAAGTCGGTCAAAAAAATGCAAGACTAGCTGAGAACCGTTTCAAGGAAACTCGAAGATGAGCGTTGAGAAGAAACGCTCTATTTGCGTCGGTGTGGCAAGACCCTCCGCAACTTCCCCTTTTGGTCATCTCACTTTTCCACTTCGCAGTTCTCGCCCCCTCGTCGCAGTCAATCGACCTAAGACAACTCAGGCGCTAAATACATTACATCCCCGTCTTCGTCCTATGTGGTATGGGATACGAATATAATTAATACATGTACACTGATGAGATGAAGTAGAAATGGGTAGAAACGATGGATAGTGAAGCTCGTAAGTGTGCGTTCATGCGTGTGGAGTCGTAAATGATTGAAATGCAGTAGTTCTGTATCGCGGTAGCTTGGAAGGAAAATGGATTGTAACGACCCGGAGGATTGAAGGCGGGTAGGAATGCGTAGCAAGGACTGAAGGGATGTCGAATGGGCCGTCAATGGAGAGGACTTCAATCCATAGGCTGCGTCCTATCCTCTATGCGTGCGTCGTAGATGGTGTCAGATCTCGCCTGTGCGGATGCGCTGCGCATCGTTCGCTCGCGAGGAATGGCGGGTACGGCATGTCTGCGCTCTCTCCTCCTCCCGTCTGCTTATCCTCGTCCGTACCCACTCACGCCCCCCACACCCGCACCACCACCGCGCCCAGGACGACCCCCGCCACAAACATCGCCCACCCCGCGCCTGCTCCCCTTCCGCCCTTAGCCCTCTTGCTACTCAGCCCCTTCGTCTCGCCAGCGTCTCCCTGTCCAGTAATATCGGCGCGCTCGCGCCGCTGGTGGGTCATCCACTCTTCACTCCCAGGGGCACCTAGATTTCGTCCGTTCTGGCTGTACCCCACGGCGTTTCGCACGGACGCTCCGTCTCCCGGGCGCGCATGAGGATACGGATGGCACGGCGACGTCATCAAGCGCCGCGCACACCCCGCACCGGCGCGCAGTACGCCGCCCAGTAGCGCGAGGACCGACGGTGCGTGCAGTGGGTCCGCGCGCGCACGGGCTGCGTATGCGTGGGCGGGGGCGTACGGGTCGGCGTCAGCGAGTGCGCCATATCCAGCCCCGCCATCGTCGTAGAATGACTGGTCGACGGGGTACGCATCTTGTGCGTCGCGAGGTGCGTCGGGGGCGTGAGCGTGGGCGCCGTGGACGTAGGCATCTGTGTACCACGCGGAGTTGTCGTGCGGGTCGAGGGCAGGGTGCAGGTCGAGCGGCGCCTTCTCACGCATCCCGCGCCGCGTGTCCATCCAGCTGCGTCTGGTTTCCCGCCCGCGTCCTCGTTCCTCTCTTCCCACCTCCACCGGAAGCGTCTTCCCGCTGTACATCTCCCCGCCGTACACCCCACCCCCGCCAGCGTATGCGGGTAGATATCCCACAGCCCCTCGCGCGCGCCACCAGCTCACGAAACGCGCCGCAGCCGCGCGGCGGAGAGCGGGCAGCGGCAGTGGCGGGGGCACGTTCCTGACATCCTCGTGGTTCCTCGACGCGGTGGGCATGTTGGCTGAGTGGATGTGAGCGCTTGCCGAGTGGATGGTGCGTGCAGGATGGGTAGCGGAGGGGGTGGTGATAAAATCGGAACGAGAGGACGAAGACACCTCCGGCTTCCCACTGGTGATCGTCCCGCTGCGCGCATGGGGCGGACGAGGGCGGGCCGTCGGGGGCTCTGCGTCTTCGTCAGTAGTAGGCGGGGCGGGCACATCCACATCGTGAGGTGGGCCGAAGTCGTCATCATCGTCGTCCATCTCGAAGCCTGGCCCTGCGTCGTCCTCTCGTTCCCCATCGTCATTCTCGGCATCTGCAGCTGCACCGCCCTCCTCCACACCAAAGACAGGGTCACCGTGAGCGACTGCAGCAGATGCACGACCCCGCACACGCAAGACATGCACTGGCACGAGCCGCCGGATGGACTCGGGGATCGCTTCTATGAGGGCTTTCTCACTCGTCTCCCTTGCCTCTTTGATCCCTCCAGCCAGCTTCCCCGGAATATACGTGCCGCTGGGGTGCGTGTCCTCCGTCTCCTGTGCTTGCCCGAGCGCTGGTATCGCTTGCGCCTGTGCGGAGGATGTCGACACAGACACAGGCGCGGGTAACACGATGGATGAAGCGATCGACGAGCCGGGTAGCTGCGAAGAGACCTGCGAGCTCGCTAGCGTCGTGATGAACTCCACGCCTTCGACAGCACTGCCGGAATCCGCACGCGAGGGAGGGGGCGGCGGCGCCAGTGCGGCTAAGTCTGTGTCCGTGCTCGTGCTCGTGTTAGTGCGTGAGGTAGATGGGGGCTTGTCGTTGGATGAGGCGGCGCTTGGTGTAGTATACGGCGGGGCGTCTGGAGATGCGACATCCGTTCGGGCAGGCGATTCCTCCTCCCGCACCACGACCAACAACGCGGCGTACATCCCCACCCCCGCGCCGCCACCCGCGACGAATGCGCGCAGCAGGTCATCCTGCTCGTCTTCTGCGGCGTCGAGGGCGAGGCGGGCGGCGAGAGGGGAATGCGGAGTATACGTTTCGCCTCCTGTGTCGCCCGGATATAACGTGCTGTGGATTGTAGTCGGGATTGGCGGGATTAAAGCGGTAGCAGAAGGCGGCGCGAGGAGGGCGGCGACGGCACGGAAAGGTGCGAGAATGCGGGTGGTGATGGCGGGGATGTCGAGCTAATAGGAGAAGACGATTAGTATGATATTGTGAGATGATGAGACGAAAGTGGAAACGGGAGGGATAGATGAAATATATAAAACAGTGAGGACCAGAATAAACGGCCCGTAGTGTGATGCTCGGGATAGAGGCGTGGTGCTCGGCGTCGATACCTCGAGGCTGCGGTGCGTGCAAGACGCGCGTACACGTCCCGATTAGGAAGTCGGCCGCATGTCGACACTACGAAGAGCGGGAGAGCACCGGAGAACTGGAAAGCAGGTCACAAGGATGGGAGGGAAGGAAGGGACAGGGTAGGTGGGACGGATGAGGAGGAAGGGGAATGGAGTTAACAGGAAAGCGTGTGATTTGTCGCAGGTGAATTGATTCGACGGCGAGTGTGGATGGATAAGGGACGAAGAGGCACAGAGAAGAAAAAAATGCGAACAATAGAAAGATTGGTAGGGTAAATGGGAGATGGATGTTTCAGATACGAGGATGAAAGTCGAGGATGCGAGAAGTCCAGCACACACCTCCAGTGGATTTTCGCCGAGTGCGACAAGCTCGACGACGTCGTTCGCCTGCTCATGATCCCATGCATAGTCATAGTGATCCTTGTAAACGTCCAGAGCGTAGTCTTCGCTCTCAGCGCCCACAGCCGCTTGATCCCGGGTCATCCTATCCTGAGACATCGTCGTAGTCGGATCCCGGGCTTCAAAGATGGTCGGAGAGGACTTGTGGTCCCTGCACCGCACGTGGAGTGCTCTCAGTCCATCCTCCTCGTCTTCCCATGCCGCCTCCCCGACGTTGAGTCCGAGCGCCTGCGCAGCGTCGTCTGCACGCCCGAGCACGAGAAATCTCAGCCCTGGAGTCGGCCTTGCTCTCTTCTGCTTCCTTTGCTGGTTCGCTGCCGCTGCTTCTATCCGCTGTTCTTCCTCCGAGTCCTCCCCTTGATACCGCAAATGCGCGTTCACCGATGGTGGCAGGATGAGCGATGGGATGATCAGCGTCTCTTCTGGCTGTCCTACATGTCCTCGCCGATTCGAGCTTCCCGAATGCGAAACAGATCCAGATGGCCCTGGACTCGCCGCTGCAGAGCTGAAGAAGAACGAGCTGGCGACTGAGGGGAAGGACGAGACAGACGATCCAGAAGCGGAGAGAGAGGGACTGTCGGGCGGAGAGGGTGATGGTGAGTGAAAAGGTTGGGTGTGAGGTTGATTAGAGCGCTGAGGGAGGGTGCGGACGCTGTCAGCGCTGGTGCTCATCGTGGCCGCCATCTGAGCTGAGTGATACAGATAGTGGCGTGGGAAGGATTATAATCAGATTAGATATGTGGCAGTGACGGATTTCCATGGGGGTGAGCTTTTGACTTTTCGCCCCCAACACGTGCCGCCCAAACGAGTAATTCGCGTGCCATGTTTGCTCTGTCGCTGGAAACGGAAGGACCTGCCGGAGAGTGACAGTCACTCAATTTCTTTTGACTCCCACCACCACATCCACGATTCCGACCACGCTCCTAACCTGCTTCGACCCCTTCCCCAGGGTGTTCAAACTGTTCCACGCGCTTACAGCCTCCCCGCTACTCCCGAGTCGGGGCCCGCTCCATGGGCCCTTCGTATGATTGCCACCCCCACATCTGTCGGGACGTGTTGGAGACTGGTGAGTCTTCCACATCCTCCTCCCTTCTCCAACTCCGTGTTAGCGCGACCGGCGCGACGACTTGGCTAGGTCTCTTCCGCTAGTCGTGATCGTCCCACCACCTGTTTCGGTGCCATGCCTCTGAAAGGCTGGGAACTTTTTTCGCCCAAATAGGCCCCAAAAGCCCCTAACAATCGCTCCGGCATTTGCCGGACTGCCTTTTAAGGGAATTATTGATGGTATTTATCAGCGTGAACTTGTGATCCAGTGAACTATATCGGTGACGCGTGACACCCCGTGAACCTACGGTCGGATTAGTACAGTAATCAAAAGTTGAACTCCGAGTTCAACTTGGAGTCCTGTGGGGAGAGGTGTTGCGATCAGTGAGGGGGAACATGTTTGAATGGAACTCAATACACCGCCAAAGTGCCGACAGGTTGAAGCTACCTGGAGTCTCCACCTAGCAGGCAGGAGTTGGAAGTCCTGGAGTCATGTGGCAATCACCTGGATTCCAGCTGCATTGCTCAGCCAAAACTTCAGCTTTCCGCCACCTGATCACAAGGCTGGGTGGATCCTGCTGTAGCCAGCTTCCAGGTTCCATCCAGCCTTTCGCGAGGGTAGCATTGAATATAAGTAAGACATTGTTTATTGTTTAACCCAATCCAAAATCACCGTACTTACCGCCAAGTTACGACGGTCTTGGACAAGACAACCGTTTTCCGAACGGGACTGAATTTGAATGGAATAAGCCTGCTTCATGGCTAAAATATCGAGCTCTGCAAGCAGGCTTTGTTGAGCACAGGCTGAGCAGCCACCAATTTTTTCAAGCGGCAGTACAGCTGATATCGATGGGAGCCAAACGAAGACTTGCCGAAAGTGGTCTGTGCACTTGTTTGGTCCAGCATCTACCAGTCATGTGCATGTTGATCAACCGCCCACTTTCTTCTTGCTTTCTTCCTCCTTCCACTTGCCCTCCACCTCTCAATCGCTACAACCCTCGTGCCTCACCGTGGTTTACCAGCGCCAACTGAACACACCGACCGGATCAAATGGATCTCAGACGAATGACTGGTTCCTTCTCGATGTCTTCAAGTTCTGGGTTTGCATCCTCAATGTCGTCGTTCTCCCACATCTTGGGCACTCAACCCCATGGCCTGGAAAGTTACTGGGACACAATATTCAAGCCTGGATTTTTGATCTCCGTCTGGAACGTTCTTCTGCTTCAAGTCACTGCAAGTTATTTCCATGTTGGTGGTGATTCCACCGTCCTTCTACCGGTTCAAGTTATTGCAAGTTATTTGTGTGTCGTCTCCGAATTGCATGCAACTTATGATATCCATCTTTTCAAATCCTACTCAAACGGGCCCATATTCCAGCTTTTGTTTATTCAGTCTTTCAAGCTTTGTCTGGCCCATCTCAATTTCTCGCCTTTCTGTACCGTCGCATTCAAAACTTAAACTCTAGGCTTCAAATCGAGTCGTTACTCCCTGGTCTTGATGTTGGGTATCTTCAATCTCTAGCTGTATAGTTTATGTTTGCGAGCGCTCAGATTTCTTTCCGTACTTTTTGTTTTTCTATTGTCTGAATCCAATCCAATATCCATCTCCTTCCGCAGTACAATGTAAGCAGAAGATTCAAGAGATATGTTAAAAAAGAATAAGTATGGAAACTGTACACATGCCTTTGCAGGCTGTTCCAGGTCTGCCTGCCAGCTGGTGGCCAGTCAGACCTGGCCCCAGGGTGGACCCATAGGAGATTGAAACTGGCAACCAGTCCGATACCACCTGGTCGCCAGTTGTTCCCAACATCTGTCCAGCATGTCGAGTCCAGCCGCCGGCCACGTGTCCGACCGTTGGCGGTGTAGTCTGAACGACTCGTTTGACAGTGCGGAATGATTTCTGTGGGCAAGGGACCAACAACGAGGAATTGCTGATCCAACAGCAGACTTACAAGTCCGCCGGGACAAACATCGGAGAATCAACACAGGACACAGTGGAGAGGGCCTAGAGCCTCTCAGGAGCGGGGCTCGCAGCGGGAGGGTGTGGAAGCGGAGGAAAACCCAATATGATGACTAATCTATGGACATGGAAACCTAACAACTACAAACTACCCAATATATCTCTGGCAAGCCGCCAGGCGCACCACAACAGTTCAAACTGGCATGATGAATGCGAGTACAGGGGAATGATGCATTGGAAATCTGTCAGGCATGTTGGCACTAATGTGCATTCGTAAATCGTGAAATCAATGGAGAAATAGATTTTCAACTGAGTGAGGAGGGACAGCAAGGGCTCGGGACGTGCGATCGGGGACATGAGAACGCGCAAGTGTTGTCGTCCGCTGCGGCCAGATGTGTACCGAGCTACCATGATGCACAGCAAGCTTTAGTTGACTAACTGAGCGCTTAGCGCCGAGCACTGAGATTAACTAACGAAGGATGAGAGTAAAATAAAAGTACCTTGATCCTGCCTCAACCATGTCTGCTCTGCATTACAATAAACCAGCAGCAAGTCGCATAGAGGTGCAGCGGGCGGGCAACCGGATGTGCCCTCCAGTGCCACGAGCTTATCTGGACGAGAGGTGGTTGATAGTCGATATATCTGGTCGAAGGACGTCTGCGGATAGACTAGACACTGCTTTTGGTCGCCGTTGGACGAGACGCATGAGTATAACTTCAAGCCTGTATAAGAGGCAAGTACAAGGCACAGTGTTGAGAACCAGTGTGAGGCAACTGGTCTGCTGGAGAAAATTACAGAGGCTGCTTACCGAGCATGGTTGAACTTCATTGATCCTAGTAGAATATTCTGGAACATCGCTTGTAGTAGTATAAATACTCCGCAATGAAGCGGGTGAAGGGCAGCTGTTTGTCAGGCACTGCCCTAGCCTCAGTCAACCTGAAATCCTCTGCTTTTACCTCATTCCTCTAAGCTTAGCCTTACGCGCACTCGAAAAACCAACACACAGAGAACTAGCGGTGGTGGGAGATGATATTGGCAGCTGCTAGGAATCGTGTGGAAAGGATGCCCACAACCGAAAACGCGAAGTGTAAACGACTAACGAGGAGGAGCGGAACCGAGCGCCGATGCAGCTGGATGGACGCGCAGCGCCGTCTTTCGTTCCTGACAAGCATTTGGACGAATACGCTGGCGGCGCCGCCCCAGTTGCGTGCACAAACGAAGCTGGACGAGATGCACGTTGCGCCGCTCGATAGATCCTCCTCCTTCTTTTCCTCCGTGTTTGTGGATCTATCCCGACGCGCGTATGGCCGAATACACTACGCAGACGCGCTTGGATGAGGGCGCAGAGGATGTCGCGTCAGAGGATATCACGTACCCCGCTGTAGATAAGGGTAGGACACACGCCCAAGACCGATACACCGCCGCCGGTGCACACACATACACCGTGGGCGCGTTCGGATCTCGCGCTCCTGGGCGGCATCAGCAGGCAGGGTGTGCACCGGTGCAGGATGTCCTCACCGCATCATCGGATACGGGCCCATGTCACGCCACACTAGGAAGCCCCTCGTTCCAGGACACACACAACTTGAAAGGCTGGCGAATGCGCCGGCGTTTCTGGGTGTGCGGCACGCAGGTGGTGATCGACGTGGCGGCATCCGAGTTTGCATGCAAGAGAGGGCGGTCGGGGAAGAAGCGAGAGTCGCAAGGGCGGGATTGAAACGATCTCGAACAGCGGTGAGAGTCCCCTCTGAGTCAGTTCGAGGGAAGAGAGAAAGTTCAAGGAGGGATCCAGCTGTTTGCACCTGTCTCACGTAATTTCCCCTTTCGGCCGATTGATTTTTCTTCTTGCTTCCACCTTGCTTTCCACCTTCCACACCCTCGACAAACGGTCATAACAATAACAGCGGGAAAGACGAGAAACAGGCAACCGGGTCCGAACTTCACCGATGATCACTTTGCATCCGGCGGCACGTCTCCGGAGCGGTCATTCGGGCGGCCACTGGCCAGGCGACTTCTCCCTCCACAGAGGAAGACGACGGGATGGGGGTGCTCACGGGAGTCTGTCGTGCTTTCTCCTCTGAAACTCGCAGCTGCTCCTCCTCCAGGAGCTTCTTTTCTCTCCTCTTCTTCCGTTTTTCTGCCCCTGAAATGTGTGTCATGTCGTTGACAGACCTGAAAAAAAAGCGACGGTGGGTGAATGTGCGCCAAAAGACGCGGTCGATACGAGTAAGCCAATGCCAGTATATGCCGTGAGATTAATGGATGGGGGATAAGTCGAAAAAAGGGCCGGAAAAACTGCTAGCAGCAGATGCGAGTCGAGTCGAGAGTCGCTGCTCTCAAAGGATGATGAAGCCTATCTGGGCCGAAGGACACGTGGAGAAGAGCGAATGCCAGTCCAATCACCAGATGGAGAGGGCCTAGAGCCTCTCAGGGGAGAAGAGCCAACGGGGCTCGCAGCGGGAGGGTGGAAGCAGGAAGAAACCCAGATGATGATGACTAAGCTACGACATGCGAACCTAATATGGACACTACTCCGGGATGCCGCCAACCACGCCACAACGGGCGGCGTCGGGCGCGGCATCACGGCTTGGTTATCGCGGATGCCTTTCGCGATGGACTCGTCGTACCTATTGCGAGGTCAGTCACTGCAGGCAATCGCAACATTTCAACACCGTGAGGATGCATGTAATCAACACGAAGTACTCTCTCAGAAAATGTAATCCGAAGCAAGAATGCTCCGAAAAACGCGAAGCAAGCACTCACCGCCCAGCCCAATCCACCGGCTCCAGCCCAAGCAGCTCGTCGATGATCCTGAACTTCACAGGCTCCATAATTCGCACCCCATTATCGTCATTCGACAGGACCACCACCCCGATATTGTCGTGCGGGAGGCGCGAGATGGTGGTCTTGAAGCCCGGGTTGCTCCCGCTGTGCTCGACAATCTCGTGCCCGCGGTAGGAGAAGCGGTTTTGTCCGCAGCCGCAGACTTTTGGGCTCTGTGTGGTGTGCGGGTCAGTAAGTGAAATGGAATATGGGAGATAAAGTTGAATAGGAACTAAATAGGGACGAGTTCAATCCAGTCAATACATGATTGCGTACCGTTTCGGGGAACTCGGCCTTTTTGAGGGACACACTCACGCCAAGGGCGACGTGTTCAACCACATCCTCGGGGATCACCGTGGCGTTGGTGGTTGGATGGCGGCCGTTGTTCAGCAGCATGGCCATCCAGACTGACTAGCCACGTATTTTCAACACATCAAGTGTTGGAATCAGCACAAAATGCGCACCAAATCACGCGCAGACGACAAGATCCCCGCAGCACCAGCCCATATCCTCTCCTCCCCAGGCCTTTGGAAATACGGCACAGTGGCCGTCAACGTCCCATTTCTTCCCACCAGCGAATCTTTCATGCTCCAGTGAAACCCGTGCGCCAGGGTCCTGCGCTTCTCCGCCTCCGCGACCGAGTACGTCGACGCGGGGTCAAGACGGCGTACGACGATCTTTTCTCTGCTCTTTCGGAGGAGGAGATGGCTGATCCCGCTGCCCGTCACGAATGCACCACAGAGCTCATGCAGCGGTTCCACGAGCGGAATGAAATGGCGCTGGATGACAGGAGAGCGAGGGGACGTGGCAAAGCCCTTAGTGATAAGACGCTGCAGCTGTTCATTCACCAGGTACGTCCGTGTCCAAGTTTAATTCACGCCACTTACGATATCGCAGGCGACGATAACGAGCCAAAAATACGACATAGACGTGATTGGGATGGCTATCGACGTGTTTGGCGACTGTTGCGCGTGGTTCACTGGAAGTGACAACGACCACGCGGTCCTGGAGGCCTATGGCCCGACCTTCAATCACACGCTCGTTCAGTTCAAGGTGATGACCCAGTAAGTTGTTTTGCAGGAATGCCACCGCAACTGAGTGGGCTGATGGTATGCAGAGTTACAGCAACGGCTCGGGCAAAGGAGGCCGAGGCAGTCGGCGACGACGAAGGGGGGATAAGAAAGCAGCCACCTCTGATTCCAATAGCCTTCAAGAAGGACACCAGAGATGAGCGCCGCGTTCTCGTCTCCAAAATGATGCTGAACCGGATCCGTAAGTCCGTTATGTATGACCTGTGCCTTAGTCTAACAATTTTACAGTCATCGAACTTGGAAATGGACCTGGACCGAGAGCACCAGTTAGATATCCCCTTGGTTGTAGTGTCGACTCGAGCACGTTGGTGACGGGTCGTGATTCCCGAGCGCTGCTGAGCTCAATCGAGAAGGCCAAGAAGGCGGAGAGCAAGAGCAAGAGCAAGAGCAAGGCGGCCAAACGCGGTGCCACCGAGCTATCGTCAGACGAGGAGGACAACAACAACAACATCGAGCACCAGCGCCCGGCCTCAAAACGACAAAAATCCTCGGCCGGCTCGACCTCCACCTTGACTCCTGGGCTCGGGACGACCTTGGCCTTGGGGCAGTCCTCTGCGGTCGCTCGACCGAGTTCGTCCTTCCTGTGCCGGTACCAGGTCGGGAATAACCACTCAGACAGCTTCACTGCCGCAAGGCTGATCCTGCAGAAGGAAACTACACCCAAGTCGCAGCGGGAGGCGCACACCTATTACTGGCGGTCGGCAGTGCCTGCCTGGGTCATGGTGCCTGAGAGAATGGAGACTGTAGGCGAGGACACCGATATGGCAGACCTCGCCTCGCAAGTGGGGCTATTGTAATATGTGCGAAGTACCATGGATATTTTAGTTTATATGTCAATTCCGACCATGTCCTCTTTTTATTTCATTTTTGCAACGATGAGTACTTATAGGCTGCATCAGGTACTTAAAGTAGTTACAATGTCAAAAACGTCTTGCATCTACTTTTTTTTTTTTTTTTTTCGATGTGAGAGTGGAAGAGCAGGTAGGTCAGCAGTTCCCGCCTTCACCTCTTAACGACTGCTTGGCCAAGTGGTTAAAGGCGCCCATACTCAATTTTACGGATGCGTCGAAATGCAATGGGCTGGTGTGGGTTTGACTCCCACTGGTCGTTCGGCTGTCTCGTAATGTTTTTTTTTTTTTTTGATTCCTCCAGGGTCCTACTTACATTATTTAACAGGATATAGGGTTGCTTTAATCAAAGCCCGAATGGTGTAACGGTTAACAAGTCTCTACAGTTTCGCTTTGGAGAGGAACTTGATTATGGGGAATTCCTCTAATTCGACTCCAGATTTGGGCTTTCTTTTGACCGTCCTTTTTTTTTCCGCAAAGTAATTACATCTTTTATGAGGTTTGAGTGAGGGCCAAGCATGGCTTTATTAAGGTTGCTTGGTCTAACGGCATGACACTTGGACATGGTACAGTGCTACACAACTCAACTTGCCTAACACGTGAAGAGGGTTCAACTCCCTCAGCAACAATTATTTTGGCCCGCGGACAGTTAACTTTGATTTAAGCTGATGTCATTTTGAAACAAGAGACAACAACCGTCATCGTCCGCATATAGTAATTTTGGTTTGAGTGGTTGGAAAATGAACCGTGCCAGTCGATAAAAATCGCAATAAATTTGTCAATCGTGCGGCAGTTCTATTCAGCGGGATGGTGATTTGTTAGACACGTAAGTATCTGGCGTAATGTGTGTAGAAAGACTAGAAAATTTGATTGAAAGCAAACAAAGGTCTGGATTCATCCATGCATCTAGTAAGCCATGCGTGGACGAATCCAGGTGGGAACCAAACAAATGGATGGATTAATCCAGCCGTCATCTGGATGGATCCAGGTGGGAACCAAACAAACACGCCGATGAATCTGCTTCAAAGCCAAAAATATCACCTGGATGAATCCACCGTGAAAGGAAAAAACGGTGGATGAATCCAGGTGATACAAACTTCTGCATGGATGAATCCAGGCGTGAAAATACTTGCATGGATTCATCCACTGTGGAAGAAAAATACAGGTGGATGAGTCCATGTAGGGTGGATGAATCTAGGTAGATAAAATATACTGGAGGGTGGATGAGTCTATGTGGGGGGGGGGGGGGGGGGGGGGGGGGGGGGGGGGGGAAGAACTACAAGTCATTGCATACCAATGGTTCAATGCACTGCAGAAACATAAAAGCTTCAATCTCTCCTGTGGGGATTGCCAATTCCTGGCATGTTTCTACTAGTCGCTTCCTAGTGCACAGAGTATCTGGATGATCAGGTCCCAGAATTTGTGTCCACTTTTCCAGCACAACAACATCTTGTAGCTCCTATGCCTCCTTGAGTTGTCCCAGTTTGTAGAATGTAAGGGCAAGATTGGCCATAGCAAGCAGGGTGTCAGGATGATCATCCCCCAGGATCTTCCTCCGCTTATCCAGCACCACGACCTCAAGCTCTGCTGCCTCCGTAAATTGCCCCAGGTCATAGTATGTTTCTGCTAGATTTGCCATAGCTTGCAGGGTGAGTGGATGGTCATCCCCCAGGATCTTCCTCCGCTTCTCCAGCACCACAACCTCAAGCTCCATTGCCTCTTTCAATTTGCCCAGTTCACGATAAATGGATGCTAGCCAAGCCATAGCAATCAAGGTGTCTGGATGATCATCCCCCAGGATCTTCCTCCGCTTCTCCAGCACCAAAACCTGGAGATCTGCTGCCTCTTTTAATTGGCCCCGGCTACAGTATGTAGCTGCTAGATTGTTCATACCCGTCAATGTGGCTGGATGATCATCCCCCAGGATCTTCCTCTGTTGCTCCAGTACCACAATCTCAAGCTCTGCTGCCTCTGTTAAGTGTCCCAGTTCCCAGTATGTAATTGCAAGATTGGCCATAGCATGCAAGGTGTCTGGATGATCATCCCTCAGGATCTTCCTGCACTGTTCAAGAACCTTGGCATTCAAGTGCAGAGCATCCTGATATCTCTGACCATGATGATAGACCCTTGAAAATTGACGATCAAAATCAGGCTTGGACTCCCGCCTCTGATATAGAATTGAATCAACATGAGGCAGTAAATTCATGCTCGCCACTGTCATATCCCAATAGGGTATCTCAGCAATGCCCATTCCTAGGATGGCGCACATACAATTATGACATGCTTCTTCATCAGAAAGCACACTTCTTGTCCACTCATGAACCAGTGGATGAATGGAAAATTCTTTGTTCCGAGGATTTAAGTTGACCAAGGAGTATGATCTAATTTCGCTGGTGATATCGATGAATCGTAGAGGGTCCCAGGTACCATCAGGAGACAAGAACTGGGACAAAAACTCGACAGGCTGCTGTAGTTCCTCCTCAGTTGGTCCATCAGAGGAAAATCTATAACCAGAGGCTTTGCTAAATATTTCCTCTGAGATTCCTTGATGATGAAGAAAGGAACAGAACTGTAGAAGTGTTGCAGCAGGCTTGCTAAGTTGGTTAAAGCTAATTTGCCATGTGGTATACACTGTCCACCTGTAATCATCATGGGACTGTGCAGGCTTTTCACTCAGTAGTTTGGCCTTGTTTGAGACGTACAGTTCCAGATAGCTACAGAGAGCCCCTGATTTTGAAATGAAGGCTCCAGCCTGGATGATAGCAAGGGGTAGATAGCATAGTGTCTTCAAAAAAGATGGTCAGTGTTGGGTGAGTCATGAAATGATGCTACAACCAACCTTTACAATCTCTGCTGCAATTTCTCTATTGCTGTTTGTATCTGGCTCAGTTGCACTTTTGAGCAAGAGATTTACAGCATCTGTTCCATCCATATCAGAGACCAGATAATGGGATCCAGCATACACTCGAAGCCCAGGATTTCGAGATGTGATAAGGATGTTTCCATGCTTGCATTGGGGAAAGAATTTGTTGAGATCCATTTTTGAGTCATCTGCAGAGTCAAACAATAGGAGCCATTCTTCCGGTGTGCTGACAAGCCATTTCAGGGCATCTGGCATTGTGCTTCCACTGTTCTTGGCAAGAGCTATGCGCTGGAAGTCTGCTTCAATTGTTTCAGTAGTAGTTGCATCTATCATGAAGATGTCGGAGAAACTGAACAGAAACAAATTCAATGCCACTTTGATTCTTTTGTCCCAGATACACTCACACAGACAATGATTGTTCAATAAACTTCAGTGCAATTTGTGTCTTTCCAGCACCACCTAGACCATGCAGCAGGAAGATGCGCTGATTATCTGAGTCCGTGGAGAAGAAGTCCTGCATTTGGTTCAGAATGCCAGTCCTGCCCTCAAATATCCTGGATGCTGGAGGACAATCATTGATCCTTTGAGCGACAGGAGAAGGGGCAATCTCTAAAATACAATTCAGATTAGGCATGCAAATCACAATGACTGACAACATACGAGGTGTAAGAGCCTTGCCCACTTGAAAGTTTGTGTCAAGGGTAGCCGCAAACTAAGCAATTTATGAGTCTAGTCAACAAATGACTTTGTACTCACCATAAGATTGATCCTCAGCTCCCGAATCCTCTGCTGGTATCCGGCAATTGTATCAGCAGTGCTGCTCAACTTGATGACTTCCTTGAATTTGGAACGGAAGCTTTTATCCTTGCTTTTCATCTTTGTCACCTCACCCAGGACGTCTTGTATGATGCTAAGAGACTGACTTTGGCAAAAGTCAAACTGGAAAAGAAAGCCCCTGACCTTTCAAATTCCTCGCATCGACCCTTGAATTTGATCGCGGCAGAGTCCCCGTGTAATGTGAGCTGCTCTTTGATGATTGCCACGATTTCTACCATATTTTCACACAACTCTTTCATATTATCGCGATTCTTCTTGACTTTCTAATGCAGACAGTTAGTAAGGGTTCCAGTTGGCATTCATACGGTCACACCTCGACCGCCTCCAACAAAACCACAACTATTCCAAAAGCACCTTTCACGAACGGAAAGGGAGCGCATTCGGCTGCAGAAACCGCTATCTTCGCGGTTACAAGCAAATTTGCAAGCCAGTCGGATGTGGTGGAGGGCCGTGAAGCTCGAGAGCTTGCAGCCCTACTTGAGGAGCCGCTGGGAGGCGTCGGTTTCGGGGAACGATTCGTGGACATGGTGGAAGAGGAAGAGATGAGTACCGCTGAAGCTGTCGCACAGCCTCGAGAATGACATTGCACACGAGGCAATGTGCGCTAAAAAAAAGAACCACAATTGAAAACATAGCCGCGGAAGTCCCAGGACGCCAATGCAGATTGATTGATGAACTAGATATCGGGAACGGCGAGAAAGTATTGTAATGAGGGTGAACACACCGGTAGAGCCGTGCAAAACTGAAAAGCCGAAGGACAGGTCGGCTTGGACCTGTAGCTGTAAGATATTACCGAATCAAAATTCAAATATCGCGAGAAGCACGATCCTGTACCCACCGAGACGCCCCCATCAGGCCCAAGAAAAGCGCAGTACCCATACGCCGGGTCAGCCAATGCTTGGAGCGAAAATTTCAACACACCCGCTCCTCGACGCAAAATAACTTGAGGAGCGGAGGATAACACGATTGGAGTCGGCGTCGGGGATTCTAGAGGTGTCAGAATTCCGTCAAGTATTGAGGAAATCATACCACGGGTGGGATCGACATTGAACAATCGGGTTAAACGAGTCTGAGAAGATTATTTACCTGGGCAAATGCGAGATATTGAATCGATGTCCTGCTCCCCGGCGGTCACCAATGGACCATCCATGCCCGACCGGCGTAGAGCGCGATCCGCTTTCTTTCTTTCAAACTTTCGCCCCGACGAGTTCTAATTTCTGCCACAACCATGTGCGAAGACAGATTCAAACGCATCGCGTTGCAATAATAATGTGCACGTAGCGTTTCAATGACTTCGCGGATTTCTAGAACTGGGAGGGATTTGTGAATTTCATGTCCATGGCACCGCAGACGGGCGTCACGACTCACCTTCGGCGCAAGTATCCACCTCATCTCCTTGATCCAGTGGTCGTAAGTTCGGGAGGCTTACGACTCGGATGAGCCTGTGGAATCGCGACGGTAAAAGTATCAGGGCATCGAGTATCGTGGCGCGTCCGAGTCATAAATGGACAGGAATGATTCCAGAAATATCTCGATTCACATGAGTACAGTCCGCCACCTTGCAGCCTGAGGTTCGATTAAGATCGACTCCAGCGCTATGTCGTTTGGGGTCAATCAGCTCCTGCAATATTTCAAGGGATAATTGACTAACCGACTGGGTGGAGGTAGAGTCTGTTGCGGCTTGCCAGGAGCGACTCGAAAATTTAATTTTAAAGGCGCGAGCACAGAAGCACAGAACGAAGTGTCGTAAGTAGAGGTCACAGCTTATTAGAGGAACGCACTCAGCTGGCTGAGATCTACCGCAGGGATCCGGTAACGGTCTTGCGCACGTATCACGAATCCCGAAGATGCCACATCTTGATGTCGAATAAGGAATTGAAGGACGAAGCGCAGAGTTGTGAGGGTATGTCTCCAACGATCGTCCTACGTATTATGCGGTGCATACTGACCAAGATTACCGTTCTCTATTGATGCATCTGTCTTGAATCGACGCGTTATTTACGCTAGTACAAGGCAAAGGTTCAAGGCCAATTTAGGGTTGTCCCTCGGTATTTCTCCGATCGCGACACGGTATCTACATAGCATCACGGACGCGTTGCGTTGGTTATCCCATGTTTAATTATAACCCAACATAAAGCAAGTATGTACGCACCCTTCCTTTCCTTTCCTCTCTCGTTTTACTCTTTACATGTAACCCAAACCGCGCCAGTGACTCGTCGGCGTCGCGTTCCCGAGTCGCATTCCAGGTCAACTCCATCGTGGACTCGGAGTCGGGCGATTCGCGTCGGAGTGAGACTCGTCGAGCGATTCGCGTTGGAGTAAGACCTGCGCACAAGTATCCCTATGTCGGTAATTGTGTTACCTAGTAGAGTGAACGGAAGGACTGCAACAAAGTGATACTCACCTGCTAGGATCGTAGAGAGTCGAGCGCGACCGAACGCGCCTCCGCGTCGATTTTGCGCTAAGCGATTTGGCATTGCGTACGAGACTCGAGTCGGACAATTTAAAAGGCCCCCACTACCCGAGTTCGAGTCCAATCGGACCTCCCTCGATCGATCGACACGACTCGCGATTAATTGTCATCCGTCCCGTCGTGCGCCCCCGCCAATTGATTTGGTTTGACAGTGCGAACCGCCCGCATCGAACGAAATGACACAGCGGCACCCTACTGTACGAACAGGGTTGGACTCACAGACAAACAGCGTGGACCCACTGTCTCGTTCCGAGTCCAGACTCCAGAGATCCGCCACTGCATCGAGTCCGAGCGAACCATATAGTCGCGAGTCTTCGTAGCGAATGCAGCACGGCAGAGTCCAGACTCCGATCGTGGGGGGACTTGGGCGCACGACCCACCACTCAGCCCGGGCGCAAAGACATACTGATCGCGCGAGCCGCGCATGCACAAGGCGCGGCGAAGGCATGCGGGGTGCGGGTATGCTGCACACGATGGAGTGTGGGACGGGGAGCGGCGCGTTTTGGCAAGGGGGTGAGGGAGAGCACGGTCCATGGATGTTAGATCGGGGACTAGGCGCGCAATTGTATTCGTTGGAATCGGTGCTGTTGCTGAGAGCAAAACAGAGCGGGCGTACCTGAATCTGGCCTCAAGAATTTCCTCTTTGCATTGACTGACCAGCACTGAAGCGTCAGCGTGCTTTCTTTCGAGGCTGTGAATGTGCATAGGAGATAGACGCCCGCGGACTCGACATGGGGCGGGAAGGGCCCGGGTGACGACAGACTCGGCCAGAGATTCCTGGAGAGCGGCGTATGCGTCCTCTAGATCCACAAACTAAAGGTGGTTGATGGTCAACATTTCTGGACCGCCGATTGGCGATGAGAAGGGCAGGGTGAAAAAGCCGAAGCACTGGCAGGAAGAAAGCGACGTCTTCCGAAAAGGGCAACGAGTCGGCAATCATCGATGCTGTTGCCACACCGTCGCAAACACGTTCCTCCTTCTTCCGCTCTTTCATTATCCCCAATCTAGTGTTCGAGAGTCTGTGCTCTTCCGAACGCGCTACGCTCGGTTGCTGGAGTATACAAGACCGCCGCTCTCATTCCGTCAACCGACTTGACAACACCGCCGGCTCCGCAGGACCAAATAGTTTAAACTATTTCTTCTGGCCCGCGCATCCGAGCTTCACCCAGTCGACGGCGGGACGTCTTGGACCCGGGCCGGTGTTGAAACGTGGACTCTACCGTACTGACGGATTTACGCCTCCTGCTGAGCCAACTGAACGTCAATTATGTCTGCGGCTTGTCCGAGTTATGGGATCGTAATCTTGCTATGCTCCCCTGGGTCACCGACTCAGCGACGAACAGTACAACCAGCAGCTACGACAAACCAATCGCGCTGATCATCCTTGCTCGTCCTCATCAACACGGCTTCGCGTCGAATGGCCACAACATTCATGTTCACAAACAAGAACCGAAAAGTCCGGGCCGCATCTGGACGAAACAATTGCGTCGTTGTGCCGATGGTCCTTGCAACTTGCAATTATCCCCAAACAAGAACTGTACTCATCGCTGTCGCGCCGACTTTCCATTGGGCGATCCTGCCTCATCTACGACTAAACGTTGGCTCGACTCCGAGTGTGCTCCCTTCTCCCCACTATCAAGTTCGAAATCCCGCCCGCCGCCGTATTCTTCCACCCTCGCCGCATCCGAATACCCTGGTCTGACCTCAACTCCCTCAACCGGCATTCAGCGGGATTCGGACTTCGTTACCGCGTCGGATTTTCTCACCGGTCGGTCAACCAGGCGAACTTCGGCGAATCATAACTAATCAAGCTTAATCAAGGCTCAAGCCAGCGACGATGAAATTCAGGGAACATCTGATGTATATCCAATCCAATCCAATACATACACGTCAAATCCTCGCCGAGCCCCCCCATTTTCCTGTCGAATATTTTACAACTTACATAAATCGTCCTTTTTTTTAGGAGTCAGTGTCCTTTTTCCTCAGAGCAAAATCACTGATGTCCCGTGTAGGATAGCGTCACCTTCATGCGCGAACCTTAAATTCCGGTTCCAGTTGCTTGAAATTTAAACTCCGTGCAAGATTTTGTGCGGGTCTTGCTATTCGACTTCGCGATTTGCGTCCATCGCGTCGACTTGACGCTCCTCGCTGCTGGACTTTCAACTCTACTGGTTCGAATTTCAACTCTGACAAAATCGTTTATTGACAGGTCCCGTTTAGCGAAGCTCCTTTAAATTTCCCTCCACACATGCATTGTACGTATCCGTGTTCTCCTTCTGGGACGCAAGTACGGCTCAATCCGTAGCTTGATTCTTCGCAGCCACGTTCAGATTGACTGCGCGGGATGGTTTTCTGACTACAGAACACTTGGGATGTGCAGAGCGAGCTGCGCAAGTGCGTGAGTAAATCGGTGAAGCGTATATAGTAGGGTATGTCATACTTTTTGACGCACTCTGATTGATTTGCGTAGTGACTGCCCTGATTCTAGCTTTTGATTTGTTTCTTGTGCGTTCCCGGATGGTCCTGAAGCAGAATGGCGCATTTTCGACAGTGCGTGTGGTTGGGAGTTATTTTCTGACATCGTGCGGACCTGACGACGCGGTTAATCCAGTAACCGAAGTACACGCCAGTCGGAACAAATAAACACAGACGTAGTTACAGCTGGAATACAGCATTTGAGAGATTGGAAGTGCGGGCGAACGATGTATTGGAAGTTTCCAAAGCACATCGGCGGCAAAGTGGTGCGTTATACTGGAAGAAAGAAAGAAAAATCCCAGAAGACTAGAGCGTTTCGGCCAAGGGGTGCTACTGAAATCGAAACGAGGAGAATAACATAACTCACATCTAGGCTCGAGGTAGATCATTCTGTCTGGCAGTCGGAGCGCCGTATCGAAGCGAGATATTAGATGACTGCTAAGCAGGGCACTTCGGCCTCACGAACAGTTGAGCAGCGGCAACAACCAAGCAGACAAAATCGTTTTTAGTCCATATCGTATTGATCTTCCAGTCGATGATGATTCTATTTGGCAACTCCTGCGCCAGCGCTTAGGCTCGCTTAGGAGCTGCTAAATAACATCTTTCTATTTGGCACCTCCGCCAAGGTGATGACATAGCGGTTAGATTCAACTTAGATAAGAGTTCACTAACACTTTGACTGCCATCCCCTGGTATTTTCAAGGTAAAAAAAATGCTCAAATAGCTGCAAATGTGTCGTTCCCAGGCACATCTGCCCTCTCTCTTTTTCCCTAATTTTTTTCCAGGACGTTTGAAAGGCTTTGCAGCCGTTGATGCACCAAAAGGCAGTTATTTTCTCAAAAGGAGGCGCCGAGGAGTCAGGACGGGGGAAAAAACTGCTGCGATGCACACGTATGCAGTGAAGTATGACGAAATTTTTGCGAATCTTTGGAGCGGCAAATAATGCATCAACACCACCCAGAACCCATCCCGCCCAATCCCGCCACACGCGCCATCACCCGACAAATCGACCGCCATCACAGATTGATTACAAAATCCGGAGGTGCCATATAGTAGCACCTCCGGTGCCGTGGCACCAGGAGGTGTCAAATAGATTTATCCGCTGGATGTGCGCGTTTTATCCGACAAGCGGTGAATTCCGATTCCGATGGGGAAAGTGTGACGGAGGTAGGCAAATTAAAGTATATTCCAGGTTTCCTGCTAAACTGAAAACGATTGATATCACTCACAAGGGCAATCAATTTACCACAGAAACATTGAAGTACCGGGAGGACTCGTATGTCATATTCGATGTATTGCGGTGGGACTCCGTGGCCTATCGAAAAGTTTGCATTACTTAGCCGCGATTTCGCGCTCGGTCGGCGCTAACACTGAGTTTAACCCGAGCCGCAAAATGGCTCGGGTTGCTTTGACAGTCTGTGGATTCGCCGGCTCCGAATGTCGACTCGACCCGACTTTCGAGTCTCCGTTCGGTGTCTCCATGTACGCACCTGTTTCCTGTCTGCAGCCTTCGGATTACGAGTCCTAAATCGAGCTTTAGCGAGATTTGACTCGTTGTTTTAGTCATGATTCCCGCCACTAGCTCTGGCTTTTTTGACACTACGTCATTTTTGTGTGGGAGTCCCGTTTCCTTTACAGCTCTTTGCAAAATTGATGACAGTCCGAAGAAAAAAAAGAAAGAAAGAAAAGATTTATGCAAAACTTGTTTTGCTCATTTCTCCTCCAATTCTCATCTGTTTGGGCTGAGAATAGAGGCAATCGGAAAGGCTTCTCAGGACCTTCATTTCTATACCCTACTCACTTCCCAATTGAAAGTTTTGAGGTGGGTCATTTTTTGGGTGTAATTGATGAAATTTCACGCATCCTGGATCTTGCACTGGACATTTCTCACCCATTTCTGAAGGGTTTGCCTCAAAATTGAAAGTATATATGAATCCCATGCTTCCTCCATTTGTCGATACACTTGTCGGTATGATTTTCTTCCACAGAAGTGTGCATTGTATGAATATGTTGACAGGCTTTTGGTGGGCAGGGTAAAGCCCACCAACATATTAACCCATTGTGTGAAATTAGCGAGAAGGTTTATAGCGCATAATCCATCAGTGGAATCTCTACATCTGGGATTCTCATATACATGTGATTTCATCCAATTCCATCCAAAGATGATTGAGAAAGTTGTATTTCAAAATTGGAAGGATCTCAGTCCAATTATGGGAATGTGGGAAAAGAAATGTTTTTCACCCTCATTCCCTTCCAGAATTGCATAGAACTGGGTGCATATGGAAATCCCAGATATGAAGAACCCTTTGTTGTGCCGCTGACTATGGTTATCACTCACATTGGTGTGCCCTACACGAGTACGTTGGTGGGCTTTACCCTGTCCTACGGAAAGCCAGCTGATATATTTGCAAAGTGCACACAGATATGGAGGACAGACATAGCAATATGTACATGGATAGGTGGAGGAGGTATGGGATTCCCATATGCACTTGACTTCAGGACAAACCATCCAGAAATGGGTGAGAGACAGACCGTACAAGATTCAAGATGGGTGAAATTCATCAATTACACCCCAAAAATGACCCATCTTGAAACTTTGAATTGGGAGGCGAGTATGGTATGGGCATAATTGCCTCAAAGAGCCCTCCTGATTGCCCTCATTTTCAGCCCAAACGGACGAGAATTGAATGAGAAATGAACAAAACAGCTTTGCATCAAGTTTCTCTTTTTGTCTTTTTTTTGTCCTGACTGTCATCAATTATGCAAACAGCTGTAAAGGTAATTCTCTTCCTGTGTCATTACTGCTTACATCCCTCCCCCTTTCCTCTCCGTTCTTGCTCCGTTCTCGCTGAAAATCTGTATTGTGCCCATCCACTTTTCACTTCTCGTCCCTTATCTGTATGTAATACATATTTGCCTCTCCTTGTTACTTTTCTAAATTTATTCCCCTGCTTCGCTGTTGACTCTCCAACTTGTGTTCTCGTTCGAATTACTTACCCGCTCGCGATAATCAGCCAAATTTATATCGTTTAATCTCTTTAGATTCTCCAGGCTCCACACAGGTGTCATCACTACTCGTCCGAGCAAATTCGCCGGTGCATTGTTTACACCACAGATTTTCAGAACCATTCCATTAAAGTCATCTTGCCTCAATATACCCGCTAGTAGGTTAATTTTGATCGCCTCTCTCTGTCTTCCCGCTAAATTATCCTTTATGCTACCGGGTTCTTCATCCCCTTTTTCTCCTGGCTCTAGGCTTATGGGCACGCTCATGGGAATCATCACGAATCTGAACAAGTCTGGAGTAAATTCAAGATGTTATGCCCTGGTAGGTGCAATCCGCCGTACGATATATTTACCGATATCAGGCAACACCCGTGCCATGGCCATTGCATTGCATGGATCACCCTCCCCCCATCTCTATTCAATAATGGCACACTTAGTCGCCAGATTCCGTGCCGGCCCTGGTCTTCTCTTTTTGAAGCCTTCCAGTTGTCAATTCAACCCGGATCTTCATATGTTTACTATATTCCCAAGTGTCCCCTGGCGAAAGTCAATACGGCCTTCCGCAACACTTGGTTGAAATCTCCCCACAGAAAAAAAAATTGGCTTGAATCTTCGTTCAGGTTTGGTGTCCTTCATTCGGACCGCAATTTGTGTGAAACGAGAACTTCAAGATGAATGCATCAGGTCCTGAAGAAGGAACAATGTCGCAGGACACCAATGAAGATAATGTGAACACAAGAGGAGGATACCATCGGCACAAGGTCTGATGGGTGAAAGGAAAGGCGGGGCCACCAAAAATTGCCGCACAGGAAGATACAGGAAGGGCGGCCGCGAAATGAGGCAGCATCAAGTTAATTGCGAGAAATCAAATCAAGCGGGTGTGTGTCGGTGTCCAGGAATTGCGAGAACAGGAAAGGATGGGGAATACTGAGATGGGCAAGAGGGTCTGTAGTTGTAGGAGGGGCAGCTGATTTCAGTGAAACATTGATAACGTGCGGAACGATGGGATATGGCGCGACACCTGGCATGAGCCGAGGAGCACAATGTCGGGAGATGAGGTCGCGGTTGTTTCCCGTGTATTTTGGGATGGAATTCGAAGTTCTCAGTTGGAATGGGTCAGTGGCGGAGTAGTGATACTGCACAGTAGAGAAACAAGAAAAGTCAGATGGATATGACGGTAGGGCACATGAAGTGGAGCAGCTATGGACGGAGTGCGGAGAGACAAAGGGACATACACCCAGGTCACAGGGTCGAAGTGCGCAAGATCTGGCATCTAGCAGCAAGCGAGGGACACACTGGATGGGAAGCCGAAGCCTGGAAGCCTGGGAATCACTAGTCTCTTATAAACAGACACTACAACTGCTAGCTCGCAAGCTCGCGATGTTGTAGTCTGTCGATTACCCGAGTGATCCGATCGTCAGTGAATGTTATTACGTAAAGGTGACAATACTTCGCGTTAGGTCACACGCATGACATTGTGCTTTGACGTGTCTTGCTGCCTCTGTGCCGTTAAATAAAAATATATTGGCACGTAAAAATGCTCTACATATCCATTGGACCACATCATAGGGAAAAAAACCTGGTGATTTTACCCTCAGACTCAAATTTCTGCTTTGGTCGTGCTGCAAGCACACTAAAATTTCCTCACGAGTTCTACTTGCTTCAGAGTCTCTACAGAGTGCAGTTGGTAAGGTTTGATGTCTCAGCTGAGGACAAACACCCCAAAGATGCAGGGTGCTGCAGTGGATGGTGCTAAATGGCTGCGGTGGAAAATGTTTACATAACCTTACGTAATAAGGTCCACTGCCAACACATCAGCGCGCGGTAAACTACAGACTAGGGAATCACACTGGGAAATTCTCGCGGATGTTCTCCCCACAAGGACGTCCCCACCCGCAAAGTGGCCGCCCTAGAACATGAACTGAACAGCAGGGATCGCCTTCCGTCTGTGTATGCATAATGCAAGATTCAAGGATGTAGAGGAGCTTGAGAGGAGCAAAAGGAATCCGAGCGGAAGTGCATGCGAAAATACGCAGAAGAAATATAAGTAGAGAGGTGGGGGTGTCCGTCTCAGAGTCAGACAGGGACGGATTTGAGACTTGGAGGAAGAGAGAAAAGATGCAATGCGGCTAAAGCAAAGCCGAGGTAAATAGACGTCAATCTATAAGCGTGCCGGGATGCCGATTTGCTCTTGCTTTTGTACTTCCACCACTTCGCTACCACCGCTCAGTTGCCGCCTCCAGCTTGCGATTCCTGGTTCCGTTTTTGGTTTGGTAAAATATACGGCACTCTAGCACTCATTGCCTCGCACTGCCACTATCGTTCACCCACACTTGACCTGCACACACGTCGGCCTGGCTACTTGAAGCCAAAGGTGCGCTCGAAAGGGCGCGCCACATGCGATGATCTTGGAGCGCGAACTGTACACATCCACAGAGATGGAGATCTTCACTCCATTCGTCCCCACGCATCCTGTGTTATCTGTGTTACTTGTCCCGCTGCACTTGTACCCCACGGTCTGAGCGCGGAGGGCGGAGCTGTACCAACGGCGTTCAGTGATGCCTACATCTAAGAGCCTTCAACTGTGGTATGTATATCGAATCCTGCAGCTAATGTGCTGATAAACTGCTTAGAGTGCGCTCGACTCCCAATGTTATTGCGCCGTCGAGAATCTTGCAGAATCAAGTCTAGCTGGCACGAAATAACCCCCGGTGCCTAAAACGGTAACCCTTCACTCTATTCACCTCGTCATTTGAATCTCGTTACTTTTACCTTCGCAGGGTCGTCGTTTTGGGTGAACTACCTTTCCCTCTGGATGCCCTTCCTTCCGGTTAATTCGTCGGCGGCCAGTACCTATTCAGGAATTCAGTATCAAATCAATGTACTCTGAATGCTAGTCTTGCACGGATACTCAACAGTATGTTGATACGTGATGATCGTGTATTTCACTTTCTGCTTCTCCGACAATTCAAACAATACTCAACATGTGGTCCAAGCCACCAGATCACAGTGCCGGATACGCTGTGCCCCCGAACCAGTGGACCCTCCGATAACCAATCTCTCCAGATCGCTCAACTCACACCTACGTTCAAGACCATTATCCTGCCGCTGGCTTTATCTGTACCTCCTTTTTGATGTGTGGGGTAATGCAATGCTAGAAATCCTCCCAGATCCGTAGAAGCATCGAATCGGTGTGACACGTTCACAGAGCATATATATGTGCACCAAGGGCTGCTGACCATTGGTATCCACAGATCTTATTCCCGCATGTCTCTGAGTCGTTCGTCTCCAGGTTTGTTGTTCTCGCCTTCGAGAATTCATGGACGCCTTGCATACGAAATCGTTGGATTCGAGCCTGGACCATGCTGCAGAGAGAGCTTGCTTTTATTCTGAGGCCCTACACCCTTGTCGCACCGTATGAACAGCTTCATCCCGTTTCACCTTACTTCTCCTGCTCTTCTATACCTTTTTTCTTCTTTGTCCACGTTGCGAGTCTCATTCCAAATTGAAGGACCCCACCTAACTACATAACGGCTCGATATGGCTGCAGTTATATGGAACAGGTTTGGGATTGGGAAGAAGTGTACAATAACCAGCAGCCCCATGAGTGTTATTTAGGTAATTACATAGTTGAACTTGACAGTGAAAGTGTAAATCTCTGCGCCACGAGGAGCGACCGTAGGTTGGCGACCAGTGGCGCGACAGGGATTTGAGCCAATGGACCAGTCATCGACTGAAATACTCTCCACCCATGGTTCCTCTACCGATTTTACGTTATTTAGTTGAATATGAGAAAAAGATGAAACTTCCCCCGTGCCACGAGGAGCGACTGTAGGTCGGCGACGAGCAGCGCGACGGGGATTGAGGCAAAATTCACAACCTTGCATGGAAGCTAGCCCTATCATGATTATCTAGTTAAATGGTTGAGATAAAGAAGTGGAAAGGCCGCAGGCCGGACTCGTTCTGCCATGCGCCAGCAATAGCCCTAGAGCATAAGGTTGAGCAGAGCCAGCGACGCTGCACCCTCCCAGCGGGACCCAGACGAGTATCCTACTGCCGACCTCCGCAGCCATCACACCTCCAATACTCCATGCACCCACTTGAGATCTTCGCCCGCCAGTGACGACAATGCTTAGAACACGATGCTGCTGCTCCTCGTGAGCTGATGACGCGCGCGAGTATAGAAGGGTATTCGGGCGGGGTATAGTGTGGCATATACGGACGGGCTGCATACCACAGTACGGCAGGCAGACACATGCAGAGTTGGACCGCGGCACCCGCAAGCGGAAACGCGATGCGGAAAGGGAGGAACGAGGGAGGAGGAGGAGAACCGAGCCACGATGCAGCCAGATGGACACCAGCGGGCTTTCGCTCCCCACGAGCACTTGGACGAATACGCAGGCGGCGCCGCCCCACTTGTGTGCACAGACGAAACTGGAGCGACGCGCAAGAAGGCGCCGCTCGCGCTCGACCCTTCGCCTCCTTTCCCCCGCCATCCCACGGACTGCACAGACGCACTTGGACAAGGGCACGTCGCGTCAGAGGCTGCCACATACCACACTGTGGATAAGGGGGCCCCCAAGACCAATACACCCCCGCCTGTGCATACGTGGGCGCCTTCGGATCTTGCGCTCCTGGGCGGCATCAGCAGGCAGGGTGTGCGCCGGTGCAGAATGTCCTCGCCGCATGATCGGATACGACTCCGTGTCGCGCCACACGCACCGCAAGCCCCTTGTTCCAGCAACGCACAGCGGCCGGTGTTTCTGACTTTGCGGCACGCAGGTGGTGATCGACGTGGCGACATCCGAGTTTGCGTGCAAGAGAGGGCGGTCGGGGAAGAAGCGAGAGTCGCAAGGGCGGGATTGAAACGATCTCGAACAGCGGTGAGAGTCCCCTCTGAGTCAGTTCGAGGGAAGAGAGAAAGTTCAAGGAGGGATCCAGCTGTTTGCACCGGTGTGGCAACAGTCTCACGCAATTTCCCCTTTCGGCCGATCGATTTTTCTTCCTGCTTCCACCTCTTTCCACCTTCCACACCCTCGACAAATGGTCATAACAATAACAGCGGGAAAGACGAGAAACAGGCAACCGGGTCCGAACTTCACCGATGATCACTTTGCATCCGGCGGCACGTCTCCGGAGCGGTCGTTCGGGCGGCCACTGGCCAGGCGACTTCTCCCTCCACACCACAAAGTTGGACTCGGAGGATACGTGCAGGCAGATATTGCGGGGATGTTAAGCTAGAAGAGACACTCGGAGGAATGGTTAGTACAAACACCACTTGCCGGGGGTTCATCTTGTTTCCCTCCGCTGTTTACAGTCTTCACTGCGTTGAGACCCCCCGTAGTTAGGGGGTCTAACTACCTGTGTAGTCAGATTGTAGTCATATCTCTGTGTCTACACCCGTAGACATGGTTGGTCGATGTTGGTCTATCTCTGTCTACCTGAGTCTACCTTTGGCTATGAGCGTAGACAGAGGTAGTCTTAGGTAGATTCAGGCTGCCTCAACATACCAAGCTTTTCTAATTTGCCAAAGTAGCAAGAAGCTACAAGAAGCTGCTCTCAATGTCTTTGCGAATTGCTCAAAATTGCTGTACTATTTCGACCATTTCTTCAGTGACGGGTGACACCCGAGTTTTTTTTGATGTGCTCAAAGAACACCTTAATTCAAAAGGAAATTTATCGGTCTCTTCGGTCGACCAAGATCTAAAAATAGTGAAGAAACAGTCGAAAGTGATTTCAACCACTGTTTTGGCCTATTTGTTGACGGATCACCAGATTGTTCGGTGCATGCCGGCCCGAACCTTTCTCCGTTTCCCTGCGATGTGGTGACCCTGCACTGTTATTCGTTCTGAGGCAATTTACAATGCATATTTACAGACAATCAGACCCAAAGAACACATCTTTCGAAACTGATGACAACTTCCTAGCATACACTGCCGCCGGCACATACTGGCGACTGGGCTCAGGTCGTCGCTGGGTTGGACAGCCGGCGCTGTGTTGTTGCATTGTCGGTCTTGCAAGCATAGCGATAAAGTGCACAATGATTGTGGGAGTAACAGAGAAATTGAGTGGCTCAGCGGGTACTCACGACTTGCAGGGCTGATCGGAAGGCGTGAGGTAAAAAGCTTAACTGCGATTATATTTTCAGGTCTGTGGTTACATCCTAGAATAGTTCTTGAGCGGGAAAGCGGACGGAGACGAGAGCATCGTGGCCAAATAAAAGGAATAAATGTGTATAAGAGCGAGATTGAGAGTCTACGAGTTAGTGGAGGTGGGTCGACATGAGTTGATGGGTAAGCAAAGGTCCATTGATGTAGGCACAGCGTGACTACATCATAGTAGTACATGCCGTAGACCACGTGTAGGTTACCGAAGTCAGACGGTATGACTACAACCCTCATCTACACGGATCGACAAAGGGTCAACAAAGGTAGATATAAATAGACCAACATAGGTCGCCGAAGTCACACCCCTAACTACGAGGGGTCTCAACGCAGTGCTTCACTAGTTACCCATGACGCTTGAGAATAGTGGCTCAAGAGTCAAGAAGGTGCTGAGTGGCCACCAGCGCTGATATCCCGCCCAAATATGAATCTGCCCCCGCCACCCAGAAGGTAGATCACTACGAGGCCACTGGAGGTTTGGCTGGCATTCAAGAGTTAAGTCGTACTTACTATGTAGGATGCCAATAATTCCTTTGAATTCGGAAGTAGGAGACCGCAATGGTATGTCTCAGCGCTGCTGAGTCTTGTTATTCGCTCACCGCACATGCACGCTCAATGACCCAGCTGGAAAACGAAACCTAGGTACATTCATGACACCATTCTGCGAGTCGGTGGAAAACTACTCGATAGACTTCTTCAACTGTATAAATCCTCCCCACTTCCACTTCCGCTCAGTGCTTAAGGTGCAGGTTGAGGCCTTGTACAGCATTTACCCGCTCTCCGAGGACGAAAACCCCATGCTGGAGTCGTGGTTGGCTGGAGAACCCCTCCGCTGATGCTCTGCACATTTACTCATGGATAGCGAAGTCCGACAATGCTATCTTGCATGGGATGCGAAGGACACGTAACACCTACTCATTTACCGCCCTTAGTTACGAACATGCTCGGCCTAGGGTTGAATTCAAACTTGTTTGCATCCGTCGCCCGCTCATGTGCCGGTAGATGTTTGCCTCGCTCATGCGTTGACAGATATCTGAACGCTACACACGGCAATATGAAGGAGGCCAGCAGGAATCTATGCGCTGTCCTAGATCAGACCTACGTGCAATTGGACCCAGTGCTGTTCTCGAGGTGGGTGTGCTGCCGTATTTTCTGATCGCAATGTGCTGCGGCATTTTTTAATAGCAACCTCCTGCCGCATTTTGTAATCGCAATTGTCCTGCTATATTTTCACTCGCAACATCCAACAACGATAAATACATATGTACTCATCACGATTCCGCGCAGAACCCTAGGTGGAAGACCGGCACCATGAGTTTCCTTCCACTCGGTGTGGATATTCATTCCGTTAGGTGTGAATATTGATTCCCATAGAGTTACTACATTTAAACTCCGTGCAAGACCTCACGCACGTCGGATCTTGGAATTTCTTTTCATCACACTCGCTTTTCGACTCTGCTGGTTCAAATTTCGAGTCAGTCTGCGCTGTCTCTGTGTTTCTTGTTTCCCCTCGACACATGCACATACCTATTGTATTTTATTTTCCTGCAGTACTTATGTCCCAGACTGATGTTTCATTTCTTCCCAGTCACATTTAAATTAAAAGGCCTGCCATGGGAGAACACCAGTTCAAGTCGATTTGCAAATCGGGAGACAGTACTCTCTTCACCGAGAATACTTCGCCTGTGGAAACGATCAGCGCTTCTTGCGAGCTGCAAAACCTTAAGTCAGTAAATGCTTGAAGTATGGAAAGCGGGAGGAAGTGTATTGACGGCCCTATTTTTGGCATACACCATTTTAGCGATGGCTAGATAGCGTGAAGTGTTGCAAGTGACGGGGGAGTGGACCAACGAGGGGGAAATTCAGACTTACAAGTCAGCCGGAACAAACATCGAAGAATCAACACAGGCCTTAGTTTGGACCGGAATATCCATGCTGAATGTGAGTGCAGCGGAACAAAGCATAGGAAATTTGTAACGTGTCGCAAATTGGGAAATTGACAGGGAACAGAGTTTCAATCAAGGGAAAATTACTCCCTAGCGCAGTTGCCGGACTGCCTAACCGAATAGCTTAATGACGTGGGTAGCAGCCAAGAATATTATTAAGACATAGATTTGAGCCGTAGGTAAACCTATCTGTGGAACATACATGAAGAGATTTGAGGAGAAGGAAGTCCTGTGATAGGTACAGTGAGTGAGTGAATACCAAGTGCCTACTCATGGAAATATGACTATGGGAGGACTCGGTGTGAAGATAAAATCTTGATCAGTTCACAAACTACGTATTGACTTTCATGACTGAGAGAAATATACAGAGTGAGGCAGATTTGTGTTGGAATGGAACTTCAAAGTGGATTGTGTTCGAAACAGGTCCACTACAGGGTGATCCACTCAATGTTTGTATCCAGACAGAGAAAAAGATAACTACCAATCATCAGATACCAATGGTTCAATGCACCTCTGAATCCTCCCTACCCATGATCTCAGGGATAAGAGCTTCAATCTCTCCTGTAGGACTGCCCAATTCTGTGTCTGTCCATTCTAGCTGCTCTCTGGCGACCAAGGTATGTGGATGATCAGGTCCCAGAATTTGTGTCCGCTTCTCCAGCACAACAACTTGTAGCTCCTGTGCCTCCTTGAGTTGTCCCAGTTGGTAGAATGTGAAGGCAAGATTGCCCATAGCCAGCAGGGTGTCGGGATGATCATCCCCGAGGATCTTCCTCCTCTTCTCCAGCACCACAACCTCAAGCTCTGCTCCCTCGTGAAATCGTTCCAGACTGTAATATGTCAATGCTAGATGGCCCATAGTGATCAGTGTGTCTGGATGATCATCCCCCAGGATCTTCCACTGCTTCTCAAGCACCACAACCTCCAGCTCTTCTGCCTCTGTGAATTGCCCCAGTTTGTCATATGTTGATGCTAGATTGCCCATAGTGATCAGGGTGTCTGGATGATCATCACCCAGGATCCTCCTCCTCTTCTCCAGCACCACAACCTCAAGTTCTGCTGCCTCTGTGAATTGTCCCAGTCCTTGATAAGTAGATGCTAGCCAAGCCATAGCATCCAGGGTGTCTGGATGCTCATTTCCAAAGATGTTTCTTCTTTTGTGGAGAACTTTGGCATGCAGGTTCAGTGCATCCTCATTTCTCTCACTATAATAGTATACTTTCGAAAACTCACGATCAAAATCAAACTTTGGAGCATCCTCCTTATGCAGGATTGAATCAACATGAGGCAGCAATCTGAGGCTGGCAAGTGTCATATCCCAATAGGGTATTTCAGAAATGCCCATTCCTAGGATGGCGCACATACAATTATGACATGCTTCTTCATCGGAAAGCACACTTCTTGTCCACTCATGCACCAGTGGATGAATAGAAAAGTATTTGGTTTGGGGATTGAGAGTAATCAGAGAATATGCACTTATTTCGCTGGTGATATTTATGAATTGAAGGGGGTCCCAGACACCACCAGGATCTAAGAACTGCGACAAAAACTCTAGTGGCTGCTCCAGTTCCTCCTCAGTTGGGCCATGAGAGGGAAATTCATAACTGGAAGCATTGCTAAATATTTCTTCGAAAATTCCCTGATGGTGAAGGAAGGAACAAAGCTGAAGAAGCATTGCAGCAGGTGGGCTAAGCTGGTTGAAGCTAATTTGCCATGTGGTATATACTGTCCAACTGTAATCATCATGTGACTGCATGGGTTTTTCACTCAGCAGTCTCACTTTGTTTGAGACATACAAACTCAAGTAACTGTGAAGAGCCCCAGATTTTGAAATGAAGGCTCCAGCCTGGATGATAGCAAGAGGTAGATAGCATAGTGTCTTCCAAAAATAGTTAATGTTGGGTGGGTCGTAAAATGATGCTCCAACCAACCTTTACAATCTCTGTGGCAATTTCTTTATTCTCATCTGCATCTGACTCAGATGCACTTTTGAGCAAGAGATTCACAGCATCTGTTTCTTCCATATCAGAAACCAGAGAATCTGAACCAGCGTATACGTGAAGGCCTGGATTTCGTGATGTAATAAGGATGTTTCCATGCTTGCATCGTGGAAAGAAATGGTTGAGATTCATTTTGGGGTCATCTGCAGAGTCAAAAACTAGGAGCCATTCTTCCGGTGTGCTGACAAGCCATTTCAGGGCATCTGGCATTGTGCTTCCACTGTTCTTGGCAAGAGCTATGCGCTGGAAGTCTGCTTCAATTGTTTCAGTAGTAGTTGCATCCATCATGAAAATGTTGGAGAAGCTAAAGAGACAATTGAACAACTGAATACGACAACATCAGACAATAGACTCACCCAGATGATGCCTGTTCAATAAACCTGAGAGCAATTTGGGTTTTGCCAGCACCACCTAACCCATGCAGCAGAAAAATATGCTGATTATCTGACTTTGTGGAGAAGAAGTCCTGCATTTGGTTTAGAATGCCAGTGCGGCCCTCAAATATCCTGGATGCCAGAGGACAATTGTTGATCATTTGAGCTGTAGCAGGAGGGGGCATGACAATTTCTAGAAATACAACGTAAATCCGGCATATGCAGGGAAGAGATGGAAAATCATACGAGGTGAAAGTATCTCCATCCGAAACTTCATATCAACAATGGCTTCCAGCTGGAATGTGTATGAATGAAAAACTTATTAAGTGTGCAAGTTAAAATTACCATGAGGTTAGATCTGAGGTCTCGGATGCGACTCTGGTATCCTGCGATTGTATCCGCAGTGCTGTTCAACTTGAGAACCTCCTTGAATCGAGAACAGAGACTTTTATCTCTGGCTTTCATTTGCTCAACCGTCAACAAAACATCACGGAGAACACTAACAAAATTGTATCAGTGCACAGATCCTGGCAATATATTGAGGAGTGTCTTGACCGTTCGAATTCCTCGCATCGACCCTGGAATCTGGTCGCGGCGGAGTCCCCATGTAACGTGAGCTGCTCCTTGATGATTGCCATGATTTCTACCGTATTTTCACACAGCTCTTTCAGATTTTCTCGATTCTTCTTCACTTTCTGTTGCAGACAGTGAGCAAGATTTCAGGAGCTCTTCAATAGGCTCACCTCGACCGTCTCCAACAAAACCACAACTATGCCGAAAGCGCCTTTTACGAACGGAAAGGGAGCACCTTCGGCTGCGGAAAAAGCTATCTTCGCAGTTACAAGCGAATTTGCAAGCCAATCGGATGTGGTGGAGGGGTGGGACGCTTGGGATGTCGCAGGCCTACTCGAGGAGCTGGTGGGCATCGTCGGATTCGGTGGGTGGCTTGTCGACATGACGGTACGGGAAGAGATGTGTAGCGCCGAATTCAAAGCTATTGCACTGCCTCGAGATTGATATCGAAAGATGCCAAAAAAAAAGAACAAACGAACACAGCAAGTCGAATTTGAGCCGATTTAAGCACGACCCGGAAACAGCCCCATTGGCGCACAGCTTCACTGCACTAGAAAGCGGTTACCCAGCTTCAGACAGGGCAGTGGGAATTTATAAGCTGTCCTTCCTAAACAAAACCACTGGCACGAGCTGAGAAGACTATGATAAATAATATATCGAGAGGGATCGTATCGCGAACGCAATGGGAGAAAAAGTTCACGCAACGATTCCACGGAATGTGTGGAGGTTTCCAAGAGGTTTCCCCCGTTGTAAGCCACAAGCGCTCGTGACACGCGATACAAGTTGCCAAGCATCATTTCAATCTGAATGTGGCTGCAAGTAAAGAAATCTTCATGATTCCGAGAACAGACGTGGAAGGTCAGGCATCCCATGCCTGCGCGAAAGGGCTGAACGGAAGCTGATGCGAGAACCTACGAGAACCGGAACCTCTCCGCACATTAAATGCATTGCGTCTGATGATGATGCTGATAACAAGTCATTAGTCGTCCAATAGTACCGCTCAACCGTCTGTAAATACCCAGCTAGTTGAGTTCCGCATCGGCGGGAATCGAATAAGGGTACATGTCGGGGCAGAGGAAGGTAGGGACGAATGGAAATGTGTAATCAGCCATGAAGCGGGAAACTGGCGGAAAGGTCGAAACGAAGATGGCGCACCGCTTCTCATAGGAGTTCAGGTAATTCTGGCTTGCGATAGAGCAACTACTGAAAATCAAGCCAATTTTGAAAGGGCCGTTTCGAGTCGAAGAGAGCGATATCCTTCCTGTCCCACCAATTTACCGGCGCGAGGGCAGAACACTTAAATAACAGGTCTTGAGATCGCGAGAAGTGGAGACAATAAGCCCAGGGGTTGCATTCGAGATTTGCATGGGGATCGAAATCGGTGTTATAGTATGCAGTACTTGTATCTTGTAGGTTCCCGCCCGTGACGAGAGCCGAATTCCCGTGTCTTCCGGACAATTTGAAGGTATATATTTGTGATCGGCAGCGTCCAAAACGACAGGGTAAAAAGGAAAAGCTGAAGAGAGCGGGCCAGATGAAGAGGTAAGTAGGGGACGGGGGGGCGAAAAAACTGACTTAGGATCGAGATTGGCATAGTTCTGGCGGCCAAAAATCATTGTTCAACACAAACGTCGAGGTTGCGGGGCGCGCACCGCACATGTACCAACTAGCACGCCGGCCTACCACGAAGTGCGAGTCGTCGGAGAGACTGGGAAGTTGTGCGGACTGCGGTTTTGTGCACGAACCCAAGGACAAAAATGGAAGAGGTATAAAGAACACGGAAGGGATGAAGACGACACGAAGACGAGAAAGGTTGAAAGATGGTGGCGCACGGAGATGAATAGTGACTAAATGTTGAATCCGACGAGAAGAATGTATGTAGGATCACGGGAGGGAGGATGGGAAATCAGGTGGGATAAATAGTAGACACGTGAGGGAGATTCAGGAGTGGATGTTGAAGCAATTGGAATTGGCAAGAAGAGGGGAAAAAAATGGGAATCGGAGGGAGAAAGGGAGCTTTGAGATGGACGACATTGGGGACGATCGTAATAGCCATCGCTCCGTCCGTCATCGAAGCACACTGAGAGCCAGCGACATTGCACGGGCGTTTATCCTTCCACCGTCATACTCCGTGCACCGACTTGAAAATCACGCTGAGAACCGCGATCGCCCTCCGGCACGCGCGAGCTGTCCGAAGTATGGAAGGGTAGGATGGGATACAGTGTGTGAGATTTACGCACAGGCTGCATACCACCGTACGATAGGCAGACGCTTGCGTAGCCGGACTACGGCACCAATAGCCGGAGATGCGAAGTGAAAAGAACGAGGGAGGAGGGAGGAGGAGGGAAGTCGAGGTCCAACGCAGGGAAATGGAGCGCATCGCCGTCTATACTCGCCACCTACTTGCGCGCCGCGCGGGATGCGCGAGACAGCGCCACTGGCGCTCGATCCTCCGCCTTCTTGTCCTCGTCGTTTCCGATCCCTGCCCATGCGCATGTGGCCGGGTCTCCGCGCGCCTTAGACGAGGAGGCAGACACGCGGTTGCACCTATGCGTCCACAGGCTAGCACGTCAGATCTACGACGTCGACCCGTATTCGCCATACGGAGTCGACCCTCGCGCCGGCTTGTATTGGGCGCATGCCCTCGAAGGTATCGCATCTCGCGGATGGACGTGCACCGGATGAATGCCACCGCACACGCATAGACCACTGTGCGCGTGTCTTTGGTACTGGCGCTGGAGGGGGGCGGAGGGGGCAGATGCGCGGGAGATTCGGCCGGGAAGCGCGAATTGGGAGCACGCACGGGGAACAGAACGCAATTGCGAGGAGGCAAGGCGGAGTCGGAGCTATCCCGCAAGCGCTGTCGATCGATCGACACGACGATACGAAGGCACGGAACAAAGAGAGGAGAGAGCGGAGGACGCGCAGGGTAGCGTTCTACTGATGATGGCGGCGCGGATATAGGAGAGCGTAGGCGGATGTGTTGACGGACAAGGAGGAGCGGGCGGGCGGAAGGGCAAGCCAACGCATCCGGCAGAGTTGACGCCGTTGGTGTGGATGATGTACAGCATCTGCCGCGCCGTAGTCCCGAAGCCGTCCATCATGGTGGTCTCCAGGATCAGCGCCGGCTTGCCTTTGTGCGCGATGAAGTTGGCGCGCAGGAGTTCGGCGCGCGTCGACGTATAAGTTGAACTCAGCATTGTGAGAGGATGGCGAGCCATACGTCATCGGGGGAGTCATCTTGGGGATGAGTTCGGGATGTGGCTCGCGCGTAGTATCGGGGCGCGGAGTCTCGGAAGGAACAATGTCAGATCTATCGCTTTTCTTCCTGGAGAGCAGTCTGATAAAACGGGATTGTTTGGATTTGGCCACACGGCCGTTTGGGGCCTGGAATAAGTCAGTGAGGCGCAACTCTCGTTGCAAGAAGGAAAAACGTGTACAAAACAGGGACGGAAACACGATTCCAGAACGCTCCCTGTCTTCTTGAATTGCGTTGAGCACGCCCTGGAAAGTACCAAACCGCCACTGTGTTTACAGCGACGTGACGTTGAAGGCTACGGGCATCGTATGGTTGGCAGGAAAAGACAGAAGCAGAGCCAATGCCGGTGCAACGGAATAGATTGTTATCTGGCATAGATGGTCGCTTTCCACTTCCTTTGTGAGCACTTTTGCGGTTGAGCGATTTTCCATGGAGATTTCGCCTGTCTTGAGCACGATTTACAGCCTGCGATGAGAAGACAGCCGTTCCCGAGTTTCTTTCCAGTGTGGTGGGAGAAGGCAAGACCCAAAGAGGAAAGTAGCCTCATAAACGAAAACAACACAAAACTTGTACAACGCACTCTTTCTTCCTTCCTTGCTTCCTTCGTCTTTGTCACTTTCCAGCAAATCAAGTCTCAGACCCTTTCCATTTCCCTGTGTATTACTCTGCCTCTTCGCTTCTCATGTCCCTCGGTCTCGGTCTGTCCGATCTTTCGCTCCTGGAATTCCTCCTACTTAGACTCGGATTCCACGGCAGCAGCAGCCCAAATGAGCGATATCCTGCGCTCCAATTCTGTTCTCCTTGTACATCTCGAGCGCACATTTGCCAGCTTGTCAGCTGCACTGGCCCGGATCGATGGCAAAACTCCCAATCGATTCCGAGCGTCTTCTCTCCGCCGTGAACGAGACCCGGTTGGGCTCTAGGCTTGTCACGACGATTGCGTGAGCCTTTTCGTCTTCTAGTGCCCCCCCGCTGAGTCCCTAGTGGAGGTATTGAATGCACTGGGAATCCGGAGCGTCGAGATCTCGCGCTCCATGTCAGTTTTTCCCCAGGACGGATTCTAGTGGTCTTGCAGACCTCCTCGCGGTGGCACCACGTTCTGATGAGTACTCCCACTTCCTGGGGTACGGTCGATCTCAGCTTGCCACTGTAGTAAGCTTCCAGCGCCGTCTCCGGCAGCTCAAGCGCGTCCCGGACCGCGGTAAAGAACATCCCACTCTATTATTGTTCGCCTATTACCGCTCGCATCTGAGAATGCGTCTCGCTTTCAGGCGTGGATCCGGTCACTTTACAGCCTAGAGGAAGATGATGCAGTAACTCGGATCGATCAATTGTGCATCTGAAAAAATACTCGTATTCATTCAACTTTGAAACTTATTGGACTGGGAGGTGGATTTGGCAACTTGAATTGCGGCAGAATCCTTGCTCACTCACCACCAATTTAATTAGGCTTACGATTATACCCCACGCCCTAACACCGAAGGTGTGCCTCAGGCGACTAACGCCTCGCGAACCGCTTTCAATTTACGCAACTCGTAACCGGCCGGCGGCCGTGTAGGCCATTTTGCCGTCGGAATTCGTCCGGACGCCAGCCGAGATATCTGTCCCGCTCGCGGACAAGCGGGGACTCGACTTGCTACTCACCAAGCCCCGCCCGGGAAGCTATCCCAGCGCTGATGGAATGGGTAGGTTTCCCGTGTGCGATTACTGTTCCCATGTGGTTGCTGAATAAAAACTTCAATGGAACGTCACGTTTCCTCGCAAGTTGTACAAAGCATTCACTGATGCTTCCTAATTCCTCTTCTTGTCAGTTGACTGTATCTCCGGAATAAATGAAGGTTGCTTTTCCAGCTGTATAACGCAAATTGTTCATTCCTGCTCGACAATCTGAACTCTAATTCGGTCTTCCTTTGGTCTCATTTCAAGCATGCCCATCACAATCCTCTCCACCAACCTCTCTTTCTACTCAATTCCCGCAGTATGGCTTACTGCTTTCGTGCCGATCATACTCAGAGTTCGTGTTCCGACTTCCGATTCCTCGCGTTTTCACATAAGTGTCACCTTGAAGCCGTGGTGTCTGAGTGGAAATGTGCGAGTCGGGGTTCATCACCGCAAGTGCATTAGCGAGAGTCTCTATAGCCTTTGCCGGAAAAAGCAGCGAAACTTGACGTATGTAAATCAAGCAGGGAGGAGAAAGCAAGGTTGGGCTGAGTGGATGTGTTGGAAAGGCTGCGGCCATGTCGAGTCAACAAGTGGCGGGTTCATGGCGCATCGGCTCCCGATTGAAATTTACCGAGGAGATTATAAATATACTGGAACGGATAAACGACTGCAACCCCACTTCTGGTTGCTACACAGGTTCAATCATTGGTTCCGCAAAAGTCTTGCGAAGCGTGATTAGATTATTACATGCACACACCTGCACCTACTGTATAAGTTAAACCCACGTCCCCCATGAACTTCAACCCATGCGCTCCCTAGCGAACCACACCTCGGCGCCCTCCTCCCCAGTCCCCTCAAGCTCCCGCACCTCCCCCTCCTTGCCCCAGAAATCACCCTTGAACGCCCAGCCGTCCTCCGAACGTGTTCTGCCGGGAACCCATTCCACGAGGAACCGGTTATCCAACCCCACCAGCACGTCCCCGCCGAGCGTGTGACCCTCCGCGCGCCGCACGTCGTGGTTCGACCAAATCACCGACGCGTTCAAGAGGTTGCCTGCAAAGTGCGCGAGGCCCAGGTGCGTGGAGAAGATGCGTTTGAAGGGCGCGATGAGGGTGGGGATCTCAGGTGTCGGCTCAGAGGCGTTGAGGATTGTGTGGACGACGGGGTGCGCGAGGACGGCCGCGCACGGGGACGACTGGGAGCGCACATCGGGAGATTGGGATCGGGATTCGGAGCGTACGTAGCATGGGGCGAGCGCTCCGTACGCCGGGTGGTTGAATGTGCCCTCCATGTCTGCGAACGCGGACGATGGCAGAGGAATGTCAAGAAGAGTGTAAGTGAGACTCGCCCAGTCCCACTCCGTGAAGATTTCTGAGTGGGACTCGCATCAGGAGTGGGACTGGGCATAAATTATCAGTGGGACCCGTGATCCTGAGTGGGACTCAGAGTTGATCGGTGTGGGATTCAACATTTCAACAATCACAACACCCATTGGCAGATGTGACACGATTATTAGATCAGGCGGGCGTCGGGGACGAACCAAGGATGGACTGGGCATTGTTATCTAGATCTCGCTGTTATCTCATTCCCATCTTGCTTCAGACTTCCACCATGTTTGAAGCAGCAGCAAGTATTTCACCGCGAGATATCAAAGCATACAGGAACTTTGCGAGTCTTCCTTTCATCTTTTCAACGCTCGTACTTGACGGTTTCCACTACGGCCAGGCATTTCCCGAGGCGCTCAGAAATCCAGCGAATGATCCCTTCTTCTCGGTGGAAAATGCCACCTCGTGGATCACATCCTTTGGCTTGCAGCTCTACCTCGAGCAGGATGATACAAGAGCACCTGCTACTTCGCTGTGGTCACCCGATGATGCTTCCACAACCCAGCTAAAAGCGTATCGGAACTATGTGCGCTAATCGTACCTTTATCTCATTGTTTCACGCTGACCTGAGTCCAAATTGTGTAGATGCTCAGCGATGAATTCAAGAATCACACATTTTTCAACCTGGAAAACACAGAGACATGGATAAATCCCCTCGCATTTCAGGTGTATATGGAATCGCATTACGGGTCCTTCGAGGAGTATCGGAGCACCCGGGAGACCCCTTTCAGCTCCCGGGCACCCTCCCGGGCTACATCGTCGATTTCTATGGCCGGAACCTGTGCGGGTAGCTGTCCATCTATTGCTCCTTCGTCTCGGGCCAGTTCTCCATCGTCGGTCCCTCCTTCTGAGAGTTTTTCGCGTCCCCCTGGTGCATTGTCTTTTGACGGCGTCGTTCAGTTTGATGATGGTGATGAGATGGCCTCTGTCCAAGGGGATCCCGATCTGCGAAATCCACACTACACCCCGAAGTTTTATTTTCGGGAGTTCTGGTGACCCCGTCCCGTCCGTAATGACGTCATATCGCCCCTTTAGGCCATTGATCCGGACTTTCCCACGGCCTTTGGAAGAAAACAGACTCAATCGGAGTCCTCAAGTATGTTTTCAGTGTTTCTATCCCATCTATGAACTAAGCTCTGCTTCCACAGACATCACCGTTCATTTTTGAGAGCCTTTTCATGCAACTAGGATTAAACAGGTGATTACTCATGTTGATTACGCTTCAGCGGCAAACCTCTCGGCACCCGAATTAGGAAATAATGTTGCCCTCTCTAGCTCAACGGGCATGAATTCTGAGAGCTTCGGACTTCATTTCTGTGTTCCAAGGTGAGGAATTATCCCAAATTTGAGGTGCCTGAAATTTTCTTGAATCGACACCCCCTTGCCTCTGTCGCGTTATCTGGAGATTTTTCTCGCCCGTCGAGCGCTTTTTCTTTCAGCAACGGTGGCCCGATTGATGATGCCGACTTCCCCGCTGCTCCTGTTGTGGCGTGGTTGGCGGCATCCCGGAGTAGTGTCCATATTAGGTTCGCATGTCGTAGCTTAGTCATCATCATCTGGGTTTCTTCCTGCTTCCACCCTCCCGCTGCGAGCCCCGTTGGCTCTTTTCCCCTGAGAGGCTCTAGGCCCTCTCCACTGTTTTACCTCCACTTCCAATCGAGTCTACCACTGCTGGCGAGCCGGTTTTCGATGCGGAACCCACTGAATCTCAACCCGCATCGCACCCCATCCACAGCGACACACCTCTTCTCACCAAACCACCCAAACGCAAGGGAAAATCTAGGAATACGTCTGAACAGATTTACATCACTCGCCAACTCAAGGTCGACAAAATACTTGATATTTCGAAGGGACCGTCGACGTGGGATGTTCCGCGCGGCTCTGCGGTATATCGAGTTGATACCAGCAACTCGATGGAGTTGCTGACCACAAAGAGCGGTCGCGTCTTGACACTCGATGGCTTCATCAGACAGGAGGTGAGTAGTTCTGCCGTTTTTACTCTATGTTCACTGATTTCCAACACAGGACCAGGAATCCTGGCGTGGCTCCGCAGGGCATCCTGAGGGTGATGTAAAAGTCCGTGGACTGACCTCAAATCCGGAAGAGGTGCTCCTGTGTCGCCGCGCCCACCTATACTGCAATGGTGTTGACACCTGTGAATTTATTGACCCTGCACTCTTCGCTGGATGTGAGCGTTACGAGCCTGACTTCGAGGCGATGCGGGAGTTGTGGAATCACGAACTAGACGCAAATGAGCATGAAGCCGCTTCGGCGCCTTCGATACTTGCACGGTATGTTGTATTTCATTGTGGTGCTCCGACTTGCTCAATATCTTTTTTCAGTTTTTACGCACGGATCATGAATTCAAAATGCAAAGTTGCGTGTGATGGTGTTCCTGTTCTCATTCTTCGCTCGAAAGTAGGTCATTAACCCTCCCGATTTTTCGCTCTGCTGACGCAAATTTGTAGGGACCCTCAGCGCACGGAAAGAAGTACTTTGTAGGCTGCTCCAAGTGGTCCAGAGACCAGAAATTTCAGCACAGTTACTGGCCCATCGCACCAAACATCGACGAGGCGGCATTGAAATTTGCCTTAGAAAATAACGGGCTTCTTCCGGGCGTTGCGCCCACGGTAAACGCTACATGTGTACTCACTGTCCACCGACGTGTAAAGTTGCAGAATTGTCGTGAGCGATTGCCCCAAGCAAATCTTATCTTCCACTTGTTAATCTGACCTTCACAGCGTACAGCCACATCCACAACAACCGCATGGTGCCAGCCAAAATCAAGAACCGTCCTTGCTCGGTGCAGATGATTATCTTCGTCCCCATCGATGTGTCATATAGCCATTTGGCTCTCGTGGAAGTACGCGGTCCTCACAACCATCAGGCTCATCCAAACACAAAACCAAGCGCCGAAGATCGTCTCAAGCTCGGTAGGGCAGTTGAAGCGGCCGGTCTCACCGGTTTAACGGTTCAAAAGCTCCTCAATGGTCTGTCTATTCAACAATGATTTCGATTTCGGTATAATGATATTTATTACAGCTCCTTCGACCCTGACCGCTTATGATGGGGAACGAGTTTCGACGAGCAGCCCTGCATTTACAAACACTCGAAAGGTTCGAGACTTTATTGGTGAGAAGAAAAAGGACGCGTATCCGCGTGGAATGGGTTGGGAAGGTAAATAATTCATTCCTTATACGTTACAGGAGTGCTCTATGAGCTCAGTACACGGGAAATCACACTTCCAAAGCATGAGCGCTATATTCACACGGCAATGTCCAAGAGCGGATTTCGTATAGTCGTCACAATGCACCCGCAAATCGCAATTTTCATCCACCGGATTCTCTCCCTCAACATCGACTTCACATTCAAACGTGTTGAAGGCGAGATGGACGAATGGGAGATTGCTGGAATGTTGGACCGGCACAAGAAACGTTGGTAAACGTCACAGTTGACACCATTTTTTGACTAAGTTATCATTGAGCAGGCCTTACCTTTGGAAGTTTATATTGCGACACAAAAACTCACGAGGCTTTTGCCCAGCTCTTCACCGAACTGTTCGACGTCATTTATACGCTGACCGGGGAGCACTTTAAGCTGGCGCCATGGTATCCGGACGCTAAATGCCGTGTCATTATTTTGGACGGTGAAGTCCCCCAAGCTCAGGGTCTAGCCGATTTTCTCGCAAAGTACAACGATCCGACAATCAGTGGTTTATATACCCGCGACACCAACAAGCTGATCAAACATTGCGTCAAGACGTGCAACCCGCACTTCGAGCGGTAATCAACAATGCACAGTTATCTTCTATGTGACTAACATCCTCCCACCAGCCACATTGACGAGTTGCCGCAACACATTCCACAATCTACCATTGCCCGCATCAAGTCAATCATGGGCCTTTCAACTCAAGAAGAGATCTTCGCGTGGATCAAGAACAAAACCGATGAAGCTATTATAAGTTGGTTATATCACTCCATATCTGCCGGTTCACGTCTGACTTTGGTTTGAGATTGGCTTGCGCACAAATTTGCAAACCCATGGGTTTTTCCCTCTGTGAATAGGTTCCTGTCGAGCATCAAGAAAGACGATTGGGATATAACTCCCGTTCATTCCAACTACGCCGAAACGGCCCACGCTGCCCGTAACGCGGAAACCTCAGTTGGTGTGGCACTTTTAACCGCCATCTTACAGTTTGTATTGTTTTAACTGTTATATCTACTCTGATATCGCCACAGGGCAAGGGATCGGGACAATATCAAAGCGCTCGAACTCTTGCAGGTTGAGCGCGATGGTGTTATGTCCAAACGTTGGAATGGCCCCGCCGAGCGCGAGAAGTTGTCAGCACAGCGACAAATCTGGAATTCACGGAAGACTGCTCACCGCAACAACGAACTGACCAGCTACGATACTCTCAAAGCCGAACGAGACTCCGGAACGGCAGAAAACAAGGCTTCGCTTGCACGGCAGAAACTCCTTGAGTTCCAAATCAGATCTTTGCAGGGAGAGATGAAGATTGACCGTCATCGCACTGACCTGAAAGACCAGGTCAATGAGTTGCGAAAGGATGTCGAAGAGGAGAAAGCTCTGCGGCGTGATTGGGTTGTCCGTCGCGCCAGGATAGACAAAGAATTGAATGCACTGAGGAAGGGGTCGCTTGCAGGTGCTCGCATCATGGGTCGCAGACCTGCACGCCCATCTGGAGAGGGCGATTCGACTGGGAACGAAGTGGAACCTGCCATGGTGGCAAATTCGAGCAGTTTGTGTTAATTGCGGTATAAACTCGATCTCTGACTCCTTTTCAGGCTTCGAATTTAGCGATGATCAGGAACAACTTACAATTGCGAATTTGACAGGTGTGTTTCACTTCAGAATTTCTTTATTTTTCTAACTTCTGGCTAGGCTTCGAACCCATGGATCAGAGCATGACACAAACGGAGTTGGTGCGGAATTCGAGCACGGGTATGTCTTGGTCATCCCACAGAACATTTTCCAACCATGCGAGCACCATCAGATTATGAATCAGTATTTGATTCCGCCCCAGACGGAGCGATGCATTTGGACGCAAACTTCAGTGCAGACTTGACCGCATTTGAACAAGCTCATTTCAATAATGGATCTGCTGATGAAGATTTCAACATGGACGACATTTTCGGTGGATTTGATCTATCCGCGTTCGATTTCGGGGCTGCCTACGAGCCATACAACAGCAATTCGGCATCTGATGTTCATGCTTCGGACGATGGCGCTGCCTAAGTACACTCTTGAGTACTTCGGACCGCCGACAGTTTACACTCCGTCACTGGATGAGAACGAGACTGGTCAGTTAAGCTTGTCCTCAGTGCATTCAACCGAGACGGAAATGGTAAGTTTTCAAAATACATTACTGGTGGTTGATCTCTTACTAGGAATCCGCTGAGGCGCAATGTGCTCGCTCCGCAGACAGACCTATGTCATGAACGCTGACATGTACCCGATCACTTCCCGATCTGGATAGTTTTTAACTTCCATATTTTCTGTGAATAATGCAAAATAATGGGTACTGCAGGAATGAGCAAGGAAAAGCGCGTCGTTTGAGCTCGGTTTTATCCTCGTACCTGCAGAATTGAGTGTTTTTGAAGGCATTCTTTCCAGCAAGGACTGTCAGCCACTGGGCTTACAATTTGTATGTGTTTACTGCATATTCGAGCCCTCTGCCAGTCACGTGTTAGGGTAGAACTGCTTCGCTTCGCTCGCAATCACGAATAGGAACTCCCGCGACTTCCACCTCCTCCCCATGCAATCCCAACCCGAGACATAGGTCTTGAGTTCAGCGAGTGAAACATCGTATCTGGGAAGTGGCAGCGTTCAGAAAAAGAAATCCGAAGCAAGAATGCGCCGAAAAACGCGAATCAACCACTCACCGCCCAGCCCAATCCACCGGCTCCAACCCAAGAAGCTCGTTGATGATCCTGAACTTCACGGGCTCCATGACGCGCACGCCATTATCGTCGTTCGAGAGGACGACCACGCCGATATTGTCGTGCGGCAGACGCGATATAATGGTCTTGAAGCCCGGGTTGCTCCTGTCGTGCTCAACGATCTCGTGGCCACGGTAGGAGAAGCGGTTTTGTCCGCAGCCGTACACTTTTGGGCTCTGTTTGATGTGCGTGTCAGTAAGTAAAATGGAATATGGGAGATAAAGTTGAATAGGAACTAAATAGGGACGAGTTCAATCCAGTCAATACATGGTTGCGTACCGTTTCGGGGAACTCGGCCTTTTTGAGGGACACACTCACGCCAAGGGCGGCGTGTTCAACCACATCCTCGAGGATCACCGTGGCGTTGGTGGTTGGATGGCGGCCGTTGTTCAGCAGCATGGCCATCCAGACTGACTAGCCACGTATTTTCAACACATCAAGTGTTGGAATCAGCACAAAATGCGCACCAAATCACGCGCAGACGACAAGATCCCCGCAGCACCAGCCCATATCCTCTCCTCCCCAGGCCTTTGGAAATACGGCACAGTGGCCGTCAACGTTCCATTTCTTCCCACCAGCGAATCTTTCATGCTCCAGTGAAACCCGTGCGCCAGGGTCCCGCGCTTCTCCGCCTCCGCGACCGAGTACGTCGACGTGGGGTCAAAACGGTGTACGACGATTTTTTCTCTGCTCTTTCGGAGGAGGAGATGGCTGATCCCGCTGCCCGTCACGAATGCACCACAGAGCTCATGCAGCGGTTCCACGAGCGGAATGAAATGGTGCTGGATAACAGGAGAGTGAGGGGACGTGGCAAAGCCCTTATGGATAAGACGCTGCAGCTGTTCATTCACCAGGTACGTCCGTGTCCAAGTTTAATTCACGCCACTTACGATATCGCAGGCGACGATAACGAGCCAAAAATACGACATAGACGTGATTGGGATGGCTATCGACGTGTTTGGCGACTGTTGCACGTGGTTCACTGGAAGTGACAACGACCGCGCGGTCCTGGAGGCCTATGGCCCGACCTTCAATCACACGCTCGTTCAGTTCAAGGTGATGACCCAGTAAGTCGTTTTGCAGGAATGCCACCGCAACTGAGTGGGCTGATGGTATGCAGAGTTACAGCAACGGTTCGGGCAAAGGAGGCTGAGGCAGTCGGCGACGACGAAGGGGGGATAAGAAAGCAGCCACCTCTGATTCCAATAGCCTTCAAGAAGGACACCAGAGATGAGCGCCGCGTTCTCGTCTCCAAAATGATGCTGAACCAGATCCGTAAGTCCGTTATGTATGACCTGTGCCTTAGTCTAACAATTTTACAGTCATCGAACTTCGAGATCGCAGTGTTGACGCTTCCAGCCTCAAAACCATGGCCTGGAAGAAGTGGCCCGACACCGTGATGACCTATCATCTCTGCATCATCAACTGGCCGGTGGATCTGAAGCAGAATTGCCCATGTGCCGAGTTCAACTCATCATGGGCGGGAAAGCACGCCGAGGCGTTCACAAAACTTTACGAGAACCTCAGGGAGAACTACGAGTCGGGGGTGGAGGCAACGGGAACTACCACAATTGTATCGTGGACAGAAGGTACGTGATTGACTTCATCCGTGTGGATTGGACTGAGCAAATAATGAAGAGGAAATGGACCTGGACCCAGAGGACCAGTCAGATATCCCCTTGGTTGTAGTGTCGACTCGAGCACGTTGGTGACGGGTCGTGATTCCCGAGCGCTGCTGAGCTCAATCGAGAAGGCCAAGAAGGCGGAGAGCAAGAGCAAGAGCAAGAGCAAGGCGGCCAAACACGGTGCCACCGAGCTATCGTCAGACGAGGAGGACAACAACAACAACATCGAGCACCAGCGCCCGGCCTCAAAACGACAAAAATCCTCGGCCAGCTCGACCTCCACCTTGACTCCTGGGCTCGGGACGACCTTGGCCTTGGGGCAGTCCTCTGCGGTCGCTGGACCGAGTTCGTCCTTCCTGTGCTGGTACCAGGTCGGGAATAACCACTCAGACAGCTTCACTGCCGCAAGGCTGATCCTGCAGAAGGAAACTACACCCAAGTCGCAGCGGGAGGCGCACACCTATTACTGGTGGTCGGCAGTGCCTGCCTGGGTCATGGTGCCTGAGAGAATGGAGACTGTAGGCGAGGACACCGATATGGCAGACCTCGCCTCGCAAGTGGGGCTATTGTAATATGTGCGAAGTACCATGGATATTTTAGTTTATATGTCAATTCTGACCATGTCCTCTTTTTATTTCATTTTTGCAACGATGAGTACTTATAGGCTGCGTCAGGTACTTAAAGTAGTTACAATGTCGAAAACGTCTTGCATCTACGTTATTTTTTTTTTCAATGTGAGAGTGGAAGAGCAGGTAGGTCAGCAGTTCCCGGCTTCACCTCTTAACGACTGCTTGGCCAAGTGGTTAAAGGCGCCCATACTCAATTTTACGGATGCGTCGAAATGCAATGGGCTGGTGTGGGTTTGACTCCCACTGGTCGTTCGGCTGTCTCGTAATGTTTTTTTTTTTTTTTTTTGATTCCTCCAGGGTCCTACTTACATTATTTAACAGGATAAAGGGTTGCTTTAATCAAAGCCCGAATGGTGTAACGGTTAACAAGTCTCTACAGTTTCGCTTTGGAGAGGAACTTGATTATGGGGAATTCCTCTGGTTCGACTCCAGATTTGGGCTTTCTTTTGACCGTCCTTTTTTTTTTCCGCAAAGTAATTACATCTTTTATGAGGTTTGAGTGAGGGCCAAGCATGGCTTTATTAAGGTTGCTTGGTCTAACGGCATGACACTTGGACATGGTACAGTGCTACACAACTCAACTTGCCTAACACGTGAAGAGGGTTCGACTCCCTCAGCAACAATTATTTTGGCCCGCGGACGGTTAACTTTGATTTAAGCTGATGTCATTTTGAAACACGAGACAACAACCGTTATTGTCCGCATATAGTAATTTTGGTTTGAGTGGTTCGAAAATGAACCGTGCCAGTCGATAAAAATCACAATAAATTTGTCAATTGTGCGGCAGTTCTATTCAGCGGGATGGTGATTTGTTAGACACGTAAGTATCTGGCGTAATGTGTGTAGAAAGACTAGAAAATTTGATTGAAAGCAAACAAAGGTCTGGATTCATCCATGCATCTAGTAAGCCATGCGTGGATGAATCCAGGTGGGAACCAAACAAATGGATGGATTAATCCAGCCGTCATCTGGATGGATCCAGGTGGGAACCAAACAAACACGCGGATGAATCTGCTTCAAAGCCAAAAATATCACCTGGATGAATCCACCGTGAAAGGAAAAAACGGTGGATGAATCCAGGTGATACAAACTTCTGTATGGATGAATCCAGGTGTGAAAATACTTGCATGGTTTCATCCACTGTGGAAGAAAAATACAGGTGGATGAGTCCATGTAGGGTGGATGAATCTAGGTAGATAAAATATACTGGAGGGTGGATGAGTCTATGAGGGGGGGGGGGGGGGGGGGGGAAGAACTACGAGTCATTGCATACCAATGGTTCAATGCACCACAGAAACCTCATAAAAGCTTCAATCTCTCCTGTGGGGATTTGCCAATTCCTGGCATGTTTCTACTAGTCGCTTCCTAGTGCACAGAGTATCTGGATGATCAGGTCCCAGAATTTGTGTCCACTTTTCCAGCACAACAACATCTTGTAGCTCCTATGCCTCCTTGAGTTGTCCCAGTTTGTAGAATGTAAGGGCAAGATTGGCCATAGCAAGCAGGGTGTCAGGATGATCATCCCCCAGGATCTTCCTCCGCTTATCCAGCACCACAACCTCAAGCTCTGCTGCCTCCGTAAATTGCCCCAGGTCATAGTATGTTTCTGCTAGATTTGCCATAGCTTGCAGGGTGTGTGGATGGTCATCCCCCAGGATCTTCCTCCGCTTCTCCAGCACCACAACCTCAAGCTCCATTGCCTCTTTCAATTTGCCCAGTTCACGATAAATGGATGCTAGCCAAGCCATAGCAATCAAGGTGTCTGGATGATCATCCCCCAGGATCTTCCTCCGCTTCTCCAGCACCAAAACCTGGAGATCTGCTGCCTCTTTTAATTGGCCCCGGCTACAGTATGTAGCTGCTAGATTGTTCATACCCGTCAATGTGGCTGGATGATCATCCCCCAGGATCTTCCTCTGTTGCTCCAGTACCACAATCTCAAGCTCTGCTGCCTCTGTTAAGTGTCCCAGTTCCCAGTATGTAATTGCGAGATTGGCCATAGCATGCAAGGTGTCTGGATGATCATCCCTCAGGATCTTCCTGCACTGTTCAAGAACCTTGGCATTCAAGTGCAGAGCATCCTGATATCTCTGACCATGATGATAGACCCTTGAAAATTGACGATCAAAATCAGGCTTGGACTCCCGCCTCTGATATAGAATTGAATCAACATGAGGCAGTAAATTCATGCTCGCCACTGTCATATCCCAATAGGGTATCTCAGCAATGCCCATTCCTAGGATGGCGCACATACAATTATGACATGCTTCTTCATCAGAAAGCACACTTCTTGTCCACTCATGAACCAGTGGATGAATGGAAAATTCTTTGTTCCGAGGATTTAAGTTGACCAAGGAGTATGATCTAATTTCGCTGGTGAGATCGATGAATCGTAGAGGGTCCCAGGTACCATCAGGAGACAAGAACTGGGACAAAAACTCAACAGGCTGCTGTAGTTCCTCCTCAGTTGGTCCATCAGAGGAAAATCTATAACCAGAGGCTTTGCTAAATATTTCCTCTGAGATTCCTTGATGATGAAGAAAGGAACAGAACTGTAGAAGTGTTGCAGCAGGCTTGCTAAGTTGGTTAAAGCTAATTTGCCATGTGGTATACACTGTCCACCTGTAATCATCATGGGACTGTGCAGGCTTTTCACTCAGTAGTTTGGCCTTGTTTGAGACGTACAGTTCCAGATAGCTACAGAGAGCCCCTGATTTTGAAATGAAGGCTCCAGCCTGGATGATAGCAAGGGGTAGATAGCATAGTGTCTTCAAAAAAGATGGTCAGTGTTGGGTGAGTCATGAAATGATGCTCCAACCAACCTTTACAATCTCTGCTGCAATTTCTCTATTGCTGTTTGTATCTGGCTCAGTTGCACTTTTGAGCAAGAGATTTACAGCATCTGTTCCATCCATATCAGAGACCAGATAATGGGATCCAGCATACACTCGAAGCCCAGGATTTCGAGATGTGATAAGGATGTTTCCATGCTTGCATTGGGGAAAGAATTTGTTGAGATCCATTTTTGAGTCATCTGCAGAGTCAAACAATAGAAGCCATTCTTCCGGTGTGCTGACAAGCCATTTCAGGGCATCTGGCATTGTGCTTCCACTGTTCTTGGCAAGAGCTATGCGCTGGAAGTCTGCTTCAATTGTTTCAGCAGTAGTTGCATCCACCATGAAGATGTCGGAGAAGCTGAAGAGACAAATTGAACAACCAAATACGACAAGATCAGACAATAGACTCACCCAGATGATGACTGTTCAATGAACCTGAGAGCAATTTGCGTCTTGCCAGCACCACCTAGACCATGCAGCAGGAAGATATGCTGATTATCTGAGCCCACAGAGAAGAAAGCCTGCATTTGGTTTAGGATATCAGCTCTTCCTTGAAAGATCCTAGATGCCGGAGGACAATTATTAATCCTCCAAACTGGTATCTGAAGGGCTAAAAAGATAGAATGTTAGGAATGCGAATTATCGCAACGGAAAATCATGCCAGGTGTGATCATGAGCGCCTTTCCCACTTGAAAATTCGTGTCAATGGTGGCTGTGATATATCTGAGCAAAATTCAATGATGAACCAGATCCAAATTACCACAAGATTGGCCCGGAGGTCCCGGAGCCGCTTCTCGTATCCCGCGATGGTCTCAGCATTGCTGCGCACCTGGAGCACTGCCTTCACTCGGGAACGGAAACCCTTCTCTTTGGCTTTCAGTTGCTCGACTGTAAGTACAATGTCCCGGACGACACTAAAGAGAGTTAATATAACACTGATTGTACTGAATAGGAAATTCCCGACCTTTCGAACTCTTTGCAACGAGTCTTGAACTTGGTGGCAGCAGAGTCCCCATGAGCGGCAATTTGTTCATTGACAATTATCAAAATGTCGACCGCACTTTCACACAGCTCCTTGAGGTCGTCTCGATTCTTCTTCACTTTCTGTTGAAGATCGTTAGCCAGATGTTGACCAGGCCTTCGTGTGAACACACCTCGACGGTCTCCAACAAAACCACAACTATTCCAAAAGCGCCTTTCACGAACGGAAAGGGAGCGCATTCGGCTGCAGAAACCACTATCTTTGCGGTTACAAGCGAGTTTGCCAACCAGTCGGATGTGCTGGAGGGCCGTGAAGCTCGAGAGCTTGCAGCCCTACTTGAGGAGCCGCTGGGAGGCATCGGGTTTGGGGAGCGATTCGTGGACATGGTGGAAGAGGAAGAGATGAGTACCGCTGAAGCTGTCGCACAGCCTCGAGAATGACATTGCACACGAGGCAACGCGCGCTAAAAAGAAGCACAATTGAAAACATAGCCGCGGAAGTCCCAGGACGCCAATGCAGATTGATTGATGAACTAGATATCGGGAAGGGCGAGAAAGTATTGTAATGAGGGTGAACACACCGGTAGAGCCGTGCAAAACTGAAAAGCCGAAGGACAGGTCGGCTTGGACCTGTAGCTGTAAGATATTACCGGATCCACATTCAAATATTTCGAGAAACAGGATTTTGTACCCACCGGGACGCCCCCATCAGGCGCAAGAAAAGCGCAATACCCATACGCCGGGTCAGCCAATGCTTGGAGCGAAAATTTCAACACACCCGCTCCGGAAACAGCTCGACGCAAAATAAGTTGAGGAGCGGAAGATAACATGATTGGAGTAGGCGTCGGGGATTCTAGTGGTGTCAGAATTCCGTCAACTATTGAGGAAATGCGCACCTGGACCATACCACGGGTGGGATCGACATTGAGCAATCGGGTTAAACGAGTCTAAGAAGATTATTTACCTGGGCAAATGCGAGATATTGAATCGATGTCCTGCTCCCCGGCGGTCACCAATGGGCCATCCATGTCCGACCGGCGTAGAGCGCGACTCGCTTTCTTTCTTTCAAACTTTCGCCCCGACGGGTTCTAATTTCTGCCACGACCATCTGCTGCGAAGACAGATTCAGACGCATCGCGTTGCAATAATAATGTGCACGTAGCGTTTCAATGGCTTCGCGGATTTCTAGAACTGGGAGGGCTTTGTGAATTTCTTTCATGTCCATGGCACCGCAGAGGGGCGTCACGACTCACATTTCGCGTAAGTATTCTCCTCAGCTAGCTCCTTGGTCCAATTATCGTAAGTTCGGGAGGCGTAAGACTCGGATGAGTATGTCGAATTGCGAAAGTGAAAGTATCGGGGCATCGAGAGTTTCGTGGGCCGTGGCGCGTCCGAGTCGTAAATGGACAGGAATGATTCCAGAAATCTCTCCATTCACACACGTATGGTCAGCCAACTTGCAGCAGGTTTAATTGAGATCGACTCCAGCGCTGTGGCGCTTGGGGTACGTCGTTGCTAATCAGCTCCTGCAATATCTCAAGTGATGCTTGACTGGGTAGAGTCTGCTGGCCTGAGCGAAGACATATTGAAGTACAAAAAGACTCGGCGTAAGTAGAGAACACAACTCATTAGAGGAACATACATAGCTGAGATCTACCGCAGGGATCCGGTAACGATCTTGCGCACGAATCACAAATCCCGAAGAAGCCGCATCCAAATCTCGATGTCAAGTATGTATGTACTTCAAGCGCAGAGCTGTAAAGATTATCAGCTCCGTATGGACCGAGATTATCCGCCCCGTGATGCATCTGTCTTGAATCGACGCGTTACTAATTTACGCCACGAGTCATCCTCGGTTCATGGCCAACTTGCGGTTGTCCCTCTGGCGACAGGGAAATTCTCCGACGCGGTATCTATACTGACATCATGGACGGGACGCGTGGTTTATCCCATGGTTGATTACAACATAAAGCAAGTACGCACCTTTCCTTTCCTTTCCTCTCGCCTTTTACTCTTTACATGTAGCCAAAGGTAAAAGTGCCGATGAATCCTCGGGGTCGCGTCTCGCATCCCAGGTCAACTCGATCGGGGACTCAGAGTCGAGCGATTCGCGTCGGAGTGAAGCCTGTGCACAGCACGTGTTACCTAGCAGAGTGAACGGACTGCAACTGATACTCACCTGCTACATAGGATTGTGGAGAGTCGAGCGCGTCGGACCGAACGCGCCTCGAGTCTCCATTTTGCGCACACGCACAACGATTTGGCGTTGCGGACAATTTCGACGACACGCGCCATTCGAGTCGGAGTTGGAGGGAGGACCTCGGTCGATTGAACGACTCGGCTCGCGATTAATCGCCATCCGTCCTGGGCGCGCCCGGCAATATTCATTGGACTCAGCCCAAAAAGGTCGGAAGTGCCAACCGCCCGCACCGAACGAAATGACACAGCGTCACCCTACTCCACGAACAGGGATGGACTCGCAACAGACTGTGCGAACCCGCTGTTCGAGTCCAGAGTCCAGAGATCCGGCCACCGCATCGAGTCCGACCGAATCAAAAACTTGAGGCTTGGGTGCGCGGTCCGCCACTCGCTCCGAGCGCGACTTGACTCAAGCGCAAGGCACAGCGCGCGACATGGGGGCGGTGGGAACGCTGCTGCGCTCATCCAGATCCTCGCTGCGGGCACGCACGTCCGGTCAACGGCACACGACACGCCGAATGGGACGCAGCGCGCGCTCACGACAGTCGGTCACCTAACCCACACAATGGATGCGCGACTCTGTGCGCAGACTGGGGTCAAACACGAGCTCTGAGGGTATGCGATGGAGGGCGACGGGAGGGAGGGTGGCATGCGTTTCGGCAAGGGTGGAGGGACAGCACTGCCTCGCGACGCGAGATCGGGGTCGTGGAATCGGTGCTGCAGCCGCGAATTGGATGTGTATCGAACTCAGCGGAACTGTAGCGACACGCACAACGGACTTTATTTGCAATTGACTGAGTTAGTATTGAGCGCCGAGATTAACCAACGAAGAATGAGCGCAAAACAGAGCGGGCACACCTAAGCCTAAATCCCGCCTAACAGTTTCCTCTCTGCATTTCGCGACCAAGTCGTCGGCTTGCTTTCTTTGTGCCACAGGCCTACGCGGAATCAACGTGGGGCGGGAAGAGGCGCAGCGGGTGCGGTGACGACGGAGAGATTAGATCCACAGGCCTAGCTGAACGACGACAGGTGTTTGATGTCGAATAGGTTGCGGCGCATGCATGAGCAGAACACAGCCTAGACACCAGGAAAAGGTAGGAAGAAAGTGGCATCTTCCGAAAAGGGCAACGAGTCGGCAATCAACGATGCTGTTGCCACACCGTCGCAAACACGCGCCTCCTTCTTCCGCTCTTTCATCATCACCAATCCAGTGCTCGAGAGTCTGTTCTTTCGAACGCGCCACGCTCGGTTGCCGGAGTATCCAATACCCGCTCTCATACTCTCAACTCACTTGACAACCCCGCCCGCCCGCTGCACACGCACAACGGCCGGCGCATCCCGCTCCTCAGATGCTTGAATATTCCTCAACGAGCGCAGGACGCCGGCAAATAATTTAAACTATTCCCTCGCACGCGCATTCAAGCTTCACCCAGTCGAGGCCGGGTCGTCCTGGATCCCGTGTAGCGTAGACACTCATCGAGCTGACGGATTCTCACCTCCTGCTGAGTCAAGTGAACGCCAACTATGCTTCATGTTTTGTCGCTTGCCCGAGTTACCCGTTGGCGAATTTCGCTACGGTCCCCTGTATCTCCGATTAAGCTACGAACAGTCCGGCCCACAGCCACGACATAGCAATCTTCGATGATCCTGGGTCCTCATCAACACGGCTTCACGTCGAATGGTCACAACATTCATATCCAAACGAGCACTATACCTATCTGTGTCGTGCTGACCTTCGATTCGGGCGATTCCGCTTAATCTGCGACTAAACGGTGGCTCGACTCTGACTCTGCTCCCTCTCCCCGACTATCCCTCTCCCCGACTTTCAACTTCGCAATCCAGCCCGCCGCCGTATTCTTCCACACTCGCGGGCTCCCCATTACTGGGTAACTGGGGGTGTTCTACCCTGACAGAACTGCCTCCACCGGCATTCAGCGGGATTCGGATTTCGTTACCTCGTCAGATTTTTTTTACCGGTCGGTCAACCAAGCGAACATCGGCGAATCAAGGCAACGACGAAATTCAGCGAACATCCAGTGGATATTCGATCCAAATCCAATACACACACCTCAAATCTTCGCCGAGTCCCCGCGCCTTCCTGTCGAATCTCTGTCCAAGTTATGTGGGCGTCATCCGCGAAATCAAATCGGCGAAAGTTCCGCGTCGAATCGATGCGCGTTGCCGACGACTATACGCGCGAACACTGGATAATCCTGGTTCGAGTTGCTAGAAACTCGGTGCAACATTCTGCCAACGTCCGGCTCGACTTGATTCTCGATCTTCCATCAGGTTCGATTTTCTTTTTTCTACTTTGCTGGTTCGAATTCCAAGTCTGGCTGTTACTGCTCTGCGTTCTTCCTGTAAGTGTTTGCTTCCTGCCACGTACGTATGTCCCCGATTTCTATCTTTAGTTAATACCTTGGTTTTGATTGACTGCCGTGCGATAGCATGAGTCGAATCTGATACACTGGTAGCTGGACCGCTAGCATTTACACTGTGTAGACTAGAAACACGCTCATGGATACGCACCAGCAGCCAAAAAAAGTGCGTCAGTAAAGCTTTGAAACGTACTGACTGCTCTGACCTCAGCTTTTGACCGCCGGGAAGCTTTTCAATGACTCCGGATGTCAATCTTTAAGCGCATTTACGACTTTCGACAGTGCAAGTCCAGGTGAACCAGTTTCTGGCATCCTGCGAGGGACGTACGGACGTGATATCGCTACTCCAACAGTCAGAAACCAGCGACACCCAACGTCGAAGCTGCCGGACTGGTTTGGAATCGCTGAAGGTTAGTGTGGAAGACGTACTGGAAGTTTTTCGAAGCACATCGGCCGTAAGGTGTGTTGCTAATACAGTAAGACTGGAAGAAAGAAAGAAAAATTCCGGAAGACTAAAGAGTTTCCGCCAAGTGGTACTACTGAAGTCGAAGCAAGGAGAACAATGTTTCTTTGGTTCGAGGTAAATCATCCTGTATTGTGGTCGGAGCGCTAATCGAAGCAACATTAGATCAATGGTAAGCAGGGCACTGCGCACTCACAAACAGCTGAGTAGCGGCAACAACCAACCAGACAAAATCGTTTTTAGTCCATATCGTATCGTTCTTCCAGTCGATGTTGAATTCGAAACACGCTGGTTCCACCCGTTTTTATCCGACAAGCGGCGAATTCTGATTCCGATGGGGAAAGTGTGGCGGAGGTAGGCAAAATATATTGCAGGTTTGCTGCTAAACTCAAAAGGATTGACATTCATTCACAAGGGCAATCAATTTTCGCAGGAAAATTGAAGTACCAGGAGTCGTATGTCGTATTCGCTGTATTGCGGTGGGACTCCGTGGTCTATCGAAAAGTTTGTACATATTAGCCGTGACTTCACGCTCGGCATCAACCGACGCCCGCCGCTGAACTTTCGACTCTACGCTTCCGGAATTCACCGGCTCCGAATGTCGACTCGACCCGACTTTCGAGTCTCCGTTCGGTGTCTCCATGTACGCACCTGTTTCATTTCTGCAGCCTTCGGATTGATTGTCATGAAACAAACGAGTAGAAGTGGGGGTGTACAGACTGTTCGTGTGCTCCTCGCGATGAACAGAAAATGCGTTAGCAAATCCATCAAGTGTATTGACTCTCGATATCAGTTTTTCGCCGGGAAAATGTTTGAATTGCCCTCGATGATTTTGAACTGACAGTGCGAATCATTTTCTTTCATTCATCAAGGGAACACCAAGCATCCGACACGGAATTCCACAAATTCAACCGCAGTGTTCCTAGCCAGTCAAAATCAACCTCAACGAATGAACGAGGACCTTCAGGTTGATGTCGCACTGAACGCATTATTCGACGGAACGTAACTGACTCGCTGTCCCAGTTGAACTGAAACAGCACTCGGAATTGGACGGGCCTGAACTGGAGCAGGGATACCGTCGATGTTGAATTCTACAATTTGCTGGTTCAAAATTTGGAGCTCTTCATCCGAGTTAGGAGAATGCATTCTGACAGCGAAAAAACCGCCGAGGATATATACCATTCATTAAACGGGAAAGCCAATCTGTAAGTGTCCAGATATGTAGCTTCCGATTATTAACCTGGCACTAACCAAGATTATGAGCCCCGCAGCCCTGGATGTATCTGTGAATTGACGCGTTATTTGAATTTTACCCCAGTACCAGAAGCCTCGGGCCAAGGCCAACTGTAGGTTGGGGATCCCTCCTAATACTGAGTGGGAGGGAATTCTCCGATCGCGACGCGTTATCTACATCATGGACGCGTTGGTCATCATGGACGCGTTGGTCATCCCGTTTACTCATAACATAAATGCAAGTACGCACCCTCATTTCATGTCAACCTAAACGTATCGAGTCCACAACCCACAGGTGGTATTAGTATTAGTATGAGGTGCAGTCCGTTCACCCACTCTGCTAGGTATGAAGATATTGAGACCAAGGTAACATCTACCGATATCACAGACGTACCGACATGCCATACATACTTGTGCGTAGGTGCAGGTGCACTCTGAGTCCCCAACGCGAATCACTCGAATTTGCCAAACGATTGGAGTCGAGCGCGAGTCGCGACCGAACGCGTCTCGGCCCTCGACTTTGCATACAGCGCTTTGGCATTGCGTACAACAATTTAAACGACACTCGGATCGGTCGGACACCTGTCGATCGACTCGACTCGACTCTCAAGGGTCACTCGCGACTCGCGAATTGATCACGGTCCGTGGGTTGAGTGTCGATGTGTACCGTAGCTGCACGCACAATGGATTTAGGCTGAGTGACTGAGCGCTGAGCGCTGAAATTAACTAACGAAGAATGAAAGCAAAACAGAGCGGGCGTACCTGAATCCCCCCCTCAACCATGTCGTCTCTGCATTGAGCCAGTGCCAAGTCGCAAAGAGGCGCAGCGGGCATGGTGACGAGAAAGTGAATGTGTCCTTCGGATGCGCAAGATTATCAGGGCGAGAGGTGGTTGGTAGGAGATAGACGTCTACGAACAGACTGTACACTTGAAGTTTGAAGCACTAGCAGCGATTCTCGTGCTGCTTTTGGTCGCCTTTGGAAGAGGCGCGTGAGGCACAAGTGGCGAATACAAGGCACAGAGAAATAGCGGCGGTAAAAGTTGAGATTGGCAGCTGGTAGGAATGCGCGAATCATGGGGAGGGGATGCCCACAACCGAAAATGCGAGGTCGAGACGAGTAACGAGGGAGGGGGAGCGACCGAGCGCCGATGCAGCTTAATAGACGCGCAGCGTCGTCTTGCGTTCCCGACAAGTATTTGGATAAATACGCAGGCGACCCCGCCCCACTTGTGTGCACAAACGATGCTGGAGGTACGCACGAGAAGGCGCCGCCGGCGCTCAATACTCCGCCTTTCCGAATCCGTCCCCACGCGCGCATTTTACTGAACCCGTATTTCGGGAATGTCACGTACCACGCTGTGGATCTGGGTGGACGCAAGCCAAAGACCGATACACCGCCGCCGGTGCATACACATACACCGCGGGCGACGACGGATTCCGCGCTCCTGGGCGGCATGCAGAGTGTGCGCGTCATCAGATATGTGTCCGCCGCACCAAAAGCCCCTCGTTCCAGCACACGCACAACGGCCGGCGAATGCACCGGCGTTTCTTGAGTGCGCGGGACCCGGGTTGATCGACGTGGCGGCATCTGTTGCGTGCAAGAGAGGGCGGTCGTGGAGCAAGCGAGCGTCGCAAGGGCGGAATTGAAAGGATTTTTGAACAGTGCTGAGAGTCCCGTTCGAGTCAGTTCGAGGCAAGTTCGAGGGAAGAGAGAAAGAGGGCGTTATTTGCAACGGTGTGGCAACGGCCTTACATAATTTCCGCTTTCGGATTTTTCTTCCTGCTTCCACGTTGCTTCCACTTTCGTCGCGCCCTCGAGAGGCAAACGGGTTTGAAATTCACCAATGGTCGCTTTGCATCCGGCGGCACATCTCCGGAGCCGTCATTCGGGTGGCCGGGCGACTTCTCCCTCCACACCACAAAACTTGTGCTCGGAGGATGCACGCGGGCGGTTATCTCGGGGACGTCAAGCTAGAAGACACACTCGGAGGAACGGTTAGTACATACTACAAGCACCACTCGCCGGGGGTCCATCTTATTTCCCTCATCTGTTTGCGATCATCGCTGCTTCCCCATGACGTTTCAGAACGCGGCTCAATGATGCGCTGAGTGGCCGCTGGAGCTGACATAATCCATCGCGGGTATGAAGCTGCCACCGAGGAAGTAAATACGATCCCAGTTCACCGGAGATTCCACTAACGTTCAAAAGTTTTATTTGCGACGTGGATGCCAACTTTACTCCCCTGAATTCGGAAGTGGGAGGTCTCGCCGTCTTTGAGCACTGTCGTTTGCCCACTAGGACTGACCGCCTCTCTTTCAGTCAGCCTCTGCACGAAAATCCTTCCGCGTCTTATGGCCATTAGCTGCATAGAAGAAGCCACCACGAACAGGATGCCCTTGGGCTATAATGTTGGATCTCACTAGGTACCGAGAAAGTCACCTTGCGAAATTGATCACGATGCACTGTCCCTAGACTTCTGGCCTATTCATGCTAGACGTCGACCAACACCTCACGATATATGCTCAATGACCCAGCCGGAAAACGAAAACTAGGTACATTCATGATACCATTCTGCGGGTGGGTGGAGTGAGTGAAGATTCTCTATGTTGCTGTCATCAGAGTGCCTTATAGAATAGCTTAATGAGAAGCAGGTAGCAGCCAAGAATATTAATAAGACATAGATTTGAGCCATGGGTAAACCTATCTGTGGAACGTACATGAAGAGATTTGAGGAGAAGGAAGTCCTGTGGTCGGTACAATAAGGGAGTGCCTATCAAGTACCTACCCTTAGGGAATGTGAGGACTCAGTGTGAATATAAAATTCTTGAGCAGTTCACAAACTACATATCAACTCTCATGACTGAGAGAAATATATAGAAGAAGCCTGGAGGCAGATTTCTGCTTGAATAGAGCTTCAAACTGATTCGTGTCTGAAACAGGTCTACTACAGGATGGTCCACCAAATATTTCTATGGGGGGAAAAAAGAACTACGAGTCATTGCATACCAATGGTTCAATGCACCTCAGAAACCTCTGTACCCATGATCTCCAGGATAAGAGCTTCAATCTCTCTTGTAGGAATTCCCAATTCCTGGTATGTTTCTACTAGTTGCTTCCTAGTGAGCAGAGTATCTGGATGCCCAGGTCCCAGAATTTGTGTCTGCTTCTCCCATCTTGAAGTTCTGCTGCCTCCTTGAATTGTTCCAGTTTGTAGTATGTCCGTGCAAGATTGCCCATAGCCAGCAGGGTGTCAATATGATCATCCCCCAGGATCCTCCTCTGCTTCTCCAGCACCACTACCTCCAGCTCTGCTGCCTCAATGAATTGTCCCAGTTCATAGTATGAGATTGCTAGGCTGCCCATGGCAGTCAAGGTGTCTGGATGATCATCACCCAGGATCTTCCTCCACTTCTCCAAGCCCACAACCTCAAGCTCTGCTGCCTCTGTGAATTTATCCAGTGCTCGGTATGTAGTTGCTAGATTGCCCATAGTGATCAGGGTATTTGGATGATCATCCCCCAGGATCTTGCTCCGCTTCTCCAGCACCACTACCTCCAGCTCTGCTGCCTCAATGAATTGTCCCAGTTCATAGTATGAGATTGCTAGGTTGCCCATGGCAGTCAAGGTGTCTGGATGATCATCACCCAGGATCTTCCTCCGCTTCTCCAGCACCACAACCTCAAGTGCTGCTGCCTCTGTGGATCTTCCCAGCCTATAGTATGTAGATGCTAGGTTTCCCATAGCCATCAGGGTGTCTGGATGATCATCCCCTAGGATCTTCGTCCTCTTCTCCAGCACCAGAACCTCAAGCTCCATTGCCTCTTTCAATTTGCCCAGTTTATGATAAGTGGATGCTAGCCCAGCCATAGCAGTCAGGGTATGTGGATGATCATCACCCAGGATCTTCCTCCGCTTCTCCAGCACCACAACCTCAAGTGCTGCTGCCTCTGTGGATCTTCCCAGCCTATAGTATGTAGATGCTAGGTTTCCCATAGCCATCAGGGTGTCTGGATGATCATCCCCTAGGATCTTCCTCCTCTTCTCCAGCACCACAACATCAAGTTCCTGTGCCTCCATGAATTGTCCCAGGCTGTGGTAGGTGGATGCCAGATTTCCCATAGCCGCCAGTGTGGCTAGGTGATCATCCCCTAGGATCTTCCTCTGCTTCTCCAGCACCAGAACCTCCAGCTCTGCTGCCTCTGTGAATTGTCCCAGTCCTTGATAAGTGGATGCTAGCCAAGCCATAGCATCCAGGGTGTCTGGATGCTCATTTCCAAAGATGTTTCTTCTTTTGTGGAGAACTTTGGCCTGGAGGTTCAGTGCATCTTCATTTCTCCGACCATGATAGTATACTTCCGCAAACTCAGGATCAAAATCAAACTTTAGAGCATCCTTCTTATGCAGGATTGAATCAACATGAGGCAGCAATCTGAGGCTGGCAAGTGTCATATCCCAATAGGGTATTTCAGAAATGCCCATTCCTAGGATGGCACACATACAATTATGACATGCTTCTTCATCGGAAAGTACACTTCTTGTCCACTCATGGACCAGTGGATGAATGGAAAATTCTTTGTTCCGAGGATTTAAGTTGACCAAGGAGTATGATCTAATTTCGCTGGTGATATCGATGAATCGTAGAGGGTCCCAGGTACCATCAGGAGACAAGAACTGGGACAAAAACTCGACAGGCTGCTGTAGTTCCTCCTCAGTTGGTCCATCAGAGTAAAATCTATAACCAGAGGCTTTGCTAAATATTTCCTCTGAGATTCCTTGATGATGAAGAAAGGAACAGAACTGTAGAAGTGTTGCAGCAGGCTTGCTAAGCTGGTCAAAGCTGATCTGCAATGTGGTATACACTGTCCACCTGTAATCATCATGGGACTGTGCAGGCTTTTCACTCAGTAGTTTGGCCTTGTTTTTCACGTACAAGTCCAAGTAACTGTTGAGAGCCCCAGATTTTGAAATGAAGGCTCCAGCCTGAATGATGGCAAGGGGTAGATAGTATAGTGTCTTTAAAAAATAGTTAATGTTGTACGAGTTATGAAATGAAGCTTCCAACCAACCTTGACAATCTCTGTGGCAATTTCTCTATTCTCATCTGCATCTGACTCAGATGCACTTTTGAGCAACAGATTCACAGCATCTGTTTCTTCCATATCAGAAACCAGGGAATCTGAACCAGCGTATACGCGAAGGCCTCGATTTCGCGATGTAATAAGGATGTTTCCATGCTTGCATCGTGGAAAGAAATGGTTGAGATTAATTTTTGGGTCATCTGCAGAGTCAAACAATAGGAGCCATTCTTCCGGTGTGCTGACAAGCCATTTCAGGGCATCTGGCATTGTGCTTCCACTGTTCTTGGCAAGAGCTATGCGCTGGAAGTCTGCTTCAATTGTTTCAGTAGTAGTTGCATCTATCATGAAGATGTCGGAGAAACTGAACAGAAACAAATTCAATGCCACTTTGATTCTTTTGTCCCAGATACACTCACACAGACAATGATTGTTCAATAAACTTGAGTGCAATTTGTGTCTTTCCAGCACCACCTAGACCATGCAGCAGGAAGATGCGCTGATTATCCGAGTCCGTGGAGAAGAAGTCCTGCATTTGGTTCAGAATGCCAGTCCTGCCCTCAAATATCCTGGATGCTGGAGGACAATCATTGATCCTTTGAGCGACAGGAGAAGGGGCAATCTCTAAAATACAATTCAGATTAGGCATGCAAATCACAATGACTGACAACATACGAGGTGTAAGAGCCTTGCCCACTTGAAAGTTTGTGTCAAGGGTAGCCGCAAACTAAGCAATTTATGAGTCTTGTAGTCAACAAATGACTTTGTACTCACCATAAGATTGATCCTCAGCTCCCGAATCCTCTGCTGGTATCCGGCAATTGTATCAGCAGTGCTGCTCAACTTGATGACTTCCTTGAATTTGGAACGGAAGCTTTTATCCTTGCTTTTCATCTTTGTCACCTCACCCAGGACGTCTTGTATGATGCTAAGAGACTGACTTTGGCAAAAGTCAAACTGGAAAAGAAAGCCCCCTGACCTTTCAAATTCCTCGCATCGACCCTTGAATTTGATCGCGGCAGAGTCCCCGTGTAATGTGAGCTGCTCTTTGATGATTGCCACGATTTCTGCCATATTTTCACACAACTCTTTCATATTATCGCGATTCTTCTTGACTTTCTAATGCAGACAGTTAGTAAGGGTTCCCAGTTGGCATTCATACGGTCACACCTCGACCGCCTCCAACAAAACCACAACTATTCCAAAAGCGCCTTTCACGAACGGAAAGGGAGCGCATTCGGCTGCAGAAACCGCTATCTTCGCGGTTACAAGCGAGTTTGCCAACCAGTCGGATGTGCTGGAGGGTCGTGAAGCTCGAGAGCTTGCAGCCCTACTTGAGGAGCCGCTGGGAGGCGTCGGTTTCGGGGAACGATTCGTGGACATGGTGGAAGAGGAAGAGATGAGTACCGCTGAAGCTGTCGCACAGCCTCGAGAATGACATTGCACACGAGGCAATGTGCGCTAAAAAAAAAGAACCACAATTGAAAACATAGCCGCGGAAGTCCCAGGACGCCAATGCAGATTGATTGATGAACTAGATATCGGGAACGGCGAGAAAGTATTGTAATGAGGGTGAACACACCGGTAGAGCCGTGCAAAACTGAAAAGCCGAAGGACAGGTCGGCTTGGACCTGTAGCTGTAAGATATTACCGAATCAACATTCAAATATCGCGAGAAGCACGATCCTGTACCCACCGAGACGCCCCCATCAGGCCCAAGAAAAGCGCAGTACCCATACGCCGGGTCAGCCAATGCTTGGAGCGAAAATTTTAACCCACCCGCTCCTCGACGCAAAATAACTTGAGGAGCGGAGGATAACACAATTGGAGTAGGCGTCGGGGATTCTAGAGGTGTCAGAATTCCGTCAACTATTGAGGAAATGCGCACCTGGACCATACCACGGTGAGATCGACATTGAACAATCAGGTTAAACGAGTCTAAGAAGATTATTTACCTGGGCAAATGCGAGATATTGAATCGATGTCCTGCTCCCCGGCGGTCACCAATGGACCATCCATGCCCGACCGGCGTAGAGCGCGATCCGCTTTCTTTCTTTCAAACTTTCGCCCCGACGGGTTCTAATTTCTGCCACAACCATGCGCGAAGACAGATTCAGACGCATCGCGTTGCAATAATAACGTGCACGTAGCGTTTCAATGGCGGCGTGGATTTCGAGAAGGAAGTTCTGCGAGGGATTTATGAACTCAATGTCATGGAAACGCAGACGGGCGTCACGACTCACGTTTCGCCCAAGTCCTCTCATCAGCTCCCTGGTCTAGTGGTCGTAAGGTCGGGAGGCATAAGACTCGGATGCGCATGTGGACTCGCGACGGTAAACATATCGCGGAACCATCGTGGCGCGTCGTGAGTGAACATTCAACAGGCGTTATGGAAATATCTCGATTCACATACTCAATGACAATGACAGTAACTCATAGTCAGCCAACTTGCAACAGATTTAATAAAGATCGCCTACAGCGCTGTACGTCGTTGCTAATCAGCTCATGCAATATTTCAAGTCACGACTCACTGGGTAGAGGTAGAGTCTGTTGCGGCTTGCCAGGAGCGACTCGAAAATTTAAGCATCGAAGCACAGAACGAGTTGTCGTAGATAGAGATCAGAGCTTATTAGAGGAACGTACTCAGCTGAGATCTACCGTAGGGAACGGTCTTGCACCCTAATCACGATTCACGAAGATGCCACATCTTGATGTCGAATAAGGAATTGAAGGACGAAGCGCAGAGCTGTCAGTCTGGTAAGTTTCCAACGATGCATCTTCCTAGTAATATTATCCCGGTACATACCGACGAAGATTATGAGCCCCGCAGCCCCTCGATATACATGTCTGTCTTGAATCGACGCGTTGCTAATTTACGCTAGTACAAGTCTCGGTTTAACTATAACATAATGCATGTACGTACGCACCCTTTCTTTAAATCGCCTCTCCAGTTTTATTCTTTGAATTGAAGCAAACCGCGCCAAGGGTGACTCGTCCCGTTTCCGACTCGCATTCCAGGTCAACTCGACTGGGGAGTCAGCGATTCGCGTCGGAGTGAAACCTGCGCACAAGTATCCCTATGTCGGTGATTGTGTTACCTAGTAGAGTGAACGGAAGGACTGCAACAAAGTAATACTCACCTGCTAGGATCGTAGAGAGTCGAGCGCGACCGAACGCGCCTCCGCGTCGATTTTGCGCTAAGCGATTTGGCATTGCGTACGAGACTCGAGTCGGACAATTTAAAAGGCCCCCACTATCCGAGTTCGAGTCCAATCGGACCTCCGTCGATCGATCGACACGACTCGCGATTAATTGTCATCCGTCCCATCGTGCGCCCCCGCCAATTGATTTGGTTTGACGGTGCGGACCGCCCACATCGAAGGAAATGCCACAGCGGCACCCTACTGTACGAACAGGGTTGGACTCAAAGACAGACAGCGTGGACCCACTGTCTCGTTCCGAGTCCAGACTCCAGAGATCCGCCACTGCATCGAGTCCGAGCGAACCAAATAGTCGCGACTCTTCGTAGCGAATGCAGCACGGCAGAGTCCAGACTCCGAGCGTGGGGCGTGGGGGAGGTGGGTGACTTGGTACTTGGGCGCGCGACCCACCACTCGGCCCGAGCGCGAAGACAAAATGCTCGCGCGAGCCGCGCATGCACAACCGCACGGCATGCGGGGTGCGCAGAACGCTGCGGCGCTTGGCTCGCCCGTCGCTGCGGATATCATACGCACGTCCCGGCGCCTCGCTGCACACGATGGAGTGTGGGACGGGGAGCGGCGCGTTTCGGCAAGGGGAAGAGGGAGAGCACGGTCCCGGGATGTTATATCGGGGACTAGGCGCAAGTGGCAATTGTATTCGTTGAGATCGGTGCTGCCTGAGAGCAAAACAGAGCGGGCGTACCTGAATCTGGCCTCAACAATATCCTCTTTGCATTGACTGACCAGCACCTAAGCGTCAGCGTGCTTTCTTTCGAGGCTGTGAATGTGCATAGGAGATAGAGAGATAGACGCGCGCGGAATCGACGTGGGGCGGGAAGGGGTGACGACAGACTCGGACAGAGATTTCTGGAGAGCGGCGGATGCGTCCTCTAGATCCACAAGCTAAAGGTGGTTGATGGTCAACATTTCTGGACCGCCGAGTGGCGATGAGAAGGGCAGGGTGAAAAGTTGAAGCACTGGCAGGAAGAAAGCGACGTCTTCCGAAAAGGGCAAAGAGTCGGCGATCAGCGATGCTGTTGCCACACCGTCGCAAACACGCTCCCCTTCCTCCGCTCTTTCATCATCACCAATCCAGTCCGAACGCGCCGCGCTCGAACGCGCCGCGCTCGGTGGCCGGAATACTAAGACCGCCGCTTTCATTCCGTCAACCGACTTGACAGCCCCGCCGGCTCGCTGCACTCGCACAACCGTCGCATCCCGCTGCTGCTCAGATGCTTGAATATTCCTCAACGAGCGCAGGACGCCGGCAAATAATTCAAACTACTTCCGCCTGCCCGCGCATCCGAGCTTCGCCTAGTCGAGGCCAGAACGTCTTGGATCCCGTCTAGTATGTAGACTCTCACCGAGCTGATGGATTCTCACCTCCTGCTGAGTCAACTGAACGCCAACGACGAATTTTCTACCGTCCCCTCTGTCTCCCATTGACCTACGAAAAGTCCGACTCTCCGCCGAACAAAGCAATCGCGTCGTCGCGCCGATGGTCCTCACCAACACGGTTTCGCGTCGAATGGTCACAACATTCGTATCCCCAAACGAGAACTGTACCTATCCCCGCCGACTTTCGATCCGGGTGATCTTCGTCTACGACTCAACAGTGGCTCGACTCCGACTCCGCTCCCTCTCCCCGACTATCAAGTTCGAAATCCAGCCCACCGCCCTATTCCTCCACACTCACGGCATCCGACTCCCTCAGCCACAATTCGGATTGACTTCGGTTCGTAACCGCGTCGGATTTTCTTGCCGGTCGGTCAACCAACCAAGCGAACATCGGCGAATCAAGGCAACGACGACGAGGTTCAGCGACCATCCGTATATCCGATTCAATCCAATACATACACGTCAAATTCTCGCCGAGCCTCCGGGTTTTCCGGTTGAATCTCTGTCCAAGTTATGTGGGCGTCATCCGCGAAATCAAATCGGCGAAGGTTCCGCGTCGAATCGATGCGCCTTGCCGATGACTTTACGCGAACATTAGATATGTAATCCTGATTCGAGTTGCCCCAAACTCCGTGCAAGATTTTGCCAACGTCCGGCTCGACTTTATTCTCGATCAGCACTGCGCTTCCATCACGTTCGATTTTCTTTTTTCTACTTTGCTGGTTCGAATTCCAAGTCTGGCTGTTACCCCTCTGCGTTCCCTCTTGACACATGCGCCCACATGTTTTATTTCTCCGCCGTACGTATGTCCCCGATTTCTATCTTTAGTTAATACCTGGATTTGGATCAACTGCCCTGCGATACCGTGACCCAATCTGAGACACTGGTAGCTGGACCGCCAGCATTTACCCTGTGTAGACTAGAAACGCGCTCCTTGATACGCAGCTGCCACAAAAAGTGCGTCATTACATAAAGCTTTGAAACGTACTGACCGCTCTGATGTCAGCTTTTGACCGCCGGGAAGCTTTTCAATGACTCCGGATGTCAATCTTTAAGCGCATTTGCGGCTGTCGACAGTGCATCCTGTGGGGGAGATACTTACGGACGGGGTATTGCTCTTCTAACAGTAGCTCTGAAAAAACCAGCGAGACCTAATTTCCACACCGCCGGCTTGGATCGGAATGCTGAAGGTTAGTGGGACGACGTACTGGAAGTTTTCGAAGCACATCAGCGGTAAGGTGTGTTCGTAAGACTAGGAAGCTACCGAGAACTATACAAGTGGTGCTACTGAAACCGGAACGAGGAGAATAACGTAACTCACTAGAGCTTTAGGGCCATTGCTGGCGCATGGCAGAACGAGTCCGGCCTCCGGCCTTTTTAACTTCTCAATTCAACCATTCAGCTACATAATAATATTCAAACTGTAACCGGGAATTTTGGTGGGACCAGGTGGGTAGTCTGTGAATTCAATGTCACGATTATCTTAAATCTCTGTCGCGCCGCTCGTCACCGACCTCCGGTCGCTCCTTGCGGCGCGGGAGATATTCAACTTCGACACTTCTCAACCAAATCATATTACTCAAGCTGTAGTTGGCAGTTATTGGTGGATAATGTAGTATTCAACTCCAGTATCGTCTGAAATCTCTTTCGCATTGATCATCGCTGACCTCCTCGCGGTTCATTCTTTGCTGCGAAACACAACCTGATAGTATGCAGTCATTAACTGAGACTGACTTGTGGCAGATCCGAGTCCAAAACAAGTCAAAATAAATTCAGAGAACGAACAACGCACCCGAGGGGTTTCCACATGCTCAGTCAGAGCGCGATGATGCGGTGTAGTTCTGCTTCAAACTGGAGTTGATCATTGGATTCAACAGAGGGGATTTTCAGGTATTAGGTACGAGCGATGCGTCTCGAGGGTCGAAACTGTCGATACATTCAATGGGAGCCGGACAACCTACTTGCCGAAAATATAGGCGTGGAAGCAGTAAGGTGAGTGGATGAGGAATTTAGAATTTAGTAGTCTGCCTTGATTAATGTGGTTAGTTATGTACATAGTTTCAAACCGAGACATCAATTCAAGCTTGGACACCTACTGCGACCCTCCGAGCCGGCAGGATTTTCATTTTACCCAGGTCCCGCATTTTGTCTTGACTGTGACTCTTGACTGGCTGGACCCAGATTTGTGCTCATCCGACACTGCCTAAATGGACATCGAAAACGCCGCCATGAGACAGTCATATTTGCCTACCAGTACAGTCGGTCCTCCCCTATCCAGCATGGTGGCCGGAATGAACTGGGTCGCTAGTTGAGTGGAAGTTATGGTATTTTGCGAGTACTAGCAGAGCGAAGAGATAATACCAGTGAGTCTCATTGAGCGGATGGTGCCTTACTGTGAAGAATTGGAAAGTGTGGATTGTGTCCGAGATGTTCGAAATTTAACTGAAATTCAAATGAAATTATCTTGGGGTAAGTATTGTTAGTGGATATTTGGAGGATGTTGAGGTAAGGAGAGCTTACGGCAATGAGAGTAACACTATGGCACAATTTCGTTCACGAAAAAAGAAATCAAAGATATGAGTTGATTGATTGAACCATGATTCAATCGGGCAGGGTGAAAGTGCCGCTTTGACATTGCAAGTGCCATTTACTGCCGCTGCAAAATTTCCAACTGCCGCGTGATTGCCGCATGACTGCCGCATGCTCGTACATTCTTGTCACACTGCCGCAGGGTCACATATTTACTGCCGCATGCACAGATTGTAGACTGCCGCCGTTACTCGCCGCGTGCCGCATCATGGTGCTTCAACAATCATCAAGTTCAAGTGGCTCATATTAAGCATCCCATTCTCAACCAAATTCTCTATTATAACCAGGGCAACTCATTACGAACCGTCGACTCCTGTTGAAGTATTTAACCTTCAATAGGCTGCATAGCGTTGAGCTCAACACGGCCCTGTACACTAAACATGGTCAATTTACTTGTGTGCCAGTTCCAATGGAAAATGTTCAAGCTTCTACACTGTAACGACCCGCGTTCAAAATAAATTCAAAATAAATTCATAAAGATGTGCGTGCCGACACCCACTTCAAACCATCGTATCCAGGCTAGACGAGCGTCATCAATTCCTATCCCATCCTCAAGGTGAAGGGCCGCGACTGCTGCAGCTTGTCGCCTCAAACTGCCGCACGGACTGCTGCAGACTGCCGCTGGCATCTTTATGCATTGGGCCACCAGATTGCTGACAAACCGAATTCCCGTGGCATTACGGGTGTAGTTATAGCACAGAATATGATGATTAACGAGATCGCAGTACAGATGCTGTCAATGTTCAAGTTGCCGGTCATTCAACCTAATTCTCATCCTCGGCTCCTCCAACAATATATGCACACTGCACCAGATGCGATTCCGGTGAAAGCACATTCTATATCACTCAACAGCTATATTTTCAGGACGCGTCCACCTCTATGAGTTGCTCTCGATGTGGGAAAGGACCTTATCCGTCCATGTCGACGAATGCGGACCAAATGTGTTGTGATTACTTTTCACCACTCCAAGATTATTCTCCAGATAACTTCGTTGAAAGCCAAAAGTAAAGGGTTTCGGGCGTGTTATATGGTCGGATGATAACATACTAATTACCCTGTTGATAAATCTCAAATCCTTATGATGTGAGGTTTCGAAAGGCATTGCAAAAAAACTGCCGCACTGTGGCTGTGTTGCCGCGTTGAACATGGAGCATGGTTGGACTTCGTTGAGGGCCCACAGTATCAAAAATCAACAATGCAGGGATTTTGGGTGAGTGTCAGACGTTGCGGAAAAACTGCTGCAGTATTGCTGCAGTGCCTTGCAGTGCCCGTGCAAGTGCCGCATGAATACTGCACGACTGCCGCTGGCTTGAACCATGACTGCCGCATGCATGTCACATTGCCGCTGTGTCACGCCGCAGAAGTACAGCAGACTGCCGCATGCAAGCGGCAGAACTGCCGCAGACTGCCGCGTGACTGCCGGTGTAAAACTGCCGCTGCAAAGTGCCGCAGACTGCCGCTGCACAATGTTTGCCGTTGTTTGGTTGCCGCTGACTGCCGCATAACTGCCGCTGCAAGAGTTAAAGATTACGTGCTGGAGGTCTCCACGGCGAGTAAATCAGCCGGGTATTCATGCTAAGTAATGTATCACTACCTACCCCACCTATGTGCACACATTGTGAGGGATCAAGATGCCGTCCAACAAGTGCCGCAAACCGACTGCCGCTGACTGCCGCTTAAACTGCCGCTGCATGCCGCATGCGGCAAATGGCAATGCAGCGGCAAAATCTCCCTGCCCGATTCAATCGTAGTACTACGTTCTACAACATGCATCGCAGCATTGATTAACTAGACTTGAAGAGTCCGAGTTGATGCATGAAAGATGGCGATGGTATAGAGTA